>CM070644.1:44111001-45311001 GCA_036346575.1 Dendrocalamus sinicus | reverse complement strand
TGACCCGAGCAACCGGGAGATCCCGAACGTGCTCCGGAGGGCCAAGACGGTGGCGTCGGCGCGGCTGCGGGGCAACGACCTCTTCAAGGCCTCCAAGTTCGCCGAGGCGTGCGCCGCGTACGGGGAGGGGCTCGACAGGGAGACAGGCAGCGCCGTGCTGCTCTGCAACCGCGCGGCGTGCCACGCGAAGCTCGGGCGGTACGAGAAGGCCATCGAGGACTCAAACGGCGCGCTCGCCGTGCGGCCGGCATACAGCAAGGCACGGCTCAGGAGGGCCGACTGCAACGCCAAGGTTCGCTGTTTGCTTGCTCGGCATACGTCTGCACTCTCCCGTGCCGAAAATTTCACCCGGCGTTTGTTTTTCTTTTTTACCGACGACGCGTGCGTTGCAAGAGCCTTACGCAATTGACAAAATAAAAAATCCCGTTTTGTTCTGTTTTTTGGTGTGTTTGTGTGGTCAGCTGGAGAGGTGGGAAGCGTCCTTGAGAGATTACCAGGTGCTGATCCAAGAACTCCCGGAGAATGAGGACGTCAAGAAGGCTCTATCTGAGGTCGAAGCCAAGCTCAAGAGCCAGAGGAATGGGGGCAGATCTCAGCAGTGACGCCATGTAATTACAGCTACCTCTAACGATTCATTTTTGTCATTTGTCAGTCTGCTGTCGCGGTTTCTTACTTACACTTCACCGTATTACTGAAGAAAAATGCTGTAGTTAAGATTGTTCTTACGTAGTGCTGAATCAATCTCACAAAAATTAGGTCCTACATAGACTGTGCAAACATACTCCATGCTCTTGAAAGCCACAGTTTAAACAGGGGAACAACCAAAATCATCTTCAAAGCTGGACTGCACTGTTGAGTTGAACAGAATTAGTCAACTTTGCTACTTAGCAGGCATTATGTAGATTGATTGCATACTGAAATATAACTATTCTGAAATAAATTGCATACTTTCGTCGTAGTCACTGCTACTACTTCTTCTTGGACACTTAATGATTTACTGTGTGTCGGCTCTAAAAAACTTCGGTACTCTCTATCAACCTTAATTTCAACTAGTTAGGTGTTACGACAACATTTGATGGGCATGCGCAGATAAATAAATCAAAAGTGGTTTGAAAATTAGGCAGATTCCCTTGCCTGTGCATCTTGATTAGCACAAAGCATTGGCATGTTGATCATAACACAGTTTTATTCTTCTTTTTAGGTTTCTTTATTCTGTCGGCTACTGGAGAAATCAACTACAAGTTCTGAAGAGGACAAGGCTTTCTACAAAACAACTCTGCACGCACCGTTGCACAGTTTGTTAGTATCAAATCAGTGTGTTTTTTTGTTCACTATACACCAAATTACAAAGAGAATTAAGTAATGGAACTGTACATAATACTTGCTCCATTGTGTTGTTTAGTTAGTTTATTTATTTGTGTGGGATGCCAGTGACGGCACCCAGGATTTCTCAAAATATAAGTTCGCCTCTCAAACAGATCAAACAGAAGGACTGCATGTACTCTAAAACGAATGTTCATTTCAAACAGAAAATGAGTGACTATCCATTTGAGCAAGGCCCCCTTTTGCTGAAACTATAACAGAAAACTTCATTCCTGTACCAAATTGTGGAGAGCATGCATGTGCCCTGTGTGACTGACCAGACTACAGGCTGTATGCTATTGATGGTGTGTGTAGTGTTTTTTTTAACTGCAGTGGAGTTGAACTGCTCTCTCCAGATTTCATATGACAATTCAAGATGCAAAAGTTTGATTATCCAATTTGACACGATGGCCTGTGTATCTGAACATATGGAACAAGTTCTATTGCCCCCAAGATGCTTTCAGGTTCTTGCCTGACATTGTGTAGTTATGCTGTTGTTGCAAGTGAAAATTTCCCCTGTATTTTTAGGTTAGAGCAGAATCTGTAGGGAGCATATGATAGGTACGGTCGAACAGTTGAGGCAGGCTAATGCAAGTTGCTGGTGAAAGGAAAATGTGAGCTCTAGAACTACCATTCCTGTGAACAGAATTAGTTTATAAGAACAAAAAAAATTTCTTTATGAAACAAGACTAGTGAAAATTAAACTTTTATTTGATTTTATAAGAAGTTAAGTTTGGCCTATGGGTGTTTTTTTAATCCTCAAAATTCACAATTGCTTATTTTTGCTGACTTTTATCCTTTAATTTGTTTTTCCAACAACATAAATGGCAAACTGATTGCTAAAAGTTTGGTTTTCACTATAATTACAAAGGTTATGTTAAGGTTAATATCAAATAAGATGGTTGGGTGGAGTCACTATTAGTAAGCTTTTAAACTTAGAAGAAATTTTCTGCTCTGCGCTAAACAAAATTTACACGTTATAAAGCAAATGAGGAGACCAGAGGCTAATAAATAGTGACACAAAAGGAATGACGGGAAAATGAACAAAAAATCAATATAATTGGAGTTGACACCAAAATCAGCTTTTAATCAACCTACTTTGCCTTTAGGTCCATCGGGTGCTCCTAATCAGATAATATTTGTGACAGCGATTGCAGTTGGGCATATGTAAGTACAGTTCTTGTTAGAACATGGCCCTTTCCGACAATACAAACAGTTGGTCGCCCCTCCCAAAAAAAGAGAAAATTGAAGCTAAATTTGACACCCAGTGTTCATAAAAAGAAAAGATCCTGCCTTTTCTCACAGCTAATACGAGCTGAGCAGAGCCAAACCATGCCAGCAAATTATTCTGAGTTTACAAAAAAAAAGGCAAGATATTCTGTGAAGTTCACCATAGAGATTCCAATCAACCATAACCAAGGTTAAAGCACTAGATAATTTATCTCAAATCTAAAGAGCAATTGCACTGGGAAATGGAACTATACAGCTCATCATATATTACTCGTTACATATCACAATCAAAGTACTATTCCGAGCGCTAGTCGCTTCCAAAAAGATAACATGAGTGTGCACGGAGAGAGAGGGGGAAGATAAAAATTTTGTTGGAAATAGTATAACTCCCACATAAATACCTTTTTTAAAAAGGAAGGTGCTAAAATTCTTTCTTGACGATCTCCTTGTTTTAAAATTTTGCCCATTAGAACATTAGTGAGTTTCCTCACATTGCATTTTGACTTGGAAGGTTTATAAATAAGCATGTCTGTAGTCATGATGGTTCTTCTTGAAACCATCTTTTTTTCTCAATAATACATATAACTTTTGTTGAGAACACGCAGAGAAGCTTAATAGCGCACATAACACACGTTTTGATTTTTTTTTTTCTCACACACCATCCTAATGCAAGACATGTTCTTCCGATTGCAGTGTTACCCCCTACTCCCGCCAGGAAATACGATCTATCCAAGATGCTTACGGATTTTCTAGATTGTTAGCTTGCCAATTTCATATGGTAGGCCCGAGTTATTTGACAAATTTTGGATTTTGGCCATGGATTCATCGGCTTTAACACCCGGAGGGGAAAATGCAGGATGTTGGTGCCTATGGTAGCAGAGAACTACGGATTAGGGAGAAGTTTCGGTAGTTGTCACGTGCTAGAACACTTCTCGATGCTGCCATAGCGGATTCTAATCAGTTGGTTTTTTTTGTTTATAGTTGAAAACACTGTAGCTGACAAAGATTTATTTAGTATAATTAAATTTAAAAAAATTAAAAAATATAAAAAATATGTTAACCTCTTACGTATAATACAAACACATACGAAAAAAAACTGGTAAAAAAACTCAATAAAAAACCAAAAATTCAAAAAAGATAAAATTTATAAATAATAAAAAATAAGTCGGAACCAGAACCTACAACCCAACCAATCGGAGCCTAAAAAAAGCTTGATGACGCGGATTACCATCTCTCATGATCAAAACATGGATAAGATCGTCATAACAAGATCCATATGGCCATATACCATCTACAAGGCCACGACAACAACTTACACTGGCACACGTCACATCACATGGCTAGCATTATTTCACTAGTACGACTCTAGTACATCTCCGTCGCCGATCACGGGGCGGCGCGGCCCACAGCTTATTACTGCCACTCGTCACCAACCACGCACTCGTCTCCTCGGCAAGGCCGACTCACGCGGCGGCGGCGCCCCAGCCGGAGCAGTTGTCGCGGACGGCCTCGAGCTTGTAGGGCGCGGCGTCGGTGGCCAGCCACTGCTCGACGGTGAACAGCTGCTGCGCGCACCCCTTGTGCGGCCCGGTGACGGTCACCTCGACGTAGTTGCAGTACCAGCCGTGGTGCGGGCCGGTGCCGTCGGACGCCACCCTTATCCAACACGGCGGGCTGGCCATGCACGGCCCGCGGCCGCTGAAGATGTCGAGGTTGCCGCGCTCGAAGTAGGAGTGGCCCTGCCCCATCAACCCGCCCCACGACGGCAGGTCCGTGATGCCCACGCCGTTGCCGTCCGCGCCCGCCAGCTGCAGCGTGATGTTGGAGTCCGTCCCGGCTTTCCAGATCGACCCCGTGCGGATGTACACCGTGTACACGCACTCCATGCTTTCACCGGCCACGGCGCCGGCGCCGGCGTCGGCTCCTCTGTTCAGCTGCCCAGCCGCAAGAAAACGACGAGAATGGTGAACAATCAAAGATCCACGGACAAATGCATGCATGTCAAGAAACCGTGAGATACCGCACCTTGATCAGAGTCGAGAGGTCGCGGCCATGCGCTAGCACGGCGGCGGAGGAGGCGAAGGCGAAGAGGAGGAGGGCGGCGGCAAACTTAGCCATGGATCGGAACCCGATCGAGCAGATGGCGCTGGTGCGTGTGTGTCAGTGCGTGTGAGCGAGCTGCGGGGATTGGGGGGAGTGGATCCTAAAAAAGGGTCGTTGTTGATGAGGCGTGGGGACGCTGTTACCGTGGTGCTGATCTGATGCGAAAGCTTTTTTAATGTGCATTTTTGTCCCGATTCGCTGAATCGTGCATTATTCAAAGGAAACATCATGCTAGATAGGGCCACGTCACCTGCCTCACTCGTACATCACCTGCCTCACTCGTACATCTGGCAGCGATTCGTTGTCTTTCTACTGTTCTTTTACACCAATGAAAACAACAGGCTCCGCAGCCTCCGCTACTCAGAACGAGTTTGGTAGTGAAACTGTGAAAACATTGTTACTGTCATGAACCGACGTACACTTGTAAAGGGTATCCGAGACGACACGAGCACTCGAGCTGCATCGCGGCACGTGGATCTGTTTACATTGTGTTCATCTCCTTCGTCCTTCGATTGCTTTTATTTCACGATGGCACCTAGAGCTGCGAGCCGGGCCGTGAGTCAGGACTCACTGTGCTTTGGGATGTTCCATGTCGTGTCGTCCCGATCCAGCCATGTCATCATTCACCTCGCCTCCGGTTAGATCTAAATACAACCCAAAACTCATCGTACCGACATTTGTACCGTGCCAGACTAAGCCTAGCCGAAGTAATATACACAATAAAAACGGCGGTAATGATGGTGGTGGCGGCCGCTATATTTCTTTCTCTCGTATCCACCTCGTTAAAAGTTAGTTGAAATTGAATTAGTTGCATAAATTTATGGGCACGCAATAACGTAAATATTTTGAAAAAAAATGAAATTTCCTTGATATTTTAAAAATACGATGTTATTGCTTCGTTAAAAACCTTACGCCTTAGATGGAATCCCCCGAATAAGGAAAAAAGAGTACAGTAAAAAAATATATACACACCTACAATAGCAACATGTGTACATAATATCTACTCATCAATATCTAGGTCGTTCATGCGTTCGAGGTCAGCGTACGTCTGCACAATTTTAGAATGTGTTACAAATAAAAAGTAACCAATGTACAATTACCCTCTTTGTATAGATGCCTTTTCCAAACAGACACCTTTTATGCCACCCTCTCATCATCTACAAATCTCAATGTACAGAATAACAATGATTAATGAGAAGCAATCTTTTCTCTCAAACACTTGTCTCAAACTCTTGCAATACGTTATCAGCACATACTTTCACACAAGTGCAAACAGAGAAAGGTAATGGCACTATGTAAGAATCATCAAAAAGTATTTCTGGAAATTCTTGCTTTGATTGATTCCTTGCTTGAAACACTGCACGCTCTTCTTGCTCCTCTCCATGAGGAGCCTCCAACACCACGTCCGGCGACCACCACCGTCATCGCCACCGGCCATGGTTCTAGGCCGGTTCGTCGTCGTCCATGGGAGGTGCACGACGTCTTCTCGCCAGCATGGATTCCGCGCTATGGTCCTTACCGTCGACCGGCGCATGCCTCCGCGGCGGCTAACCGCCGTCCCGGCCTCCGGATCCGCACTCCTCCACCGGCCTCCTCCGCAGAGGACGCCTTCTCCTACGACCGGAGAAGAGGAGAGGCGGTGGGCGCGGCGGCGCGCCCGAGCGCTTCGACAAGGCGTGGCGTGGCCGGAGAAAGCGGAGGAGCGGCGCGGCCGGCGAGGCGCGCGCGGCGGCCGGCCGCGCCGAGGCGCCCGAGCGAGGCGAGCCGCGATGCGCGGCGTGGCCGCAGCTGGAGGAGGCGGCCCATGGCGGATGGCGGCGCTAGGCGGTGGAAGCGGCCGGGGGCAACCGTGGCCGGCGGTAGCTCGCGACAGCGCGCCCGCGACCCGAGGCGCGGCTTGCCGGCGGCGGCGGTGGCTAGGGTTTGGGAGAAACCTAAATCCCCTCATTTATATAGTGGCTGCCCAAATGGGCTTCTAGCCCAATAACCTCCCACCTCCCCACTTAGGCCTCAAGGCCGAATCGGCTCCAGCCCAATTTTTCTGAATTTTGCATTCCCCCCCCTCAATTTCATGGAATATGCAGAATTTTCTTTTAAATAAATTTGTATTGTAGTATAGTCCTTATGCTTATTTATAATTGTACCTGTCAGTTTGTACTGTTATAAATTAGCATTTCAGTCCCTACAGGATCTGAAAATTATGTAATTATTTAAATAAATGTACAACCACATTTATATAATTTTTACAGATGATCAAATATTTGATCCTCCAGATGATCAAATTCCTCCGAAAATTGTGAAATATTCCGTTTTGAGCATAATACGGAATCACATACATCCGGATTTGAAGGATGAATATCTGTATGAGGAGAATCCACTCACATTATGGTTAGCCCTCAAAAATAGATATGAACAGCAGAGAACTGTTATCTTACCTGAGGCTAATCATGAATGGGCATATCTTAGACTCCAAGATTTCAAATCTGTTGGAGACTATAACCATGCCCTTCATACTATTTGCTCCAAATTGCGATTTTGTGAAAAGGAACCAACGGATACGGACAAAATAGAGAAGACACTCTCGACAATGCTCCCATCTGACAGGGTCGTACAGCAGCAATGGCGTGATGTAAATTACCAAACTTATTTTGATCTTATGCATATTATGCTTCAGGCAGAGAAGCATGCTGAACTTCTTTTAAAGAACAATCAGCAACGTCCCATAGGGGCTGCTCCACTTCCTGAAGTTCTTGCTAATCAAGATAACAACAAGTTCAGTGGTTCACACAATCACTCAAAGAACTTTAAAGGTAAACACAAACGCAACAAGAAACAAAAACCAAGTGGATTCAAGAAAGGTAAAGGCAATTCTGGTAAGAGAGTTGACAAAACTAAAATTTGTCAAAAATGTGGTCGCTACAACTATCCTACCAAGAAATGCCGCACCCCGAAGCATCTTGTGAACCTCTACCTCCAGTCTTTAGCTCAAGGCAAGAATGCTCAAGAGAAGAGATTTGAAGCACACTTCAATCTCACATCCAACAATAATGCAGCCGGATGTTCTCAAAAGTTCCTTCAAGAACTCAAAGACACATGTGCTTCTACACAGAAAGATGATCTCATGTGCACCGAGGACACACTTGAAGAATTTCATTCTCAAGACATGTTTGGAGATCTCAGTTAGACTCATAGTTCCATAGCTAATAAGTACTATAGCGTTGTAATATAAATAATGTTGTCATCTATATTGTAAACTTGTATGATGCACTCATATATCGAACATATTCGGTATTGTAAAATAAAATTTGTATGTATTCTATATATACTACTATAAGAATTTCATTAAATTCTTCTTTTGTGTATATAGATTTTTGGAGTCGATCCAATGGAGGAAGAATTATGACTTGTGGATAGTGGTACCACAAACTCTATACTTAGGGACACAAAATATTTCCTAACTCTTACAAGGAGGAAAGGAAATGTTTTAACCATCGCTGGACGTGATGCAACGATAGTAGGCTCTGGTCGCGCCTCTATCACTCTCCCTATGGGTACACAATTGGAAATTGAGGATGCACTCTTGTATCCCGATTCAACACGTACCCTACTGAGTTATAGAGATATCCGTCAGAATGGTTTCCATGTTGAAACCCAAAATGACAACAAAGAGGAATATCTCCTCTTAACCAAAAACAACGGATATGGCAAACAAGTACTAGAAAAAATTCCATCTTTAAACTCCGGATTGTACTATACATACATCAAACCCGTTCAACATATTGCGTATAAAGTAATTTTCCAAAACACTAACACATTCCAAACATGGCATGATCGCCTTGGCCACCCAGGCATTGGAATGATGAGGAAAATTATTAGCAATTCAATTGGTCATACATATCTCAAAACAAAATTTCCGGAATCCTCAGATTTTGTGTGCACTTCCTGTGCCACCGAAAAATTGATTTTAAGACCCTCTTATCTTAAAATCAGAGCTGAACCACTTAAATTCCTTGAACGCATTCAAGGAGATATATGTGGTCCTATACAATCATTGTGTGGACCGTTCAGATATTTCATGGTTCTCATTGACGCATCTACTAGATGGTCACATGTGTGTCTTTTATCCACACGAAACCATGCATTTGCTATATTAATTGGTCAAATTATCCAATTACGAGCAAATTATCCTGAATATCGAATTCAATCAATTCGAATGGACAATGCTGCAGAATTTTCATCCTATGCCTTCAATGATTATTGTATGGCTCTTGGGATACAAGTTCAACACTCTGTTCCATATGTCCATACACAAAATGGTTTAGCAGAATCTCTTATCAAGAGAATCAAGCTTATTGCAAGACCATTACTACAGAATTGCAACTTACCAACATTATATTGGGGTAATGCAGTTTTACACACTGCTGACTTAATCCAATTGCGTCCAACTGCATATCATAGCACTTCCCCGCTACAATTATTACGTGAAAATCCACCAGATATTTCCCATCTGCGAAAGTTCGGCTGCGCTACATACGTACCGATCTCACCACCGTAGCGTACCTTAATGGGACCGCACAGGAAATTTAGGATCTATGTTGGGTATAAATCTCTGTCAATTATAAAATACCTCGAGCCGCTCACAGGGGACCTGTTTACGGCCCGGTACGCTGATTGCATATTCAGTGAGGAACATTTCCCGGTATTAGGGAGAGACAACAAGTACCAAACTAAATGCCAGGATATTGATTGGAATGTACAAGGCATTCCTGCCTCAGACTCACGTACCAGAGAGACTGAACTTCAAGTTCAGAAAATCATTCATTTGCAAAACATTGCAAATGATCTGCTAGATGTATTTACTGATTATAAGGGTGTCACAAAATCCTATAATCCTGCCAGAAATGTACCTGAAAGAGTGGAGGTACCGCAAATCACCACTCAACTCCCTGTTCAAAATAAGAGGGGGAGAAGTACGGTACAAATGGCGGATACAGCTTCTAACAAGCGACAAAGGAAATAAAAGAATGTAAATGCAGATCAACCTCAAGTTGATAGACACCAAAGGATCCTTGAACCCAGATCAACAGTGCACTCAAATCGATCACGGGACATCGAATACTACGACTCAAATGTTTTGGGAAATAACATTGAGTCACCAGGGGTCCAAGAAATTTTCACTAACTATACTGATTCTGGAGAATCATATGATTGTAAGACTACACTTGTCGACATTTATTTTTCCACAACAATTGCAAATAACCTTCAAAATGACCCAGATCCTAAGACCATGACAGAGTGCAAACAGCGCTCGGACTGGATTCAATTGAAGGATGCAATTCAAGCGGAGTTAGCCTCGCTCAAGAAAAGAAATGTATTCACATACACCTCCCAAAGTATTCCCTGTCGGTTTCAAATGGGTTTTCATCCGCAAACGGAATGAAAACAATGAGGTGGTGAGATACAAAGCAAGGCTTGTAGCACAAGGGTTTACGCAGAGACCCGGCATTGATTACAATAAAACTTATTCTCCAATAATGAGTGGAATAACATCCCGATACTTAATCTCATTGGCAGTAAAAATCATCTATCTTTTTAGTTGATGGATGTAGTGACTGCATATCTTTATAGGTCACTAGATTCAGAAATATACATGAAAGTTCCCGATGGAATTTCAATTCCGAATCCAAACATAAATCACAATATGTATTGTGTAAAATTGAACAAGTCTTTACACGGCTTGAAACAGTCGGTAGAATGTGGTACAACCGACTAAGTGAGTTCCTAACCAAAAAGGGATACTCCAACAATGATGATTGCCCATGCGTATTCATTAAAAGATCCTCAACAGGATTTTGTATTATATCTGTGTATGTTGATGATCTAAATATCATTGGTAACACACACGATATAGATGAAGCACATAATCATCTTATGACGGAATTTGAAATGAAGGATTTGGGTAAAACCAAATTTTACTTAGCTATACAACTTGAGCACCTTCATACAGGCATCCTAGTGCATCAATCAGCCTATGTCCAGAAAATATTGGAGAAATTCAATATGGACAAAGCATATCCATCGAAAACTCCCATGGTTGTTTGAACTCTAGACAGGGACAAAGATTCATTTAGACCCCGAGATGACAATGAAGAGCTATTGGGACCCGAGGTTCCATATCTCAGTGCCATCGGAGCGCTTATGTATCTTGCATATTGCACCCGGCCAGATATTGCATTTGCAGTAAATCTACTTGCTAGATATAGCGCTGCTCCAACCAAAAGATATTGGATAGGAGTGAAGAATATCCTTAGATATCTTCAAGGCACTAAAGATCTCGGTCTACTCTTCCAGAAGAATAAATATGTGGATTTAATAGGATATACAGATGCTGGCTATTTATCAGATCCCCATAATGCCAGATCTCAAACAGGCTTTGTATTTTTACGCGGTGGAACAACCATCTCATGGAAGTCTTCAAAACAGACTCTAGTGGCTACATCCACTAATCATTCTGAAATAATTGCATTATATGAAGCATCACGTGAATGTGTATGGCTTCGCAGAATGATTAACCACATACAACAATCATGTGGTATAGGTGCTATTACATCACCTACCATTATCTACGAAGATAATGCTGCTTGCGTTGTTCAAATGCAAACGGGTTACATAAAGAGCAATATCACAAAACATATTACACCTAAATTATTTTACCCACATGAATTGCAAGAGAGTGGGGAAACAAAACATATTGCATCTAAACTATTTTACCCACATGCTTTTTCCAAACAGTCACCTTTATGCCACCCTCTCATCATCTATAAATCTCAATGTACAGAATAACAATGATTAATGAGAAGCAATCTTTTCTCTCAAACACTTGTCTCAAACTCTTGCAATAGAATGCTCCAGTTGATGATGTTCTCCTATTAATATGTTGATACTGTGGACAAAAGTCGTGTTGGATCATTTTTTCGAACGTACGACTTTCACCTATCCTAATCAGTTGATCTTCTGAAACAATATATCTAGCAATTTTCTTACGGGAAGAAAGCAGGTTGTATACCTAAGTACTTACAGGGCCATTGCATCAACCATTGTTTCTTACCGTTGTCTCAATTATTTATCAGCTAAGACTAAGAGCCTCAGACAATCAGACGCTCAGCTTTACCTGATAGACTACCTCTACTCCTCCTGGCCTCCCCCACCCCACAGTCCCCACCTCAAAAGCAACGCCCGGCTGCCTCCCTCCTCACTTCCTCAGTCCTCCCCTGAGGTCCTGACAGCCCGACTCTCGAGCTCCCCCGGCTGCCTCCCTCCTCCGGTCCTCCCAGACGACCCTCTCCTCTCCCGACCCCCTCACGTGCCTCCCTCCTCCCCCAACGACCCCCTCCTCCCCCGACCTCCCCTGACCGCCTCGCTCCTCCCCCGACGACCCCTCCTCCCCCGGCCGCATCCCTCTTCCCTCGACGACCCCCTCCTCCCCCAGCCACCTTCCTTCTCCCCTGACCTCCTCCAACCGCCTCCCTCCTCCCCCGGTGATCCCCTCCGCGCCATCGCCCTCCTCCCCCAGCGACCCCCTCCTCACCGTCGTCCAGGCCTCCGGGGGTGGGGGGAGGTCAAGCCAACAGCAAGCGGGAAAGCCGCCGCCGACGACATGATTACCTTCCTTGCCGAGGCCAAGCCGGCAGCCAGCGGGAAAGCCATCGACGATGGCGAGGATGACCTGCAGAACACCCTTTGGCAGTTCGGCCTCCACCTCACTTGCGACAACATCAACATCCTTCGGTCCCGTATATTCCTTCAGTCCTTCCCCTCTACTCCCTCTCTCTGCTCTCTCTGCTTTGTGAATGTGATGGCTTGTGTTGTGGGGAATTGGGGATGATAGGAGACGGGAGCCGAGACCGAGGTGGCCGCCGGCGTTGGCGTGCTGGCCGTGCTCACCGGGCTATGCCGTGCCACCCATCGTGCCGACTTTCTAGGCTAAACCAGGTCCACCATTTGTGCCGTGCCGGCACGGTTCGCTACATGTCAGATTAAGCCGTGCTTTGGCCGTGCCGGGCTAGTCATACTTTGGGCTAGCCCGAAAAAGCCCGGCCGTCTCCCACCTCTAATGCCACCCACATGCCCACATCTTATTAGGTAAAACTGTCAGTATAATACAACTAACTAGGACAAATGTAGCTAGCTGTAGGCATTGGTCTGGGTTCGAAACCTCGAGCAACCAATGCAATCTACCAAGCAGACCTCCCCACGCCGTCGCGAGCATCCCAGCAATAGTCGGGTCGCGCGCGCAGCATCAAGCCGGCATGGGAAGGCAGTAAAGGCACAGTGCAACGGCGACCAAGCTCTAAACCAAATTCGCGTGGCTCGTGTGCCCGCGTACGGGTGCTTGCGGCCCGGTGTACCGAGCCATCGGAAACATCATTTTACCAGGCTCATCCGCCCGGCGCGCACGCTGTGAACTCGCGGTCTCGCGACCGCCGAGGTTTTTCCGCTTTGAAGCTGTCATGGCCAGTGCTCGTCAGGCTGCGCCACTGAGCCAGAGCGCTCTACCGCTCAGTCGCTGACGAGAGACCAACCCTTTGCCTCTCACAACTTGCAGAGGCTTTGTACTGACGCAATTTAAACCTGACAGCCTTCTAAACTTCTATGACGATGAGCTGTAAGTTTATCTGAAGGAACCACAATCACTATACAGTTCTATCGCTTTGCTTCGCGCTGCAAGCATCGACAAAGCACCTTACTTTTAGTGCCCAAATGACACAAATTTTGATTACTAATAGAAGTCATAACAGAACTTCACAAGCACACAATTAATGGACACAGCTTATCAATCCAGTCCATGCATGGAAGAAAATTGCAAATACAACGAACACAACGATGATGATCTGGAACCGACAGTGACGCGGCAGTTCTCCCAGTGACATACTGGTTACACAGAGTACCGAACATCCTTGGTGACGCTAATTAGTATTCAGTCAAATTGCTGTCGCAGAGCCATCTCAGTTTCGCTCTTCCATGAAGCGTGTGACGATTGTCCCCGCATCCTCTTGATCTTCTCCTTGTCTTTGATGGCAGAACCCTTCTTCTTTTCTGGCTCTTTTGTCTGCTCTGGTCTATCGTTGCAAACAGGGCACACCATACCTCGAGCGTGTGAATAGGTCTTTGGTATACCACATTGGAGACACATTCTACAAATTGAAAAGAAAACACTGTTAAGAGCCCTACAAGACATCACCGGGAAGGCGGGAATACCAATAGATAGTTTAAAGAAGTCAGCCGAGATGTAAGCACTTCATGCTTTAGTTTTGTCGTCAACTCATTTCATAGTCGCATGATGATAATGACAATCTGTTACCTTAGAAGATCGGCCGCATCTTCTGGCCCAGGATTTGCAGCACCTATTGTTCTCTTTCCTTGGGCAGAACCTGGAGGGTTGGCACCATTTGTGTCACTCCTAACTTGTTCACGAATGGCAACCAATTGTGGTTTTGCCGCCACAACAGCACCTGAAAATAGTTTTCTAGTCAGATAACACAGGGTCTAACATGGATTTGAAACTGCATAATTGGCATGTACATAAACTAGCACATACGATCAGATCTGCTTAACCATGTATCTCATCTCCAAGCATATCGACCATGGTTGTTATGGCAGAGTCGGCGACCACTGCGAGTGAGGGGCGCCTAAACGCCTAGGCGACGCCATGGCAAGTGCCATAAGCTGTAGTGTACATAGCTACATGCATACGGTCACATACATCTCTCTCTCTCTGTGTCTCTCTCTCTTGTCTAAAAGCCAACACGATCCCCTCCCCTCAATACTCCTCTGTCTCCCCCGTGTGTCCCGACCTCCTCTCTCTCCCGCGGCGCCTCCTCCATTGCCCCCCCCCCCCCCAAGGCACAGCGAGTGTCTATGGCGTCCATCCAGCACCGCGGCGATGCCGTGACAAGCATGATATCAACATGCTCTGAAATATTGTAATTCAGTAATTGTACCAATCCAATTCAAAATGATCAATTATATCCATTTGCTGCACAAGTACAAAGGATGACGGGATCTTTATTGATGTATTGCATTTTGACAATATCTGCTTGTACAAATATTTCCATGTAAACTTCACTGCAAGAAAGCAAAAGTGGATACCTAAATGTAAATTCCTTTTAAGCAGTTTAACAAACCTAATCAAGAATATGATACTAGTTACAGCACAAAGACCATATACGTATTTGGCACATTATTCTGTGCTGTGAGAACAGATGCCAAATTGCCAATTGAATGATGCAATTTCTAGCAACATTATAACCATCTTCATCCTATACACCCAACCAATAGGAGCCACTATCTTGAAGAAAGTAGTGAACAGAAATACAATGTTTCTCTTCATTTGCACAATTGCATTACATGATTACATCCCTCCTTTCCTTTGTATACATGCCAGTTACGCAATCATCTCAGCTCCATATATTACTTATGCATAGTTAAGAAGCATTATGCTATTGAAACAAAAAGAACACCTCCAATATTTCTACTCACATCACACAAAAGAAAAGGAATATCCAGACGTTCATACCACTTGGCACCATGAACACCCCAACACAACTACAGAGTGCATACCAACTATTATTCAAATAGAATCCCAACCAGTGGGCACTGGATTTTAATTTACTCCAGAACCGAATCAGCCAACACAGGATTGATGCCATGCAATGGACACCACAACACTAAACCCATAGCAATGCAACTCTATAATCAAATATCTCGCCAACTCTATGCTAAATTGCATTCTGTCCATAAAGCGTATTCGACACATTATAAATACAACAACAAAAAATCTTTTCATGTAATACGCTCACAGCCAGATCCGGACATGCAGTATCGATCGATTCTCGCTGTACCAAAATAGTCTCATCAGAGACCGTGAATTACTTACCACCACGCGAACCATTTAGTCAAGACTCGAAAACACACAAATCTGAACTAGTTCAACGACCAAAGAACAATAATTTGCACTTAAATCAGTACTAGTTTAAACGTCTCACCGGGAGGTGGCTGCTTGCTCCCGTCCTTGGAGCGGCGATCGAGCACGCCAAGAGCCTCCCGCGCCTGCTCGGGCTCGGCGACTCTGTGGCTGAGGAAATCCGGGGGGCCCGACACCTCCGCGAAGGCATCCAGTGCGGAGGGCAGCGAGGGGTCCCCGCCGGCGGCGGCATCGCCACGGCTAGGGTTTGGGCGGCGGCGGGGTTTCGCGGCCGGCTTCGGAGGAGCGGACGCCTCGTCGCCATCGGATCCGGCTTCTTCGGCGGACGAGTCGCCGGAGTCGCTCAGCGCGGCCGCGGCCGCGGCGTGGTCGTCGTCCTCGGCGGAGGAGTAGCCTTGCAGAAGCGCTAAGCTCATCTCCGTGTGTACCAGTCTCGAGGCGCACCGCCGTTCTTGGGCTTTCCTTGGTCGGTTGCTTTGTGTCAGGGACTCAGGCGGCCGCAAGTCCTATCCTCCCTGTAGCAGAAGCAACGCCGAGGCGTACTGACCAGACCACCGTCCTTACTAGGCCGCGTGCTCACAACTTATTGGGCTTTGTTAATTGTTAGTGAAGACAACTCTGTTCAGAAATTGCTGGTATGGGCTCTCTTTGGGCCCTAAAACAGTCTCTATTTTGTACTAGAGGTCCATAACTTCCACTCAAAATAAAAAAAAAAGAGGAACATTACTTACACAAGTTCTAGGTCTTCTTTTGGTTAAGGCCAATCCAGATTTTTTTTTTTTTGAAAAGGGCCAATCCAGATTTGGTACAACAGGCCTTGTCCAACGACTTCAGGCTTCAGCTACCGCCAAGAAAGAAAAACCGTCACGATGCTCCAACCAAAAAGACAAAACGAGAAGCATTCCTTGCCAACCTGACAATATTCAGTCTTCACGGCTAGTTATTGTTAGTACTACAAATCGGTATCTAATTACACATTCTTCCTCAGTGATTCGGTTGGGAACTGGTAGACCAGAGATTCAGAGAACTCTCACAACCGATCACCGATGATTGGGCGGAAGTAGGAGACCCACGAGTTCTTGGCGCCGTGGAGGACAAGAGTTAATATCAAGTACAGTCAGCACGGTGATGTTATTGCGATCTCATTGCTCGTCGCGATCTTATTCTTTAGCGGCATCGTTATCATATCATAGGCGCGCGCACCTGCCCTTCGCTTCACACTGCAAAAATTTCAGTCCTTAATTTTGCGGATGTGTCAGTGTGTGTGTGTGTGTGTGTAAGTGCGGTATCTTACGCTATATTTTCTTATATGCTGTCACTTTCGCCGTTGATGCTGGAGACCCAGAAATTTAAAGGACTTGGAATATGAAGCAGTGAAAGATGCAACAACCGTCACTCTGAGAGTGCGACTCAAGCAGCGACGGTTTAACCACTCCGGAAGACGCCACATCGATCGACCGTTGTTTAATCAAGTAAAGATGCATTTTAGTTTGAGCTAGCTGGTCGCCAGTGCCAATCAGGTCTTAACTAGCCATCTTAAAACAAATCGTAGGAAGCTAAGAACTGGCACAGCTACTTATTTCGCTGTCGTGTGTAGTTGATTAGTTGTCCTAATTAGCACAATCGAGCTTGCTGATCGATCGATTGGGCTTTTTGGCGGCTTGATTATATATGGCAATTGAGTTTGACAACAGATTCCTGTATTTTTGTTGTGTCTGTTTGTCACTTCTGCTATATATATGTGATTTCCGAAAATTACAAGCGAAAGAAATGTCGGCGTCTGTAGATAAATGCTAGTCATTTTCTGGGTCTGTGGTTGTACGGTTAATGAATTCTATTAGATTAGCAATACAAGTAGATTAACATCATATCCATTTAAGCTAGCTGGTCATATATATGACTGTACGTCTAATACTTGCTCAAGATATATACTTACTCTTTTTTTTTTGCGATGAATACCTACATTGTTCCAGTTACCAGCTAACACACATAATAGCAGATTTTTTTTTAAAAAAATGCAGAGTTTAATGCCAAAGAAAATGCTAGTATACACCTACTTTCATATGACCTGTCCACTTCCACATGATCAAACAATATATTTGTGAATTTGTGATTGAGAGAAAATGTTTTTTAAATACCACCACATGACCTTAGGTAAAAATGTGGTTAATTGTATACCAGAATCCGATTTATATTTCGAGACGATTATGAAGCTAGCAGATACTAGAGCACGACTATGATATATAGCTAGGACTCAGATATTAATTACGAATTAGAATGGAGTACGTTTTATGAGTTAGAATCTAGCACGTACTCCTCTAAACATAGAATCAAGTACGTGCTACATAAGTTAGATTAGATGGATAAACCTATGGAAGCACATGCCACAGCCCCTATTGAAAATCAACACGTACGCCACGTTGATCTGTACAACCACGCCGCACTTATCCGCGCGCGCGCATAAACAAACCCGTCAAATCTGTACGCACGGGCACACGATCACATTGGGGACAGAACCTGAATTTTTTGTACGGATAATCCATTTTTTATTCGAAATTACATAAATATACCCGCGGGAAAATTTTTTACAAAAATAGGCTCCGATCGCGAACCGTTGGCGGCGGAGTTAATCGCTTAACCGGACGCGACACAATTTGTCTCATTGCAAGAAAGCGACTACATCCAGTCGCTCTTCCGTTAAGCGACTAGCATGCAGTCGCTCTTCCGTTAAGCGACTAGCATGCAGTCGCCATCCCGTAGGGCGACTGCATGTAGCCCCCCGTGTTTTGTTTTAAGATTTTGTGAATTTTGTAACGTTGAACGGGTAAAAATACGGTGAAGTTGTAATAAAAGTTTATGTTAATTGTATATTGTAGGTGTGCAAAAGTTTTAAAATTTTTTCATGAAAGATTGAGTAAAGAACGATCGATACATACACTGTTAAGTGAGATAGTTTATGTGCGGAGAGAGATAATAGACTTATGTAAATTTAAATAAACTTCATATTATAACTGTGAGTAACATGCCGCATGTTTTTTCATTACATGCATAAATACATAGCATCTGCAGCGTCGCCTCACTAGTCACCCTGGTGTGCCCCGTCACCGCGCCCGCGTCCTCCCATACGGCCTCGCTTAGCCCTCCTCCGGTGCAACGGGTTAGGACGATCCGAAAAAGTAAAACGAGGAGGAGGGTGTCTATCCCGCGGTGGCGGGGGCGGAGTAAGCTGCACCTCTGGCTGTGTGCTCTCCGGTGCACCGGGCGCAGAGATAACCTCCGGTGCTACGTCGGAGTAGTGTCCATGCCACTCCGGTGACGCAAAAGCGGTCCACATCCTCCGGCACGGGAGATGCCGAGACGCCGTCTTCTTTGTAAGCACTGCAATATTAATAACGTTAGTTCGTTGCATATCGTCTTCGGATAAACACGATATAAGAACCTCTGCGTGCTGTGCCTAGTGCCATCCACGCAGGGAGGAGGCGTACACCCCCGCGTAGAAGGCGTGAAGTGAACCGGTGTAGGAGGCCCCGCCAGTGAACCCCGGCCGCTCCGGTGAGGTGGTGGAGGACGTGTCACACGTCGGTGCACGCAGTAGTGCCACGCTGGTCGGGTGGCACCGTGGGACGAGCAGCGGAGCGGTGGGCGTGGAGACCGCTGGTAGCCTCGTGCAGGAGAGTAGGCTAACGATACGTCTGGCCGCGTCGTGCACCCGACGCGCAAAGCTGATGCCCTCCTCATGGGTCAGGTGCGCACCACCGAGAGCCTCTCGATCGCCCCGAGTCGAGGCATAGGCGTAACCGACGCCACCGGACACAAAGACATGAAATGGTTGATTATCGAAACGACATTACCATTTGGGAATCTTTGAAATGACATGAAACGTACCGCGATGTGAGCGTCGCGCGCGAAGTGCGAGGGGTACGTGTCCGTCGGAGCGGCGACGTGTGTGGCAGGCGGGTCTACCACATATACGAGCCTGGTACCAGCGCAGGTACTCGCCGTACTCCTCGCGTCGTCGGGCTGGCTCCTCCTCCTCCACGCGTCGTCGAGCGCACCGCCACCGCCGACCCATGGTCTGCATCCTCAACGACCGATCGGTGCCTCTTTTCACTCCTTCGCGCTTTGCTGCGTATAGAACCATTCATCGGATGTGAGATACTTGCGGCGATAGTAGGTATGTAAATATTTAGCGAAACGATCACTCACCCGTGCACGTGGCGCGGAATCGATGGTCCGAATGGTGCAGAACCGCCGCCGAGCCCGAATCGCCGCATCACCTGGGGGCGTAGTCCTCCACGTAGATGAGGTACACGAGCTTCCGCGGGTGAGCGAAAGCGGCCACGTCGGCAAAGTAAGGACAGCCCGCCAGAGCACGGGCTGAATCGCCAGTATCTGCGACGGCTCCGGCGCACGTCGTCCGCCGTGATGCGGTCGAGCCGCTCCACAAAGACCCGTGACGCCGTGTGACCGTGACGCGCGCGAATCGCACTGCAAGAAATATAAGCTGTTTAGAATGACGATCGTCAATAAGACAGAAATAGTTGATTGTGATAATACTTACTCGACGACGGCACCAGATAGAACCCATCGTCGGCCGGTCAACGTCTCCCCCTGGATACATCTCGGGCCCGTACGGGCCCATGTCGTCTAGCACAGTGTCGCCCGAGGCTTAAGCGCTCGAACGACCACAACTGCAGTAGCAGCGGACAGCCAGTGAGGATCGAGTTCGCCTTGACCCTCGTGCACGCATCGCATAGGGCGCGGTACGTCGCGGCAAGCACGGCCGATCCCCAGCTGACCTGGTGGGGCTCGCCGTCAGCGATCGCCCTCGCATAAGCGATAAGGCGCGCATCCACCGAGTTGCCGTGGCTGGTGGTGAAAAGCACCCAACCAAACAGCCACAGCACGTACGCCTCCAGGTGGCGCGACACCTGGTGATCGTCTGCCTGTGGAACCATGCGCTCCACCTGAATTCAAACAAGTTTTTATTAGTACGTCATACCACAAATAAACGGTTGGACGACACGATCGAATGTAAAAAACCACGTACCCGGTACTGTGTGAGCCACCTCAGCGTCGGCCCATGGGTCTGCGCCTCTGCGAACACGTGGTGCTGAGGGCCCGGTGGAACGACACCTCGAACCGCCAAGCGTGTCGTGCGCCCGATCGTGTGGGGCCTCGGTAGGAAAGCGGCGTCTCCGCGATCGGAAGGCCAAGGAGCGAGGACACGTCCTCCGTGGTCGGCGTCATCTCCCGAATGGGAGGTGGAAAGTGTGCGTCTCGCCGCCAACGGTCCACCAAAGCCGTCGGCAGGAACGGTCGAGCGGAAGCGTCGTGATCGCTCCCGCCCGCCTCGTCCCGCCCTCGTCCCCCGCCGCCGCATCCTCGCCCGTGGCCTGCACCATCCGGCAAGAGGAGTAGCCCGGCATCCCGCACTGCAAACAAAGTGAAGGTCAGACGGAATGAACTTACGGCCGCACTAAACGCCGGAGTAGTGCAAACTGGCGATCCAACGAGGGTCGAGTCTCCGTGCCACGCGAGGTGTGCGTGTCGGACCACTCCCGGTGAGGCGGCTCGTCCGTGCTCCCGGTGTCGGCACTAGACGGAAGCGCGATGAGAGCGGTCCACGTGCTCGTCCAACGGTAGCGTCGCCACTCTGAGGCACGTCGGCCAAAGACGAGTCATACGCAAAATTTGTACAATAATTTCTACATTAAATTTCTACACTACATTTCTAAACTAATTTTCTAAACTACATTTTCTAAACTAAATTTTCTACCTAATTATCCACACTAATTATCTACACTAACTATCTACACTAATTATCTACACTAACTATATTTCTAAACTAATTTTCTAAACTAATTATCTACACTAATTATCTACACTAACGATCTTTCTACACTAAATTATCTAAAATAATTATCTACACTAATTATCTACACTAATTATGTACACTAACTATATTTCTAAACTAATTTTCTAAACTAATTATCTACACTAATTATCTTTCTAAACTAATTTATGTACACTAATATCTACATAACTATCTTTCTACACTAAATTATCGACACTAATTATCTACACTAACTATATTTCTAAACTAATTATCTACACTAATTATCTACACTAACTATATTTCTACACTAACTTTCTAAACTAATTATCTACACTAACTATATTTCTACACTAATTTTCTAAACTAAATATCTACACTAATTATCTACACTAACTATCTTTCTACACTAAATTATCTACACTAAATTATCTAAACTAATTATCTACACTAACTATCTTTCTACACTAAATTATCTAAACTAAATTATCTAAACTAATTATCTACACTAACTAATTTTCTAAACTAATTATCTACACTAATTATCTACACTAACTATCTTTCTACACTAAATTATCTACACTAACTATCTTTCTACACTAAATTATCTAAACTAAATTATCTACACTAACTATTTTTCTAAACTAATTTATCTACACTAATTATCTACACTAACTATATTTCTAAACTAAATTATCCACACTAATTATCTACACTAACTATCTACACTAACTATCTTTCTACACTAAATTATCTAAACTAAATTATCTACACTAACTATTTTTCTAAACTAATTATCTACACTAACTATATTTCTAAACTAAATTATCTACACTAACTATATTTCTAAACTAATTTTCTCTGATAACAAAAAATATAACACAAAAATTACGAAAATCGCGCACGCCCTCTCTTCTTCTCTCCCTCCTCTTCTTCTCCTCTCCCTCTCTTTCTCTTCCTTCCTCTTCTCCTCCTCTCCTCTCTTTCTCCTTCTCTGCTAGAAGAAGTGGACGACGTCGGGGTGGCGCTCGGCGCCTTATATCCACCTCGATCGCCCAACGGTTGGGCGACGATATTCGATCGCCAACGGTTGAGCGACTTATTTTCATCGCTGAACCGTTGGCGATCGAGTAAATCGCCCAACGGTTGGCGACTCTCCACCGCCATGATGCGGTTGGGCGATTAACTCCAGTCGCCCAACGGTTCGGCGACTGGAGCCTATTTTTGTAAAAAATTTTCCCGCGGGTATATTTATATAATTTCGAATAAAAATGGATTATCCGTACAAAAAATTCGACAGAACCTTACCGACTCCGAGTTCGTACTAGTCGACAGATCAACCAAGAGTTTGAATCTTCGGCTGAATTGGCAATTTTTGATGCGGTTAGTAAAATAGATCTTATCACGTGGAATTTATATACAAAAATAACGGCTCTATCGCACAGAGTGACCGACAAGCTTACAAGCGATGTCGCACAATGATCGTGCAGATTAGCCAAAACCATATAGCTACCGTGTGGTGGTGCACTGTAGTGTTCAAAACCGCAAAACTACCGTGCGGTGGTGCACTGTAGTATCTAAAAAGAGAATTTTCTCCGAAAATCGTTTAGGTATACTTTTATAGGAATTTTAAATATAGCAAATGAATTTCAAAAATTATGATTTTTTGTACTATAGTTTGGTTGAAATAAATTGGCTTATGGTTTATTTTATACTATAGCTAGTTTATTTTACACTATATTTGCTAGTGGCTTTTTTTTAGCATAATTAAATTTAAAAAAATTAAAATAGAAAAACATGTTAGCCCATCATAAATAATGCAAATGAATATAGAAAAAATAAAAAGCAAAAAAAGCCTAGAAAAAACTAAAAAAGAAATAATGAAATTTAAAAATAATGTACTGAAAGTTGGAAGTTGAAGTCAAAACGACCTGGATAAACTTGCAGCCGCCGCGAGCGCACGCATTGATCGCGCTGCCGTCACTGACCGCCACAGCCGAGACGACACGTCAAGGAGCCCCCCGGCACCGCACAATACGTGACATTGGTTGACACAATCGAGTTTGCCCCATGCCGCGCGGCCGCTTTTGGGCCGAACCGCGCGGCGGAGCGGGGCATGCAGGCCACACGCGGGCCTAGCCTAACCTAACCGATGGACGGATCCATCCACGCGCCTATATTCGCGTGCGGCCGGCCGAGTCGTGGAAAAGCCCCCTCCTAGCGCTAGCGCCGAGCCCCTGCATATGAGCGAGCGTGCGACACATCTAACACCGCACGGCCCCCCTACTAGCCACTAAAGCTGCGTGTGTCCAGGCCGGCACGCCAAAGCCAAATAGTTCCCGAATGCTAGCTTTCTCCAATAGTTTGATGCTTGCAAGCAACAGGTGAGACCAAACATGGTAACTTTTTATACTCCTAGGGGCATCTTGGTTTAATTTTTCTACTTTTGTATGCAAGATTTGATTTATGCTACAGTGTGCCTATGGATTAGGTAGGAATAAGATACAGTACAGATGAACTTGTGTGAAGCTATCTATGATTGAGCCTCTAGGTCTTGGTCAATGCTTTGGGGGTGAGTTAGTGGCACTAGGAGTAATAGACAAGGTGGCACGCATGGGATGGATAACGATATGGCATTGGCAGGCATGAGGGCATAATCTTGTAACGCCCTAGGGTCCAAATCGGCTCAGACCTAATCACATTTTGGATAGGCCACGCACACGTAGCAACCCGCTTGCACTTTCGTCCTCGCTTCACGCAAAACGGTTAACCAGGGGTGCTACCATTGGAATTCCTAGGCTTATATGTAAATGCCTCTCAAGGTAAGCTAGCAAGGTGGGACTAACCCAGAAATTCATGTAAACACACACATGGGCCAATATGGGCCAGGGTGTCACATACACCCCCTCAAAGAACCCGACATCCTCGTCAGACCAACATACCCACACCGGGGCAAATGATAAGGATCTCCCCTCTTGGCACATGTCCGTGCGTTCAGTGCCAGTGCATATGCCATGTCGTGTGTCCACTCCAGGCCCACACGTGCCATATGTCCGCGCCCCTGACCCGCACGCGCCCATGTAACCGCGAGAGTCGGTCTGATACCATTTGTAACACCCTAGGGTCCAAACCGGCTCAGACCTAACCACATTTTGGATAGGCCACGCACATGTAGCAACCCGCTTGCACTTTCGTCCTTACTTCGCACAAAATGGTTAATCGGGGGTGCTACCATTGGAACTCCTAGGTTTATATGTAAGTGCCTCTCAAGGTAAGCTAGTAAGGTGGGACTAACCTAGAAATTCATGTGCACACACACATGGACCAACATGGGCCGGGATGTCACAAATCTGTAACGCCCCGACCTAGTTTCGGAGTCCGAAATGTTACTACTACTCCAAAACACTATCATTTACAACTTTCACCGCTAGAGGGACTATTTTTTAACGACTTCTAAAAGTGGATTTTGGCTTTTGCTACAGTACTTAACTTTCAAACAGAGTATTTTCTCAAAACGGGGTCTACAGTTAATTATAGTACACGTCAAAAGCCTAACAGTTGCATCAACCAAAATCACAAGCGAATATCTCTCTCCGTAATCTCTGTCGCAAATAGCTAAAATTCAAAATTTTCAACCAAAATCCATAAGCCGTAGCCATATCAAACAGGTCCAGATTTAGACAGCATTCCCTCTATCTAAATTTCAGCATCACGTTAAACGATATACGATGAATATTGAAGTAAATATACAAATTAGCCAATTATCTAAAGAAAATGTATGAGCCACACACGACTACATATATCAACTGGGGGTGATGTGTAAATTATTGTGTGTGGAATACATGTGCTACTCCTGTCCGTGTATGACATCTTCAATATCCACCTAAAAAAGCAAATAAGCAAGGGTGAGTCTAAGACTCAGCAAGTATACAATAAAACAATGGTGTCAACATAGCAATTCAATGGACTCCATATCTGTGACTGTAAACACAATCTCTGCAACTGTATCACTATCTCCCATTTCTTTCATGCCATGTAATGAGATGCGTCTGTTACTGTAGCTTATAGCTTATACCGGTATAACGAAGTGTTCACCCATCTATGAACGACTATTGCCTCATCCTCTTTTATATACGGGGCCTCAAACTTCACTCCCGATCTACATGCCGTTGTCGCCTTCTCAGGCTTACCGACTATGGCTCACCGTCGGCAAAGGGCTTGGTGCTTCGCCTTCCTCTATCGGTTCCACACATCGTTCCCCTGGTTTCCCCCGTCGGGCCCTCGGCATCTCCAGGTCTTGGTTGAGCCGAGGATTTCCCCCAAACTGCTCCTCGCCGGCAGCACTTGGCTTGGCTCCTACCGGCGTCGACTACTCCATGTATTTGGCCATCTCCTGCTCCTCTCTCGGTTTCTCTTTGGTCTTACAATTCGGATGTTGGTTGGGCTTGGATCTGGGAGTCTTGGTGTTGATTCTTGGGGTGTGGCTTGCCACCGCTGAGGTGGTCTCTCCGAGTGGTTCCTGCACTGGTCCCTTCCTCCTCCGGTTGGGTTTATGTTTTCCCTCACTTCTCCCTTTATCTCTGTCTAGAATTCTTCTACAGTATTTCCATATGATTTTGCTCTTGCTAATCTTTTCATTTTCCTCCTAACTCATGCATTACAGTGGTGAGGTTGTGGATGGTGAATGTAGCGGTGGTGTGCAATAAGGCTTGCTACAACAGGATTCAAGGCCTTCTCGTGCGCCAGGGAGTGCAGGGTGGCTGTTGAGTGCACGTTGCTTGCCGGTGACAGCACACCGTTACCACAACATCCTCACATTCAGTATAGGCCTTCCCCCTACTCTCTCTTCTCTGTGATGTGCTTGTGCCATGCTGTGTCAGGATGTGCCGTGATGGACCAAGATGGAGATGTGGGCGAAAACCTACCTGGTTTTTGGTCATGTTGGAAATGGACAGGTGTGGATGGCCTTCTCTTGTGGCAGTCAAAGGTGTCGCTTTGTTGTCATGGTCAGCCCGAAGTGGTCGACCGTGGTCCTCGCTCCTCTCCTTCGTCTTCCTCTACATTCTTAGCTCCTCTCCTCCGACTCCCTCTTCCTCGCTTCCTCTCTATGGCTGGCTTTGTTGGTGGTGAGGTGCTCGACCTCCTCTGTGTTGGTTGAGCAATGCAATAGGGTTGGCTCTCTTACTTGGCTGGTGCTCTTGGTTGAGGAAGAAAATGGGAGTGTTGGTTGAGTGTGGATGTTGGTGTTTGCTTATGAGGGAGAGGGCTCTTGGCTGGTGTTTCTCTCTTGGCTTGTGCATTGACGAGGCTGCCCCTCCCTTATCCCCTTGGCTCTCTCGGTTTGCTGTTTACTTATGGGCCATTAGTCCATAGGGTGAGCTTAGCACTATTCTTCGTTTTTGTACAATGGAAGATAAGTTGGTAAAAAAAATGGACGTTGGCTACGTTTTCTATCGGATGATAAGACCCATCTAAAGGAGACGCATTGACCGGTCTTGGACGGTTTGGGTACCTCGAGGAGCGCTATTTAATTCGGCATCCTAAAGTCCAAGGTTTTTCTAACGCAAAACAATTTATTTATTTTATTCTTTCTTACATTCTTTTCAATGTATGCTTTCCTTTCATTTCTCTTTCTACCGGTATTAGAGCAAGTCCAATAATAGAGTCAAGTGTTTGGCTATAAGTCAAGTTATAAGAGCCAAGTTATACAATAATTTATCTACAAAAAGTTTTTTATTATTATGTGGTACCATGTCTCACATTCTCTTTCCTATTCCTCCTCACATACATTTATTATCTAGGCCCACCACTGCATAGGCTCCCGTGTCCAGCTTGTTGCTTGCATGAGAGCCAAACTTTCATCTCTCTCCTTTCTTCTCTCCTCCACATCAGCAAAAATGCTGACTAGCTTGGCTATAAGACCATTATTGTACTTGCTCTTACGTGATCAGTTGTTCTTCTCTTAACACCTGGCTAGCTAGATTAAGTCCATGATTGGCAGGCATTAGATTCTCGGGAGTTGTGCTGAGTGCTGGTTGCACTTGCATGGATCGTGTTGAAGCCTTGAGCTAGCTCAAGGGAGTTGGCAGGTTCAGGGACTCAACCCAACCACCACCAGGCACCAATAATGAGGGCCATCGAGGGTTAGTTATTCTACGGGGCTTAGGCACCAATCATGAGCTAAAACACAGTGGACTCACCACCTTTCCACATAGGAAAGGAGGAATTTAGTGTGTGCGGGGGCACACTTATCAAATGTCAAAGCATATTTTCTGGACACTTGCCTGTGTACCAATACCTCTAGCCAGGTGGTGCTGCACAAAAAGCACCATGGCTTTGGTGGATTCCAACTCCCTTCTCAACCATCAGATTCCTTTACACATAATTTGTGCCTCGATCACCAGTCACCCCCTTCCTTTTGATATACCTAAAAAAAAGGCTCATTAGTAGAAAGCTCCTTTCTCGATCCTCTCTTGTTGTCTGATCTTTTGACCCTTTTTTCTTGCCAAGAAAATGTTAATTACAACCAACATACATACCACTAACATACATAAACCTCTGGAAATGTGAAGCACTCCAACTTACTTAACAAACTCACTACATGCCACAGGAGCACCACATTGAGGCGTGTAAAATTATATGTTCTTGCGAAGAGTTCTAGATTGTTTAGGTGAATAATGGATACCGGAATAGATCTCTCCACCTGGGAGCCATGTGGGGCTTGTGGGTGTCTGGTTCGCCAATGTCCCTTGATTCAAGGGCAGGCAGCTTTCTCCAAGGCCTTTGGTGTAAAATATCCATGCAAAGCAGGTTGGATCTGCATAAACTAGCATTATTTCCCTGCACCCTATAATGGTTGCACCGCGTATCCTATTGCGTCGATCCTTTTTAACCTCTTGTTTAATCGTGGGGCTGAGTTAATTGGGGGATCTCAACGCCAGATTAGGGGGCAATAATGCATGATCAATGACTGTGTGCGCGCGCGCTCGCTCGCTCAAGGCACGTAGGCTTCAATAATGGCATGTTGGCTTGGGTTATTGTGTAGGAACGTAGGAAACAATGCGCGCGTACAGGTAGTTAGCTACTGCTCGAGTAGATGGATCATTCATATGCAAGAAAATGAGTTCAGTTCCTTTTCTTTCGACATATCCATCATCCATCATCACTCCTGCTACTGGCTAAGCTAAACTTGCATTTTTTTTTTTTTGCGTCTCCAGCAAGGAACTGAAGATATATTACAGCTATAGCCCGGAGAGATAAGATCGTGACAGTAGTGCAGTAGGGGTGGAGCCAGGATTGGGCCATAGGGGCCAAGAGCTCGAGGAGAGACATAAATTTGTTATATTTCTATTTAAACTACTTATAAAAAATAGAAGTTTTCTTGCGACAAAAATTTTTTATACAAAAAAAAAGCAATAGAACACAAATAAGGATCATCATGGATGATAACTTGAATTTAGTGTGGTTTGGCACATATACATGCTTCACTGAGCCACGGAAGGTGCGATAGAAGCCAGATACGAGGAAGAAGTGCTTGATAAAGCTCTAACCATATAAAGAGACGAAATATCATGCGCTTGCACAGTATAAATTAGACTCAACACTAACTTAAAAATCAGGAAGGAAATAGAATCTAGATGCTATATAAGATGGTTTTACGTGTCTCAAATTATCTCTTAGGCTTTGTAGTTTCACCTTAGCTGTTACTTAATCATGTAGTTGAATTGGTAGGAGCTTAATCCTAGTTAAGTTCTAATGCTCCTACATGCTAATGAAAGTCAAAAAAAAGTCATGAGGGGGCCAATCCCCCTTGTCTCCGCCCCCTGGCAATGATGCGGTCTATGATATGACACCGGAATCGCCATAAGCAATGACACCAGAAACGCCATAAGCATCCCCATCGCCATTGCAATGCAATAGCTCACCTAGCTAGTTGTCGTTGCTGCTGCTGCAGGATAAGCACTTTTATCCGATCCTGATTGCAGCAAATAACACTTGAGTTGAGCCTAGCTAGCCGAGCCAAAGGGCAGGGGGTTGGCTGCTGGCGGCATCCCAATTAAAGGCAAAAAGATAGTACGAATGATGAGGCCTCTCTGAGTCCTTAAGCATCGCATGCCACCTTTCTTAGGATCAAGGGGTCCAATCCAAACCCTACCTTCAGCTGTGACCATCAGAGAGCACTGCAGATCGAGGATGATGGATCGCTGCAGCTGCAGCTGGGATGGAGGATGTGTGCTTCTGGTTGGTTGGAGTGAATGCAGTCTCTTGATGGTGATGATAAGGTTAGTATTTAATTCAAGGGTCTTATTTTTTTAGGTTACGGCCAATGCGGTGGGCAGCGAAGATACAGACGTGAACGATGTATATAGTTTTGGGCTTGAGAAGCCAAAACCATTTAGAGAAACCGTTCCGTTTATTTTGGCTTCCAGAGAATGCGAACCTAAAAGCCATAAATAAAAGAACAGGGCTAGTGTTTCCGTTGGTGGATGTTTTCTAGTATCAGATGTGCATACCATTGAAGCCCAATCGTAAATTGCATCAGAATATGTAACTACTAATGGCCTGGCTCCAGTGCTGTATGCATAGTGTACACTCATATATGCTGTGCATGCATGCCGGACGAACAGGTCAAGAGCCTACTGATAGCAGTCCACATTGTTTGTGTGTGATTAGCAATGTTTCCATCTGCAGTCACGCAGTTACTCCATGTAATAGGGGACCTTTGGGGCAGAGAAAAAGTAGTAGTATGATCGATGATTGGCAGCAACACACCAATGATAATTGGTAGTCCCAAGCAGTCAGCTCTGAATTGGCATGCATCCATATGATTTTCTGATAAAGATGAGCATTTTAAGTAGTACTCACCAGAACATGAGCTAGTGCTCTAGAATTGTACCACGGCCATGCAATCACATGAGAATATGCATCGAATCATTGTGAGGAATCATCTGGACAGCGGGAGAGGCTTCGCTCACTTAATGTATAGTACATCTACCGCTAATTAATAATTAGGGTACATAATGAGTCATATTACGAGGAGTTGCGGACTAATTAAGGCCACGAGCTACAGAGATTTTTAATTGGGATAAGCTTAATCCCGTGCTACTTTTCACCGGCAAATCTGATCATATCAAGAACTCACCCCAATATTCAAAGATTCAGCATATAGAATACTTGCGTGCACTGTGAGTAGCTACTAGCTAGTAAGGACCACAGCATGATTGGAAGAGCCGGCTTATTGTATGTCTGATCAAGGAACCATGGAATCCACAACATGAGTTTGTATAGGTGTGTGCATGTAGATCTAATACACATCTCTCCATCTTAAACAAGCTGTTCCCAGAGTACAGTACAAGCTGAAAACAATTCAGTAGCAACCTGTCGTATAATATCACCCGTTCGTACACGCAATGTACCCATTAATCACAGCTGGTTGACACGAATTAGAGACCTGTTTGTAAAAAAAATTCTGCGAATTTGGAGCATGTAACGGTAAGAACTGGCTGGTGATCTTGCAGGGCGATCATGCAACAAGCAGTTCACATGCCTCCTGCGAGGTGTTGTACGTGATGAATAAGTCTCTGTATTGTGGTCTTTGTGAGGCTGTGGTAGTTTTGTTGAGTAAGGATCTTGCTATCACCAAGAGCAAGAGTCCAGCGACTAACAAGTGGTATCAGAGCCTTAGTATCCTGTAGCCTGAGCATCTCCTGCTCATCTCCTTCTCCGACCTCAGCAGCTCTGCACCAGAGAGCAAAGCAGCAGCCCGGTGTCCCCGCCACTCCTCTCCGAGACGGGCAGCGGCGTCGTGGCAGCCCTCTCTCCACGCAACAGCCCCGATGGCGCGCCATGTCCGCAGCGCGCTCGGCCTCGGCCGCCTCGAGCATGCGGCGTCGTGACGGCCGAGCTTCGCGCAGAGCAGCAAGCGAGCGAAGCGGCGGCAGAGACGCCGCGGCGGCGAAAGGGCGTCAAGGCTGGCACGGCGAGCGGGCAGCAGCGAGCGAGGTGGAAGCGGCGGCGGCGGCAGATGCAGCGCGCGGCGGCAGCAGCAGAGGTCAAAGCTCGCGCGGCAAAGCAATAAAGCAGCTCCGGCTCTCTTGATGACAAGACCGACGCAGACCCTCACTGCTGGAGAGGGAGGCAGCGCAGGGCGAACGGCGCAATGGGCAGCGCGCGACGCCACGAGCGCGGCGGCACTAGACAGCGCGACGCGCGCGGCGGCGCCTCGGCGAGGCGACACGGCGGTGGCGCCTCGAGGAGGCACGACACGCGGCGGCGACGGTCGACGGAGAGCGCGCTCTCTCCCGGTTCGGCACCGTGGTCACTACGAGTACCAGCCGCCGTCGGGGACGCCGGCCGGCGGCGGTGGCCTACCCTCACCAAGACCAACTACGCCGAGTGGGCTGCGGTGATGAGGGTGAAGCTCCAGGTGCGGCATATGTGGGATGCAGTCCGGTACAGCGAAATCGACTACGACCAGGATCGACGGGCGCTGGATGCTCTCATCGCCGCAGTCCCGCCCGAGATGCGCTTCGCTACCAACAAGCGGATCGCCAAAGAGGCTTGGGACGCCATCGCAAAGACGCACGGCAGCGACCGCGCCGCAAGTCTACACCGCAGCACTACGCACGGAGTGGGAGCGCCTGGCCTTCAAGCTAGGTGAGAACGTTGATGACTTTGCTCTCCGTCTCAACACTCTGTTGCACAAGTTGGTGCAGTTCGGCGACGACACCTACGGCGAAGAGAGAGCTGTGGAGAAGCTCTTCCGCTGCGTCCCCGAGAAGTACAAGCGGATGGCTCGCCGATCGGGTCTCTGCTGACCTCTCCACGATGACCATCGAGGAGGCGCGGTCGCCTCAAGGTCGCCGACATCGATGAGCCACAGCGCCCCTCGGGACCCGTCACCATTGGCGGAAGCTCCTCCTCACTCGGGAGCGGTGGGATGCCGCCAAGGGGACAAGAAGAAGGGGAGCCTTCTTCCACGACAGCGCCGCAAGAGTGGCAAGCGCGCAAGCGCGCAAAGCGCCAGGCGGCGATGTCGGCAAGCAAAAGCCGACGAGACGACTCTTGCCACAATCGCGCAAGCTTGGTCATTGGGCCAAGGAGTGTCGCGATCACGACGCCAGCCCACGCCGCGCAAGCGAGGAGGAGGAGCAGCCGGTCTCGTTCATTGCTCATGCGAGCATCGAACTACCTCCAGCCGCACCGCCGCAGTGGCTCTCCTCCACCTTGACGAGCCAAAGCACACGCCTCCTCGGCGCGATTCCGCAATGACAAGACCGACGGTGGTGCTCGACACCGGCGCCACCCACCACATGACCGGCGGCGGAGTTCTTCTCCGAGCTCGACTCAGCGCTCGAGGCACCGCTGTTCGGCGACGCCCCGCCGTGGAGATCAAGGGCGTCGGCTCGCTGTCTTCGCCGCCAAGATCGGCGAGCACCGCCGCCACCGGCGTCTACTACATCCCCGATCCGCGGAACTCCATCATCGCTTGGGACACTGGATGAGAACGGCTCGCGTGTCGAGATCGAGCACGGTGCCGCGAATTTGGGATCTTCGACGCCGCCTCCTTGCCAAGGTAACCGAGGCGCAAATCGACTCTACACTCTTCACACGCGGTGGCACAACCCTCTGTCTCGCGGCTCGTCGACGACGAGGCGTGGCGATGGCACGAGCGCTTTGGGCACCTTCACTTCGAGGCCCCGGCGGCTCGGTGCCACGGAAATGGTGCGAGGCCCGCCGTGCCTTGACCATGTGGAGCAGCTGCGCGACGTCTCGCGTGTTGACGGGCGCAGGCGACTCCTTTCCCAAAGAAAGCGAGTTTCCGAGCCAAGGAGAGGCTCGAGCTCGTGCACGGGACTTGTGTGGCCCGGTGACACCGCCACACCGGAGGACGACGCTACTTCCCGCCGCTTGTCGACGACCTCTCCGCTACATGTGGGTGATGGTCCTCGGCAGCAAGGGAGAGGTCGCGGACGCCATCGCGCACGCAGTCGCCGCGAGGCGAGGCGCGCCGCAAATCTGCGCGTCGCGCGCATGGACAACGGCGGCGACCACGGCACTGAATTCGCGTCGCATCGCTACCGATGAGGGCATTGGCGCCACTACTCCGCGCCGTACAGCCCGCAGCAGAACGGCGTCGCCGAGCAGCGCAACCGAGGCGGTTGTGGGATGGCTCGGCCCTCCTCGCGCAGGGGATGCCGATCGCCTCGGGAGAGGCGGTGGTGACGGCCGTCTACATCCTCAACCGCCGCCTACCAAGGCGCTCGGCGGCGGGACGCCGCACGAGGCTTGGCATGGGCGCAAGCCGGCGGTCTCCACTTGCGGGTCTTCGGCTCCTCGCGTTCGCCAAAGAGCTTGGCCACATCGGCAAGCTCGACGGCGAGAGCACTCCGAGAGTGTTCATCGGCCACGCGAGAGCTCAAGGCCTACCGCATCCTCGACCCGTCACACAAGGCCCGCATCTCGCGTGACGCCATGTTCGACGGCGCGAGACCGACGTGGGACAAGGCGGTGGACGACGGTTCGCCTCGACTCGTGGACTTTGTTGTCGACTACGTCCACTTCGAGAGAGCCGGGGGAGCTAGCAGCTCGTCTTCACCGAGCTCGTCCACCTCGACACCTTGCTCGCCACCAGCTCCGGCGAGTGCTCCACCACCTTCGGCACCGGCTACGCCCCACTCTTCACCACCGGTCACTCCACGCTCTCCCGCGCCGGCTCACCACTCTCCTGCACCGGCGGCCACACCACCGGAATCGACCCCAACAGCTTCGGTCCACGACGAGCAGCGCAGAGTGGAGTTCGCTACTCCGCTGTCTCACGACGACGATCGCGTCGACGCCTATCACGACGATGAGCCTCTGCGCTATCGTACCATGGACAACATCCTCGCGAGCGCCCGTCCTCGGATCGGCGCAAAGACGACTTCGAGGCGAGCTGCGCACTTGGCGGCGGCGACGGCGCGAGCCCCGCCTTCGCCGAGGCGAGGGAGACGCGGCGTGGCGTGTCGCGATGAAGCGAGAGATGGACGCCGCCGGCGTAACCGACGTGGGAGCCGGGCGACCTTCCCGCCGTTCACCGCGCGATCACCCTTAAGTGGGCGTTCAAACCGAAGCGGGATGAAGCCGGCGCCATCGCAAGCACAAGGCTCGCTTGGTGGCACGAGGCTTCGCGTGCAGCGAGAGGGGTCAACCGATGACGCCGCACCCGCCGCGCGCATGGAGTCCGCTTGTCTTCTCCTCGCACTTGCAGCCCAGAGGATTGGCGCGCCCATCACATGGACGCCAAGTCCGCCTTCCTCAACGGCGACTTGAAGGAGAAGGTCACGTCCGTCACCACGGGATTCGTCATCCCCGGCAAGGAGGGCAGGTTCTCCGCCGCGCAAGGCCCTCTACGGCTTGCGGCAGCACCACGAGCCCGAACGCTAAGTGGACTCCACCTCAAGCAAATGGGTTTCAGCAGAGCGCACACGAGGTCGCAGCTCACGGCGGGCAAAGGCGGCAACGCCTGGCGGTGGGCGCTACGCCGACGACTTGGTGATCACGGCATCAAGGATGCGGAGGTTGCGGCATTCAAGGAAGAGATGAAGGCCACCTTCCGGATGAGTGACCGGGGCCTCTCCTTCTACTTAGGATCGAGGTGCACCAGATGATTCCGGATCACGCCGACTGCATCGCCACGCCAAGCGCGTCGTTGAGCTAGCTGGGCTCACCGATCGCAACCCAGCTCACTCCAATGGAGGAGAGGTCGAAGTCGAGCCGCGACAAAGACGACGGAGGAGGTGGATGCTACGCAGACGGCGTCTTGTGGGGAGCCTTCGCTACCTCGCCCACACACGACCGGACTTGGCATTCTCCGTCGGCTACATTAGTCGGTTCATGCAACGACCGACGACGGAGCATCAGCAGGCTGTGAAGAGGATCATCCGCTACGTTGCGGGGACTCTTGACCACGGCCTCCATTACCCGAGGTGTCCCGCGCGCACACTTCGTCGCATGCACAGCGACAGCGACCACGCGGCGACATCGACACCAAAGAAGAGCACAAGCGGGATTCTCTTCTTCCTCGGCAAGTGTCTCGTTCACTGGCAGTCAGTCAAGCAGCAGGTGGTGGCCCTGTCCAGCTGTGAGGCCGAGTACATAGCGGCTTCCACCACTTCGACTCAGGCACTCTGGCTCGCTCGACTGCTTGGTGATCTCCTCGGCAGGGACACTGAAGCAGTGGAGCTCAGGGTGGACAGCAAGTCCGCTCTAGCCCTGGCAAAGAACCCCGTTTTTCATGAACGGAGCAAGCACATCCGGGTGAAGTACCATTTCATCTGAGGCTGTTTGGATGAAGGAAGCATCAAGGCAAGCTACATCAACACCACGGATCAGCTTGCGGATCTGCTCACCAAGCCTCTTGGAAGGATCAAGTTCCTTGAGCTCTGCTCCAAGATCAGGATGGTTCAACCCTCCCACAAGACGACGCACAAGACTTAGGGGGAGAATGATGAATAAGTCCCTGTACTGTGGTCTTTGTGAGGCTATGGTAGTTTTTGTTTTTTTGATTGCTTTAGGACAGCATCTGCTTTTAGGACAGCATCTCCTTTTAGGACAGCATCTGTTTTTGCTTTAGGACAGCATCTGCTTTTAGGACAGCATCTGCTTTTAGGACAGCATCTGCTTTAGGACAGCATATTGACCGCTTTAGGACAGCATCTAGGATAGCATCTTAGCATATGCTTGGCTGGTTCTCACCTATAATTTGTATCCCCAACCCTCAAAGTTGGCATGGCATTATGTGAGCAATAAACAAGAAAACTTGCCCCATCTCCTAGTGTCATCCTCTCCATGAGAGTAAGAATCTTGCTATCACCAAGAGTAAGAGTCCAGCGACTAACAGTACGGTGCTAGTTAGCTAGCTATTACCTCCTTACGACGGTCCATGCTCGCATCACATATCTTTATCGTCATGAGAATAATGAGATCATCAAAGAACAAATAAGTTAGCATCTAGGAGGTACGAAATAATCACTATTAATTCCATTACTTCTTTTACTGCATTTTACAGGGCCAGGACAGAGGAGAGGACGAAGCCTAGCTAGCTAGTTACATGGGGGGTGAATAAGCGAACCTTCTTTTTTGTTAAGGGTCTAGGATGGCGGGTAGCTTTGCATATGCCTTCCAAGCCCATGGGACAAAAATAACAAGGATAGTAGTACATTGCCGGGGAATAGACACGGTTACTATATTAGTTAGGCTGCAGTACCAGCATGCATGCTTGCTTGCCTGCTGGCTTGCTGCAGCTCAAACATTATGGGAGGGAGCAAGTTGTCTGGCCTCTTTTTTATCGGTGGCACAGACGGGGAATCGAAGAACATGCGACCACAACGATCGAGTACATTTCAGAGGGCACCACAAAAAATCAGCAGAAAAAAATGGTGGTGAGGTATGTTCTGATGATTGGACACCGTTCGAACAATTGACCGGTCGACGGATGTCTCGTCTTAAATCTTCCTCTACTGGATTGTTAAACTCTCGGGCGGATCATCGACGATTTCCGCTTCCATTCGACGAGCCGAAGCAAGAAGTCCATGACCTGCAAATGCGACGAACATACGTCGTTTTTACTGATCAGACATTCAGATTCACTGAGCCAGAAAGAAGAGCTGAAGATCTGTCTCTGTTGCTGTGAAGTTTACCTCAGTCGGGTCCTGGAGTGAGTAGGAGGCGTTGGTCTCCTTGGGGCACTTGGAAACAAGGATTCCCAGGCCTTGACCTCTCTTTCTCAACACCTGTACAATTTCAATACAAGAAGATTATCAACTAGCACAACAAGTCAAACAAATAGAACAGTTGAAATCACCGAGACAGCAGTGCAGGAAAGGTTTCTTTCTTGTTGACGCGTTGTACCTTGAAAGCATCCTCGTCGGTGCGGTCGTCACCGATGTACACCGGCAGGACGTCGCTGCAGTTGGCGAACCCTGGAGAGGAACAGAGAATGGGCGAAGTGTCAGCAACTGATTTTTTTAGAACAGAGGTGTGAAACGCAAGTGAATAAAAATAGAAACGAAAACGACTGTGATGACCAAAACATATTGGTGAAATAATGTACGTACCTAGCGATTCAAGCAAGAACTCCAAAGCCTTGCCCTTGTCCCACATAATGCTCGGCCGGAGCTCCAAAACCTAAATAAAAAATGAAAGTTCCAATCTTGATCAAGATCTTCACTAGCCAAGATCGATCAACTAATGTTCTGGTTAACTGTTGAGTTCATCGAATCAATAATTTACCTTCCTCCCTTGAGTAAGCTTCAACTTGGGATAGTCCTTGATCACTGCCTTGACTTCCTCGGCCAAAGCATTCCATCTCTGCATGCAAGGGAGGGGAGTGGTTCAGACGATGAGGATAAATTAACCGAACATGATGCAGCTGCTTGTACCCCAAGATAGAGTAAGGCTTTGCCTACCTTTTCATCTACACATCTGAAGTGGACGGACAGGCAGAACTTGTTGTTCTCCACTTTGGCTCCAGGTGTAGATTTCGTTTTTTCCACCAGCACCTTGTACACCTGACAAAAATGTGATTCATCACCATTAATCTCCTCGTGCTTCAACTAAACACCACTAGTTAAGCACAAATGGACAAGTGACCTTCTCCTAATTAATCCTGATTAACAAGTCACATTAAAATAGCATACCTCGTCGATCATGGGGATGAATTCGCTTGCAGGTTGGCACAGGACCGTCTCGGGCTGCAGATTATTGGCATGGGAGGAGGAGATTCATTAGAGAGAGTAATGGAAAGGATTAAGGATCGATGATGAATGGTCGGGTAAACTAAATTAAAGAGATGGAGAGGAGAGCGAGAGTACTTTGGAGCTCGGTCCCTTGATGTCCATGCCGTGGCTGCCGGCGTAGTAGAGCTCGGAGAGCCCGACGAAGTTGTGCACCTTCACCGCAAGAACAAAACCAAATTAATCAGCATAGGCACGCACGAGCTTGTCAAGTATTTTGAGATGGCAAGAGATGTGGCGCGGGCAATGTACCTTGTCGCGGCATCGCCCGCTCACGATCGCCGTCGGGAAGTGCTTCGCGACGTCGCGCACCGCCGCCCTCATCTGCGTACGTACACCACAAGGGAAGACAACATCAGCAAATACTAGTCTGTAACTTCAGGCCGCCGGCCGGCCATGAAAAGTAGAGTCATCTTAGTACCGCGTCGCTCATGTAGGCAGCTTCGGGGTCGGCGACGATGGGCGAGAGCGTGCCGTCGTAGTCCAAGAACATGACGATCTTCTTGCCCTTGGACGCGGTGGCGATCTGCTCGAACTTGCCCAGCGCCGACGGATGCTTCCTCTGCTCAAACCAAGAAGCCAAAGAAAGGTTCAAACACCGGCCTGGAGGCAATAACCATGCACCGTGAAAAACGACGCCGCCGTGGCAAGAAGAAAAACGGGAAGACTAGAACCCACCATCCAGGCCGTGAACTCGTCGACGTCGGCGCCGGCGCGGGAGCGGGTGGGCGAGGAGGCGCGCATGGCCTCGACCCAGTTGCAGCTCGCTGACCGGGCCGCCGCCGCGGCGAGGTCAAGGTACGTCTGCCGCATCGACATGGCCCCGGCAGCCGCGCTGCGGCAAGCGAATAGGGCCGGGCCGGTGCCCGGCAGCGCCGCGCCGGCCGCAATGCTCATCTCCGACACAACCACGTCCTGGCTCGTCATGGCACACAACCAGCCAGGCAACTAGCTCGTGCAACGCGAAGCTCGCAGCCTCCTCGTCTCGTTCCGACCGACGCCAAGCACTTGGACGAGACGAACGGCTAGCCTTAGGAGTGTGTGTATGTGTGTTAGCGTGTGCAGTAGCTTCTCAGAGTTCGAGGTAGCTTCTCAGAGTTCGAGGTGGGCGGAGGCGAGGTGGGACAAGTGCGGATACTTATAGCTCGAAGGAGTGGGCCCAGCGAGGGCACGTGGGCCCTGCCACGTGGGATCCATGTGGGGCCTACTGCCTACGTGTGGGCGGCGGTGGTCGCCTGACGGCGTAGCCGCTAGGCCGCAGCGGCGTCGATGCATCCATCCATCCCCTGCCGTATCGTTTGTTTTCTAGCGCGGGTAAGGTAGGCGCGGCGCGCGTACGAGTCCTCGGTGGTTTCCTGCTTTTTTTGTCCGTCGGCAGCCAATGGCGGAGCTGGAGTCCTCGTCGTTGGGCCAAAAGAGGCGACGGCGAGTTTTGGGTACCAAATTTGGAACGCGTACATGTGTTCCAATTAGAGATCTTTGGGCTTGTTTTGGCACGAACTGTGGTCTGAATTCTAAAAAGCTGGCAAGCATGAAAGACGAAGTGAAGGGGGCTGAAACTGTAAAGATGGGAGAGATCAAAGACCTTGTTCTTTTCAACTTTTAAAAACTATTTTTCAGCTTTTCTACAGTAATTAACTTTTAAATGGAATATTTTTCGAGATATGGTCTACCTGTTAATTGTAGTACATACTTTACTGACTTCATTTATATTGGCAAAAACCGCACGTGAGTTTCTGTTACTCTATAATCTCTCGTACAAACAGCCCAAAAACCAAAAGCCGCAGCTAAAAAGAATAGGCCCAAAGAAGGGTATCGATTGTTAATTTGACACCCAAAGATTTGAAATTGAGTATTTACCATCATATTACCTCGCTGATATGTGCGGCCCACATATGAGTGACACAACGAATGATAAATCATTAAATACATCTCTTTGGGGTGCTAAGTCCTCAAATTTCCCACCAAGGGAAAAGGAACTTGAAAATCGAAATATTAACTTAGGTTTGGAATTGCCAGCCGTAGCATAGCCTAGAGTTGTGACACCTTGTCTCTCTAGCTTATGATCAGAGTTTGATTTCCACTAACCACTATTTTGGTGTGTTATTTACGTGAATTTTTTAAGATTTGAACTTGCGACTTGTGGGTTGTGAGTCTTAAGAGGATTAGACTAACCATTTATTCCCACCTTCTAAAAAACTTAGGATTTGGAATTTGGCTCCACTATTGTGTCTTTTGGAAGCCCATAATGCATGGTAGGTTCAGACAGAGGTCATATAATTGGTAACTGCCCCTAATGACAACCACTAAACAATCCCCAAAACTAACAAACATTTGGTTCACTGGGTTGATGTCCAAAATCAACTCATTGGTCGGTGGATTTTGTGCGGGGCATGCATCATGTACACCTATGAGAAACAGAACAACGGAGGGAGAACAGTGCTTTGTCCGGTGACCAAGACGACTAAATTCATCGAACCTAGACGTTTATCCGAAAAGAATGGAAGATGCAATCATCAAGAAAAAGAAAAGAATGGAAGAGGCGTGTCACTGCGATATGTACACTTGTACAGGGCACAATTTGGTAATAGTTAAATTGTTCACGGATAAATAATGGCAATGAGTTAATACTAGAACTTTGGTTTGCTGTTGTACTTCTACGGTTTTACGTACCGGACAAAACGAAGCCCTTCCGAGCTTCAGGACAAGTTGCCGTCGAGTTCGCCAGAGTAAAACGCCTCATTTCATTTACGTCCTTGATACGCACTGCATGTAGTCGAGTTTCGCTGATAATTTCAGTTAGAGGTGCTCATTTGGGTTTCTGTTTCTAGTTCCTAACTTCTTATTTTTGCCTTTTTCTAGTTATATGTTTTTTTTGCTTTTTTACATTTCTTTTTCTCTTATTCTTTTTTATTATCTGTGATCATATAATTTTTTATTTTTTAAAATTGAATTATATTGAAAAAAAACTACCTGTAGATATAATATATTTTTAATCGCTATAGTATAGTATAAAATAAATCATAAGTTTAATTTTAAATGAGCACCACATTATAGCTTGCCCTTCTAATCTTCTAAACTTGATGTAGCCGAGCACCAGACGATGTAAATGCACATATGCTTACCGGGCAGGTGCAGTGTGATCAACTGCACAGGGCCTCCAAAATATTGAGGCCCCCGTCTAGATAGTTACTATCTAACCTTCAATTGAGAGCGCTGGTGACGCTCCTAGCTCGCCTGTGTTCGAGACTTGAGCTTGGCACCGGTGTTCACATTTAGGATAAACTATACACGTGTGCACGTTAAGTAAAAAAGTACGTATACATACTCTATAAGAACTGATGTTCTCACAAAAACTTCTAAAAGTGTGTTAAGGGACATGCATGTGTGTATGTACGTGTGTTGGTGTGTGTGGAGTGTGAGTTATATATGTGCGCCTGACTTGTACCCTCTCAAAAAAAATCTAATCTTCAATTACCTATGGTTAATGTTGGTATTACAAAGAGTAACACTAAGAGGCCCTTTTGATCAAATTCTGTTAGGATCGAATATCACATGCTATGAAATCAGCAACACAAAACACAAAACTAACGAAGAATAATCAAGAACACGAGAAAGAGATATAACGTGGAAAACCCTTTCGGGTGAAAACCACGAAAATCACTACACAAGATGAGTTATAGAATGCTCTTAGCGTGCATGCGATTCCATGCCTCTACCAGGCAACTTACAGAGGATATAAATAATCTTAGAAACAAGACTCCTAGACGAGCAAAAAACCAAGTCCCTAGTCAATAGTGAAACAAAGACCTACTTAAAAACTGAAACAGTAGCTTTCTCGGAGATGGGAATAGCACCCCGTTCAGAGAGTCACAGATGACGGTGTAAAGTTATAGTCGGAAGCACCTCGAGTAGTCACGTCTTACTCCATTCGGCGCACGCATCTTAGAGCACCATGTCTGATACAGATCGGTGTAAAGTCCGTTATAGATTCAAAGGTGATTCTAATCATAACCTTCGACCAGTTCACATTGTTGAGGGAAACCTGATCGGGCTCCTCAAACAGTCAAAAAGATCAGTGATCGGACCTGAATAGAAATGATCAGATCTGACCAAATTTGAATCACAAAACACAATAACTTATAGCTAGGAACATCCCCCTATTCACACCTACTTTCCATTTCTCCACCTCTCTTCATTTTCTTCTGCTGCCTCACAACTGCACAAGCACAGCTCTCCCTGTTTTCGTGCGAAATAAACTCCTCCCCTTGAAGTTGTACTAACCATTTCGAGGCAGCACTCTAGGGAGGTGGGCAGTCTGACAGTGATGATAATGAATTTATGGAGTTGAAGTTACTCCAAAAATTCATTTATAAGAAACATATGGGCCATGGTGATATCTAAAGTTTTTGAAACGGCTAGATCATTATGCAGTTATTGCACATAAAATTTTGTTGATTATCTCGGTGACCGTTGCAGATGCAGAATTGGCTCCGGTAGAACTTGAAATTAATTTGGGGAAGATTACTCATGAAGATAATTGAATATTTTCTTTCAAGTAATAGTAGAAGAATGGTTTTTTTAAGTAAAAGTTAGATACCTGTTTAGAAACTTGTTTTTAACAAGACATAATCCTTTGTCTTGCAATAAAAATTGTATGAAAGTTATAATATTAACTGATTTTTTATTTTTATAATTAACTCTTTTTAACTGTCGAAGTGATTTTAAATTTAGAAAAGGCCCCCTAAATGTCAGGTACAGCCCTGATGCTTACCGTGAAATTATGCGCGATTCCGCTAGCTATTTCTCATGCCAGGAACTGTTAATTCTGATCTTTTTCCCGTAAGTTTGTTTATCGGTTCTAACCTGCAAAGAAAACACAACTTAAGAAAGGAGGGAGTCAACTGAAGCAATTCTCTAAACCCAAGCTGGGCACTTGCAGCTTCTCATTGGACAATATCTGATCTGTCTTTTTCGCTGTAAATAATTTGTTTGATGCACTAAATTCATATAAAAAAGAGCTCTTTACGGTACCTTAAAATGAATATAAGATATCCAATATTTGTAATCTAATGGTTTAGATTAGTTAGGATTTAATTATACTACCACCCACACTACTAGCAATAAAATCTTCAAAAGAATAAAATTATAAGTTGACGAGGCCTCACCTACATTACTAACAGTAAAATCTTCAAAAGAATAAAATTATAAATGGACGAGGCCTCTAGGGCTTTACACATTGCACAATGCACAAATGTGCTGCAACAATACTGACTAGAGAAGGGGAGCTGCAGGAACACCCACTTATCGCCGAAGAGGTTCTCCATTAATCTGGTGGGGGATGGGGTTGTCAACTGCAAGCAGCGAGCTTGGCGCCCTTCTAGAACCTAGGGTGGCGGCTGTACACTGCCTTGTAGCGCTCCTCCAGCCACAGCAGCAGCGACACGCACCGGTTGCTAGGCACGATCTTGACTCCCAGCTCGGTGAGCATTGTTGCAACACATTTGTGCATTGTGCAATGTGTTCAGTACCTCTTGGCTGCGACTCTTGGCATTTTGCGCCGTCGCGTCTGCGCGTGCCTCCACCGCCTTCTCCGGAGAAGATTGCTCAGAGGTAACCCTGTTACACGCGACGACGGAGGAACGACGAAGTAAACAAGATCAATCACAGAGAGACACGAGATTTAACGTGGAAAACCTTCCCAATGCGAGAGGGAAAAAACCACAGGCGCCAGCCAGCAACAATCTTCACTATATCTGGGTGAGGTTACAACACCGGGGATTTACAACTCTAATTTCATATCCCAAACGGCGGCTTACAGGAAATATATATATCATGAAAACCCTAATTCGACTAGGATCCATCTTCGACAAGATTCCCGGCGACGGACCTTATTGATGTGTAAAATTTGGATCACAAATCAACAAACCCAAATGCGGGCTCCTCCCCTCGAACACCGCCGCCTCCGGATGCTCCTGAAACCCTAGGAAAAGATCAAGATAAGAACTACACACATTCCAATCAGATCACTGGGAATACATCACGAACAGTGCAGCATAACGTACCAGTATGTAGGACTTCCAGTCGATCGGCTCGTTCTTGTCGGCCGGCCACGGGATTGCGAAGTCCGGCGATCCATTGCTCACAAGGACTTAGTACTCGTAGTTGGCTCAAGCAATTGGATGATTGGCGTCGTCAGATTATGATTTGCCGAGGAGTCCCTTGATCAAAATGCAATTGCGGTTTACACATAAATATTCACATGAGATAGTCTAAAATACTCTTAAAAAATCAAGTTAAAAAATAAAAGCCTATAATACCCTCACAAATCAATAATCAGATTTTATTTTTCTCACCATCTTTTTACTACCAGTATAATGTACCATAAAAAATAAAAAAACCACCAAAGGTGTTAGTGACAACTATCAGGAACAATAAACCAACTAGCAACATACTACTACAACTACAGTACTATATCTCCCTTTCTTTTCTGTGTGCGAGCTTGCAAACAAACACAGCATAGTGATTTGATTATTGTGTTAATGGGTCGGAAAGATGGTGATAGGTATGCCAAGTTTGTCCAAGAACGGTCAGAGATATCATTAACTGATCACTTGTTCGGAGGTTCCACTGCATGCCATGCGTTTTTGAGCTGGAAAGAAATTTTATCTGAGCACTTTGGCACTGGAAGCTAAGATTTTCTGGGTCACTATCGGTCTTGCTAGTGCGCGCAAAATGGGAAGGAAAAAAAAGAGGTTGAGATGGCAAAACATCGTCGTATAAAAAAGATCGAAACAGCTTTCCGCGTCCCACCAAAGTCTGCGTCGTTTTCTTCCTCCTCCTTTTGCCGCCCTTTCCTTTCTTTTTTTACATAAAAAGTGTTTTTTCACAAAATCAACTCCAATTTGCAATTGCTCCCTTTCCTTAAGAGCGGTGACAAATGCAGAATGTTTCAGATCTAAGTAAGATATATTACTAGCAGATTGGACTTGATCAGTTTAGGGCAACTCAGACTACATACTGATTACTTTTACCTGCGACCACGGTCCACAATACAATGTAAGGACAAAAATCTATATAAATATAATCAAGTCAGAATAAAGGTGTGCACCTCCTTTGCACTGGGAGATAGAAATTCTCACAATGATCTATACAAAAAGAAAAAAGCAATTCTACAAATTCTCTCATTAATAGAGAGAGAAAGATAACGATCTACACCTTATTTTCGTAGAATTTGATTACAGCAGGTGTATATTAATCGGTTATAGATATTACAACGATTACTATTGTATAACAAATACAACTTTAGTTTCAATCATATGTATTAGAGATGTATATAGAGCTATGAAAGTTGTATTCCAAATCTAATAGTGCAATTACGTGGCTAATTCGGCTAATTTTTATACAGTTAACCCATTTTTTGTCAATTAATTAGTTACTTGTATTACCTTTGAATTTTCATGCTAATTAATGCGTTGAATATTCAGAGTTTAAGGTATGAATTAACACGTGATTAGCAAAGTTAAATTACATATTAAAAACATTACTATAGCTTGAACAACAAGAGATGACATGAATTGGATGGTTGACGTCTTTTACCTGGCAGCGAACCTTGGCGAAGCGCTTAAAGTACTCCCAGAGCTTTTCCAAGGGTTTTTGCTTGATAGCGAAGAGTTGGTCCGCGTCGACGCACTCAACGTAATTTCCCTAGAAGTTGTTGTACAGGCGATCGCAGATCTGCTCCCACGCGTAGATGGAGTTCAGCTCTATGGTAAAAGAACCAAGAGAACACCACTCCCTGCAACGCGAGAGGTAGCCCCTTCGCCTTGGTGGATTCATCCTCGCCAGCGGCTTCGATGACGGTTTCGTACACGCGCACGAACTCATAGGGGTCTGTGTCGCCTTTGTATGGCTCGATGGGGGTGGGGAACTTGAAGTCCTCTGGCCACTCCGACTGCTGCAGGCCTGCAGAGAGGGGGACTCCGGATCCATGCGCCGAAGCAAGACGCGACTGGATGTAGGGGCGTCGTGGCTGTCCGCCCGCTCTGGCGTAGGCTCCGCCGCTGCCGTCGGTGGGGTTTGTTGGCTCCGAGCCTCTTGTATCTCCCGCACGGCTCCGTGGAGATCCGCTAGCTCACGCTGCAACGTGCCAAGGGCCATCAGTAGAGCATTCTCCACCATCAACGTGGTTGCACCGGCCTAAGCGCCGGCACGAACTCCAGGGTCGGCGACGAGGCCGACGTTGCCGCCATAGCCGCTCGTCGCTCCCACACCGGGTGCAGGGGCAGCGGCCATGCCAGCACGGGCATCGGCATCACTGCTCCCGCCGGCCCGGTCGGTACCACCAGTTCCGACTGTCGCGCCAGCGGTGGGGTCAATCGTCGTGCCACAAGTGTCGACGTCGACGGTCGCAGCGCCGGCGTTGCCATCCGCACCAGTTGCCGGTGTAGAAGCCCTGGCGTTGGCGAGCGCCTCCGTTGTGCTCCTCTTCTTCCTGGTTGCCGATGTAGCTTTCTTGGGTGCCATCCTTCTTCAAATCTCAAGGCTTGCTCTTCGTCGTCTCCACGGACAACGTCAACTGTTGTGGCTACTGACCAAACAGTAAAGTGAGAGAGTAGTAGTAGGGATGATGGATGAACAATGCTCCGCCCCTTCCCTATCTCCAGGGTGGATATATATATTCACATGAGGAGTATTTTACAATTACGCCCTTACCGCCGCACAGTGAGCTTTACTTTACCTTCTTTATCTCTATTGTGTATAAGTTAGTCATGCTGGTGTGATATCTGTTTATCATCTATATTTGTGATTATGACTAGCACTGGGAGGCCTTTAGCATGGTAGATTGTGGGCTTTGTGATTGCTCGATGAGGAATCTAGTCATTTATGAGATCTCAGTGACAGTCTAGAAGTATTCTACTAGTTTGACTTGTTAATTGTTAATTCTTACTTCGGTTCAATGTTTTATTGCTCATGCTTAAATCTGGGATTAAACTAAAACTCTTGCTGAAATTGCTTAATTTCCAACAACTTCTACGTGTTGCATCCTGTTTTGTCCCACTTCTACTTGCCCAGCCTCCTGTCTTTATCCTTGCACGTGCCTCCTAGACTCATTCGATATGTTCCAAGAGGAGCTCAATCCCTTTTGGTTAGTCCCACCATGACATACAATCATGCTAAAGAGTCAACTATTAACCACAATGTCAATTACCTCCATATCAGTAAATAGAAATGGAAATGACCTTGTTAGTTTGACAAGTGGGTCCAAGATGTCAGACCCGTTGTATATGACGACATTGCTTAATGTACAGTTTTGTGAAGCTTTATACAAAAGTAAGCGTGGTTATGTGAAAGTGATGCTTAAAAGTGTGGTTTTGTGAAAATGTTATGCAAAAGTAAGTGTAGTTCTATAAAACTGAAGCTTAAAAATAAGGGTTTTTTTATAGTTTTGTTAAAGGTAGTGTGATAAATTTACTCTATTTTCACTTAGCTATGCCGGGGAGTCCACTATAAGGCTAGCCCGTGAGGTTGGGCCTACACGGTGGCGGTCAGTTTGGCCCGACCCAGCACGACGGCTACCACGCGCGACGAAGATATTTTGGACCGGCCGACGGTGTCCGCTGCTGGCCCGGAACGTTTCAACAATTCGGCCTGGTTGTGCGCGCGTGTGCCGGTTCCGCGGCACTTGTCGCCCCTTCGAAATTATTGCGCACTTCTCGGCACACGGGCTCACGTGCGCCGAAGCGGCTCGGGCTGCTCCTGTTGGAGTCGTGCTCCGCCCAGCTTATGGTCTGCTCGAGAGAATCCCTTGCCACGCCGCGCCGCCGACGTCGTGCGACACATGCGGCCCAAAGAGAGAATCGCGTACTTCCGGCTATTCCAAACAGGCTGGCACGTACATATACATAGCTCGGGCTTCCACGAAGGCTGCATGATAGATGTGCTAAAAGTAGACTGACCTATATATAAGTTAAAGTTAACATAAATATTTCAGTTTTTATAAATTATTTTATTAGTCATTACTATTCCTCAGTCAGTACTTTACGGTTTTATATGTTATAACGCACTTTGTATTTATTATGTTGCAGTTCCGTATATTATATGGTGACCCGAATGTTGTAGTGTCTTTTGTTTGCATCGTTATTTACTTTCTTTTTTTTTGGCAAAAAATCATAAGTCAATACAAACATCTTAACTTTTATAAACTATTTTTATCATCCACTATTATTTATAGAACATAGTCAAAAGTCAGAAATAGGTCCTAAATATGCATGTAATGGGCTACTAAGTACTAACGCCCAGGCAGCTGCCTCCCCCTCCTTTGCAGACAGGCCTATGTGGCTTTTAAACGCACCCAGCTTTCGTCCGGTGCGAAATCGAGTGATGAATAGCTTTTACTGTTGTGTGTAACTTCATACTACTTTTTGTTGCGAGTATGTACAACTTTATGCTTGGCAAAGATAGGTAGATAACAATGAAGAGCGCTGTTCAGTGAACTTGAGTGACCAAATGGTGCCTTTTTACTTCTCAGAAACAAAGGGAAAAGAGGAACGATTGAATCATGGAATAGTTGAGCTCGAAAGGAAATAATCACGTGTTTTCAACTCTGGCTGCTCATCACTTATAGCTTTTTTTAATAAATAAATACAATGATTTCTTTATTATTTTTTAAAAATGGTTTCCTGGGACAATATATTTGAATCAATTTATAACATTTGATTCATTTACATAAATACTTATAATAAAACTATAAACCACCCGTCATAACTATAAATCAGTAGACACAACTAAAAAAAGGAACGCACTCAGAATCTCACACACCCGGTAGGTGAGGACACTTAAGATGAAAGAACTCGATACAACAGCATCCTCCTCTTGAGTTAACTGTGACATGTGGGTTCAATTAATACCACCCGACCAACCAAATAACTCACGTTCGCTGTGGCCTCACCCGCACGGAGAAGGCGCGTCCGTGCATGGTTTCCATCGCGGAGGCCATGGACTGCGTGATTTTGCAAACTTGCTGTGTAAAGTCCCGTTACAAACAGTTTCTAACTTCAGAAGCTAAAACAACATTTAAAATGTATTGGCTTTTAAACATATTTCTCTTTTTCTCCTTTTTTCTTTTTTTATCTAATTAAATATGTAAAAAAACTAATCACCACTATTTATTTTAGTTAAAAGCCGACCCTTCTAAACAGGACCTTTGGTTGCTTTCGAGCAGGAAAACGATGGCCACATCTTGACATCTACACGGTCGTTACTAGTTAAAGAGTGTGAACTGTGGACAAGGGGTAGAAGCCATATGGCACCAGACCGGACAGGCAAAAGGAGTCAAGGACTACCATTCGTATGTGACATGGCAGTTAAACCTAATCAGGCTTTTGGTTGTAGGCGGTGTTTAGTTTGATGGTGATTTATGATTTTTTATTATAGCTAACTTAATTTTATTGTAGCTGACGGTGAATTATTTGGTATAATTAAATTTTAAAAATAAAAATAAAAAACATGTTAGCCTATCACAGATAATACGTAAGAATACGGGAAAAAAGAAAAGGCAAAAAGCCTCAAAAATCAAAAGGCCAGAAAAAACAAAATAAAAAAATAGAAAATTAAAAGACAAAAATCAAAAGCTAAAGCTAACACTGGAGGCCTCCAAGTGCCTACTTCCTGCCAATAATCAATCAGACAGCATTGCTGAATTATTTTTTGTTATGTCTTTGGTTTATAGTTTTTGAATTATGCCTATTTGCGAGAGATAGTATGTAAAGGGGAATAGTCACATGTAATTTTAGCCGGTATAACTAATTCGGTACAGTGTCTTTATAATCTATCTATAAATACCATGTTAAAAAACATACCATTTAAAAACTAGTCACTGTTACAGAAAGTGATAAGTTAAAACTAAAACCCCAAAAACACACCCTACATATGTCCACAGAGCTCACCCTGCCGTGCAGGTTCAACATCATGGTTACCACACAGAGACATTACTCGACGATAGTACCATCCTAATTAACCGAAGTCACTTGCTAAGAAGAGCAAGTGAATTGGTGAGCAATTGCCACATCAAGTCCACACCCCAACTTGCCGCGAAATTGCCCTTCTGGAACTCGTTTGACCACAGAGTGAGCAGGGACTCTCCCCCATTTGTGCTAGTCGGCGGATTCCACCGCTCTACAAATCCAGAGCCGATCGAGAGAGCGAGCCATATAGGTTGGGCAGGCAGCAACGCAACGCTGGTGCTGGTCCACCTCTCACCGGCGCTTTCCGCGACTTTGGCGACCCCTCTACTGCGAGCTACAGATTCGGGTCGATATGAAAGCATCATATGCCCCGCGACTTTACCTGCCTTTTCCCTCTCATCAAATCCATCCGTATCTCCATAATTTACACCATCTCGCGCTTCTCATGTCTTCTCTATTCATACCAACAAATGGCAGTGAGGAAAGGAGTGTGTTTCCTAGCTAGTGCTGAATGTGAATTTTCTGGTTGATCTATATATTATTTGAGAGAATACTTCGCTTATGCGTGTAACGCATGCTCCAGTTTTCTTCTAATCCTTGAGGAAGAGTAAAGGAGCAGGGTAGCGGGAAGAATGAATAACAGGGAGATCTTGGCTGGAATTACGGGTGGCCGTTGCAGTTGCACCCCTACGAAAGCAGTGCTGGCGATGCTTTGGATGGGAGCACGATGGATCTGTACACTTACGCAATACTATTTTTTTTCTCTCTCTTAATGAAACCGTTGCTATTATCGCTGACAATATGCAAATAAAATTCACGACAATTTTGCAAAACAAAGTGTTTGTACCCGTAGCATTGCTTGGGAGAATCAGAACAAAAGGATAGACTAGAGAGTGTGTTCTTGTCGGCTACGGTTGATGACTTTTATCCCTATCGCGAACGTTTGTACGAACAGACCGAATACCGATAAGCTATTTGAAAAAAATTGTTCTGATAAGCTGCTTTAAAATGGTAGCGTAGAAATTATTTTATTTATTTATTCGTAGAAAATTATAAATTATAAACTATAAGTTATAAGTTGAAAAGATAGAAAGAAGGAGAGGGATGGTTGGGGGATACCTCATTGTCGTTGGCCTCTCTTTTTGCTCCTCTGTCAATCTTTCACCGGCGACTTGGATGGGCATGCAGATTAAAGAAATGCATATAGTGTAAGGTAAGGCAGTAGGATGCAGAAGAGATGAGGGTTGTATGGTCCGGCGTGAACATCAGGTCGTTTTCACGAGATAAGCTTGAATGCTTGATGGGTTCGGCAAAAATCCGGATGCTTCTGATGCAAATCGCCATCTTGGAATAAACAAAACGCATTTGTAATATGGGCGTGATGTTAGTGCTTTCGTGTGCATCCTAACCAAACAGCTCAAACTTGGCAGTCATGGTTTGGAATTTGGATGCCTGGAGATTAATACCAGAGCTCATGAAATAATTTTGAGAGTTCTAAGCTCTTGTTTGTAGTTAAGCACCAGTGTGCACTTAGCCTGGGGTACAGATTTGATGGTACAACTACTGACAAAATACTACAGGTGTTACTTATATACAGCAAGAATTCATAACTACCCAATCTGTTGCAAGAATGAAACCCTGAACCTCTTGACACATCAACCTGTAGTTAAGCACCTGTTCTTGTGCAGCTTCCTCGACTTTCATCTCTTTTGGAGATAATTGACTGACTGGCAAACCACACCATTGTTTCACTTGGCTCAGGTGAGTGAACAAACCAGAGCGGTATGAATTGGCCGGGCCTCTACTATTTCTTCACGTCCTAACATGGAACTCTCTAGCGTCCGTTCTCTTCTTTATATCCAACGTTCATACTACGCATGCCGATGTCCTATGAAAGCGTAACCTTTCCATGTGGAATTGTGGATTAGTACATCTCACGGTAAGCAACTGCGAACGCCTCAGCTTTGCTTAGACATGTTTCCAACAGCCTTTGAGGCAAAGCACCATCTATTTTGCTAGTACAAGCAAACAAAATCATAAGCAAGAAGGCATAACACAACCACTGCATGGATCATACAAGGGCGCGCATGGAAGACCAAGAGCATTACACATTCGTCAGTACAATCACAGATGACACAAGCCCTTGAACTAGCGCGATTTCAACAGGTAACCGAGGATTTTAGGATTTACAACCCTCGACTGGCCGTGCCGTGGAAAAAAACAACCGGCAGCTCAACCAGATCACAACGCTACACGACGACGTATGGTAACAACCTTACTACTAACACCACTGGCTACTAGTTACTGCTACTCGAAGCTGCCATGGCCGACGTCTAAAATGCCATCCAGCCATGGCAGGTGCAAAGTCCAAAAAAAATACACTTGCTTAAAGAAGACTACTACTAGAAGTAGTTGCTTGTTCATGAGAGGATGGCGTCCCAGTCGATCTCCCAGGACGGGTACTTGCACAGGTGGAATGTCTCCGACTCGTCCCACGGCGCCTCCGTGAAGTCCAGCTTCTCCATCTCCAGGACCGGCGGCGCCGGTGATGTAGGCGGCGGGGGAGAGCCGGCGGAGACCGACTCCTCACCCTCCGTCGACGACGAGCACTTGGGGGACTCCGGCTCCGCCGCGGAGGCCGCTGACTCGGCGGCCGCGGCGGAGGTGGGGTTCTTGGACGAGGGCGCGACGAGGGACTGGCAGATGGACGTCAGCTTGGCGTCGACGGAGGCGTGTAGCGGGCCGGCGAGGTGGGTGCCACCGCGGCGGAGCAAGGGGAAGTTGAGGCGGGCGAGGTCGCCGCGGAGGCGGAAGGCGGCCTTGTCGTAGGCGAGCGCGGCGTCCTCGGCGGTGTCGAAGGTGCCGAGCCACAGCCGCGTCCGGTTCTTGGGGAGGCGGATCTCCGCCACCCACTTGCCCCAGTGCCGCTGCCGCACGCCGCGGTACAGCTTCGACTGCACAGCCACCGAAGCCGCGCGCGGCGGCGACCCGGACTGCTTCATCGGCTGCGCCCGCGGCCCAAGGAACGCGCCAGACAGGCCCCTCTGCTGCTGCTGCTGTACTAAGAACTGGGCCTGGATCTGCTGGATCTGGGCCGGGCCGAGGTGGGTCAGCCCGATCGCCCCGGTTATGCCCGACGCCGCGGAAGCGCCATACTGCGAAGAGTACAGTGGTGGAAGCTGCGAGAAAGACAACGAGGTGGTGGTGGTGGTAGGAAGAGGCGGCGTTGTGAACGAGGTGTAAGATGGTGGTGTGGGCATGTAAGAATCTTGGGTCACGGAAGAAGAAGAGTAGTAGGGGGAGGGGGAGGAAGAGGCCGAGGAGGAAGCACTCCAAATAAAAGGTTCGAGTGCTTTCATGAGCTCCTGATCCGAAGCAGAGGCAGAGGAGGTGATTTGGTGCGTGCTAGTATTATACTTGTAAATATCTATAGCTGCGGCCATTAGGACCAGATAGAGGTAGAAGATGAAGAAGAAAAGGCCAGAGAGAACTAAAAATGGAAGATAAAAGAAGAAGCTTTTTGATGCAAGAATCGAAGTAGAAAAAAAAAAGCCTGGAAATTAGCCCTGTTCCTCAATAAAAGCTGCGAAACAAGGGGATTGGGTTGTGCAAAGGAAAAAAATACAGAGAGGATGAACTAGAAGTGTATTGCAAAAGAACCCTTTCTGGTGTTACTAGAGCAAAGGAAGGCTAAAAAATGACAAGAATCCAGAAGAGAAAAAATGTTCTCTGGATCTCTGTTCCTCCTAGGAGAGTTTTGAGGTGAGAAAAAATCCCCCACAAGAACGCTTCTTTTGATCTAATAAATCCAAAAGAAGGCCTTCTTGAACAGGACCTTTCTTGTGTGTTCCTGCTGCTAAAAAGATCAGAGAAGTTCAGAGAACAAACCTGTTTGCTGATGCTGATGATTCTGCTCGGATCGCTCAGCCTCACCGTGAAGTGGAATGGGATGTGGCTTGTGGGCTTCGTGTTCTTGGGGTGGGGTTGAGGCGTCTCTTGAGGAAGATGTGGCCAACACCATGGCTTTATATAGCGCCAGGCTTTGGCCGTGCCAGGAAAGCAAAGCAAGCATCTCTTTCTTCCTCGCTGTTCCTTGCAATTTCCTTCCTCTACAAATTACAAAACGAATCGATTAATTCACTAAACTTTTTTTGTGAAACTGTTAATTATGCAATTTTAGAAACAGTTTTGCTATTGCACAGGCGACTGAAATTTTTTTATGTTTCAGTCACCTAAAATTGCACTCTCAATGAACTAAAATTGCAGCCCCAAAAAAACAGCTGCAACTTTAGGTAATTCAGAGTGCAACTTTAGGTGACCTGAAATTGCACTCTCAATCAACTAAAATTACAGCCTCCTCTAAAAAAATATGTGCAATTTCAGATGATTCAAAGTGCAACTTTAGATGACTGAAAGATAAAAAAATTTCAATCGCCTTTGCAATAGTCTGTCCCTTTTAGAAATAAGCTGTTGCCCTCGTCTATGTCGTCAGCACACGCCAGAAAGCACGCGCGAATAACAAGTTGCAGCCAATCGGAGTCCGCCACGTGTGTTCCGGACAAGCACGTTCCCTGTGCTGTACTGTGTTCCGCGTACGTGGCACCGTGTGATTGGATGATGGTGCGCTGGATTGACTTCGAAAATGCGCTGCCCTTTGTTATTCGGAATTCGGCTTTTGGATTGCACCCAGAGGCCAGAGCTGCTTTTGCATCAGGTTTTTTAATTTTACTAGTCACTTACTCGTATATTAACGAAATTCATTTGATATAAAAAAGAGCTACTTTTATCAGTTAAAAAGTGAAAAATAATGACAAGTTGAAAAATGAGACGATTGAAAGAGAAACGACATACCACCACTAACTCATTCTTTTATAATAGTAATGATTATTTTAGCTTTTTAGTTTTTATTTATTTGTATTGTCTGTAATAATATAATTTTTTATTTTTAAAATATAATTACTTAGAAAAACTAACAGCAGCTTCAATAAATTTTAAACCATGAACCTATACTAGAAGTCATTTGGAGCACTATCAAAGCATTCTTGCTTAAACTTTTTTTAAAAGAGAGCTAAAGCCTTCTTCATATGCATCCATTTGAGTTTTTTTCCCATGAAATTTGGTACTGCTGTTTAACTACATCTCCGGTGATGATTTTGAGTACTTTTTTCTGGAAAAAGAGAGATAAATTGGACATTACAGAGGCTGTTTTTCGCGAATTTATTTCCAACCAAGTTCTTCCTTTCAACTGCACTCTGTGTACTTTTTCATAGTTTGATTACTGCCAAACCTTGAATTTATTTCATCTTCTTTTTAAATCGGGTGAGAAAATCTGGAACAGCTGGTGTTGCATCTAGGGGCGGACCTAGGACTAAAATTAAGTGGGGGCATGTTGCTACGCGTAGCTGAGAAGGCACTGCCGATCTGCCGTCCTGCCAGCTGCCGCACTGGGCCACTGGGGGCCTGCTGAGTTGTGGACTAGGAGCCCATATGAATTAAATCCAGGAGGTATACATGATTAACAAAATTAAGTAGAGGTCAAAGCCCCACTGCTCAAACTGTGCCTCCGCCCCTGGTTGCATCCTAATCAAAAACCGCGGCGTGAATTGGCAGAAACAAATTTGAGTTTGGACTTGAACTGTTCCTGGTAGAGGAGCTGTGGGTACCATCAAAAGGACAATAGTGAATCGTAGTACCGCCTCATTTATATCGCTCTCCGTTTGCAGGTCCAATTACGAGCAAGTGTACAATCGATGAGTTTATTATTGGCTAAATCATTTCCCATCGCCCTGCACAACCACGTGAGCATAGGAGTCCCTCTCGTAATATTTTTTCTTTAGGTCAAAACTAAGGTAAAAAAAATAACATCAATTATTGGATAGCAACACAAGGAGAAAATATGGCAAGATGAGAGGAAATTTTCAAACTTTGCTGGTTTCAATCAACCTCTCAATGGTGAGTCATCAATGTTTTATTGTTTTGGATGTTCTGGCTTTTTCACATATACAGGTGTGCTGATTGCAATGTTAGAACTGTTCCATCGAAAATTAGATGTTGCAGACCGAAGGAGGCAAACGTTAAAGAAAGAAAAAATGTTGTTTAAACTGAAGAAAAAACAAGGATAGGTGTTGGGCGCATTAAAGCACCCTATGGAATGAGGATTATAACATGTTGCTGAACAAGCCATGCCATGTCCATCGGGGCAGCTTAAATCCTGTGGGGTCAATTGCTCCAAAATCTTTAGAGTTGTGTGGATTTATGTAAAACTGTTATTAGGAGTAGCTTATGCTCAATTGATTCTACAGCTTGCATCTTGCTCCATCGTTGCTAGGATCTGCCTGTGCCATCAGCCCATAACTACTAGCCCCTGCTATTTCCCACTAAATGAAACCTATAAGATCCACGTATGCTACTTAATTAGGTGGTTGTCAAGTTGCCAAGTATAAATCAGTAGTGATTTACAAAACCCATTCGTTATATGTAATCAAGAGCTCAAATCTTTCCTATTTTCAAGTTAATTCTGATACATTGTTTTTTACCAATATTTTTATGGAGGCCGCGAGGAAGAGACTATTGTTGTCCGAGCAACCTCGCAAAACAATTAAGGCGTATCCTCTCGTAAAAACGCCCGTGAAATTTGACCGGATTAAAAAGGTACAGCAAGCACAACTGCTCAAAGCGGTGCGATTTCTGGACCAACCAACCCCCAAAAATCTGAGCAAATTGGAGCTCGCGAGCAACGCGACGTGGGAAGTGGGCACGGAATATGACGTCGACATGGTGGGGATGAGATGCCCTGCGGATTGGAGCTGGAGATCCCGAGACGCCGATCCATGTGTGCGTCGTCGTGCAACGCGACGCCTTTTCTGGGTGCGAGGTCAGCGACGCGGAGCGAAATGGAACGAGCAAATCGCCCGCCCGGCGCGTGTCGTGCGTGTGGGCGCGCGCGCGCGCACGTCTGGCTGGCCGTGCTCCCACGGGAATCTCTTCGTTTTCGGCAAGAAAACCGAAGCATTTTCCGCGCACGGTTGGTGTGCTTGCTCGGCTCATGTCGCGCGCAGGGACGGATCTACAGTAAACACATGAGAGGTACAGTTGCATCTTTAAAATTTTTGTTAAAAAATTTAATATATATACTTTTAATGCACAAAAAATACACTACATCACTCCCGGCAACCCATTACTCTGGCAGCTCACGTTAGGGCTAGGATCCACAGGCCAAGCAAGCAATTTCCCAGACCACCAATTCGTGTTAGGGTTAGACCAAGCAGGCAGCTCACTGGCGGCCACCCGCCGCTACTGTGCTCCCCGCTGTCCTCGAAGGTCTGCGCCCTACGGCCGCTACTTGAGCCCAGGACTCACGAGCCTTGTAGCCTATGGCCTGCACCCTCCCCAGGCTCCCATCATCCATTCATCCTTCCTCAGTTCCTCTTCTTCTCATTCTTACAAGCATTCTCCTTAAATGCAGGCTATGAATAAGGTTCTTTCATTGGATCAACAGGCATTCTCCTCCTTAAACGGCCTATCTAGAGAGACACTTCATAGTGTAAACTGTTACATGACCACACTTTAAAGTTTAAACACCACTAAACTTTTTTCAACTTTGAAAATATGATATGGAATTAACTGTAACGCCCCCATTTCTGGGAGCGTACGGTTTACCTAAATAGTTGCCGGATTGTTCAATTGCGAGTCTTGAGCAGAATGTGCACCATTGCCAAAGCATGCTTAAGCATAAAAATCAGACTTTATTACAAAAGTAAGGCTTATCAACCAAGTTTTACATAAAGGGACGTACAACCCAAAGATACATTACCAAAAGAACTTCCACAGGCAGGCCTGAGTGTAGAATAAGCCCTAACACTGGGCGTCGTCTACATCGTAGAGCTCGACGTCGTCTTCCGAGACTTCTTCCTCCTCTTGACAAGCACTTTCTGTTAATGATTTTAGCAAGCCCGAGTACTCCACCCGTACTCAACAAGTCACATGGGTAAATCTGATTTACTATTTGCAAGGTTATTCAAGGATGGGAGTATATTGGGTTTATTATATTGGGTGGATGCGCTTTATTTGCAATCAAGTAAAACTTAAAACATTTGCTCCTTAAGATCGGGGTTTTCATTAACAAATTCAGTTCATCATTTATCACATTAAATCATCTCAAATCCTACTTATGCCTCATTGTTGGAATCACCCAATTAACACAGACTTCATTAACCAGGAAGCACGGCGTATTCGAATACCATTTATCTCACTCTGCAGAGTCGCTCATCTTTACCCACAAGGTTTCTCAACTCCGCGACGAGTTAAGAACACAAGGTTGTTCATCGCTCATTTCTTCATGAAGACTCTACCCGATAGACCTCCTAATGCACCGGGGTCCGCTATCACAACCAGACACTTTATCTGCCGACACGGCGGATATTGTTCCCGTCTGAGAGGAATCTACCGTTGTCGGTATGCTTTACCGTTTTCATACCGACTTTCGTGCGTTAGATCTCAACTCAAACCGGATATACGCCACGCAGCGGACTACCCGATCTGGAATGATCTAACGTTGTTCAATATGGTTTTACCGTTTCCATATCAACTGGTTGTACTCCGTTAGAGATTCAATCGATTTGAGCAGCTACTAAACCAGGTTTGACAAGTCAACGCTTGTGGTTGAGCGATTACTGTGTCTTTTACTTGGCACAAGGTTCTTGTCCTCATAGTTTTCTGAGGTCTGCAACCTCCACTCTAGGATAAGGCGGTGGGCGAAAACCGCCGCACGGTCCCCCACAGTAGGCGAAAATCGCCGCACGGTTTCCCACAACACTCTTACCCTACATTTCCCCTAAGGTAAAAGTCGTGGGCGTAGATCACCGCGTGATTCCCCACAGCACACCCTTTACCTTAGTACCAGTTTTCAAATCCTACTGGCCCACAGCCAACACCTTAGAAGTGCATACCAGCATCACCGGCCTAGGGTACGGTGTCCCATACCACCCTACCCTCTCCGGGTTTTTCAACTCTACCGGCCAACGGCCAGAGTCACTTAGTAGTGTATCATGCTGAATCAAATGATCTTACATATATTTACATCATACATTAATTCTTACTAAGGTTGTCAAGGTGAATATGGCCATCAAGATAAACAGGGCTTTTTATCAGTGGTAGGATTATCTAGATAGCATGCCATTCTAAATCTTTGTTTTAAGCAATTATCAGTTCGCAACTATCAATAATAAAAATACATTAAATAAATAATGTAATTTAATGGGATTCAATATGATCAAAAACATGTGACTTGCCTTGCAGACTTATGATTTCGACAATTTCGTATTCTTTGATTTCTGGGCCTTGATCTTGATCCGAAGCTTCGTATTCTTGTATCAGCTGATCCTCGACGTCACGTGCTAGCGCAAAATAAAAGAAAATCAATTTAATTCCACGCTCGACGGAAATGAGCTAGGAATAAAGAAATGGAAATAACAAAATAAATTCAATTACAATTCAAATAAAATAGGTTTGGGATTTTTGGAGACTTGGTATGAATATTTGGAGCTAAGAAATGGGTTGGCGGTTTCGAAACGATCGAAACGGATATATTTTTGTATTTTTGGCTTTAAAATGGCTTAACGGGTCTGGTTACTATTCATCACGGATTTTTACTGTTCACACTGGGCGAGGTACTGTTCATCACGGGCGGATGCTACAGTTTCGGGCGGGTACTGTTCATCTCCTACCTCCGCGCGCGCACTGTAGCACCGAACAGGGGAGATTTTGCACCGATGACTGACAGCGCTACAGAGCTTTGCGACTCCAATCGAGGACATGGGTGGACTCAGGGAGATGCCGGGAACCCATTTTTGGGGTCGGCACCGGCCGGGGAGGCGGCAATCGCCGGCGGCGAGCCGGTGATCTCGAGGCGGTTTTTGGTGGCTTGGGAGCTCTAGGAGAGGCCATTTTCGGATTTGGCGACTGATTAACCATCTAGGGACGGCCAAGGAGGTGATGGTGGTGGCGGTTTGCGCTAGGGAGACTTACAGAGGGCTGGCCACGGTGGAGTGCCATGACCGGGCGGAAGAACTCGAAGGCGGGGAAGGAGAAGGCTCGGGAGCTAAAGGTGACGGCTTGGACAAGTTCCTGGGAGCCTGAGGAGTCTATGAACGGGAGCAATTGAGTTTTAATCGGTCGGCTAGGTCGAATTGCAACATGGGCTCATTTCTAGGGTTTGTGGTGTCGGCGGTTATCTGGCTGCTTTTAGGGTAATTGGAGATGGGGGAGGGCTTGCTGGCCGTTGTTGGAAGCTTAAGGAAATGCTCAGAGCTTCTTATGGTGGTGGCAAGATGGTTCGCGCCGGGGAGGTATCGTGGCGGCAACGACTCATGGGCGAGGAAGGGCGAGGCGGTGGTGCTTTGAATGGCGAGGAAGAGGTCTGAAGTGCAAGGTGGCAGGAGGGGAAGCGCTGGAAGGAGACCCGGTGGCTTGGCGACGAAAATCAGCAGGTGGCGGCGAAGTTTTCAGACAGCGCACAGTGCCAACGCGTCGGCGACGAGAAAGGGGGCGACGCCGAGATTCGTGCACGATTTTTGGGTTGAGATTAGTGTGAAATAAGCCCTAATGTGAGAATTTGCTCCAAGATTTGGAAATTGAATTATTTTTCAAAATTGTGAAAAAATTGGGGATGTTTCATTAACTTTCATTCTCTCCTTTTCCTTTAGTGTATAGAGGATCAAAATATGGTAACTTGTGTTAGAATGAATATACCTTAAGTTCGTATCTTTATAGTTAAAATTCAGTCTCCACCACACGAGTCATCGATTGCTTGGGTGGCTAGCTAGCTTCGTGTTTGCCCAACATTAAACCGAAGGAAAACGTTGTTTGTTCTCCTTGTTTTTCAGTACAAGGATAGCTTACTTCTCATTTACGACCGCTCTTTCTTTTGATCATCACACGTTTTGCCGAATGTACGATCATTTTGGTCTAAAAATCAGCAAATTGGTGGTCTCCCAATGTGACCGATTGTGGATGACGTAACAGGAGTATGGTGATCTGCTAAGATGAATTATTGACCACCAATTCAAAGCTATCAAGTAACCTCGAATTATGTGGTCCGTACATGTAAAATAAATCCAGGCGTGGCCTAGGATGTGACATTTTGGTTTTAGTGTTTGTGTTTTGTAGTTGTGCAAGTTCAACCAGATGAGGCCAATGAAACGGCGGAGGCATCTGGATTCTGGAATTGCAAAATAGAAGCAATCAAGCAATAGTGGTTCTTGTACTATATCGACATACTACAACGAAGGCTGACGTCTCCCACTACCGAACTCATTAATCTACGATATCCCTTGAATTAATCTAGGAGCGTTGCTGATCGAGAAGATAGGCATCGGGCGTAATCATCTCGATCGTTCTGCGACGCCAAATTAATCTCGATCAGACACCAGTTTAGATATGATCTGCTTGTTAATTCTGGGTGAGCTAACCCTACCCTGCAATTTAGAAAGGAATGGACGGAAACGGAGCCCCCAAATTGCCACTATTAGCACATGCACTGATATTGTTACTCTAAATTTTATGCGGTATTCCATAGATATTGTTATATCGCTGAGATCAGTCCTCTGGGAGTGACCTAACAAGAACTAGTGGTAGTACGTACGATTAGTAGTAAATTACACGTGGACTCAGGGGCGGACACTGTGGCTGCATTGGACGGAGGAGGAGAGGAGGAATAATTTGGGTGGAGGCAGCAGGTGGGGGAGGCGAGGGAAGGAATCGACGTGTGGTGGTACGAGTAGTTGTGTAGCGTAGCTCCGGTGGCATCCATTCCAGTTCAGCTGCGCATGCCCGCATCCAATCATTCGATCCACACCAATTTCCGCTGCTTTTCGCCTTTCTCCGCCCTCTTTCTCCTTCACGCACACCCACGCGCCGCAGTTCCCGAGCTAATGTCTGCACCTATCGGGCTATCAGCTTTAGGCCCCACTCGATTGATCTGAAAAACTGTAGCTTATTACTGAAATTGTATTATAACAGTTAAAATTTTACTGTAACTGAAGGTGACTTATTTAGCGTAATTAAATTTAAAAAATTTAAAAATAGAAAAAATATGCTAACTCATCATGGACAATACAAATGAATATGAGAAAAAAGAACCGGCAAAAAACTTAAAAAAACAAAAGTTCAGAAAAGACAAAATTTATAAATAGTGAAAAATAAGTCAGAAGCTGAAGCAGAAACGAACGGGGCCTTACACAGACGCAAATTCTGTCGGCTATTGTTCTTCGCACAACTAAAAGGCGTGAGTGTTGTCCACTTGGCCGTGGCACAAGTCTGGTCTAGATACGTTCATTTAGTTACGGTAAATAAACGACTTATATCATACTAGCATACAGCCTAAGATCTGAGCTTAGGCATAGTTCATTATTGTGCTATGCTGACACGGACAAGATTAGATCTTAATAGGCCATGCTAGCACGGTTGATCTGTTAAACCAGAAAAAAGAAAAAAATTTAAAAATGATAGAAAATTAAAAAAATTTGTAGAAAATTGTAAAAAAAATCTAAAAATTGTAGACATTATTAATCATCAAGATTATTTTTAATGATATAATGAGCTTTATTAACTTGTTAAATTACATAACATGGTTGTCTCGTTAAAAACTTTATCAAGTAAAAACTTAACTTGAGAAAATCTTGGTGAAGAAAAAAAGAGTACAACCTATAAAGGTCACCGGTGACTACATCTAAAAAATATTGAAAATCCTATTTATTGCAATCTAGATACAAATTCTCAAAAGTTTCTTCTAAGTCTGTATTCTCTGCAGTATGTTGGAGTCGTGATACAGCTTGTTCCCAGTCTTTAACGGTCAGAAGGATTTCGACCATCTCGTTTAAGAGACATGTTTGCCGCTCCTCAATTTTCTTCCAAATAGATTGAAGGCTAACTCCGAGGAGACCGTAGAGACAGGAACAATCAACACACTCCGTACTAATATGGATAGCACTTGATATATTACTTTCTGGATTTGTCACCATGAGAGGATGTTCAACTCTTATTTGAAGCTGACGTTATCACTGTTGAAATAACTTGATAGGTCTCTGGAGCTTTGCCGCTTTCCTCCTCCTGACTGATGTGTACCTGCATGAGAATCTCTAGAGGAAAAACCAAAAAACACACCCTATTGCATAGTCCCCACAAAGGTGCTAGGGGCTATCGGGGGTCTTTCCAAACGCACAGATCCAAACATATTTTTGTATTTCTCGTATATCTCATATAATTTATCCTTAACCACTCTATAGTATGTATAATAATCCAAACCAGTAGCATCACTTAAAAGTTGTAATACATTTGCAAATCCTTGGAGCTTGGCCCCAAGATCTAAAATAAAGGCGAATGCATATAAAATACAAAATTTTCTCTAATATTTTAAAAACTTAGTTTTCATAGCAACTACAACATTCCGTAGTATAGGATCATTTTCAAAAGCCTTTTTGTTATGAACAATTACAGGAGAGATAGGGCAATATACTCCAAAAAGACAAAGTGCAGCTTTATGAAAAAGTTTTAACAAAGAAAATATTTTTTCACCGACAACCCAATCGGCCTCAGTAAGTTCGGGGTCTCTAACTTGGCTTATACTGGATGAGTTATGAGATTGATGAACTTGGGCGTGAAGGAAGACAGATAAGGTGCTCTTATATGGCAATATGTGTGTAAGCATAAGGTAAATAGAGTTCCATCTAACAGGCATGCCTAAGCCAAATTTTCTAGGACGGACATTTATTGCTATGTAAAAGCTCTTATATGCGGCTATTTGTTGGTTAAAATGATTAATATATGAAATTGTATATCTAAAAGAATCAAGACAAGCATTTAATCTTTTTAAAATAGATTTAACTATAAGATTAATAATATGACAAGCACAATATTGGTGTAGTAAGAAAAATTATGTATAGGTATTGAATAAAAAAGTAAGAATTTCCATAGTCTTAGTATTTGCAGCTGCATTATCTAAAGTTGTAGAAAAAATCTTATCCATGAGGCCAAAATCTTCCTGTGAGGTCAAAATCTTCTACAACTTTAATAATGCATTCTGCTATATTTCCAGCAGTATGTGCAACATCAATTAATTTAAGTCCTATAATTTTTTCCATTATCCAGTCATCATTAACATAATGGGAAACAATACTAGTCATCATCAACATAATGAGCAACAACACTAATATAATCATCCCTAGTCTTACCACTCTATATGTATGATGTCAAAACAATAGAGAATGTACAAGTATACAACATCTCTAGTTGTAGTTTGCCTAGATATAGCACTAAATCTAGGGTTATGGGTAATCCTAATATATTTTTGAAAAGCATCAGACTAACCAAAATTTAAAGGTAAATCTTGATATGCAATTAATCTACAAAGAGATTCCCGGGCTGAGGAGTCGAGAGTTATAAAGTGGTCGGAGGAGTTGGAATTAATAATGTGGTCAAAGGAGTTCGAGGCTTGAGAGTGGTCGCGATGGCTTAATTATCTGCCGTTCGGTTGCAGGGCAGCAGGCAAGAAGCCGCACAGTGGCCAGATGGGAGGTCCCTACTGCACGGCTATGGGACTCTGCTGGCCCCACGTTAGCTTTACGGTACTACCACGATCGTACAGTAAAAGTGATATTTTAAATATTGTATAGTGACTACAACTATTCTTCCAAAATCTCTGCGTGCGCGTGCCTCTCGTTGCGAAGTACTGATAGAGTGATAGTGATTTAAGAAAACCATAAAGGACAGCTCTGGTCTTTGAGAGGAAGCAGATGAGAATGCAATGTATGCGCAGCTCTGACGATAGTTTATTCCGAAGAAATGTATGTAACAGCAGCTCACGATTGCTGGCAAGTGCAGAGGTGCTCTGCTTGACTTCGCAATTTGTTAAAGGCTAATATAATAGCCTGCGAGCGGTTAGCCACATGACGACAGTTAGATCAATCATTCATAACATTCCTCCAATTAAGTGCGCTTTGCATTAAGCTTGCCAGAGACTGGTGAGATTGACATCAGATTAGGACGAAAACGCTGCAGAATCTCTTTGCAACTGGAAACCACCAACGACGTACACAGTTTCTATCGTTTACAACAGTAACTGAAAAAATGTATTCACGTTCATTATAACGTGTCTTCGATTGGGAATCTTGGAGGCTGGAGATTTCTTTCTCAACAGGACGCGTCTTTTTCGAGAAATGCGTACGAGTCTGTCTACGTCAAAGGAGGCATTTGAACAAGGCAAAGAAAATGGAGAACTCCATCTCCACTTTACAAGCTTTGGTATCTTGCAAAGTTTATTACGCTAAGATGAATGATGCTACATTTGCTAGAAGTCTACTCCCTTTGCTTGCAAGAATTCTTCTTCCCTTGGAAGATAAAAAAGAACAGCTCACAAATTGCATAAAACAATTGTCTACTTTGAATACTACACTAAGGTTTGTCAACATCAAATCACTCTGAAACCACTGTGAATGGTACACACTATACTCGAGTTTAAGAATGACACGTTTCAACCGTGTGACGGGCTCCTCCAATCTACTGACTGTTTCCAGCAAATTTAGCCAGCATAACGTCTAGTCATTACAGGTAGCAGCTCGTCATTTTGTGATGATGAACCTATTTTTTTCAGTTTATTTTAGTTTATGGCTAATAATTTCTTTTGAATAAACAAACGAAACAATTTCTCCACGCCGTTTCGAAGCTTATTATCGGAATAGTCTTTTAGAAGTGGTTTATCAGTTTTTGGTTCATTTATACGAGCACTCGCACTAGGATTAAAAACCATAAGCAGCAGCCCAAAAAAACAGGCCGGATGTCTAACATTATTACTCCAAAGTACATTCCATGTTTTGTGACACAATTTCAGTGAACAGGTCCAACTCAAGAAACAAACCTTCATTGCTTTATTTGCCACGGCTAGGTCCCAGAAGGGCGCCATGCAGTTCTTCTTTTCGTTTTCTTTCGGGAGGAAAAGGCCTCATGCAACAGCTTTTTGCGCTTTGATGCAGCTCTCAGGCCCATCAATGTAACCTATGTCTATTTTTATATTTTGCTAATTGAACAGGAAATGTAGTACATGCTAGTTGGCTTGGTTCAATTCAAACATATTCCAGCAGATGTCATACCACACTTTGGTCCTTTCAAAGAAAGGAAAAGGAAGAAGCTTTGTAGAGGGCTATATGTACCACAGAAGAAGAGTAGCCCATTTGTAGACACATAGTGATGCTGTGATGTATAGACCCATGGAACCTCTACTGATATGGGCTGCTAAGTGGGCACAAGGCACACTCAAGCCGTCAAGCGACGCAATTTAGTCTTCTTTTTTTCCCTACTGAAACCACTCCATTTCCGCAAACAGTGGACTATCTCCTTCCTCTGGTGACTTGTTACACCACGATGGTTGGAAGCTCTGAAAACGTTCCATCTAAGAGTGTGAATTGATAAGATAAGCTATTTATCCACAAATTGAATCTTAAAATATCAAAGTTCGACAAATCTGCAAAGAAGCTGCTCTATAATCTAGATGGTTTAATATGCATCTGTATCGCTATCCAGATATCATTTCCACATAAGTTAACAATCCATATCCTATAGTATCTTTATTTGCTCTCACATCTATCAGTTTATAGTATCTGCTCCATATTTAGCTTATTCCCAATCCTAGGTCCAAATTCATTGCCCAGGACAATGGCCAAAAGGCATGAAATGATATACAAATCCTAAAACAGAATTATAGTCTTCCAAGAAGTAAGAATTTGACATGACCAATCCCATGACATGCAACTGATCAAGCAAAAAGATAAAAGACATATACAGAAAGGTTGATGGTTTAATAATCTATAAATCTTACCATATTACTTCTGCAACCCAATCACCCAATCATATAGAACAGCACAGCGCACTCTCTGGACAATCTTTATTCTCTCCAGAATATGAATAGATTGAAGTCCAGTCCAGATCATCGTCCTAGCATTAATGTCTGAATTGAACTAACCAACCTATATCAGTGGGAGAACTGGAGATGGGAGGCGATTTCTGTTCATTGCTCAAAAAGTGTACGACCTCTGTTACTGAGGACAGTGTCTGTGAATCCCGTTTGGACGACCTCAACGGCTCAACCTCAGAAGCATCTGTTACCCCCATGTCTGAAGAAGAAATGAGCATATTACAAAAATCTTTTCCAGAGCTAGTCCGTCGAAATCCCTTTGAGCCATTCAAGTCAGGTGCCCTTTCAGTAATATTTGGAAAAATTTCAGTGAACTGGGGAGGCGATTTCTGTTCATTGCTCAAGAAGTGGCTTACGACCTCTGTTACTGAGGACAATGCCTGCGAATTCCGTTAGGAGGATCTCAACCTCAGAAGCATCTGTTACCTCCAGGTCTGGAGAAGAAACACACATATTACAAAAATCTTTTCCGGAGCTAGTCCGTCGAAATCCGTTTGAGCCATTCGAGTGAGTTGTTCTTTCAGTAAAATTTGCAAAAATATCCTTGATAGCATTACGCCAGATTGGTTGAGCTACCTGAAGAAATTTAGAAACAGCCAAGACTGGAAGATCCACACTTCCTACATCAGGTTCTTCCTTGTCATCCCGTCCATGGTAGTCTGATCCACCAAGCTTCAGGAGCTCATAAGTATCTGCCAGATCACTTAATCCTGTAGAAGAAATAGTCCCCACTTATTTGCATTGAAGTTTCAGATACAACAGACGGATATGAAAGGTGATTCAAATTAAGGTGCAGATAAATGCTTTAAATGTAGTGTTAACATTATAAAAAAGAACAGTTTTGTTCATACCAGATAGTTTGCCGTCACTTCGATAGACCTCAATAGCATGCAGACCAGCAGCTTTCAAATTCTTTACCACAGCAACAGGATTTTTCAATGCCCAGGGATGAGCCAAAACTGCTATACCCCCAGTTCGACAAACTAACTGCACCACAGATTCTCCAGTTGGCTCACTACCACTACAAATGAACAAAAGAAATCCACACCTGTAAACATAACTCGAATTCACGGCAAAATCGCCCCCCTCCCCTGGCACGCCGTAATTCCTGAACTAGCCACCGGCGCCGCGAAATGCCGTATATGGCCCACTAGCGCGCTGGGGCACCGTGCGACGTGCGGTGGCGCGCGAGGTGGCTAGCGCGGCCACCGGCCACGCGAGGCTAGCTGGCGCACCGGGGTACTGTGCGAGGCAGTCAGGTCGTGGGAGCCGCCGCCTGGCAGGCGTGCGCGCACAGGGAGGGACCAGGCGATGCTGGGTAGGCGCCACCTTCCCCTCGAACGGCCGGCGGCCACGCCAGCTCACCCGCACGCCACCCGGCCATGCCAATCCACCTCGTGCGGTTTCCGAGCGCGCCAAGGGGCCATATGCGGCATTTCGCGGCACCGGTGGCTAGTTCGGAAATTACGGCGTGCCGGAGGGGGGGGGGGGGCAATTTGGTCGTCAATTCACATAACTCTGTACCTGATTTGAAATGAAGCATAATTGTACAAACATACATGACCATGATAAAAAAAAAGGATACTTACGTGGCATAAGCAGGTCCTCCGTCGTACAAGTACCTGCTAAAAGCTTGTCTAAGATTCTCAACATATCCAGCTTCTACCATTGCACGAGCCACATGCAACCGCCCTGGAGCCACCCCATTCCCTGCTATGTCATATACATCTTCAAGCTTCATTGGCATATCAAGGTCTCTAAGTTTCAATAACATCTTCTTCGCACGCGTATAACGGCCATCCCGGATGCTAGCGAGAAATCTCTCCAATTCCTGAGATTTAGTAGGTCCCCAACTACCGTAGTATGCAAGAATATGAACAGGTTCATCGCCTCCCGATTCGTCACTTCCAAAACAATTTAAGAACATAGAGTTAGCCACGTCTGTGTGATGAAAGCATGCTACGGCCGTACAGATTCAAGGATCGTGAGAAGAGGGTTAGTTACCTAGGTGAATACACGGCGCTTATCTCAACACCAGGTATGATCCTTATGGGATACTCCTTTGCCGCTTCCATGGCCTCCGGGACACCGGCCATCGTGTCGTGATCAGTTAGTGCGAGCACTTTCACCTGTGCTGATCACAAGGGAAGCAGAGTTAGCGCACGAACGCGCATAGCATTAGCATTATGAAACAACGAATATGCGATTGATATGTCAAGCGCAATGTCGTTCTCGCGTCGATGTACGGTGGGCGGTGGCAATGGCATAGACATAGCAGGGTTCTTTCGTCGAGCGCGTCGCGGACGTCTCAACTGTTCGTGACACAAACAAAAGGCAAAGGCTTACCCCGTTGCGGTGCGCGCGCTCCACGAGCACCGCGGGCGAGAGCGATCCGTCGCTGCGCGACGAGTGCGCGTGCAGCTCCACCGCGATGCGCGGCCGCCGCCTCCCGATCTGCCGCCCATCCGCCTCCTCATCGCCCACCTCACCACCGCGGCGAGCCCAGCGGAGCACGAACCTCAGCGCGGCCACCTCCTCCTCGCTCGGCACCCTCAGCCTCTTCCTCCTCCTCCTCCTCCGGGTCTTCTTCTGCTGCTCCCGATCGGCCGCCTCGTCCGGTGCGGGCGTGGCATCCACCTCCTCGTCGGTACTCGAAGCGGCGGGGCGAGGCGTCATGTGTCCCACCGATCCAAGCTGCTGCAGCGGCGACAGCTTTGGGAGTTCGGGCGTGGCGCAATAAAGGGGCCGTGCAAAAGGCGCCGTCAGAGCTTTTAAGATGTGCGGTCGCCATCAGCGACAGGAACGGGGTGCAGTGGCCGGACCCAGAAACGATGCAGATAAGAACATCAAAACATTACAATTAAATTATATAGTAGCAAAAAATATATAACTACTGATACACTAAATAATATTATAGTGAAACAGTCAAATGATATTGAAAAAATGTATTCTAGTCAGAATAAATATCTAATTAAGAAAAATTCTATACGCCAAACCGTCGTGATATGCCTCCACCATCTATATAAAAAAAATTAGTAGTATCATAAAATATATATAGACAAAGTAACATATATAAATCATAATTTAGAATAACAAATGATGTGAATAGTAAATTTACAAATATAAAGCATATCGCTTAGTTCTAACGTGAGGTAATTTATTTAGATATGAGTGTAACAATGGATATAAAAAGCATATAGTTTTTATCCAATATACGTCTTTACAACCCATGAAATTGCCCTATCATGTTTTAGCCCCAACCGCATCCTTGCAAACATAGCATCCAAAGCTACCTTAAGCAAAGATAAACCATGTTTTGCAAACATAACATCCAAATCTACCTTAAGTGAAGATGATGTAGTATCGGTAACATGTTTAACCCCAAAAAACCTCTCGATCATACGTCCTTGATCATTGACATACCTACATGACAACAAGAAATAGTTATTGACAATTGATTACAAGATTAATCTGAAACATAGACAAAACAAATATAGCTACAAACATCAAAATTAGAGCCATTTGCTCCTTTATTGATGCATCACACAACACATCAATAAGCACTGCGAAAATACAATCTTCCATATCAGGAATAATAGTCACGTTCTTTTTAGTTTATGACTTATGACTTTCTGATGCGAAAATACAACACCTCTTTGCTTCGATGCTTACTGATGCCGAGATACTGGTAAAGCTTGACGATGGTAAAGTTAAGATCTGCTTTGCCATTTGAGGTGGATGCAAAAACAGAGATATTTTATTCCCAAAGGATGAAAAATTTTCCGGATCAATTCAATATTCACTCGTAGAAAAATTATCAAAATTTTTCCATAGAGAAGTGTGAAAACCACAAAATACAAATAGAAAGTTATATTATTACCCGTGTTATATCAGAATAAAGAAAAATAAGAACAATATAAGTATATGAAAATCACTATTGTTACATCTTTTCTTGATTGTAGGTCGGATTTTAGTTTTTTGATTTTTGGGCAAAATTCTTTCTAATTTACCAAATTATCACAAAGTGTTTTGAAATTTTCAGAAGAAAATTCAGAGAAGAGAAAATTTAGTCCGAGTCACGACCATCATGAGCCATACCTGCAAAAAGAGTTCAAGTTAGCACTTAGAGCAACTCCAGCAGTAGCCCTCAAAACAGGGCTCCTACTTTTTATTTGAGGGCTCTCCCTATTTTTGAGGGCTCTGTTTTTTGTGCTACGCTCCAGCAGGAGCCCTCAAAACAGGACCCTCAAATTCATTCTTAGAGGGGATGACACATAAGACCCACCCTCATCCTCATCCTACTTTTGAGGGCCAAGGGGCAAAAAACTCACTCCAGCAGGGCCCCTACTTGAGCCCTCAAAAGTAGGGACTCCCTCCAGACTCCCCAGGAATGAGGGCTCGAGGGGGAGATTTGAGGGCCCCCTACTTTTGAGGGCTCAAGCAGGGGCCCTGCTAGAGTGAGTTTTTTGCCCCTCGGCCCTCAAAAGTAGGATTATGACTCAAGTAGAGGTCCTGCTAGAGTTGCTCTTATAAGGAACCAAAAAACATTGTATTCAAACTAACAATAAATAGAACTAGTAAGTAAATAAAAAGAACAATACTACGCTACCAGCACAACACCAACTACATTACAGAAATATGGATGTAACATAGCAGTTGTACAAAATGATACATAAAATATACGATACATTTAGTACGACATTCCGCACGTCATAAGTGCGTACTAAATAAACACATTTTACAATGTAAATTTATTTATAGTCTCCAACAACTAGTAGTCCACGCCATACCACTCTGCCTATTGATCAGCACATGCATTGCATCGTGTAGCTGTGTGCCCCTCCTGGCCGCATCGCCCGTAACGTGCACCAGATGCTCGCCCAACTGTTACCATATTGGCCGCATGTCGCTTCCCGATTGGGTGACTGGCTCCAGTCACTCTCCCGTTGAATGACCGGAGTCTATTTATATAAAAAAATGTTGCCGCAATTTTATTTCTATAATTTTTAATAAAAAATAGATTATTGGTAAAAAAAAACTTTCTTGGCCCCATCGTGTCGTGGGGCGCGTCTCGAAACAGAACCCCCAATTCCTTCCCTCTCTTCGCCCCGTTCCACCTCTCCGATCCCGTGGTCGATTTGGGTAAGGCGGCTGTCTCACAACGAGGTTTGCGCTCCCAACCCTACTTCTCCCCGTCTCGCTACCCCACTTGCAGTTTTTGGCTGGGAGGTGAACCCACCACGCGCGAGTGCGGAGGATCCCGCTAAATTTCCTCCCCGGTTTGGCTTCCTGCCTTCCCATCTTTCGGTACACAGCTGAAACCCCTGTTGATTCATCCCGATAGCCTTCTTGTTTTGAAGATTTCGGTACGGAATCTAACCCTTTCACTATAATTTGAGGCTTTGGGGGTGTTTTCTTTGTGTGAATGCTACGGATTATCTCGTAACAACCTGGACTTCACATTTTGATCTTTGATTTTTTTGGGGCGAGATTGGGAGGATTCTACCTCAGAGAACCCTTGATTTCCTTCAAGTTCATATCTGACGAGCATTGCCTGGCACATGCGTGGCCTGATTTGCCCCAAATCTTCAATTAGCTCCCCGTACATGACATTGATTTGCCTACTGGATAGCCCGGATCCAATTGTTTTCACGTTTCACAAATCCTAGCGCTTTGTTTTGGGTCTAAACCATGCTCTGGGGTTCTACTACTTTATTTTTTTCAAGACAATCTTAATACATCGCTTACATTGTCTTTTGTCTGCAAATTGATCAATACAGTTGTATTTTTCACGCTTGGCGGTGACAATTTTGCTGTTAATTTAGCAAATTGTTGAGGATCTCGAAGTTGCAATGTCTGAAAACACTCGGGTAGTGGTCGTCGTGCCTTTGGAGACTTGACAAATGTCCTTGGCAAGCGGCCAGCCCCATTGGATTTGGTGAAGAATGCAGGTGGAATCAAGATTGACCAGGTCGAGAATGCCGTTGAGCCTAGGAAAGTGTTTGATGAAAATGCAAAGGCTAGTGGCGAAACGACAGGAAACATATTTGTGCATTTGTTTGATGGTGTTGGCAAAGATAGTTTTGTAAAGCCCTCAAGTTTCCGTGGAACTAAGGTTCAGCACATGGCTGCTGAGGCAGCTGGGCTGCTATCCAAGGAGGTTGGTGAAATGTGGAATCTTTCTGTGTCACTGGATTCATCTGGCCTCAATGATAAGGAGTTTTCGCTGGAATAAGAAGGTGGCTGTGAAGAGGAAGATGGTGATGAGATGGATAGTGAATTGCTGGCATACGCAAGAGAGAGCAGTAAGGTGGTGCTCATTTGGGTTTTTTTTGGGTGGCTTATGGCTGAAAAACACTGTAGCTGACAGAGGCTTATTTAGCATAATTAAATTTAAAAAAATTTAAAAAATATGTTAGCCCATTACATATAATACAAACAAATACGGAAAAAAAGAACCGGCAAAAAAGCTCAAAAAAAACCAAAAGTTCAGAAAAAGACGAAATTTATGAATAGTGAAAAATAAGCCGGAAGCCAGAAGCTGAAGCCGAAACGATCACATAGTGACAGGGGTAATGATGGCGAATGTCTGACTCAAGAGGAGTTGGTTGGATCATCAGGAAATCAAAAGCCACTGTCTTCATTGGACGTTACAACAGGTGATGGCATGCCATGTTCCAATGTCCAGAATCCTCCGCTGGGAATTGGTGGCCTGGAAGAAGTCGGTGTGACAAATTCTCGTGCTTGTTCTTTCTGTCTTAAGGGTATGTTTACATGCATTTCTTCCTTCCAGACGTATTGTTTATGTCATCATGATGCCAGCTGAACATCCACCTTATTTCTGTTTTCTTTTCCCAAACAACTGCTTTTATGTGGACTGATCTCCATTATCAGGATGCAAGAGGTCAGCTTGCTGGTATTTCTCTGCAAATTCAACTTCTTTTCTTTAGGTCTGTTCTTTTGGGCTGTGGTTAATGGCTTTTGGGTTGTTTGTAAAAGAGAATACGGATTAACAGAAACTCGCGTACGGTTTTGGCTGATATAAACGAAGTCATTATAGTGTGTATTATAATCAACATGTAGTTGTAGACCTTGTTTTGGAAAAGCACTCCATTTGAAAGCTAGTTACTGTAGCAAAAGACAAGCCGTTTAGAACATGCCTTTTTCTCTTTACCAGTACATGTAGGGTGGTTTCTTGATTTTTTTTCACTACTGATCATTTTACTAATGTTGATTTCATCTCTGCCAAACCTTCCTTTAGCATTAAAGAAGAGCATAAAGTTTGCTAGGTCGCTGGAGGCAAAAAGCCAAGGAAATGAATATGCTGTCAATGCAGGCAGATACAACTCGAAACGAGCTGCAGAGATGGACTTTGAACTATCTCAACAACAGAGATAACTCTTTCTTCTTACTGAAAATGTCCTTGTTCGTGAGTCTGCACAGCTCGTAAGTTGTTTTATCCACATTTGGTCTTCCTAAAATAGTCAAAATTGTGCTGGTGGTGTCTTGGCATCAATGTGTACGGTGTACCTGAGGTTATTTGCGAAAAGTTGTGTTTGGTACTGTTTATTCAATATGTATATGCTGTTTGCATGTGTTGGTAAATTTGAGAGGATCATTAGTTCATTAATTTGAAAAATGATCTGTGATGATTTAACTTTGTTGAGGTGCTCAATGCTTTCGACTTGTTCATAGTGCTAATTATTTGGGGCTAACATAAGAGGCAAATAAGTTCCTCTCCACAAATATCTTTTGTGATCAGCTACAAAAAATAAATGTTTTATAAGATGGTGTGCTTACTCAATACTTGAGGGCCTGTCCAGGCAGCTTAAGGTAACCAGAGCCAGAATTAGTGCTTTTAGTTTTTTTTTTGGTTATTTACTTGATGGTGTCTGTTACCATTTGTCTTTTCTCCTGCATTTGCAAAGACATAATTGCTATAATTGTTCCAAGTTGGGCAAGTGTTAGGCCATACTGCTTTAGATCTTGTGCTATCTTTGTTTCCCAGACTATGGCTGCTTAGCGATTTCTAATCTTTAACTATTTTTGCCCTTATCTTTTAACTCCATAGCTCAAAGAGATATGATATCCGGGGAACAATCTGAGGAGCTCTGGGCTTGGGTAAAGTGTTGATCTAACAAGCACATGTAAAATACACACCACAACATCAATATGTTCATTTACTTTCTTGGCATTTGTTAGTAAATGTATTTGAGTAATCGTTGGATCTGTTGAATAAGTGATGCGAGAACCTAGTCCTAGACTCCTAGTCTCTAAAATGGAATTCTGCAAAACAAACAGCCATTTACTAATGGTGTTCTTGGGTATACTGTTAAGAGTTTTGGTTGTTCTAAGAACTAGTTTCTGAATAGCTATTTCTGTTTTAAACTTTTATTTTTGGTTATTCTAACCCAAATTCTGTATGTTCAATTAAATTATGTATGCTGCTCGATTTATGTAATGCAGTGCCCCTTGTGTCACTGCTAACAAAAACAAAAAAAGCTTTGAAGCGTAAAAGTAATTGCAAGTCAGATGAAAGCACTGTGTGAGGTTTAACAGAAGTTAATTGATGGTGGTTGACTAGTTCATGTTTTTGTCAACTCTGTTAAGGCAAAACCCCCTGAGTTTTGGTGATAGTGGCAAATATAACTGGATGTTTAGTAGTATTGAGTTGTTATTTCACGTAAGGCTAGGTTTAGATTAGCCCTATGCAATTAAGGTTTTGAGAAGGCTCTGTGATTTTAGCCATATTTTGGGGGACATTTGTGGTTTATGGATTAATCACAGAAAAAGGAGATTGGCGAATGTAGGCTGTGTGCACAAATAGAATTGCGATTTGTGCCGAGTGCTCAGCCATTTTTACTGAGTTCGTTGGCTTGTAGATGGCCTGATTGGAACTGTGCAAAGATCAATTTGATTGCTACATGAGCTGATATATCCTTGCAGAAAAGTTCGTCTTTCAGATCAATCAATCACTAGTTCTAAATCTGGAAAAGAACGTCTATACACCACTCTTAAAGTTAAGACTGTCAATCCCAATTTGATTTTTCCCATCCTATGTTCCATTGGCAGGAATTCTCGGTTTATTATGTTGCAGCAATGTCTTCATTGATTGCCAGACATGCTTGCAACATCACTTCGTTTTTTGGTGACTGTGCTGTTATCTGTTATTGAGAATTTGAATCCGTGCGAACCAGATTATGTTGCATTCAATGCCTTGCCTGAGACATGTTTGCGTGGATTTTCTGCTTTTCTGAGAATTTTATTAATTCTAGTCTCGATTGTATAGGACCGGATAAGTAACAGAGGAGAGTGAATGATGTTTTTAAATTCTCTCTAAATATTCACTTAACTCTTTTCGTCGATAGCTATAAAGTTATGAAGATTAGGGTTGAAAACCCACTTGAAAATCAGAGCCGCAGTTTTGATCCAAAATGGTTTCTGGTATTTTGGTCAAAATACCGAAATACCCCTTGTTGACCCGGTCATCACCTTCCTTTGCAAGCAAATGCCATACTTGGCCCGTGTAGGTACACAATTAGCTTACCATGTACCGCCAAATCTTTCCCGTCTTGACTCCATCGAACCATGGTTCACTTGGCTCGTACAGGCCACCTAGCGTCATTTCACTGTTTAAACTCGCTTTCAATATTCTTGTCTTTCTCGTGCCATGCTTGAACTCATCGTCTCACCCGACATCTTTGATCGTTCTGAGCCTCAGCTCCTCCATGAGCCTAGGCCCGATCACCGCTATTGACCACAGTTGACTCCAAATGACCCTGCACATTGAAGATAAATAATTCGTTTGTAGGCACAAGTTCTTCACAACTTTACCTATATTAGTAAGTCATGCATCATGCAATCTTAACCCAATGACTTAGATCAACCAAATTAAATCCATGACTCAAATATGAAATTCTCAAAATATGCACAAACTAATCCTGAAATAGAGCTGTCTTTGCAAAGCTAACCGACCATTTCATAAACATTGCAATGATTTATGTTTATCATAGCAATAATCTGGATCATCTCACATAGTTCATCAGATTGTGTGATCATTCGTGCTAGGACATAGTGCTTATGTGGGCAACTTTGTTTTACCCCATGTGTTCCAATTTCCACATTGCTCTTTTGGTTCTAAGATCAGTTTTGTACTATATTTACTACATTTCTGTACCGCATGTCAACAACATAACTTTCCTTATTTCATTGGTTAATTGCATTGCCAATTTATGATCGTGTGCTAATATTCTCAAATTCCTTTTATTCAGCATTCAGCTTTTGTGAAGTTGAAGGACTTGAGAGAGAACTGCAAGACAGATCTTGAGATGATAAGCAAATCTTTGTTGGAAAATTGAATCCTGCATGGTTGTGCTGCTGAACTGCTTGTTGCGCTGACATGTAAGATCAGCTAATTCGGTTTGAATCAAGATGTGTATTGAGATTGGTTGTTAACTAGGAAGTTTGGTCGTTATCAATTAGGAAGTTTGTCTGTAGTGATTACTCCTATCTAAAAGCATTATCCAGTATGGTACACCAAAGACTCTTAGTCCCATTCTTTGATACTTAATACCGTGTAAATGTAATTTTAATTATGATGATAAACCAACATGTTGTATTTAGGGTGGGTTCTTTTAAGTTCTGATTTTGGCTTTTAGCTTATGGTTTTTGAATTTTGGGTGTTCACGAGAGACAGTATGCAAAAAAAAATAGTTACATGTGATTTTTGTCGGTATAGCTGAGCTTGATACAGTGTGTACTACAATTTACCTGTAGACTCTATTTTAAAAAGATGTACCATTTAAAAGTTAGTTACTGTAGGAGAAAGTCAATAAGTATGAGCCAAAGCCGATCCAAAGGCACCCTTTGAAACAATTTCACCATGCATGGTGGAGAATCACCCTTAAACGACAAGCTAACTAAAAATCCAGCCATTAAAGGCCGAAAGCAAGCCGTGGAATGCAACAAACGAGCCATACAGACAGAATGATTCCACCCAGAATTATGTGATCCAGATCTACAAAAAGTTGTTACTCCACGACGAATCGTGGCTGCCACCGCTAATCGTGGAGTGCTTGCAAAACATTTCGACGGGGCATTTTGTAAGGAAGGGATGGGCAAAGGTGTGATTTTAGAGGAGATTGTGCTTGCGTGGTTGTCTTCTGGGTTTGGCTGAACCAATGCCCAAGAAAAGAGACCACACACAAGCGCCACGAGGTCATGGTCATTTCAACCATGTTTATTTCTACCACAGTTACGTTGACTTCGATTATGGTTACTCCGACTAGGGTTGTAAAAAAAACTCGAAGTTCGCGAGCTATTCGAGTTCGGCTCGTTCTAGACTCAATTCGAGCTTGGTTCGAACTTTAAACGAGCCGAACTCGAGCTTAATCTTGAACTCGCGAGCTTCACCGAGCCGAGCTTGAATAGTTCGCGAGCCCCGATTCGAGCTTAAATAGTAATACATATTAATTCTTACCGAGCTTACTCGAGCCGAACTCGAACTCGAGCTTGTCTTATTATTGAAAATTAGTGTGTATTTGAATTATTTTAACTGCTATCGAGCTTACTAGAGCCGAACTCGAACTTAAAATTTTCTTATTATTGAAAAATAGTGCATAATAAATTATTTTAATTGTTATCGAGCTTCAACGAGCCGAGCTCGAGCCTACTCGAGCTTAGGCCGAGCCGAGCTCGAGCCCAAGTTCAAGCTCGGACCCCAACTCGAGCTCGAGCCTGGAAGGCCAAGCTCGGTCGAGCTCGGCTCGTTTACAGCCCTAACTCCGACCATGGCCACTTCGATCACGGTCACTCCAACCATGGCCACTCCAACCACGGCTAATCCGACCACGGTCACTTCGACCACGGTGCATTGTTTTGATACTTTGACCATGGCTTTTGGGACTACTTCGATCACGCCTGAGTACCGACCGTGGACTGCTGGCTAGGCCTTCGACCGTGGCTTCGACGACCGACTAGGCCTTTGACCATGCCATCTCGCGTGTGGTTGCGATCATGGCATCGACGATCACGTATAAATCAACAAGATTAATTCTAACAATGTTGGATTAGTTATTTGATTTCATGGCAGTGTTTCCTCTACCGTTCTCTAGAGAAATCTGGATACCGTGTTTAGATGCCATGTTTAGAAGCTGAAGTTTGGCTCCCACCTCTTTTAGGCAAACGATGTAATCTTAATATATGTAAGACAGAGGAGTACAAATGATGTAATAACTTCAAATGTTGAAACAAAGCCTGTTTTGGGTTCTTTCATATATTTTTTTTCCAGATTTTTAATGTATTTTTGGGATTTTTCTAAAGCATTTTACTCAATTGATCAGGACTAGTATAATTGTATTACTTCTTGGCAGTTAACTAGTTAGTGCCTAGCTTGGCGGGCTCAGCCGGCGAGCCCACCAACCACGCATTCATCTTGCCTTGCGAGCTAGTGGCAGCCGCCGCAGTAACCACTAGCTGTGGCTTCTGAAAAAGCTGCTGTGAGCTATGGGCTGTGGAAAAGCTGCTGTAGGTTGTGGGCTGTGGAAAAGCTGTAAGCTGTTTGGTTCAAACAAGTATAAAACTTACCTCCTATCTCTATTTTCCTTGAAACAACTGTGAAACAGCTCTCTATTTTCACCATTTCAAAAAGCAGAAAACCAAAAGCCAAAAGTAGGGTCCAAGGTGCTTTCAAAACTGTACTACCCAAAAGTAGCTGTTTCTGAAAAAGCAGCTTCTGGTTTCCACCCCTTTGGTTAGCTTTTGGCTTTTTGGAAGCAAAAGCAGCTCCCAAAAGCTCAACCAAAGGCACCCTAAGCGGCCAGTGGAGGTGGGTGCGGACTGTCCGCAGACAGCCCCACTTGCATCCCTAATTGTGCCCACATGAGCTGCTATATGTTGCATTTCAATCGTCATCTTGGCGCAAATCACGTCCACAAGCAAGAGTGTCGTCTACCAAATCTACAGGATTTTTTTGGAGATAGTGGGTGCTAGAGTGAGAGATCTGCCTGCAACTTTGCCGTTTCCGCGAGCATTATGTTGAGAGCATAAACTAATGGTATAAATTAAGACTTCATTAAACAATCAAGTCCTGAACATGTGGGCATTTCGGGAATTTGGCTGCAGACACTGCCACAACATTCTCACCAACTTTTGACTCGGGACCAGAATACCACATAGTTTACCGCCAACTAACAGCTGAATTTCGGCAACGTTTTCAATTTTTAAAAAATCGGCTAAGAACACGTTCCATTTCTTCCTCGGGTTACTTGCCAATTAGCACATGAAAACATGGTAAAGCAGCCAAGTTATTTGCAGTCTTTCGGCCTGTAAACTTGTTTCTGTTTAGACTAAGATGTCAAGCACGGCTCCTACAAAACCGGGAGACAAACATGTCGAGCTCAACACTGAGCAGAAAAGAGGCCAAAAATTAATGGGGTTTTCTTAAACATTATCCAGATATTTTCTTTCTAACTATCATCCAGATTTAGAACTGTTAGTTTAGAGATCCAATGGCTATGAATTCTCCCCCTCCCCTTTGAATTCTACTCCCTCCCCTTTAAAAAAAATTTCTCCCCTTAAAAAATAAGAGTCTTTTGATCTCTAATTTAAAGATCACAAATTTAGATAATAGTTAAGAAGAAAATATCCAAATGATACCTATATACTCCCAATTAATGCCGCCGCCTTGTGTTAAAAGAAGCTCAAAATCGATATACTACACGATCAGTACCACAGTCACGAGCAATCATGGATGGAGTCGAGTGCGCGCGCACGGTGCACGGTGACCTGGAGGGCCAGTGTTTTCCGGACGTCTTGTATGATTAGCAGCAAGACCGACGCATGTGCAGCTAGTTGTACACTGTTCATTTTTGGAGTATGTTGTGGATGCACAGTTTCGAGATCCAGGTGCCTGCTTAATCCAAACGCATGCAAGAAAACAAATGCTGAATTGCCCGATCTACTGAGTGCAATAGCGCTTGTAGGCTATGGATCAGATAAATGCCCGGTTTCCTTATCTATCAGTTTACCAAAAATGTTTAGAGTTTCACCTCTGAGCTCCAATGCTGCAAGTGTATCGCCATTTTCTTCTCAACATGGTTGTATCAGGAAAGCTCACTCCAACAATTCAGGAAAGTATTGTCAGCATAAGTGGGCTGTAGTACTGATCGAGCGATCAAATGATAAGATTGAACGCAAACATCTAACATTGTCGGCAAAAAAGGACACCAACATGAATGTCGGTATTGGACATCCAACCCTGACACAGCATCGCCAACAGGAAATTCCTGACAGTTGACTACCAGTAAAATCTTTGCCTGACAGTTACTAGGTCTTTGCTAACATGCTCTAGCTATCGGGTTTGTTGTGATATGTTGTAGTGAGGAACAAAATCCTAATGGTGGTAGTAAGAGGAACTGATGGTTAAAGATCCAAGCTTTTAGCCCAAACTGACAACACGAACGAATACAGGAAAAAAGAACCGGCAAAAAAGATCAAAAAGCCAAAAATTTAGAAAAAAGACAAAATTTATAAATAGTAAAAAATAAATCAAAAATCAAAAGTTAAAGCTGAAATGAGCCAGCTTCCTGCACGGCTAGACCGACTGTTGCGTTGAGTTAGGCGTGGTTCCGATCCAACGCTTTAAAACTATGGCGGGAATCGCACGACCACAACCACCATCGACACCAGGCGCGCCGACGCCACGCCAAGGGGCAACCGTCTCCGGCCGGTCTCCCTTTCGTTTCTTGGGCATTGGTTCAGCCAAACCCAGAAGACAACCACGCAAGCATGATCTCCTCTAAAATCACACCTTTGCCCATCCCTTCCTTACAAAATGCCCCGTCGAAATGTTTTGCGAGCACTCCACGATTAGCGGTGGCAACCACTATGCGTCGTGGAGTAACTACTTTTTTTTTGTCGATCTGGATCACATAATTCTGGGTGGAATCATTCTTTGTCTGTATGGCTCGTTTGTTGCATTCCACGGCTTGCTTTCGGCCTGTAATGGCTGGATTTTTAGTTAGCTTGTCGTTTAAGGGTGATTCTTCATCATGCATGGTGAAATTGTTTCAAAGGGCCGGTGCCTTTGGATGGACTTTGGCTTATACTTATTGGCTTTCTACTATAGTAACTAGCTTTTAAATGATATATCTTTTTAAGATGGAGTTTATAGGTAAATTGTAGTACATACCGTATCGAGTTCAGCTATGCCGACAAAAATCGTATGTGACTATTTTCTCTGCATACTATCTCTCTCGTGAACACCAGAAATTCAAAAACCATAAGCAAAAACCAGAACCTAAAAGAACCCACTCTAAATACAACATGTTGGTTTATCATCATAATTAAAATTACATTTACACGGCATTAAGTATCAAATAATTGTAAGGATGGCACATTGGTCTGATAGTAGGAGCGATGGTGTTCGTTCCCACTCACATAGATTTTATCCTTAGATGGACAAAGTATATCTTATTTAATCAGAGCACATATATGTGTGTTTAAGAAAAATGTGTGTTCACGCTCCATGAGATACTTGTGCATGCAAAATTTTTAGCGTGCATACGGACACACACATATATGTGCGCGTGTGTACGGCCTGAGTAGATGTGCGCTTGTACTCTTTAAAAAAAGAATCAACACTTGTTCGGCGATTCACTCGTAATTTTCCCATAACTAGAAAATACTTCTAACTGGCATGTAACTTGTAACACTTGTTCGGTGATTCACTCGTAATTTTCCCATAACGTAGAAAATACTTCTAACTGGCATGTAACTATGTATTGAGGCAAGATTCAGTTGAAAGTATGCGATCCTCTCCAAGAGATCGTGACAGAAGACGCCACTTTGGAAGCAGAATTACAGGCAGAGGCACACATTTTGATGGATGGCGAAGGCAAAGCAATGGGCAATATTGTCATTACACATGAACAATGACCTCCACTAGGCACTAGCCCAGTAGCTAGCTCAAGCTTGCCATGTATGCCGCGCCCTTCGCTTCATATATACCCCTAGGCCCTAGCTACCTCACACCCTTACTTGGCGCAGTGACGCGAGCGCACAGAGCCATGGCCATGGGACGCCGCACACACCTCTCCCTCCACGTCGTCCCTGCTGCTGCAGCAGTGGCCGCAGCGCTGCTCCTGCTAGTGGCAGCGTCACATGTCGCCGTCGCGTCCGATCCACCCTACTCGTGCGGCGCGCCGTCCGCCGCGCCGTTCTGCAACACGAAGCTGCCCATCGACCAGCGGGTGGACGACCTCGTCTCGAAGCTGACGCTGGAGGAGAAGATCTCGCAGCTCGGGGACCAGTCGCCGGCCATCGACCGGCTCGGCGTGCCGGCGTACAAGTGGTGGTCCGAGGCGCTTCACGGCGTGTCCAACGCCGGCCGCGGCATCCACCTCGACGGTCCGCTCCGCGCGGCCACCAGCTTCCCGCAGGTCATCCTCACCGCCGCGTCCTTCGACCCGAACCTCTGGTACCGTATTGGCCAGGTACGTACGCACACGCATGCACGACCTACTGTTTTTCCTAACTCTTTTTTTAAGCTGCTTACGGCTTGTACTTAGTGGTTAATTAGTACCTAGAGGGGCTTAAGTGTAATTATGTTCCACAATGCGTAGTTTTCATGAAGGAAAAGAATAGGTTGCTGAAAATTGAGATAGTATAGAGGGAAAGGTGAGAATTGAAGACCAATAGGAGGAGTTTCTGTAAGAGCTGCGAACTCGGGCCGTGTTTTGCGCGTAATTTCACCAACCGTGCATCTCAACTTTTCAACACCTACCTGCTCGTACGAACGTGGTAGGGACATGCAGCGTTTAGAGTTTTGTCAAAAGTGCGCAAGGAGATTCAGTTCAGTGCAACCTTTTGGACTGAAATTTTGGTACGTAGGACATGAAAGTAATTTCTGAACTTTAGGAAGTCTCTCCAAGAACACAGCTGAAAAAGAGAGATTATTAAGCAGAGTCAGAGACACTAGAATTAGTCGCTGCAAACTGTGCAAAATATAATCTATGAAGACATATTGCTTCGTGAACTGATGGTGTATGTGATACAAAATTACAAATACAATGGGCAGGTGATCGGCACAGAGGCGAGGGCCGTGTACAACAGCGGGCAGGCCGAGGGGCTCACCTTCTGGGCGCCAAACATCAACATCTTCCGGGACCCCAGGTGGGGCAGGGGCCAGGAGACCCCCGGCGAGGACCCCACGCTGACCGGCAAGTACGCCGCCGTCTTCGTCAGGGGCGTGCAGGGCTACGGCCTCGCTGGCGCCGTCAACTCCACGGATCTCGAGGCCTCCGCGTGCTGCAAGCACTTCACCGCCTACGACCTCGAGAACTGGAAGGGCGTCACCCGATTCGCCTTCGATGCGAAGGCAAGGTTCCACGAACCGCCGATGAGACGGCTTCATTCGTTGCTTGGTTCAAGAATGGTTTCAGTAGGTTTGTTTGGTTTGGTCTGAGACTGGATTTTTGCAAATTTGTTCAGGTGACAGCACAGGATTTGGAGGATACTTACAACCCTCCCTTCAGAAGCTGCGTCGAAGATGGCGGGGCCAGCGGCATCATGTGCTCCTACAACCGCGTCAATGGTGTGCCAACCTGTGCTGATTACAACCTCCTCTCCAAAACTGCAAGGGGAGATTGGAGATTTTACGGGTAAGTCAGGAAGTTTGAGCAGTGTGTGTCATGAGAGAGACATATATCTACCAAGGAAATTATTATTTTTCCTTTGCCTAGATCCCAGCTTTGTTGAAAGTACCTGTAACTAGAGATAACTAATACGTCCAGGTTTCCTCTGTTGACCAGATATATCACTTCAGACTGTGACGCTGTAGCCATCATCCATGATGTTCAAGGATATGCGAAAACAGCAGAAGATGCAGTTGCAGATGTCCTCAAGGCTGGTATGAGTTTACAACTAGCAGTTATCGACAATACATACTGTACTACTGATTCATTGGAAACATACTGTTTCTCAAAGAGAGATCAATTCCACGTATATTTTTTTAGAAAGTGCTAAGAAGCACTTAGTGTTTTTTGGGATTAAGAGTACTCAGATTTTAGGACGTTGCATCTCCATCCAACGGATCCCCTATATCTCCTAAAAAACGAATCTGGACCGTTGGATCTTCATCTAACGGATCCTCCCATACCACCCCTCCAAAAAAATAAGTATTCTAGGGCGTTAGGATCTCCATCCAACCTCCAAAAAATCTGAGTGCTCCCAACCCAAAAATCAGAGTGCTCTTTAAACACCACATTTTTTTTTATCTTGTGGTTATGACATATCAAGTATTACCCTCATATGGAACTCTTGGGCAGATCGGACATCATAACCAAAAACTAAAAACATGATTCTTGGACAAGATAATAAGACAAAAATATAGAGGTTAGGTTAAGTCACTGAACTGTAACCAAAAGTTGATTTGACTCACACTACTGATAGAAGCTTTCCGTTTTGCTGATTTGGGCACTTGAATCCACTAGAAATAATTCATGGCATGGCACTGAACATCATGATATCAACAACAATCCAGCTGTCGTAAAAAAAAGAGGAACACCTCAGCATGCAAGTACTTACGCTACTGTTAGATGGCAGAAGGGTTCAAAACTCCAAATCAACAATGACAGTGGAATAAGGCAAACAAAACCAATAATGCAGCAAGGCAAACTGTCTCCAACAAAGACTTATATGCTATGTGAAACAATAAATATTGTGTTAAGAATTGCAAAATTGTGTTTCTTACCTTGTGTAACCCGAAAATTTTTCAGGAATGGATGTGAATTGTGGAAGCTATGTGCAGCAACATGCTGCCTCTGCAATCCAGCAAGGGAAGGTAACAGAACAAGACATCAACAGAGCCCTCCACAACCTCTTTGCTGTCAGAATGAGGCTGGGGCTCTTCAATGGCAATCCAAAATACAACCGGTACGGCAACGTTGGCCCAGACCAGGTGTGCACACAGGAGCACCAAAATCTTGCTCTGGAAGCAGCACGAGATGGCATTGTCTTGCTGAAGAACGACGCCAGTGCTCTTCCCCTATCCAAATCTCAAGTCTCATCCATTGCTGTCATTGGACACAATGCAAATGATGCCACAAGACTACTTGGAAACTACTTCGGCCCTCCTTGCATATCTGTCACCCCACTTCAAGTGCTGCAAGGCTATGTAAAGGACACAAGGTTTGTTGCTGGGTGCAACTTGGCCGCTTGCAACGTGTCGTCGATTGGTGAAGCAGTCCAATTGGCAAGTTCAGTGGACTACGTTGTCTTGTTCATGGGATTAGATCAAGATCAGGAGAGGGAAGAGGTTGATAGGCTGGAGTTAGGGCTTCCAGGAATGCAGGAGAACCTCATCAACAGCGTCGCAAATGCAGCAAAGAAACCAGTGATCTTGGTGCTGCTTTGTGGTGGCCCAGTGGATGTGACCTTTGCAAAGAATAATCCCAAGATTGGGGCCATCCTGTGGGCTGGTTACCCGGGTGAGGCGGGGGGGATTGCAATTGCCCAAGTCCTCTTTGGAGAGCACAACCCTGGTGAGATTTCTTTCACTTACTCTGAATAATTCTATCTCATTAGGCGTTAGCTGTTCTAGTTATATTTGTACACTGCTCTATCTTGATCTTATCTTGGCCACTAGGATAATGCAGATAATAACCTGACCAGAATTTAAGAAGCAAGAAACCAATTTGGCTAGAAAAGATACAGTTCCAAACTCTTAAAACTATATATGATGGAAAATTGGACCTCAAATAGCGAACTGTTTCATATGATCTATCTTCATCAGGTGGAAGGCTGCCAGTGACCTGGTACCCAAAAGAGTTCACAAGTGTTCCCATGACGGATATGCGGATGCGTGCAGACCCATCCACAGGCTATCCTGGACGCACATACCGCTTCTATGGTGGCAATACTGTCTACAAGTTCGGTTACGGTCTCAGCTACTCAAAGTACTCTCATCGTTTCGTTTCAAAGGGCACAAAGCCACCCTCCAGGAACAAGATCGATGGTCTCAAGGCAATGGAGACGGCAGCAGGCACCGTAAGCTATGACGTAGAAGAGATTGGCTCCGAGACATGCGACAAGCTCAAGTTCCCAGCGCTCGTCAGGGTGCAGAACCATGGTCCCATGGATGGCAAGCACCCAGTCCTGCTCTTCCTGCGCTGGCCAAACGCGACGGGCGGCAGGCCGGCGAGCCAGCTGATCGGCTTCCAGAGCCTGCATCTCACGGCGATGCAGACGGCTCATGTGGAGTTCGAGGTGAGCCCCTGCGAGCACTTCACCAGAGCGACGGAGGATGGCAAGAAGGTTATTGATCAAGGGTCGCACTTCATGATGGTTGGCGAGGAAGAGTTCGAGATGAGCTTCATGGCTTGAGTTGGGTTGCAACTGTAACAGCGGGATTGGCCCTAGTGAAGTCATTCTCAGCACATGCGTTTCTTTTTTTTTTTTTACATGCTTGCGTACGAAATGGACCTGGAACAGCACGGTATAGCATTCAAACATCATTCAATAGGACAGGCCTGACCTGTTGGATCTAAACTGTCAACTACCTTCCGCACATCACATTTATTGTCATCGCTTCTGATTGCTGTGAGCACGAACTCCCGTGGTCTCGCCGACCTCCGCCAAATATGTGCAGGAGCGTGTGGAGAACCTCGCTGTTGTGGCGTCGTCCACATACTCAACGAAGCAAGCTTGCAACCTCGCTGTCATCCATCGGGTGCGCTGATCGGAGTGTGCTAACCCTCCTTTCAACGAGCTCAAGCGCTTGCGCAATCTCTTTGTTGCTTCCTCATGCCACCGGAGCACACTTGGAACCGCATCGTCCTCCTCCTCCGCGCACGTGGGGGCACATGAGGAACCTCAACATACATGTCTGTGTGCATGGAAACAACTGGCCTTCACAATTCACATGATGCTCACCTCGCTCAAGCTCCATCACCGTTATAGTTATAGCTTATTCAAGACCTTCACCACTGACACCTTAGATAAGTCCTTTTAGATGTGAAAAAGTTTCAGAATTGTTGTCTGAAATATCAAACATGTCTTACAAAATGCCCAAGTTGCATTTTTTTCAATTTAATATATTAAGTTTCAGAGTTTCAATTGAGATTTTCTGTCTAATGTTGTTGGTACTTAGATCTGTCAAATATGCAGAAGCGTTCTCACCTCTTGTGGAGGCCGCGTAGCTTTGTTATATAGCCCAAAACGGCTTTGATAGATTACAAGATAGATTACAGACGTGAGGGATAAGAAAACTAACATCTGGACTCTTTGAACTCAAATACAAACATCGCTTTCTATCTTTAGTGTTTGAGTCCGATTCTATCTCTAAGATTCTATCTCTAACATCCCCCCTCAATCATAACTTACATAAGTTAAGATTGTGTATAAACATATCTAGTTTTCTAGCACATAAAGCCTTTGTAAAGCCATCGGCAATTTGATCATTAGTCGAGATGAACTGAACATCTAACAGCTTTTGTGCTACTCTTTCACGAACAAAGTGATAGTCCACTTTAATGTGCTTTGTTCGAGCGTGGAATACTGGATTTGCAGACAAATAGGTTGCTCCTATATTGTCACACCAAAGTTGTGCTGCTGTTGGACTTGGAATTTTTAATTCTTGTAACAAAGTTTGGATCCAAATTACCTCTGCTGTTGCATTTGCTAGTGACTTGTATTCAGCCTCGGTACTCGACCTTGACACTGTAGCTTGTTTGCGTGCACTCCAGGAGACCAAGTTACAGCCTAAGAAAACTGCAAATCCACTGGTGGAGCGTCGATCATCAACACTTCCTGCCCAATCAGCATCAGAGAATGCACTAACAAGAGTAGAGGAATTTTTCTTAAACTTTAGTCCAGTATCAAGTGTGTGTTTAAGATATCTGAGAATTCTTTTCACAGCAGTCCAATGAGCAGTGGTTGGTGAATGGAGAAACTGACACACCTTGTTCACAGGAAAAGATATATCAGGCCTAGTGAGAGTTAAATATTGAAGTCCCCCAACTATACTTCTATACTTGGTAGAATCTTCAGATCCAAGAGCTTCACCCTCTTGCAAAGAAAGCTTCTCTGATGAGCTTAATGGTGTGATCGTCGGCTTGCAATGCATCATATTAGTCTTTTTCAACAAGTTTGAAGTATATTTGTCTTGTGACAATAATATGCCATCTTTTGTTTTGGATACTTCAATTCCCAAAAAATAATGCAAGTCACCAAGGTCTTTTAATGCAAACTCAGTAGCAAGGTCTTTGAGTAAGACAGTAACTGCATCTTGTGATGAACTAGTCACAATGATATCATCAACATATACTAGTAAAAATATTGTAACTGAGCCTTTGTTGTAAAAGAACAATGAGGTATCTGCCTTTGAAGCTATAAAACCAAGATCCTGCAATTTCTGGCATAATCTAGCAAACCAAGCTCTAGGAGCCTGTTTAAGACCATATAGAGCTTTGTCCAACTTACATATGTGATGTGGCTTCTGTTGATCCTCATAACCTTGTGGTTGCCTCATATAGACCTCCTCCTCAAGAACACCAAGAAGAAACGCGTTCTGTACATCTAACTGTCGAAGATACCATCCCCTGCTTACTGCAATAGACAAAACAATTCGTATGGTTGCAGCTTTGACTACTGGACTGAAGGTATCCTCATAATCTATTCCATACCTTTGTTTAAACCCTTTTGCAACTAAACGTGCCTTATACTTGTCAAGAGACCCATCTGCTTTTCTCTTAATTTTGAAAACCCATTTGCAGTCAATTATATTTATTCCTTTTTGGGTGGTACAAGATGCCAAGTTTTATTTTTAACTAATGCATCAAATTCACAGTCCATAGCTTGCTTCCAATTTTTATTTGCTAGTGCTTCACCAACTGTTTGAGGTTCTCCTGTAGCTGTAAATTATGTGTACCTGATTTGTCCATCTGTGTAGACTTTGGGCTTGCTGATTCCACTCTGTAGTCTCGTGTGTGGCCGACGTAAAACTTCAGACGGCGCAGTCTCCACAGACGATCCCGTAGTGTCTCCTGTTGCCGCACCATCAGCAGGCCCGCCTGGGTTGGAAATGATGGCAACCGGCTCATGCCCATCGGTTTGCCTTTGCCACGCCGTAGTAGTGGGCCCGCCTGAATTAAAGCCGATGGCGACCGGCTCATGCTCGCCAGTTTGCCTTCGCCACGTCGCAGCAGTGGGTCCGCCGGGATTGAAGTCGACGGAGACCGGCGCATGTACACCAATGCTGTTCTGCCTCGTCGCTGCAGTAGTTTGCCCGCCTGGATCGGAGTCGGACGCTTCTGGAGCCCCTGTCTGCGTCCGGGGAGACGATCCCGAGTGAGTTGCAGGCGATGCATCAGGCGGAGTAATGATGGCACCGTCGGTTCCTGCGCCCGCCGCTCCATCAACTAAAGATGTTATCTCATGTGATATTTCATGTGAGTCCTGTACAAAATCTCCACTGAAATTTCCATCAAAATTTGCCGGTTCTGTCAAAGCTCCACTAGAAATATTAGTGTTGTCAGAAGAATTGGTATGCATATTAGCTGACTGATCACAAGAAACTATGCCCCCTTGATCAAGAAGATGAGGATAAAGAGAAATTTCAGAGCGAAGAAGAGCACCGGAATTGGAATGAAGCTTGGTGAAGGGAAAAATATTCTCATCAAATATGACATCACGGGATATGTAAACACGACCCGTGGACACATGAAGGCATTTAAATCCTTTGTGCAAAGGGCTATATCCAAGAAAAACACATTGTTGAGATCGAAACTCGAGTTTACGAGAATTGTATGGACGAAGATTTGGCCAACACGCACATCCAAAAATACGAAGAGATGAGTAGTTTGGTTTTTGACCAAATAACCGTTCTAAAGTTGTGGAATATTGAAGGAGCTGGCTAGGTGTACGATTAATAAGATAAGTAGCTGTGACAAATACCTCATCCCAAAATTTTAGAGGCATGGAAGCATGAGCTAGGAGAGATAGGCCAACCTCAACAATGTGTCGATGTTTTCGTTCAGCGGCTCCATTTTGTTGATGAGCATGTGGACAAGAAACACGATGAGTAATGCCTAATTTTGAGAAATAGGCATGTAATTTTTCATATTCTCCTCCCCAATCAGATTGTATAGCAATGATTTTTCGATCTAAAAGTCTTTCTACAAGAGCTTGGAATTCTTGGAACTTTTGTATAACCTCAGACTTATGCTTGATCAAATATATCCAAGTAAATTTGCTATAATCATCAATGAAATTGACATAATATTTTTTTCTGCCCACTGAATCAGGAGTAGGACCCCAAACATCAGAGTACACAAGTTCTAAGGGGGCAGTAGAAACACTTAAAGATCTAGAATAGGCGAGTTGATGACTCTTGGCCTGTTGACAGGCATCACATACTGATTCTTTATTGGACTCTTCAGAAAACTCAAGATTATTTCTAGAGATAACTTGTCGAACAATACTATGGGATGGGTGACCTAGTCTATCATGCCATCTAGATAGAGTGGGTTTGATAATACTGAATGCTTGCTTCTGAGATTGAGGTGATGACGATGAAGGTAATGGATATAGGCCACCTTTACGCTTGCCTTGAAGCAGAACCTTCCTCGTGACCTGATCCTTAATCAAAAAGAATTTTGGATGAATCTCAAAGAAGGCATGATTGTCAGTGGCAAGACAATAGACAGATATCAAATTTTTCTTGGCATCAGGAGTATACAAGACATTGTTTAGATAAAGAGGACGATCAGGGGTATGAATCTGAGTGTGACCAGTATGACTAATACGCATACCTGTCCCGTTTGCCGTATGAATCTGATCACCGCCATTGTACTTCTCTCGAATGCTCAACTTATCTAATTCTCCTGTCACATGATCTGTCGCACCAGTATCAACATACCAATTTGTGTCGATCCCATAGGCTTGTGTAGAATGTGTAGCAGCAGATGCCGTCTTTTCCTGTGGAACGAAATCCGGGTCATAGCGATGCCAACAAATGCTCACCATGTGTCCCGTTTTTCCGCAAAGTTGGCACACTGGACGCTCTCCACGGCCTCCAGATTGACCACCTCCAGGGTGGCCGCGCCCTCCAGAGCGCCCGCGGCCAGCAGAGGGATTTCCTCCACGGTTGCGACCACGGTCGCGTTGATTGCCGCCGCGTCCAAAAGCAGCATTTGCCGACGCTTGATATGTGCTTGCACCTTGCCGAAGATCAGCTCTGCTCTCAAAACCCAGTAGCTGCGCATAGAGTTCTGCCACCGTGACTGGTTCCACTCTTGCCGCCAGCGCTGATACGACCGGCTCGAAATCAGAGTCAAGTCCGGCGAGTATGTACGCCACCAATTCTTCTTCATCAAGCGACTTGCCAGCAGCTGCAACTTCATCACCCAAGGCTTTCATCTTAGTAACATATTCATTGACGGTTAGGTTACCTTTCTTTGTGGTGGACAGTGCAATGCGAGTATTGATCGCCCGCGCACGAGTTCTTGACGCAAACATCTCTTCAATGGCCGTCCAAAGCTGCGCTGTTGTTGTCACCGACACCACTTGTATCAAGACATCACGGGAGAGAGACGACATCAGATACCCGAGCACTTGTTGATCAGCAGCAACCCACTGCGCATACGCTGGGTTCGGTGTTTTGATGATTTTGTCACCATCCTTGACATCGATCTCTTTCGCAGGAGCAGCAATGGAGCCGTCGAGGTAGCCGAACATCTGGGCTCCTTGTATGGCAGGAAGGACCTGCACTTTCCATAGCAAGTGATTGTTCTTGCCGAGCTTCTCGGTCACTGGAACACCAAACGGCGAGACACCGGTCGGAGCTGAGAAAGATGGCGCACTCATGGCGGCTGGAAGATTGGAAGATGTATCTATGAGGAGGGAGGCTCTGATACCATGTCAAATATGCAGAGGCGTTCTCACCTCTTGTGGAGGCCGCGTAGCTTTGTTATATAGCCCAAAACGGCTTTGATAGATTACAAGATAGATTACAGACGTGAGGGATAAGAAAACTAACATCTGGACTCTTTGAACTCAAATACAAACATTGCTTTCTATCTTTAGTGTTTGAGTCCGATTCTATCTCTAAGATTCTATCTCTAACAAGATCATCTTTTCAACCACCATGAAATAAAATCTGCCGCATCAATCTTGCTAGATTTATGGACTGTTAAAAAAATCCATACAAAAAATATAGCAGTTGAGTTGAAATTGTAGGATCGGAAACGACAACAGAGGGGGGGGGGGTGAATGGTGCCTTTAAAAATCGCCCTAAGTATCCACAAACTCCATCTCCGATAGCTATGATAGCTATGAAGAACGAAGATTCATACTCACTGGAAATCTAAACAAACAGAGAAGAAAGCAAGACATAAACAACTAAAGGCAGATCTAAAAGCAGCCACATAAGACAGTGGTCGGTCAGACCGCAATGCTTCGGCCGGTCAGACCGCAGTGTCTAGGTCGGTCAGACCGCCCGAGAGCCGTCGATCTGAGCGCCGTTGGTCAGCTAAGGGTGATAGGGCGTGGCTTGTGCGCATAGGCTGGACTACGACGGCGTGGGCATAGCACAAGGGAGCTGAGGCAGAATGCGACGAAGTGTATGCGCGCACAGAGCCTGGTCTGGCGCCGAAATGAAGGTTGGGGAGCACACTTTGCCGTGACGTTTCCATGGGAGAAGTCAGTACTACAGGCGTGGGAGCCAAGACGGGGAAGCTCTACCGCGGCAGGTGAACTGAAGACGAGGCACTGTTGTGACAAGGGAACTAAATACAAGGTGTTGTCATGGCAAGGGTTGGCAGAGGTGACTCGCCCATACATTGTTGTACATGGGCGTTCATGGGTCAACGAGAAGCAGTGCTGGCTGGGGAAAGAGAGAGTGGAAGAAGAGGGAGAAGGAGATGGAAGACGCTGGGTAAAGACAGGGGTTGGAGCCCAAGAGAAAGCTTGAATTTTTACACTCTTTTGGATTCCCACCAATTTTTGTGAAGCTTTGAAATTCAACTCAAACCTTTGAAAATGAAACTAGATTTTTAAAGTCAAGATCATTGAATGAAGCCCTGTGATAACACCAAGATTATCCCAAAATTGGGATGTTACATACCCTTTGCTTGAACTTCAACTACTTCACAGACATACATATTCACAAATCTTTCTTAATCTACCATGAAAGAAAAACTTAATGGCATGACAAGGTAGGAATAGCACGCAGGAAAAGCTCGATCAAATAAATGGGCTTTCACATGCACACAAGCGCACCAGAGACCTGCCAACATACGACCACCAGCGATGGTCGACCGCTCCTGACCTACGATCACGTGCGATGGTTGATGGCTTCTAACTTACGACCATGAGGTGTGATCAACGGCTTCTAATTTACGACTATAAGCACTGGTTGATGTGTTCCGACTTACGACCACGAGGTATCCTTGATGGCTTTCGACTTACAACTATGAACGATGGTCGTCAGCTTTCAATGTACGACCATGAGCCATTGTTGAAGGTTCCTAATTTAGGACCATGATTGATCGTCGATCGCTGTCAACTTACGACCGCCAGTGATGGTCGACCGCTCCCGACCTACGATCATGCGCGATAGTCGACGACGAGGTGTGCTCGAGGGCTCCCGACCTACGACCATGAGGTGTGGTCGATGTCTTCCGACTTATGATCACGATGTGTGATCGACGGCTTCCGACTTACTTGACGGATTTAAAAACTTTTAGAATATATTTGTATGTATATTCTAAAATTTTTTACCACCCATGAATTTTAAAATATATAGTATGATAAAATTTAAAAATCCGTAGCAATGTACGGACATTCAGCTAATATATTACAGGTAATGTAATGCTATCAGTGAGACATAGGGAACCAATTCTGAAAATCTCGTACCCAACAAATGCAAATATGTACATTTGTGTCGACGTCGGGCCTATTGAAGAATGATACGAGACCGAGCGGAGCGTGCAAGCATTCATCAACCTGATCGCGCGCAAGGTGTCGCCGAATCAGCCGCCAACACGCCTGGCACGGCAGGTGGATCGTGGGGCGGCCGGGGCACAGAGAGCGAGTCGGGTGAGATGGCGATTGGCGAGGATGGGCGGCTGGCGCGCGGCGCACAGGAAATCAGGCCTGCCAGGATCGCGCCCACGGCCCAGAAGTTGCCAGCCGGTGGGTGGCCTTGTGTGCCTTTGGCACGGCTCGCGGGTCCGGACCAGACGTGCCCACCACGGCGAATAGGCTGGAGAGTCTCGTGGGTCGCCAGGTTTGGGCTGATCCGTCGGCGAGAAGGATCCGTGGGAAGAATCCCGATTTGCACCGCGTCGGCCGAGCCATGGCGCACCGCCCATGGGTGCCGCGTAGAGATAGCAACAGGTATAAACTCGTTAGGTTTTGCTATTCTAAATTCATGCCCATAAAAATTGGATGTGCCCGCTAAAAAACTCATGCCTGTGACAGGTGCAGATTTTTGCCTAGACCCATGCCCACTGGGTTAACGGGTACCTACGGGTCGCCCATGGGTTCAATAATGCGAGTTGCAACAATGGTTAATGGAGAGGAGGAAGAAGTTCACCGGCCATCTTCGTTGGAGTTGGAGGGCAACGTCATGGCCAAGGGCCTACTGCTGCGATGCGCGTTGGCTGCGGCGTGGGGGCGGCGGGCTGTCGCCGTGGGGGCGGCGGGCTAAACTGGAAGGCGAGGCGAGGGCGTGCGGGAGGACGCAGCGTCGCGCGCGAGTGGCGGGAGCGAGAGCGGAGGCTGCGGGACGGAGGGCGAGCGTGGAGCGCCAGAGACCGAGCGCGAGCACGGATGGCCGCTGCGCGCGCTGTTGAATCGAGGTGGGGATTGGGGAGGAGTGAGTAGTGACCGTGACCGAGTGCTAGCTAGGGTTAGCCGTATGGGTAATGGGGCATTGCCGTATTGGATTTGGGGGCTTGGGGCTAAATGGCTAATGGGCTATAGGCTGAGCTGGTTTGCCTGGGAGGCTGGGAGCCTGAGTTTATAACTCCTATGGATTGGGTTTATATTACCCATAGGTTTACGGATTTGGGTATTATAGGAACGTATCCGAACCCGGCAGACCCAATGGGTTGGGCTTTTTGCCTATTAAGAGACCCATGGGTTAGGAAATTAATCCAGACCCATGCCCTAATAGAGTAAAAACCCACCGGGTATCGGGTTTCGGGTACCCATTGCCATCTGTAGTGCCGCGTGGTGCCAATTGGTATCGGTCCAATTCTTTTTCATATTTTTAATTTCTATTTTTGATTTTTTTACAGTAACTAATTTTTAAATATAGTATCTTTTTAACATAGAATCTACTAGTTAATTATATTATATATTATACCGACTTTATTTATATCGGCAAAAACTACACGGGAGCTTTTATTACTCTATAATCTCTCACACAAATATCCAAAAATTATAAACTACAGCTAAAACCCATAAATCTCAGAAAAAAAACAGTCAGACCTCATGTCCTCACCAAACCTAACCATCTTGTTTTCTTCGTGCAATCCACGCAAATCCAACCACGTGCTTCGGACAAACGTGACTCATGCCCCGGGATTAACAATTTCGTGACTGCTAGTACCACGCATGCACCAACTGTGGGCCCAGCCCAGCTAATACTAGTGCACCTATTTTTCTGCGAGTGTAAATAGTAGTACTTGGAAGCTCAGACAGGACGGCCCTTGAAAAAAGTTCCAACAGGAAGTGACTTAGCACCAAAGACATTTTTATAATATTGAACAATCAAGTGGGGGAAGATTACAAGGTTCTGATTAACTAGTATCTCAAAATGCTGAAAGAAATATCCCTACGGTTCTCACATTGATCAGGTGATCGAGAGCGAAAGTCGTCCATGTCCTACAAACAATAAAGCATGCCATGAAAATATTTTCTGTAAAATAGACCGCACATTTCTGTCCCAAGCAATAAAAGAACCATTTCTTTTTCTCATATCATGGTAAACAACCCAATCCGAACCCATTTCCTGATCACAACTTCACCATCAGAAAACTCAAAACAGCTCATATCTTCCAACGTACATTAGAGTGGGCCCGCTCATCAGCCCCACCGCTCGATTACTCCACGTGAGAGGGTCAAGCCAATCAGAGCCGTCCGATCTGTTCCCTCCACCGGGAGAATTCCGCGAAGCGTCTGCGACTTTTCCCTTCCCAAATTGTCCCTCTCCGTCTTCCCCGAGAGAGGAGGAGAGGGCGGCTCGGACTCGCCTTGCGTGCTCCGCGCATCCTGCCTCGCTGCCTCCCTTCCCCGCCTCGCCAAGGTGAGCGCCAAGAACCAACCCTTGTTTTTTGCAGCTTCTACTGGGCGCAGGAGATTAGCTTCGTTTTTAGTAGCATCGTTTTTCTTAGGACGACGGAAGATTACTTGTCCCTTTTGGGGTGTGTTCTTGGTTCCAGGTTGCATGCGCAAGAGAGCTTCCGTTTCGTGGGACATGTGGAGATCTTTTGGTTTCTGTGGTTATTTGCTTGGAGCCAAGGAAAGGTTGGGGTCTTGCATTCTTGCCGCGTCGTTTTGGGGGTTTTGGGAGAATCTTGCAGTGTCTTGGGGCCGTGGTGCCATTTCAAGAACATAGCTAGGTTTCTTGGTTCTTGTAGGCCTTTACTAGCGTCGTGCCAAGGAGTAATGGGGGGTTTCGTGGTTCTTGGCTGTGCATCTACTGCGATTTTGAGAAAGATTGGAAGGTTCTTTCAGGAATTTGGATGATTCTTGGTAAAAGGTTGTGGACTCGCGGTTGTCTGTTGAGTCGATACTCTGAAATTATCCCTTCGGGTTTGGTTCCGTGGTTGCTAGTTTTGTTAGCACGCGATGGAAAGATGGGTCTTGTTTTCTCCTGTATTGTGCTGGAACCGCGTGGAGGATAACTAGATGACGTTGATACGATGACTTGAAAGGCAAGATCTCGGGTGGGTTGCTTTATGCTGTGGCTTTAGATTTTGTCTTATGATTTTTGAATTCTGTCTGTTCGTAAGAGATAGTACGTAGAGGAAAATAGTTGCATGTGATTTTAACCGGTGTAGCTGAACTTGGTACACTGTCTTGCTACAATCTAGCTATAAACTCCATTTTGAAAATACGGATCGTTTAAAAGCTAGTTACTGTAACAAAAAATGATAAGACAATGCTAAAAAGAACCCAGCCGAGGAGTGGGTTGATGTTAACGTTCTTGCATTTATGATGGTTCAGTTTATGTCTATTCAGTGGTGCTCCAACTGGCTTACGGCTTAAACTTCTGGCTGTGACTTTTGGATTATGATTGAAATTGTATTGTAGCGGTTGTTAGTTTTTTCTAAAAAAAAATAAAGAAAAATGAAAAAAGAGAGAAAATCTATTATATCGTCACGGACAATGCAAAAGAATAAAGGTAAAAAGGCAAAAAAGCCGAAGAAAACTTAAAAGGCCAAAATAAGCCAAAATTACAGGTCGACGCGTTTCAAGTGGTTTCTGGCTTAAATAAATCTAAAGCCAAAATAAGCTAAAAGTTGAAGCCGTTTCGAGCTTGGCTATTAGTCTCAAGTGTTTTGTCAGGTTGGATTGACACACATAATGCTCCAAGTCCTTCCTTCTTCTCTTTCACCTCACCCAATTCTCACCACCATCCAACCACTAATTTTTCAATGCCTGCTCATGGTGTGAGGTTGATTTTTCTTCTTTGGTTTGCTTGAAGTGTGGCTATTTTCTAGTCACCGCGTTGTAGGAACTTTCTCCTCTTCTTTAATGAAATGATGTGCTGTGCACATTCTTGGGAAAAAATGTCTGGGCAAGGCACACACAAGATAGCCTCTTACCACTTGGCCCTCCGTAAAGATTTTTAGCTCGCCTCTAAATATGATCTGCTATCTTTATCATCGAAAGTAGACTGTATGGACTGCATGTTATTTTTAGGACCTATGCTTGATTCAATGAGTTTGCGATCGCCATTGGGGTGTTAGCGTAACCGCAAACTGTAAATGAATTCACCATGGGCACCTGTGTTATGCAGGTCTGCTGGATTTTTTTTTTACCTTGTGCATCCTGCTGTTTTTCTCACATAATCTAAATATGGGTGTTCTCCTTGATGTAACTCAAGTTAAAGTTCTTACAAGCCCTTTGTGTTGTATTATGGTAGGAAATAGCAAAAGGGCACAATGAACTCAGGGAGTGGTGCCAATAATGGGCATGCGAAAGAAGCAGCATTACATGAGCAGCAGCAGTCCAAAGTAATCCCATATCACCTGGGTTGAGTATTTTGCTAGTTGGTTCTAAGTAGCATATTGCTGGGTATAAATTAATGCAACTCGGTCTTCTTTGCTAGATTTTTGCTGAGCCAAAATTTCCCTTTACCCTATTTTGCTCTCAGACCAGTTGCTGTTATTTGACTTCTTTCTCATTTTTGTATTATTTCTTGTTAGATTGGTGAAGTAAGAGCTGCCCTAGGACAACTATCAGGAAAATCAGTACTATATTGCTCAGATGCTTCAATTGCGAGGTACCTGGTAGCAAGGAACTGGGACGTGAAGAAAGCTACAAAAATGCTTAAGAAAACCTTGAAATGGCGTTCAGAGTATAAGCCAGATGAGATCCGTTGGGTGACCACTCTCACCTTTTGACTTAAGAAAACCTAATTGCTTGAAGGAAATGACATTTCATGTATCCATGTGTAGCTTCCTGCTCATATAATGCTGCTACAAGTGATTCACCTTATGCCACTGTGTAGCTTCCTAGCATGCTTTGTGAAACAATTGGTGCATTTGTTGAAGCTACTCCAGCGTCTCACCGTTACTTCTTTGTGGCTGTTTCGTTTCAGTTAGTAGTCGTTCTTTATTTTTCCGTTTCAGATTAGTAGTGGAGCTGTTTCGTTTCCGTTTCCTGTGTTAATTGCGGAATGCAGATCGCCATGCATTCATGCGTCAGTTAGTAGTCATCATGCAGATAGCCATGCATTCATGCATCAGTTAGTAGTCATCATGCAGATTGCCATGCATTCATGCCGTTACTATCAGTTAGTAGTCATCTTTAGCTTGTTACTATCCTTTAAATAAGCATGCAATATATCAGAAAAAGCTGCCCCATTTTTGCAGCACCAAACATCAAGTGTTCATTTGTGTTCATCGTGTTCTTGAGTGCGCATTTGCAAGTTCGCCGGCGGCGAGAGATTGCCGGTGATCCACGACAGCATTATTACTTTTGGTTTGATGGCATAGTTTTTTTATAGCAAATCTTATTTGAACATCATGGTATAGGATGACATATCAGATGAAGCTGTGACTGGAAAAATTTACCGAACTGATTACTTCGACAAGAGTGGACGGAGTATTCTTGTCATGAGACCTGGATGCCAGGTTGATTATGCTCTTTTTTCCCTTTCTTTTATCAAAATGTGTATATATAGTTTGTATGAATATTAGGCTGTAATTCAGTCATTCTAATTTTGTTACCTCGTTTTCAGAATACCAAGAAGGCCAAGGGGCAGGTCAGATATTTGATATACTGTATGGAGAATGCAATTCTAAACATGCGGCCTGGTCAGGATAAGATGGTTTGGCTCATTGATTTTGCTGGCTTCAGCTTACCTAATATATCACTTCATGTGACAAAGATGACAGCAGATGTCCTACAAGGTCATTATCCCGAAAGATTGGGTCTGGCAATTTTTTACAATGCTCCAAAATTTTTTCAGTCTTTCTGGAAGGTACAGTTTTACAAGCTTTGTGCATCTTATTTTGTTTCTATTTAATAAGAAACACAGGGATGACGTGTTCCATATCAGTGCCTAAGCATGTATTTATTATGTTCTTTGCATGTAGATTTGTAACAAGTTAGAATTTTCTTATTATTGGAATACAGTGTATTCGTTTCTTCACGAAATTCATCTTTTTTTTTTGTCTTGTATAGTTGCTGTCCACAAGTAACAATTATAGCACAAAAAAGGAAATGAAGCATCCTGTGTTATGTATAGTTATATTATCTGTTTTTAAAAACTAAAATCTAGATCTGAATGCAGATGGCAAGCCCCCTTCTTGAGCAGAAGACTTTCAATAAGGTCAAATTTGTATACTCAGATAAGCCTGATAGCAACAAGATCATGGAAGACCTTTTCAACATGGATGAGTTAGAATGTGCATTTGGTGGCAGAAACCAGGCTACTTTTAACATAAATGAATATGCTGCTAGGATGAGAGAAGACGACAACAAGATGCCGTTATTCTGGAGCCCTGAGAATTCTGCTCTTGCTTCCGAGCCATATCTGATGAACTACCACAAGCCCCAACAATGTAGCTCTTGTTTGAAGACTGAAGAGGCTGCATCTGATAAGAGGGAAGAAACAGAGATTGCACCTGAAAAGAGGGGAGAAACTGAAACTGAACCTGCAAAGAGGGAAGAAACTGAGGCCGTATCTGGAAAGAGGGAAGAAACAGAGGCCGAATCTGGAAAGAAGGAAGAAACAGATACTGAATCTGAAAAGAGGGAAGAAACAGAGTCTGAATCTGAAAAGGAGGAAGAAACAGAGACGGAATCAAGAACAGTTGAATTGACAAGCCTGCCAGGAGAAGGTATTGCTTCAGCAGATAAAAGTGGCAGTTCATATAATCCGTGAAGTATTACCATGAAACATACATGCCAAATGTTGATATGAGCTTTATCACAGTGAATTCTCACCAACAGATGAACATCAAATGTGATGACTACTCTTTAACACACGGAATGTTACGCCTGACTTGTTTAGTAGTCGGCACCTCTCTCTCTCTCTCTCTCTCTCTCTCTCTCTCTCTCTCTCTCTCTCTCTCACTCAACCGTCGTGATCTTATTCGTAGAACCTTTTAGCAACATATGAGATCTATCAGATGATAAAAAAACAATACAATACTTTCCCTCAGTTTCCTCATGCCATTGCTCTTCTGAATTTATTCCAGTTACTTGTGTTTGAGTGTGCTATATTCTGTGGTTTTTTAAAAAGAAAATCTGAATATTATCTTTCTACAGTTTTTTAGACTTCGTAGCAAAATGAGAACGAATGCTTATGGTGATTCAAGTCAGAAGTACTTCGCACTTGTATCAAATACCTTAAATTCCACTGTTTACTATGTTCTGTCAAAATTTAAGGGGTTGACAATATAAGAGCTTAATCCTCAAGCACAACACATAATCCACTAGCTTGCGTCTAGAACATCTAGGGTTAAGGGGATTTAGGGAGACTCACGGTCGCCGATGAACGCCATCAAGGTGAAGTCCCGTGCCTGCGTGATGCAGGTGTGAAGCGCTGGTCGGTGAAGGTCGGGGAAGACCTCGCGGTTCAGGGAGTCGTCGGCGCAGTGTAGAGAGTCGTCGCCGGTGAAGTACTATAGTGATGGCGCCGGCCTTCCCGTTGCTAACAGCGCTGGTCAGATCGGGTCTTTTAGGGTTTTTGTTCGGGGTCTTTTGCTCTCACGGGAAAACTGTCGTCACCGTGAGAGGCCGGGCCCCTCCCTATTTATTTTGCGCTGTTGCAACGGGGGACCGTAACCAAATCGGTTAGGCACCCCCGATCAGGGCGCGTACACAACGGTGGACGTGGGTTTCCCCACGTTTCCCTCGTCTCGGCCGTTTGGCCTGATATCAAAAACCTAACATTCTCCCCCTTGATCGTAAGGCTAAACATCATAAGCCCTCTCTCAATAAAAATTCACACCAAGGTAATGCGTCACAGCAGTCAATTAAATACCGCTGGACATCAATACTTATAGTGCTCCATTCTATATCGATCGGATAACATAATACTTTATGGGAGTTGGTTACTTTATATGGTCCTCTTATTCCAGAATCACAGGCTTTCCAATAAACTCATGCCGGCAACATGATCACGAAAAATATTGGGTGGTAAGCCTTTTGTAAGCGGATCCGCAAGCATAAATTTAGTTCCAATATGCTCAACCTTAATTGTTTGATCCTGAACTCTATCTTTCACAATATGGTACTTTATGTCAATGTGCTTGACAGCCGCACTTGACTTGTTGTTACTCGAATAGAAAACTACGGGTTGATTATCGCAGTACAGAATGAGTGGTCTAGAAATGCTGTCTACCACTCTCAATCTCGGGATAAAGTTCTTAAGCCATACAGCCTGCCCGGTAGCCTCATAACATGCCACAAATTCAGCCTGCATTGTCGACGATGCAGTAAATGTTTGCTTTACACTTTTCCATGAAACTGCTGCTCCTGCGAGGGTGAAAATATAACCTGATGTGGACTTCTTAGTGTCTTTACACCCCGCAAAATCAGCATCAGAATAACCGACAACCTCAAGGTTATCGCTTTTCCTATATGTGAGCATGTGACCTTTAGTGCCTTGCATATAGCGCAAGACTTTCTTAACGGCTTTCCAGTGGTCCGGTCCTGGATTTGACTGATATCTGCCAAGCATCCTGGTAACAAAAGCTAAATCAGGGCGTGTACATACTTGAACATACATAATACTTCCGACAGCAGAAGCGTAAGGTATAGCCTTCATCTGATCAGATTCATAGTCATTCTTTGGGCATTGAAATTTCCGAAACTTATCGCCCTTAACAATAGGAGCAGGCGAGGTAGAGCATTTATGCATATTGTATCTCTTTAGTACCCTGTCAATGTATGCCTTTTGTGATAAACCCAATGTTCCTTTGGACATATCTCGGTGAATTTCAATACCAAGAACATAAGATGCTTCACCGAGATCCTTCATGTCAAAGTTGGACGAGAGAAATCTTTTAGTTTCCCTCAGCATGTCCACACTGCTGCTGGCCAATAATATATCGTCCACATAAAGGATCAAGAAGGTGTAATTACTCCCCTTGAACTTGACATAAGTACAATTATCAACATCATTCTCCTTAAATCCAAAATTTCTTATGACTTCATCAAACTTAAGGTACCATTGCCTAGAAGCTTGCTTCAGGCCATATATGGATTTCCTTAGCTTGCATCCCAAATGTTCCTCGCCTTCCACAACAAAACCTTCCGGTTGTGTCATGTAAACGTCCTCATACAAGTCTCCATTCAGGAATGCAGTCTTAACATCCATTTGGTGCAACTCTAAATTAAAATGTGCTGTGAGCGCCATTATGATTCTAAAAGAATCTTTAGATGAGACAGGAGAAAATGTTTCATTATAATCAATGTCTTCTCTTTGTGTAAACCCTTTCGCTACAAGTCTCGCTTTAAACCTTTCGATATTCCCTTTGGAGTCATGTTTGGTTTTGTAGACCCATTTGCAGCCTACCATTTTGGCTCAATTAGGAATTTCTACTAAGTCCCATACACCATTATCACCCATAGACTTAATTTCATCTTTCATGGCATCTAGCCACTTAGATGAATCCTTACTCTTCATAGCTTCCTTATAAGAGTTAGGATCATCTACCTTCCCAAGATCATCTTCATTCAAGTAAACCTCATAATCACTTGGGATAGCAGATCTCCTCACTCGTTCTGATCTCCTGACAGGTTCATTAGCAGGCTCATTAGGCTGTTCATTAACTATCACAGAGGGCTGTGAAGGCTCATCATTAGGTGTCGTACTTGTATTTTCAGAGCCCTCAACAGAACAAGTGGCCACAGAATTAACTGGAGACGCAACAGGAGTTGCAACTGCAGGATCAACTGTGGGCACAACTATTTGGGGCATAGGAAAATCAGTCTGCCGGATTAGCGGTAAAGCAACATAAATCCGCTTCTTCTCAAGATCAATTTTCCTAGGCTCCAAGTCACCACCGATGCCATCATTTTCCAAGAACACAGCGTGCCTTGTTTCTACAAATTTTGTGGTACGATCTGGACAATAGAATCGGTACCCTTTAGACCTGTCAGGGTAGCCAATAAAATGGCAACTCACAGTCTTGGGATCTAATTTCCCAATTTGTGGGTTAAATACTTTAGCTTCAGCACGACAACCCCACACATGGAGGTAGTTCAAACTTGGTTTTCTCCCAGTCCATAATTCATAAGGTGTTTTAGGCACTGATTTACTGGGAACCCGATTGAGTATGTGTGCAGCGGTCTTTAATGCTTCCATCCATAACTTTACAGGCAAAGTTGAGTAGCTCAACATACTTCGAACCATGTCCATAAGTGTGCGGTTTCTTCTTTCTGCTACTCCATTTTGCTGGGGATCACCGGGTATTGAGTACTGAGTGACTATACCATTTTCTTGTAGGAACCTGGCAAAAGGACCCGGAACCTGCCCATAAGGTGCGTGCCGCCCATAATACTCTCCCCCACGATCTGAGCGCACTACTTTAATCTTTAGACTGTGCTGATTTTCAACTTCAGCATTAAATATCTTAAATTTATCAAGTGCTTCCGATCTCTCTTTAATATGATAGATATAGCCATAACGTGAGTAATCATCAGTGAACGTAACAAAAGAATCATAACCATCCACTGATGTCACAGGGAAAGGACCACATATGTCGGTATGAATTATTTCTAAAATCCCTGTGCTTCGAGTAGCACCTTTCTTTATTGTCTTTACATACTTGCCTTTGATGCAATCAAGGCAATGATCATCCGAATCACTAAAGTCTAAAGGGTGGAGAATTTCTTCTTGAATGAGACGTTCAATTCTCCCCCTCGAAATGTGGCCCAAACGACAGTGCCACAATTTCGACGAAGTCTCATCAATTTGCTTGCGCTTTTTATTCATATCACATACATTCATGGATATAGGAGAATCTTGCAGGGATAACATATAAAGCTTGTCGTGTCGGATGGCATGACCAACATTATCATTATTAAAATAAATCAGACATTCTCTGTGTCCAAAATTACAAGAATATCCATCATTGTCTAATAATGAAACAGAAATTAAGTTTCTTCTCATCGAGGGAACATAAAGAACATCATTAAGTTTCATTACAAAACCATTATTCAAAACTAAGGAAACTGATCCAATAGCTTCAATTTTGGCTTCCATCCCATTAGCCACTCTTAGGCTTCTTTCCCCTCTGAGACGTCTCAACATATGGAATCCCTCCAAGGAATTCATAACGTGCACAGAAGCACCAGAATCAATCCACCAAGAATTTATAGAAAAATCAGCATAAAATGCTTCATCAACAAAAGTAATTTCATAAGTACCTTTCTTGGCGAGCCATTTCAGCCATCCAGGACAATCATCTTTGAAATGGTCCTTCGATGACAAAAGTAACACTCATCACTTTTCTTTCTGTCCATTTGAGCTCCCAGGACCTGAAGCGTTTTTAGGCGCCTTAGGATGATGTGGGTGCTGTGGCTTCTGTGGCTTCTGATAAGAGGAGTAGGCTTGCTCCTTCTTTCCCTTTCCTTTGTAGCCACCTCTATTTCTAGAGGGACCAGCTTTATTTGAGGAGCCGACTTGATTCACAAAATCAGTAGCCCCCTCAGCCTTGAGCCTCTCTTTCTCCTGAGAAACATTAGCGATCAACTCGCTCATGGTCCACTTGTCCTTAATGGTGTTATAGTTCACCTTGAAAGCTTCAAATTGCTTAGGAAGAGACATCATAATGTAATGGACAACGAAACCATCAGAAATTTCCATGTCCATTGTCTTAAGTCTGGCAGCAATGTTAATTATGGTCATAATGTGCTCACGGACATTTCCAGTACCATTGTACTTAGTGTTCATGAGCCTATGCATCTGTGTGGTAGCATAAACCTTAGAGGGCCCCTTAAAGTGATCCTCGATGGAGGACAAGTACTCCTTCACCTTTTCTTTTTCAGGGATTGCTCCCCTAATGGCCTCACTAATGGAGTTCTTCATCACAGCGAGTGAAACGCGGTTAGACCGCTCCCACTTCTCAGCATTAGTTTTGTACTCCTTCATTTTGTCATCAAAATTTTCCTCCCCTTCCTTAGGAGCGACAGGCTCATCGAACCTGAACGCGTAGTCCAGATCCAAGAGCTGAAAAAGTCGTCATAAGTGTAAACTTCTATTTCTGGAAGTTACTGCCGTTAAGTGGCTTAATAGCATTAACTTGAGCAAAAACAGAAACAACTGAAAAAAATTTAAAATTTACATTAGGAAAATCATAATCAATTTGCATGAAAGTTAACCTTACGTTGGTATGATTAACAACATGCTCATAAGAATTTTTCGCATCACCGTTGGGCAGAAACGAAAAATTTAACATAATTCATGACATGCAATTACAATTAACGTTGGTCAAAGAGTAATAGCATGGGAAATTAAAACATAACAAAAATAAACATAATTTATATCATGCAATTACAATTAACGTTGGTCCAAAAGTAATAGCATGGGAAATTAAAACATAACAAAAATAAACATAATTTATATCATGCAATTACAATTAATGTTGGTCCAAAAGTAATAGCATGAAAAATAAACATAATTCTCCAATTGAACTTCTCGTTGGCTTCATTCAATTAGAGACAGAACATCAGGCAGCGGAAATGATATCATAATATTTTCAGCAGCTTAAAGACATTATCCAGTAATATTTTCATGAGCGACATCAAATAATCATCATTTATATATATATAAGATATCCAAAAATCGGCCTAAGAAAATGCGCAGCCCATAACTTCAGTCGGCCCATTCACTGCGCGCACAGCCTAAATAGCATCCTCACGCAGCCGGGCCCAATTATTTACACATGCGCGCGCGGCGGCCCAAGCCACGGCGCAGCCCAAAACTCCCCACGTGCGGCCCACAAAAAATCCCGTAGGCCTAGCCCGTGGCTGCCACCTGCCCAACAGCCCCCAAACAGCATCACTGCCGTCCATTGTATCGGACGACTCGGAGCGAAAATCGCCGGCGCTGGCTCCCCAAAAAACCCTAACCTCAGATCATTTCGGCTCCACCCGGAAAAAGTGGATCCCCGTGCGGCGGCGGCATGCGCGCTCGCGCGGAGCTGCGGCGGCTACAGCAGAGGGGGCGGCGGCTATAGCGGGAGGCGACGGCGCCATCGGGAGGTGGTGGCGGCTCGGCGGCGGCAGCGGCGCCCGACGCAGGAGCGGCAGCGCGCGCGGCGCCATCGAGGCGATGACGCCATGGCGTCGGCGGTGGCGGCCTCGGCGGCAGCGGCCAAAGCGGCGGTGCTTGGCGGTAGCATTAAAGCGGCGGCATCGGCGACGCCCAGGAGCAAGGCGGCGGCGGCGGGCGACGCGCATGCGGCGGCGCCGTCGGCAAGCCCACGGCGGCGGCAAACACATAAGTCCCGATCCCTTTTTTTGTTCTTGATTTGGGGATTTACAATAGAGTTCATCATGATTTGGGATTCTAGGGTTCGGGATTCATCAATATTTTGTGGGAAAATTTTAGGGTTTGCACGAAATGATTGATTCCCCTCCTTCTCCCATGCTAGCCGAGCCATTAAAACAAGCACATTAGAGGGCTAGGGTTCTAAGGAAGCTAGCGTTGCTCTGATACCAAATATAAGAGCTTAATCCTCAAGCACGACACATAATCCACTAGCCTGCGTCTAGAACACCTAGGGTTAAGGGGATTTAGGGAGACTCACGGTCGCCGATGAACGCCATCAAGGTGAAGTCCCGTGCCTGCGTGATGCAGGCGTGAGGCGCTGGTCGATGAAGGTCGGGGAAGACCTCGCGATTCAAGGAGTCGTCGGCGCAGTGCAGAGATGCGTCGCCGATGAAGTACTGCAGTGACGGCGCCGGCCTTCCCATTGCTAACAGCGCTAGTCAGATCGGGTCTTTTAGGGTTTTTGTTCGGAGTCTTTTGCTCTCACGGGAAAACCGTCGTCACCGTGAGAGGCCGGGACCCCTCCCTATTTATTTTGCGCTGTTGCAACGGGGGACCGTAACAAAATCAGTTAGGCACCCCCGATCAGGGCGCGTACACAACGGTGGACGTGAGTTTCCCCACGTTTCCCTCATCTCGGCCGTTTGGCCTGAGATCAAAAACCTAACAGACAACATATTGTATTTTGGTCAGAAGCCACCATGTATTTTTTCCGGTTAGTAAAGGCACAGTGCTAGTCTTGAAAATTGCCGAACTCACTACAAACGTTTTCTGCTCATTGTAAGCTATAGTATGCTATAGACAAAGCCACTATCACAAGTCAAAAGGTTATAGAAACTGTGTCTATGCGCTATTGGCGACTTGCAATGTATCCTGCAATCCAGAGTTGAGTAACCCTTTCTGATCTTGATTTCATTATCCACATCAGCTTCGATCACAAACACGCTGCAAATGGGCCGGTGATCGGAGAACCTCGACTCGCCTGGGATGTACTGCAGCTGCTCTAACCCCTGGCCGTGCCATGCAGGTGTTCTCCATTTCTTCTTTGATTTGGCGGTCTCCCCTATGTACACGTCAGAGTTCTGCATGTACTTGTACGTTGGCGCGAAGTAGATCTTGCCCTCCTTCCACCCTTTGAACACACTGCCTGCTTGTCTCTCAATCATCAACTGATGAGGAATACCATCTTGTCAGCAGATTTTGACAAACAAGGCGGGCGCTAACATGAGAACAGGTTTTTACTGTATGCTACTATAGCACATCTGAAAATGTTCGGTTCATACCTGATCTTTGCCAAGTAAGGTATCCCAGTCATTCTCCTCTAACAATGCCTTTGTCTCGTCGTAGCCCAACGCGATTGGGTAATTTAGGTCTCCAAGCCATATGATCCGGCTGCATTTGCACACAAATTGTAGCACCCAAGAATTGAAAGGGTCATATTATCTCTAATCTCTCCCATCATTATCTCTAATCTCTCTTCCATCTCTATCTCTATCTTTATCTCTCTCTCTATCTATTCCTCTCTCAAAACCCATCTACTATTTCTCTCTCCTATCTCTCTCTCCCCATGAAGCAGGTGGCGGTGGCAGTCCACACCGCCACGGTAGGTGGCGGCGCAGGCGGCGGTGGCAATCCAGTGGCGGCAATCGGCGGCCCTACCACGGCTGGCCACGGTAAGCGGCAGCTTTGCCGCAGTAGGCGGCGGTGGCAGTCCGCGCTGCCACTATAGGTGGTGGCCCTGCCACGCTGGCGGTGATGGCAGTTCGCACCGCCACGGCTAGCGGCGGCGGCAGTCTGCACCGCCACGGCAGGCGGCGGCCTTGCCATAGCAGGTGATGGCTTTGCCATGGCAAGCGGCCGTGGTAGTCCATGCCGCCACAACAGGTGGCGGCTTTGCTGTGGTAGGCGACGGCAGTTCGCCCCGTCACGGCAGGCCACGGCAAACGGCGGCTTTGCCGTGGTAGGTGGGCGGTGGCAGTCTGTGCCGCCACGGCAGGCGGCGGTGGCAGTCTGCACCTCCATGGTAGGCGGCGGCCTTGCCGTGGTAGGTGGTAGCCTTGCCATGGCAGGCGGCATCCGCACCGCCATGGTAGGTGGTGGCCTTGCCACGGCAGGCTATGTCGCTTGGCAGGCGGTAGCCGGCGACGACAGGCGGCCGTTATACGGTGTCGTCACGGTTCAACTAGCTGGGGCAGGCTGAACAGGAATTCACTTGGGGTTTGGCTAACCCTTGCAGCGGAACATCGTTCGTGTGGCCGAATGGATGTTCGGTCAGCCGAATGATGATTCGCACAATGAAGACTTAGCAAGCGCAAATTTTTCCGACTGGTTGCACTTCCATCCTTCTTTCCACAAGTTTATCTCAGCTTTGATCTAATCCGTCTATGTTCCATCTTGTAGGTTCACACACAGTTGCTGAGGGAGTGTTCAGGTAGTTGCACACCTTTGATCCCTAGTGCAGCGAGTCTGCCAAATATGCTCAAAGCAAGTACCTCACGGTCGTAACCTCTCCGTTCTGCATACCATCTTATCCATGATTGCATATTACCATTGTCATTAAGTACAATTATCATATCACTAAAATTACCTGTCTATTATCATATTATTAAAGTTACATGTATAATATCATATTATTAAAGTTACCTGTCTAATATCATATCATTAAAGTTAAGTATCTAATATCATATCATTAAAGTTACATGTCTAATATCATATAATTAAAGTTATCTGTCTAATATCATATCATTAAAGTTACCTGACTAATATCATATCATTAAAGTTACCTGGTTGATATTATATCACTGAAGTTACCTGGCTAATATCATATCATTAAAGTTACCTAGCCATTATCATATCACTAAAGCTTATCTAGTCATTATCATATCACTAATGCTTATCTGGTTATTATCATATCGCTCATGTTTGCCTGGTTATAGACTTTTAATATTGTATTCATACCATGATGTTCTAGATTATCTTGTTTCACATGCTTTTATGCTTATTAGGATGCTCAGTTAAAATGTTCTAACATTCATGCTTTTAATTAGTGTTTTAGAATTCATGCTTAAATTGTTAATAGGGGGTAACATACGAACATGTTTTTAACTTAGGTTTAAATTATTAGTACTCTTTTGACATTAGGGTTGCTATTTTTTAGTTTCTAATATTGTGATCCATTAATTGTATGATGTTGTTTTGAGCCATGAAGAATGTATATATTAAACCTGTTAATCTAACTAATAATCACTTATCATGTAATAAAACTTAGTTGATTGTCAACCCTTGTGTGAGATATATTATAATATCTTTTTTGGAATAATTCCTAAACCGTTATTGACATGTTATCATTTCACATCACCATCTATCAGGATCTAGTGCTTCTCCATTTCAAACCTTTAGTGAATCCTTTCACTTATCATAGCCTTATTTCCGCCATCTCTTAGTTGCCTTAAATTCATATTATGTAATCTGCCTATGTTATAATAGTTACCTTATCACCACATTATCATTTCATATCGCCCCTATCGGGTATCAGGCCCTTTCATTCCCAAACTTAGCAAATCATGTCACTTCTCATAACATTATCTTAGCATTCTCTCAGTTCCCTTAAATTCACACCATATAATATGTTAAGAATATAACTGTTACCTAGCCTAGAGTTATCCACATATAGGAGAGATTTCTACCAACCTAGTAACGTACGAGGGGCCGTACACTCTCGTTATTCAGGATATTACATCCCGTCTATGGTTATACAATCGAGGATAGCGTTGTGTCTGACTATTTTCGTATAACCGGGTATGTGGGAAGTGATCGCCGGTATCATTATCATAACTTGCTAAATAACAATTACCTTTAATTTCATTGATTCTGTCACCTCTATCTCTGACATTTATTAGTGTTTTTGGTAACCTGGTTTCATTGTGATTAACCTGTGTCAATTACTTGATTATATTTCTTGTCTTTTACACATCTTACTTGCATTACTTGTCATTTACTCACCGTGTTACGACCTTTATTAGGTACTTGTTAAGATTTTCAAATCTCATGCTTGCTCTTTCTATTCTTAGGTAAATGGGCAGTGGAGTGATAGCAGCATTCATAGGTGGGAGCATTCGAGTTTTCAGCACTGTGGCTTGTCACTATTTTGTCATTTTATTTATCCTTCATTTAGTTAAAAATAGACCAGTCTCATATTTCAAACATTACTTTTAGTTTTCGTTGGCTCTCTAATAAAGTACCTTTAAACTTTAAATTTTCTTATGATTTATATTGTCGCTTTTATTATTTATTCTTGACTTTAGCAGTGATGTTTCATAATAGTATCTTACATTGGTACGTGGCCACGTGGGGTGTTACACAAATTCACCATTGTAAGTACTAACCATGTATGTAGTGTTGCGCCTTGCAGCCTAACATATGATCTTCGTCAGTGGTGGCTTACTCGTGGTCAAGGATCTTCTCGGGAATCCGTTGGCCCGGCACCTTGCAGATCCGCGGGAATTGCGTGCTCTCGAGTATCTCGGCAACATCAGAGTTCCTCCTCACCTCGTCACCTTCCTTCTCGCCGGACGCCAGGTGGCTGCAGACGAAGCAGACGCTCGTCTGGTGCAGCGTCATGCTCATTGCAATGCAGCCCTGAACCACAAAAACCACCATGATTTCTGAGCACAAGCTCGTGAACCTGAGCATGAGCAACACATGCAAGAAGGGGCGCACCTTGTTTCCGAGGCGCCCCATGATGCCTCTGCTCCACCCTGAGGTGGCCGATGTACTGCACGAGCTCCCTCCTTACCCACACCGACAAGAAGATGTCAAATAAGCCACCATCAGTTATAGTGTAATTTTAACTAGTTACAGTGAAAATTCAACCATAAGTCATAAAAATTCAGCCCAACTGAGCAAGATTTACCGTGGTGTTTGATTTTGAAACGAAAGAATCTGATAGAAACTTTGAGTTTTGTGATGTTTGAAATGCATGAATTTCATTGGTAATTTGAGTTCCTATTAAATTATTGTCATACTAATATTATAGAATTGTTACATTTGAACTCCAACGAAGGATTCGAGTCCATGAGGAATGTTTTTATGGTACTTGGAACCGCTCTTTCTGTATGTACGTAGTAGATCTCTTGGATATAAAGGGTATTTGTATTAGCTTCTACTGATGGTTGCAGCTGAAAGGTTTTGGTTAAAAATGAATAGTAGTGGCTGAAAGAAATATTTTTTAGAAGTGTAGACGAGTGGTGTAAAACTGATGAAGAGATACGTGCACGGAACGGGGGTAAGAGGAATGTGGTACGTAATGCGCTGTGACCACCTGACTTATCCTCGAGGCGAGATAGGAGCAGCATGAGTAGAAAAGTCGCTTCAAGAGACTAGGTGTTTGTATTTGCTTATGGCTTTAAACATAAGACAGAAGCAGAAGATAATGCGAATAGAACCTACATGATATATGCGAACAAAACATTAGTCATTTAGGTTTTCATAACCTTGGGAAGCCAATTGTAGCACGTAGAGGTGTTTAAAAAATGATCATGCATTTGAAAACTTGAAAATCCCTGGCTGATTTCTTTCCATTTTTTTAAAAGCAGCTTTATATCGCTATGCAATGACTTTGTCCCTTCCAGTTTCTTCAGAAAGCACTTCTAGGCACTAGGCTCGAGCAAACAACTCTTGACGCTCCCAAGAACTAATCCGGCTCTCCAGTTTTGATCCTGCCCGTAACTCATAAGCCGCTCTGAAACCCAAAGCCGCATTATTTTTCAATGAAGTGATGCAATGGCTAATGTAGCTGCCAATGGCCAAAGTGATAACATAAACACAAGACAAGTTCTTTTTAACTTATGATTTATTTATAACTTTTATTAAATAAATAAATATGATGGTTTCTCTGTCATCGTTTCGAAACGGTTTATCGAGACAAACATTTTTAACTAGTTTATCAGTACTTGGTTCGTTCATACAGGCCTCGTGTTAGGACTAAAACCATAAGACAGTAAAAAAGAGCCTTCCCATAGATTTCATTTTCTTTTTCTCTGTGACTTTTTTTTTACGCTTTCCTTGTGCAACTTCACGTTTTTACCTTCTGGGCTCCTCGCCAACAACCAAGAATTCCATGACACTGAACAACACTTTGATATGAGAAGGCTGGCTACTGTTGAGGGTTTGATGAAAGAATCATCGTTTTAGCCTAAAAGTTATTTAAAACTCATTGGCTTTTTAACATGCTTTTTTCTCTTTTTATTTTTTTCTTTATATTATCCATAAAGATATAATAATATTTTTTATTTTCTAATTAAATATATCAGAAAAAACTAACAATCGTACAATATCATTTCACCTGAAAAGCCAAAAACCACTTTCAAACAAGGAGCTGCTTCTCGAATTCTAGGTCTCCCAGCCATGGAAATGGTAGCGCTGCCTTTCTTGCTTCACCTACCCTAATACAGGCAGGTGGGCACCATCTTGACCGGTCAGGGTATCCATAGTGTATATAACCCAAAGGGTCTTAGGGTGGGTCCCATCTAAATCTTAAGGCCGACACTTTAATGTATATAACCTAAGTGGCTTTAAGATGGTCCCACTCGGCAGATAAAGAAAAATTGTATTTTAATGCTTGTGGCCAGGTCTTTAGCTTGAGGATCAGCCTCAAGCCTTTTTTACTTATAGTCTGCTTAAGATCACCCCTGTAATGTATAAAATTGACCTTAAGATAGCTTAAGACCCTCTCTTTTCATACACTACAGATGCCCTCATGCATTGATAGTGCAGCTCCCACAATTGGGGGTGTTTTTCTTAGTTCGCTAATAGGATGTTCTCTTAACGGTGTATATTCCCTATTGGTGACTAACAATTAGAGCTTAAAAAAACTTGTGTCGAAATTGGACCCTCTAGTCATCAGACACCGAGATTGCGACGCAGGCATAAGTCAAATTAAACTCAAAGCTACCGCGCATGTGATTAACAAGAGCGCGACGATTGTTGCGTGTTCTAAACGCGAGTAGTATCGCCGGTCATGCTAAATGAAATGGTACAGGTGATTAACCCGGTTGAACTGTTGAAGACCTGGAAGTCATTGGCCGGGCATGTTGACGCTTGACGGTCAGAATCTCATCTCCGCTTGAGCAAAGATGGCTTTAGCACATTCTGCAACATATGGCATGTCTTTACAAACTACAAAGTGACGCTTACATACTCTTAATGAGATCATTTTAATGCATCACAAAACCGGCTTATTATACTTTTCACAGGTTGCCCCATGTAGCATTCTGCGTATGGGAATCCAGGGGGCTTTGGTGACACCCATTAGATAAGCATCCACTCCAGGGGGCTTTGGTGGCCCATTAGATATCAGTATCTTGACTTATAAGCATCCACGCATTCTTCTCTTCGTCAGCCCACCATAGTACGTTCTGACTCCGGTCTGAGACCCCCCAAACGTGTTGCAAAAACTGCCAGAGCAAAATTTTCTATACTCATGTAACGATCATGGAAAAGAACAAGATCCATTCATACAATACAAGGTGAGAAAACCATACCTTGTACGGTATTGGATATAGGTCTTGTTCTTTTTTAGCTTTTGACTTCTGCTTTTGACTTTTTTTTTAGGTTGTGTTTGGTTTAGGGACAAGGTGGGATGGGATGGTCCTGTCCCTGATTTTGGGATGGGATGATTCTATTTTTTGTTTGATTGGGGGGATAGAGTCATCCCTATTTTTTGTTTGGTTGGAAGGATAAAGTGGGATGGAATGGTCCCATCCTTTGTTTGGATGGAAGGATGAAGGTGGGACATGTGTGACCTTTGAGTTTTTTTAAAAAAAAATTGAAGGCTATTGTTGATATATTTCTATACATAAGCTTGAGTTTTTTTTTAAAAAAAATTTAAACAAAACAGTACTTAAAAAAACAAAGAGGTGGGAAGACTCTATCCCATGTGGGATGACTCCGTCCCATGAAAAAAAGAGGATTGCCTGGTCCCGGATCTATAAAGAATATTCCTAGTGGGATGTCCTTAACTCTGCTTGTCTCTCATCCAAACACCTGCAAAAACGGGTCCATCCCATCCCGTCCACCTAGTCCTTGCAACCAAACACATGCTTACAGTACCTAGTTTTTAAACAGAATATCTTTTTAAGATGAAGTCTACTAGTTAATTATAGTACATACTATATCGAATTCATTTATATTGGCAAAAACTGCACTTGAGTTTCTGTTACTCTGTAATCTCTTACATGAACAACCCAATAGCCACAAGCTGCAGCCAAAAGCCATAAGTTTTAGGGTCTGTTCTTTTCCTCCGAGGCTGATGGTTTTTGATTTTTGCTATAGTACCTCACTTTCTGGTTTCTAATTTCCTGAACTAAGCTTGGTTTGTTTTTTATTACCTGAGAAGCAACCTGCAGGTTCAGGCCCATATGCCAAAGTTGCAGGTATCATAAGCTTGCGCTTTCCACCTGAAAAGCATTTTTTTTTGCAATGGAGTCATGGCGCAGCTAAGAAAACTAATAGGGGTACTTGGCATAGGAATGAGATGTGAATGCTTCTAATGTAGTATAGTTTATTGCAGAATTCCGACAATACCAACAAGCATGGGTGGCACACCACCACCACCACTGATTCCCTGTTGAAGCCCTCGGAGGATCTGCAAATGAAACCATGTGAAAGAAGCAAATAATCGCATACCGTTTAGCGGTTACAAAGGTCCTGTTCTTTTCAGCTTCTAAAAGTTGCTTTTTGGTTTTTTTTACAGTAACTGACTTTTAAACGATGTATTTTTTAAGATAGAGTCTACTAGTTAATTGTAGTACATATTTTACTGACTTCATTTATATTGACAAAAACCACACGTGAGTTTCTGTTACTCTGTAATTTCTCGTACAAATAGCATAAAATTCACAAGCCGCAGAAAAAAAAACAGGCCCAGACATGCATGCTACTGCAATAAACATCTTTTACGGTGAGCAAATGTTGCACACCTTGCCTGCGCCAATGCGCATTGCCAGTGGCCTTCCGCGTTTGTAGCTGCTGTCGAACACTGTCCCGTCAGTAAATCTTGCAGTGCAGTGTACCTTACAACCAACAACAAGAAACGAATTACTTTGTATGAACTTGTAGCCTGTTTAATGTACAAGTGTAGCGAAAATTAGCAGCTTTATCCATTAGCGAACACAACGATCGGGACAGTTACAAAGAGCAAAAGCGGAGAAACTTATGGTCTGCACTACGACAAATTGATACCAGGTTGTACGTCCTATTCAGAGAACGGAGGCGCTTCTTTATACAGTGAAAGTACAGTCAAAGAAAGTCGCAGGGCATGCAAGAAACCGTTCTCTCGGCACTGACATTGATGAGCTCGCCGCCGGGGGCTGGGCTCCGGTGCCGACGTCGCAGAACCCGAGTCCGGACTTGACGACGGTCCAGTGAACTCTCGGCACGAGCCACACCGTCCCGAACCCAAACTGTCTCGCCGTGCGTGCCGGCCGTGGATGTGGATTCGTTCGGAGGCGACGTGACGACGCGCCAAGTGGAGCGCCACATGCCCGTGTGGATCAGTACAACTGTACAAGCGGCGCCAGCGGCGGACGCCCTCTTCGCACGTGCCAGGCCAATGGCACGGCGGGCGTGAGCGCGACACCTGCCAGGAGGGCAAAACCGCACGTTCAACAGATGGCCGGTCTGTTTCACCATGTACATCGCGACATTTGAGGAGAAATTTTATTGTGCAATCGAGGTACAACATGATTTGTGTTACGAGCGAATTGAAAAGTAACACGCGGCATAGTAATACTGTAGTAATACTATAGATTGTACAAAAAAATTAGTAGCAGTACTGTATATTGCACGGAAAAATTATTTGTTAATACCTTGCCGTGCCACGAAGCTCTCTCCTAGTAGTGGTGGAGAAATTTTATTGTGCAATGGTAGCGCAACGCGGTTTGTGTAATAGAGCGAATCAGAAAGTAACACGTGGCACGGTAATACTGTAGCAATACCGTAGATTGTACGAAAAAATTAATTGTAGTACTATATATTGTGTGGGAAAATTATTTTTTAATACATGCTACAGCACTCAGTTATACAGAAAAATAATTTTTATTAGCTGCTTACTGGTCGGAAGTCGTAGTCGTAAGTCGGTATACGACCACGCCTTATGACCACGGCTCACAACCACAACTTACGACCACGACTTACAACCATTAAGCAGCTATAAAAAACTATTTTTTGTACAACTAAGTGATGTAGCTGGTATTAAAGTTTTATTTCTTACAATCAACAGTACTGCTACAATGTTACCTTAGCCACGAAACTATGTCCCAATAGTGGTAGGCCTTTTTGCTTTACACATGTCAGCATGTTATTGGCCTATTATACAAACCATTCTGCGTAACTATTATACAATAAAAATTTTTATAGTAATATGTCTTTTACTTTACACGAGTCAACATATTATTAACTTTTTATATAAATTATCGTTACACAATAAAATTTCTCACACTTGCCACCAGCATTCGACAACGCATGTTGGCAGGAAAGTGTCGTGCCTAGACACCTGTACGTCTCCCCTGTTCCCCTTTGTATTTGCGTGCGAGCAAGTACAGCTCATTACTTCCTAGCGCGTTGTCAAGTCTGTTTAAAATATTTGCGAACCAATTAAAAAGTTGCTACATGCACTGCAATGGGACTTCTGCTTGAAGGGCGGCACTAGGAAAATAAGCATGCCTCTTGAGCCGGAAGGAAGGGCAAAGGAGCAATGGAGCCACGAAGCGTAGCCACGATGGCTGTGCTAAACTATACTACAACTCCACTTGGAATTGGTTAATTCAAGAAACTACATAAAACCAAACAGACTAATGACCTTTCAGAGAATAAACAATCTACAACAATTGACACTCGTGAAGTGCCTCCCATAATTTGTGCCGTCAGCAATGGCCACCAGAACCCTTAATTTCCTCCCTTTCGGGTGTGTTGTCACAAGTACTTACAACGACGCAATGCAACACAAAATGAGCCAATTGCCTGCCAAAGTACATGGGACCTGAAGGGAGCAGCTGATGAGGATCCACGTCCATTTCTTAACTACCTTTCTCTTGGCCAAATGACAAGCCTCTCTTTCAGCTTTCAGGTGTACTCACCTCGCAATGTTTCTTTAATCAGAAGCCGCTAGATGTGAATATATTATACCCATCGTTATTTGTTGCAGCTTGTAAGATGGAAGGGGGTCCCTATCCCCCAGACTGCAAACCAAAGCATCCGTGAATACATGCAACGGAATGAGGAGTTTTTGGCCATATTAGCATAATTTTGGTTTGTATTTATGGGACTGGTATTTTTGGCTGAGGCTTATGGTTTTTGGCTGCGGCTTATGACTTTTGGGCTGTTCGTGCGAGAGATTATATAGTAACAGAAACTCACATGCGGTTTTTGCCAATATAAATGAAGTCGGTACAATATATACTACAATTAAGCCACTCCATTTAAAAACTAGTTATTATAGAAAAGCCAAAAACAAAAGCCAAAAACTGGAAAAGAACGGAGCCTATAAAAATAGCATCCATTGTGCGGAACGCCTCTACTGCACGGCCACCGCAGGGAAGCCTTGAAGGGGGCGACACATGGGCGGTGCCATGCGGCGGTGTGAAGACCACACAGCCACCGTACGGTGGCTCTCTCCCGTATGGGCACCATGCGGTGGCTTACATGTCCACACAGCCACCGTACAGTGTCCAGTTAGTTAGATAATTAGCTAATGTAATTAGGGTGTTCGTTTAGGTACACTGTTACTATGAATTTTTAAATATAGCACATAAATTCTAAAAATTACAAAAAATTATATGAAGCCTTCTGGCGTAACGTAATTGATTGTGTATTTTTTCATAATTTTATCAATTCTGAATTTCACTCAAAAATTTATTTAAGTAGTGTTTGTAGGAATTTTTTAATATATCAAATGAGCTATGAAAATTACGCATTTTTTGAAGGATGTTTACAAAGTGAACTTAATTGTGTAATTTTTTTTAGAGTTTCACAAATTCCAAAAATATCTCAAAATAAGGGTTTAGATCTTAAAAAAATAGGAAAATCGAAAAACTTGATATCCGATTTTCCAAGATAAGGGTTGCGAGCACGATTTTGGCCCATCCGGAGGTGATCCACGCGGTAGTTTTGACTATCTAGGCTCTTAGCATACGGTGCATGCAATGGATGAAATCCACTCCACGTCCGCATATGTGCAGTTAGTCATTTAGTCAGAATTTAAGTAATCGGACTTCGGTTTATTGATTGAAATATTTCAGTTAAGTGGGAGATGTTAAAAACTTTATGTGACTTTTAATATTTATTATGATTATTGTCTACTTTACTTAGTGTGAAATTATTCATATTATTGATGCAAGTGATAGGGAATATTTGATGCGGAATTTAACTCGAGAAATTAATACTTAAGGTGCCGAGGACGGTTGTGTTGGAATATGGTAAACATATTTATTAAGATCAAGTCTACTGGAATTTGATATGCATGCATTTGTTTAATCCGGGCACAGCACAGGGCGGAATAGCTGGGTTTGTTTTGCAGGATCAGCTCTGCAGCCTGTTGACCCACATGATCAGATTGGAATTGATCTCATAAACAACCTGATTATGCTCACACATGTGTGTTTGGGACTAATATATTTTAGACTCATAAAACTGACCTGTCTGATCGTAGTTGGTGACCTGGTTCAGAAGTCTTACAGGATACTGGAAACAAGTGGATCACTTTATAACACTTGAAAGTGGAGTTTATAAATAGATCCCTACTCGCTAGCCTCTTTATATATTGTGAACGGCACCACGAATAAAATAGAAGAATAAAGAGTAGATCGGAAGTCTCTATAGAATCAATCTAGGTTTAAAGAAAACCTAACCGTGCCGAGAAGAAGAAAGGCTAGACGAGATGACCCTTTTATAGGCCTGCTCAGCGTTGCAATAAATAGATCGTTCGTTGGATTCCAAGGCATAGCTGGCCCGGTTGGGCACGACGCAGGAAGAGCCGGCCGTTCCGGTGCTGCCCATCTCTGACGATGGACATCGTTTGTCTCGACATGCCATGTGATCCGACTGTAGGGGCCATGCCAGTCGAGGTAAAGCTAGCTAGTGTGGTCGCGGTCAAGACGTGGCCGCCGAATCGCACCAGAAAACGATGCCCGCTGCTGTCGCCGCATCAAGCCACCGTGACGCTGTCCTTCGCTTCTGTTCCGCGGTTCCGCTCCCATGGCGCGGCGGCGTCTCGGTGTTTGTTTCATCGGCGTCGACCTCCACGGCGGAATCAAATTACCATAACGAAGACTTCTCTCTTCTGTTCCATAGCTTCTTGCTTCTGTCGTGCGATGCAAACACACACACACACACATATTGACATTGTAAAGTAAAGCAATGCGTGCACGGCTATTGCCTACTCAAAACATAGACTGTTGATAGTAGAGTGCACTCCATAGTCCGTGACAACTACCAGCAATCTCTCCTAATAAACAACCTGCATTATCCTTGGTGGATTCTAGAAGGCCGGCGACAGGATGCCGTACAGTTCGTTGCAGGGATCCTTCGGACTTCCGGACCCCCCCATCCCCGTTTGCTATGCCTAGTCCGCTGCCGAAACTGACAAGACTCCAGCCGTGATTTGGCAGGGTTTCCGTTTGAACTCCTGTCACTTGGGTTGTTTGGTTATACTACACTGGAACCCGACCATGTACACATGGAATGATGAGCAACAGAATGAGCAGTACACCCGGTCCTCGCCCGGTCAAAACTCATGTAAGCTAGCGCCGTTCGTTCGGATCTGCTGCTGCGGCCGGCGGCAGCCGTGCAGCGGTGGTTGTCTTGTAGGTAGGGCTACGGATTGGTTGCATCGAGACTGATCAGATCACGGGTGTCCCACCTGGCTCTAGATCTGGACCACACCGTCTAGAATTTGCAGGATAACAACATGCGCTTGTCTTCTTTCCTCCTCTACTAGACTGCTTTTCTGTCTCTCTCCTCGACCTGATATGAGGCTACACTTCTTCGCCTGATTACAGAGAGTTGTTCTACGGGGCAGATTGTCAAATTCTTCTGCAGAACCTGGCCGCGCGTCTCAGCACTTATCATCCAGACTGCACGAATTGTGTCCTACCTGCTTCACAAGAGTGCTCTTATGACCCAATGACTTATCATCATCATGTCAAGAGCTAGCACAACACATACTGCAACTGTGATAACGAGCAGAAAGGAAATCAAATCACCAAATGCAAACGGAAGGGAAAGGTAAAGATGTGCATATCTGTTGTTGCAATCCAAGTTCTTTGGACAGGAAAGAAAAACCATGATTCCAGAGTCACAGGGCATCAACAGTCACCACTGACGCATTCTTGTAAGCACCCCGGCCGTCTACCAGTTTGGATCATGACCGACTCTAAAGCTAAGCTGTATACACAGACGCTTTAAACAATGACATATACCACATGCATGGCATATGCCAGGAGCTAGAAGCTAAGATTTGGTGCTGTTCCTATCTGCATAGTGAGAAAAACTCCACTCCCCTTGCACTCTTTCCTCCGGCCGCCGGCACTGGGCTACGCGGCGGCGACAGTCTCCCCGCCGCTGCCGGACTGGTCGGAGCTGCCAGCGGCGGAGACAGACGGGGCCTCCTTGATGGATGTGAGGGAGCAATTATGCTCCATGAGCTCATCGCTCTCGATGCGCTTCTTCCTGCACTCCTGGCTGCAGAATGCCACCTCGCCCCTGCGCGGCACAGAGAACGGAATCCAAGCATCAAGTCACAACAACCTTTAACAAAGAAATGCTAATCTTCTTCTATTCTATTCAAAAAACCAACTTTTTTTTATTTAACCCTGCGGTTGACTTTAGATGGTACCAAAAGACCATGTTTATACCATAATACATGATTGGCCAGTTAACTTTCTTTAATGCTTTTTTTAGCGGAGTACAGTATGTAGGCTTGACTGGTAATGTAAAATACATCCCAAATATTACTAACAAGTAGTAAACCAAATCAACGATATCGGAAATAAATAATACGCCGAAATAAAAAAACCTGAATATATAAACGAGGATATTAATAACTGAGGATCATAGAATACTGCCCTAAATATATAAACGAGGATAGATGAATACTAATTACCTAAATTAATAAATAAGGACACAATAAGTAACACTAGATATAATCGTAAACAGCCAAAATACTTCCCAAAATAAACTAGGAGAACAGCGAGATCATCACAATATTTTGCATCTATGTGTATTTTGCATCTATGTGTATGCCTCTATGGAACACTAGATATAATCGTAAACAACCAGCAAAATGACAAAAAAAGATTCGATCTAGGTGCAATCTTGACGTGGAAGACGGAACTAACGGCGCGAAATTCACATCGCAAAGCAACATAAGAGATTGATCGGATTTTAATAAAAAAAAACATCAGGAAGCTATAAAAAGAGAAATCGATACAAGACATCAGAATTTCACCGGACATTCCAACGCTAAGACCAACAAGTAATAAAAACAGTGATGATCTGCAGACCTGTAGATGTAGGTGTCCTTGCCGGGGCCGAGGCGGCGGCGGCAGATGCCGCAAGCCTTCAAGAACGCCGCAGTCTCCGCTCCGGCAAGGTCGCCAGAGTCCTTCTTGGGCCCCACGAGGCCGGCGCTGCCCCTTCCAGCGCCCATCCCAACCGTGACAGCAGGCAGAACAGAGCACGGCACGTGCGGCTTGTCGCCCGTCGCCTGGCGACCCTGCTTCGCCGCCGACGGCAGCGACGCCATGCTGGTCGTCCGGGGCATCAGCACCTGGCTCCTCTCACGCTTCCCCAACATCTTCCCGGACCGGATTCTCGCCGCTCGCTCGCTTCCCCTCTCACTCCCGCCCGCCTCTGGCATCTCTGATTCGATGGCTTTTCTGTCCCAAGATATGAAGAGAGAGAGAGAGAGAGAGAGAGAGAGAGAGAGAGAGAGAGAGAGAGGAGAGACGGAGACTGGCGGGTGGGGGGAGGGGTTTTGCCGTTTTGGGGAGGAGCGGGGCATAAAAGGAGGCGGGGGGAAGGGGGCCGTGGGATCTGGGCCGTCCGCTCCCTCCACGGGAATCTCTTGGATGCTTCCGATCTAATGCTGGCTGGACCGTCGTTTTGCGGCTCGTCACTCAATATCTGGGCTTTTTGCTAGGTTCACCCCTCGCGCCGCCTCGTATTGAAATTCTGCCCCAAGCAGAACATAACCAACCCGACCACTGTATCTACCGGCTATTCTGTGCTACAGACACGGTGAGAGAGACCACGGGAAAATTCAACCTAAGGGTGGTAACGGTAAGGATGGTAATAGTATTAGACATGACCTTAGGATTGTATTAGATATGACCTAAAGACGATACTAGCCATAAGATAATAAAAGATCTCACATCATCATCTGTATTTCTGTTAATTAATAGAGCTAATTTTTTTTCAGTTAATGCAATCTATGTGTTTTATGACTTAAGAGTTCCGCAATTACTTAACCGGCCACGGTGTTGAGCATGTACCTACATAAATTATTACTATTTGCAACTTGTCTAAACTTGTAACCTCAACAGAGTTTGTTTGAGTTAACCTCTAAATAACGATGTATCACATTAGTTGTTTGGATTCACTCGACATATGTTTTATTAATTCATTTTAATAAAACTGTAATATGAAGCGTGCAAGCGTATGTGCGATAGACATCCATCTTACTTTCCGTCAGACTGCTTATTAAACCACGTCAAATGTTTGGTTTGAAGCGAAGAAGCACCTTTTGTTTTGTTTTCCATGCATCATGCTAGATGTCATGACGGCAAAAATTTGTTCCCACTAACCTAAAAAGTAAAGTATAATGCATTCATTTATATTCATGTTATGGAGCACACTATTATCGAGTTTCAAGATAAAGTATTTTTTAGTTATGTTTAATTGTTCTGCAGGATTTTCAATAATAGGGTATATCTGGCTATTGTCTGGCATACAAACTATATCGTTCATCATGCCATACATAATAAACGATTAATTAATGTGACTGCATAAATTGTTTATATATATGAACTATGTGAAAGTTGACCAGTTAATCCCAAATAAGACATCACAAATCTATCTTACTTTTTGTCAGCACCATTTAAAATAGGAAATTTTTATGGATATTGTACTAGCAGTAAGAGAGTGGTAGTAGAGATTAAATATAACCATTGATTTGTTAAGGCAAATAGACTTCTTTTTGTAAATCTATCTTTTGTGAATGTATTATAGACTTTTTTCTCTGAACCTATTATTAATTCTTTTCGTTGCCCTCGTCACTGCCTCTCACCCATTTTCTATGCCGCCGCCGCTGTCTCTAGTACACGTGTTGCCGCGCGTTCGTGTTGCCACCAAGGTACTTCTTGAGGCAGTCTAGGCCGTCGACAACATCCATCATGGTTTACCGCGTGGACATGCTCTCCTGGGTGTAGAGAATGCCAACCTCCAGCAGCTCGCTGATGGCCACGTCTGACATCCTCCTAACCTCAGGTATCTGGTCACGCACCATGCGTGCCAGTGCCGGGTCGAACACCGTGTCAGCCTGGCCATGTTACTGGCTCTTTACCCACTTGTTCAGGCTCAGCCTCGCCTCGAATATGTCGTCGGTCGGCTTCCTCCTCATCACCATCTCCAGCACTAGCACGTCGAAGCTGTACACATCGCCCTTCGTCGTCAGGTTCGAGCCGTAGCCATACTCTTCAGATCACACTCAAGAAGCACTTAGAATTGATTCATCACAGGAATTGCTTGCGATTAATTAGCAGCTTGAGAAGCTTGCAATTTGATGGTGCATACATACTTGGTTGAATGTAGCTGATGGACCCGCACAGCATGTTGGTGGCCATATATTTCCTTTACAATTTTACCTTTCTTGGAATTCTACTACTAATACTGCCGGTGGTAATATTACTAAATTTTAACTAATCCGATCTATTGAATTAAAAAGAATGAACGACTTACATTCATTTTAGGTTACAGTAAAATAGCCCTTAAAATAATACAAGATCAAATGTTTGGCTTGAAACAGACCAACACCATTTGCTACATATATCTCTTGTACTATATGTTATCGAGGCAACTTTTTTCTTTAAAAAATGTCATTGAGTTAAAGTTTGTGCCGACCTCAAAATCAAGACATAAGACATATATACTGACTCAAAATTAAGACATAAGACATATGTACTGACACATGCTCTTATATAGTTTCAAATTTATGTTATAATTTGGTATCAGTATAGAAGATGGAGCCTCTTTTTTCCAGGAACTTGAAGTTTGGTTTCGATTCACGGTTTTTTATTCTATCGAATATATCCTATCGAATCCATGTTTGGGGCCTAAGTATGCTTATGCTCACAGTGCACGTAGCTTTTCGTGCCTTTTCTTCTATCTCTTGTGTTTCTCTACTTCATGCCTAGCTTCTTGCCTTTTCTACTGTATCTACTGGCTATTCTGTGCTACATGACGCTGATAGAGATGATGGGGGGAGTTCAACCTAACGATGGTAATGGTATCAGACATAACCCAAGGATGGCATTAGACATGACTTAAGAATGATATCAGCCATAAGATGATAAAAAATCTCACCATCACCATCTGTGTTATTGTTATTCACTAGAGTTAATTTCGTTTCCATTGATGCAATCTATGTGTTTTATGGGTATATGGCTTAACAGTTCCGCAATTATTCGATCTAGTACCACGCGATATTGTGGTGCAAAGCATGTGACTGCATAAATTAGCTATATTAAACTTGTGTGAATTGTAACCTAGGCGAAGCATATTTGAGTTGACCCCTAAATAACGTTGTGTCATATATCAGTTGTTTGGATTCACTCCGTTTCCGTTTTATGAATTCATTTTAATAGAAGGATACTGTGTAGCATGCGTATAGGTGATAAATTGATGTCTATATCCATCTTACTTTTCGTCGGACTACTTATTGAACCATGTCAAATGTTTGGATTGCAGCAAAGAAGCATCTCTTGTTTTGTTTTCCGTGCATCGTGCTAGATGTCATAGCAGCAAAAAAATTGTTCCGACTAACCTCAGAAGTAAAGTACAAAGCATCCATTTAGGATCCATGTTACGGAACACACTCTTATCGAGTTTTACGATAATGTTTTTTTGTTATGTTTAACTTAGCATGGTGGCCTATATACCTACGCGGGTATCATTCTTAAAGTATATTTAATTGGTTTAACGGTATATATGTAATGATAACTAAGGAACTATATCCAAAAAATTAAGGTTTACAAATCACATGAAAGAATTAAAATTTTAGAATTTTAGAGCGTTATCAATTCGATTTAATTTCCATACTTGTATAATTAATTTCATTTACAATATTAATGTATAGTAGTATATGTTAAAACAAAGAATATAGATTTTTTTTAGGAAATACTTGTTCTTTATAATTTTTAATTGGCGTGTCCAATAATAGAGACAATAGTTATATCCATACTAATATAATTAAAAGAATGCAAATTATAATGGATATTATAAGTAAGTTTGTTCCTGTGCGTAGATCGCTTGAGTTCAATTCTATGTCTAGCATCTCACATCTTAATTTCATTCAAGAGTTCCTAACTATATATGCATGCATATCACTGTGTAAATTAATTTCATGCGCACTTTCATAGATCAAGAAAAATTATTGGTTATAATTTGTTAATCATAAGAAGGTTCACCTAATTAAGAGTTAGATACATTTTTTATAATTTCTAGAAATTATTCTCATTTGTTAGGTAACATCCATCGGTTATGGATTGCTACATATAATTAGGATACACCAAATTAATGGCAATTGGCAAGATATGGTCTTTTATTTTTTAGAGAATTTCTACAATTTTTCTCTTTTCATTCAGCTAATGTAATCAACCATCCTACGCTTTTATTGTATGGTAGATAAACCCAATGATTGATATAGTTCAACTTGAATTAGAATCTACCCCATCGATGAAAATTCTAGAAAAAAATTAAAGTTGTGAAACACATATGTTATCAAGGCAATTTTTTGTCTAAAAAATCATATTGAGGCAAAGTTTATGCAGACCCCAAATCAAGACATAACGCATATGTACTAGACCTAAACACGCTCTTATATAGTTCCAGGTTCAGGCTATAATGTGGCATTTGTATAACAGAAGCACGGCTCTTTTTTCAAGGAATTTGAATTGGTTTCGATTCATGAGTTTCTTCCATCGATCTATTCCAGGGAAATCCACGTTCAAGGCCAAAGTACGCTTTTGCGCACAGTGCACCTAGCATTTCGTGCCTTCTCCTTGATCTCTTTTTTTTTTTGCGTTTTTTTTCTATCCCATGCCTTGTTGCCCTTTCTCATCATATATAATTCACCATGTTTTTGCCAAAATTAATTCTTGGTCTGAAACACAAGAAACGTGCCACTTACGGACCAAGAGCAGGAAAATGACGGGGCAAAATCATTTCCTCATTGGTAAATTGCCCCCCCCCCCGGGTTTACACTACTTGACTTTGACGCAGGTTGCAACAAGTATCCTCATTTTAGGGTCCGTTCTTTTTAACTTCTAAAAGTTACTTTTCTGCTTTTCTACAGTAACTAGCTTTTAAACGGAGTATCTTTTTAAGATAGAGTCTACTAGTTAATTATAGTACATACTGTACCGACTTCATTTATATCGGTAAAAACCACACATGAATTTCTGTTACTCTGTAATCTCTCATACGAACAATCCAAAAGTCACAAGCCGAACCAAAAAACTATAAATTTCAGCCAAAAAGAAAACTCTCTTAGTTGTGTTCGATCAGTGCCAAAGCCGAACAGCACCTTGAGGAAAATGCCCAGTCGATGTGAAGACGCGCGCGCAGGCACCGCGATCACGACCGCGCCGCTACGTACTGACGCAACCGCGCACCGGCGCAACCGCAGCGAGGGATCAGCCAAGGTCGGCGTCGTCCAAGGTGGCGGCCGCGAACAAGCTTGCGATGGCTCCTCGCATCCTCCGACCATCCGGCTCCAATAACCATCCCGTGCGTGGCGGCCGCGAAAAAGGATCGATCGTGCCGCGCGCGGCCACGACCACGCACCGGAAAAGGAAGGCCTCGGTCGCCGTCGCACGCTGTCCCACCCGGTCCTTTTCACGCTCAGGCTGGTGGGACGTCGCCGCGCCGTGGCAAGACAGGATCGAGCAGCTCTCGCTCGACGGCGCGCTGCCACATGACCACGCTGTGTGGCTGCAAACGGCATTGTCTCGGGGATCGAGGGGCCCCGGCGAAGACGTGCGAACGGCGGTGTGTTATTTTGGGCAGCACGGCTAAGAGGAATCTCCGGCTCAAACGGCGATGTGCAAACGGATGTTCTTGGACGAATCTCCGGTTCATAGCTAGACCAACCGATTCAGGGGCGAAGCCAGACAATAGAAGTATTAGGGCCACCTTTATTGTACAATGGTGTTTCCTCTACCGATGAACAGTAATAAACAGTGATTTTTTTATAAAATTTGCTTAATTTCATTGGGTCACTGGACCTCAATTCACCTATACTGGCTTCGCCCCTGAACAGATCCCTCGTTAGGGAAACGTGGTACGTGATGCGGGGTCGAGCGGTCGACTAAATTATTAAGCTACACGTTGGTGTCCGCGTGTGCAATCAGGCCGCCATCGCGCGTCAGGTACACGTCGTTCCGTTTTCTTTCTTCTTTTCTGTTCGTTCTCTAGTAGATGTATCTCTGTTCCCTTCTAAATTGACCGATCTTTCCGTCCACTTGGGTGCATGCGAACAAATACACTAATGCTGGTGTGAAGAAAGTGCGTGGTGGCTTAATTTCCACCATCAACATAGAATATCCATTTTTCCAGGGGAAAAAAGAATGCATTGTATCCAGTTCGGTGCAGTGTGAAATGTTTAATTTCTCATTTCATTACTGTATCAACAAACTCAAAATGAACCCTTTTCTTTTCTGAGGCTAACGACTTATGTTGGGATGTCAGCCAACATGTCAATCCATATTTTCCTAAAGCATTTTGGACATAAAGCATGATTATATACGAACTTCACATGCACATATCAACTGAGAACTGTTCTTAAGAATACTATAAACTTACGATGTATATCTCCTGATCAATAGGAATTTAATAAGATTACAGATTTATCCTTAGCCTTCGTCTTTCTAGACGTATGGTAAGGCGGCACACTCACAGGTGTATGTGCGTGCATGCATGGTGGTTTGTGTACGTGTGCGCCTTTTTGTGTAATCGCAAAAAAATAAGAGAAAGAAAACCCGCAATGCCAACGCCTCAATTGGATGATAAATTGACAATCCTCCACCGAACCGATCGAACTCGCATTTTTAAGGGGTTCTCACAGTCGCTGCATCTGAAGTGACTTCAAACATGCATGCCCCCATCGGCCAAGTTCAGCAATAGACCGCGTGAATAGCTAGCAGTGGTCCGACGAGTGCGTGCAGACGCAGACGTCTGCACCGACTGCACGCACCGAGAAATAGCGATCTAGAAGCACAGGATGAGCTCAAAAGGAGGGTTTGCACTGGCACAAAAGCCGGTTTTACCTCAGCATCTGCCCCTTTTTTTTTATATATATTTCCCCATGGATCTGATGGTGTCATCGACTCATCGTGCACTGAACTCCATTACTCTTGGACTGCTTTAGCTGAGAACATAATGCGGCAGAGCCGAGGGAAAAGTCGCATGACGTACTGAAGTTTTCAGATATCTTATGATCGATCGCCTTGCTTTCGGAGGCCGTTTTTTAAACGAAAAGCAAGAGTGAGAGAGATTGACCTCTGGAGCTTAATTATCTCATGTTCCATTACTGTGTCGCGACGTAATAGAACGGTGAGGAATGTAAACACAGATAGATTTTGTAGGATCAATGTAAATTAGCTTGGCATCTTACTGAAGTCTCCGTCTAAGTATCTAACCAGTGACGATGGTCTAGATTTCGAGCCTTGTTGAAATCTGCTGATGTGTATCGTGTAATTAAGAGTATCTAGCTGCGACAAAACTGCTCCCTACATTATCAATCTTCCAGATTAATATTTTCTTCCTTCCGGTCTAAACTCTAAACATAATTAATAAGGATGTATCAACTATCAAATGCTAACTGCTAACAGCACGTTTGTTCTCGCCATACAAATTTCAGGGAAAGCTTTTATCGAAACTTTGGCACATTCTTTAGCAACATACAAACCTCGCAAGATAGTGATGAAATGCCACTAAAACCAACTGGATATGTAGACCTCAACTAAGCACAACCGAGTGACCTCCTACGTCTATCTAAAGCATAAACCCCAGCTATGTGGAACGCAATAACGTCACATGATTGAGCAGGCGTTGGGGTTGTCGTCGCTGAACAAGCTGGTGATATGCTCGGCGGCGATGGCCTCAACGTTCCTCTGGTAGCAGGCGGGGGCCCACCTGTCGTGGGACTGGGCTGCCCCAACGCCGTAATAGTGGGCCACGGCGGCGGCGCTGTAACTGGGGTTCTGGGGCCACATCTCCGCCTTCTTCCCTGTTGGGTCCACGTTGCCGGTGACGTTCACCTTCTGCTGCCTCCTGTTCACCTCCACACGCTGCACTCCTGCAGCTTCACAAATGTGCTGTAAATATCTCTTCATAAAAACTTGTTCGTACGCATAGCACTGCTCACACAAGCTAAATTGACTATGAGCTCAGGTAAAAAAAAAAAAGAAGAGATTTTAGCGCAGTTCTATTCAGCTTATGGTTTATGGCTTCTCCTGAGCAAACAAATGTGACAGTTTCTCTCTCGTCGTTTTGAAGCGGTTTATCGGTATTCAGTTCATTCGTACAAATGCTCATACTAGACCAAAAGTTATCCGCCACGATCATAAGCCATCAGCTGCTATAACCGAAAAGAACACATTCTTTATTTGCCGAGAATTGCTCAAAAAAGTATTTCTGAACATGTGCTGCTGTGTTTTTGCGAAAAGTGTGCTGGGAAAAGCTTAGGCAGACATGTCATGATGGTTATTCAGGAGTACGAGTAGTGAAGGGCATGAAAAGCAAGTCTTGGGCACAATGGTAATGAGCAGAGAAAACAAAGTGTGATGTGTAGGGCCAGGTGACCAACCAACCTCTCATGCCGTCGAGCGCTTTCTTGACCTCACGCTCGCAGTCCATCCTGACCCTGAGCTCCACTGTCTGCCGCTGCATCCTCCTCTTCTTGTCCCTGTGGCCACCACTGACCGCTCCTAACATTCAAGCTAGAGAGCTGCTTTATGGCGCCTCCCATGAAGAATGCAGCGAGCTAGAGACTGAAGCACTAGCTGAGCTAGTGGATGGGCTCTCTTTATGACCGAGTGAAGAAGCCTAGGTAGCTACGGCTAGAGGGCCGCATAATGGCATGGCATTGTCTGGCTTTGTATGAAGCAAGCAGGAACTGTTCAAAGGCTTTCGAGAAGGCAGTGGCAATGCAGTGAGGGGACAGGAGAGGCGACGGGTTGGTGGTGTGGAGGATGACAAGAGAACACGAAGAGGGGAGAAGTGATGGAGCCGTGGTGGTCGGGCGGAGTCTCACGTGACGGTCGTGCAGTGGAACGGTTTGGAGCGCAGGGTGCAAGAAACCGTCTGCAAGGCTGCAACTCGGAAAAGGGGATTCGCCCATGCGCGTGAAAGGTGAATGAAGTGGATGACATAACGGAGAGGTCTTTTTTTGAGGCACGGACATGCTCTTTTCCACACTGGACTATGAATATTTCATGTTGTAGTTTTTTTTAGAGGAAGCATTTCATGTTGTGGTTAGTAGCAAAGCAAAGAACGTCAAATCTGGGTTCTTTTTGGCTTTATAATCACTCCCTATTAGAGTAATTAACTTTTAAATGGTACATCTTTAACTTTTAAATGGTACATATTTTCAAAATAAAGTTTACTGATATATTATAGTAGATATTATACCGAGTTTATTTATACTAATAAAAATCGCATAGAGTTCAGCTATATCGGCAAAAATCATATGATTGTTTCACTCTACATACTTGTCTCTCACGAATAGCTAGAATTTAAAAACTATAAACCAAAAGTCAAATCTATAGCATAAAAGAACCCACCCGTCAGGGCAAATCTCTCTATACACGGCTAGGGGTGCAAACGGGTCGGATTCGAACGGATATTGTTGTTACCATATCCTAACCTATATTTTTTTCTCCGGATTCGGTGCCAATCGGATTCGATACCGGATCGGTCGGGATTAACCTGACCCGTTTGCACCCCCTACTTATTTGTAAGGAATACATGCAGTACAGCAAATGAAGTAGAAGGACGTACTGTCAAGAATTTGATGTTACTACTTAATAGCTGATGTGGAAGATTTTATTTTACCATTGCAAAAAAAAAATGAAACGTTAAATAGTAACATTAACCCGAAATCAAATTTGAAGACGTATCGGATTCGGACGGCATCCAAAAGGACTCGGGAGAAACTTACTTACGGCTGATCTATTAATCTCTCTAGAGCAAAAAGCACACATATGAGACACATACAATTTACAGAGCTATCAGTTACATTTTATCACTTACTAATTCATGAGATAAAGAACACGGTAGTCAGTAACAGCAACAAGTAAGAGTTAGCAAGTAGCTTCTGTAGATTCGCCGATCCACTAGAGGCGGCCGGAGCCCTGCCTGCAACTGCAGGTGTCACGGCGGGAGAGGTCTGCTGCTCGTTTGACGGTAACGGGTCCTCCGGACCGTTGTGCTGCGATGGACCTAAGGGTACTGTCGTGCTGTTGTCAAGATCATGGCCTGCGTACGAGGAATGAGCATTAACATTTTAAGGGCAAATTGAAAAGTAAATGGTATCTCTTGCTAAGTAGTTTCGGACTTACATTCAGACTGGTACCAGCCCAACTTCATGTTTTCTCTGTCAAAAACAACGTGGTATCCAACCAGGAAATTCTCTGCATCCACGATTACCTCGTAAGAGATCATAAAATACTGAAACAAGTATGCCTATGTAGATTTTAGCGCTCACGTCCAATAATTCCAACAGGTCCTGGTGATTGCCGTACCGCTAAACAAAAGCTAGCCCGCGCTCCCTGTAAATTAGAAAATCAGATGATATCACTGACCGGCAAATCAACTGCAGTTTTAAGTTAATTATTATGTCCATAACTAGAAAATAGCATGTCGTCAACTTTCTTTGTCTTATGTATTTGGTATTTTTGTATCCTATATGTAAGTGCTATAAATTTCCATGTGAAGGAAAATTAGAACCGTCCATTGGAATTCAACAGATTCCAGTATTGAGTTAATGTGCTGGAGAAATTTCGATATTTGACACTGAATACGTGCACCTCTCAACTTTTAACCCCCAATTCGCACGCCTTTGGAAATTTAACCCTATCACTGCGAATTCTTTTGATTCAAGCGATTCTCCTCATTTTCTCTCCTTTTCTATTTTGACACTTGTCACTGCGAAAATGAGGAGAATCCCTTGAATCAAAAGAATTCGCAGTGACAGGTTTAAATTTTCAAAGGCGTGCGAATTGGGGGTTAAAAGTTGAGAGGCGCACGTATTCAGTGTCAAATATCGAAATTTCTCAATGTGGTGACCACCTTACCTAAAGGCTCAGCTGAATTGGTTCGATTAAAACCTAAAATGTTGACTGAACATAGCACTGGATTGCGAGATGCAAGATACGGCTGATGCCAGGCTTAGTCCACACAAGTCATGCAAACTCCAAACAATTATATATTTTATCATTTTTTAGTACATGAGCAAGCCTAACAAGTCCCGAACTTAAGAAATCCTATTCAAGTACAATATTGTATGTTTCACACACTTGAGCCATTTTAGCCAGAAGCTATTATGAAACAACAGCATTTATACTCCTATATGAACATATTTATAAAATAAGGAAATGTAGCAACATTAATATTTCAAATTTTCAATTCCCATACATAACACAGTCAGGACTCAGGACTACAAGGTTGTGTCTATTGAACTTATTGATGGTACTCTAGTAAGATATAATATCTCCATGTCTATTCAATAACCTGGGTGTGAACTCAATTGAAAAAGGCTTTGAATGTACTAAGTTAGATCGTACTTATTTATCAATATAAATGGAGCCACATTTGCATACCGGAACTTGGTTATTGTAAAAGGAAAACATTTAGAATCCACTCATCATAAAGCATACAGCATAACCCACCATCACTCAAAGCTGATTGATTATGACTCTAGGGCCACATTCTTCTCTTAGCAAACAAAAGAAGTAAAAAACATACCTCTCTGTCATTTAATCGTAATATAGGATTAACGGCCTGGAAGCTCTTGTTCACAGCAAAAATCAGAGTTATAGTTGGCACATCAGGCATCTCAAGAGGGCTGTAACCGCATATCAGTGAATATTTTTACTGATGAAAATATGAAATGACAAAAATCGAACAGATTCCTAATGACCTTAAGTGCAAATCAGAAGTTACCTAGCATTGTAGCAATATGCCAAAGTATTATCTTCGTAAGCTACTCTTGACGCATTAACCTGTTTGTCAAACTGCAAAATTATAATATATCAGTACTGAAATTTATCCACCCAAGAAATACCTGCAAGGAGTAGATATCCACCTCGATAGTGACAGCCTTGTAAACATCTGGAGGAAGGGAAGTAAATGATGTTCCGCTGTCAATTAAAGCCTGAAAGCTAGTACCCTCAAGGCATTTATGACCAATACAGGATTTCTCGACATTAACAGCATAAGTTTGACTGGGAGAAAAAGAAACAAAGATGTCAGTGGAGCTGTAAAGACCTTAAGAACCAATACAGCAACTGATGATCCCTCCAAGGCACTCACAGTTTGCCATACAAAGGAACAAATGGCGTAGACTGTTGGGTAGACACTCCTTGGTCACCAAAGAAAATTCTCCCAGAATCATCTTCCTTAAAGCACATTGAAAAGGAATTCTGAACTAGTCCAGCTTTTGCAAGAAAGCTAGGAACTGAGATATCTGCCATTCCAAGGCCAAGAAGTCCATCTGGTGCAATACCATCCAAATAGCTACCACTTTGCTTTCTACCACAACTGTACCACAAGGATACATCATCTTAGTAAAACTGAAAATTTCAGTGAGGAAATGTCACGAGTGGGCGGCGCGGGACCCCGACTACGAAGGCTGTAGTCGTGATTGGTAGAGAGGCGAGGGTTTTCCCCCTGCGCCCTATTTTGGAGAAAGAGAGGCAGAAATCAGATTCTTATTGCTTACCCCAAAACCGGTCCCGTACAAGGGATTATATAGCCCTTTTCCAACTAACTCCAACAGATTGAAACTCTTTAAACCTTAGAGATAACAAATATCTTGCCTAACTAACTCAATCCTATCTTTCCTAACCTAACTCAATCCTGATTACCTTGGCCGGCGCAGCCATCTCCTGCCGCACGGTCAATCCCAGGCCTGACACGGTGGGAGTAGTGTTTTCCCCACATAACATCTCTCCCCCCCTCGAGGAGCAGCTCGTCCGCGAGCTGGAATGAAGGATATCGCTCTCTGAAGGCGTCAATATCTTCCCAAGTAGCTGACGTCGGCGGCTCGCCCTTCCACTGGATGAGGACTTGGCGTACACCGCGCGCAAGACGCGTGTGAACCGCCGAATCCGACTCGGGAACTGCAGCGCCATGGTGCATAGCCGGAAGAGGTGGTGGTGCATCTGGCGGTGTACCGATGAATTTCTTGAGAAGACCCACATGGAAGACATTGTGCAGCCGCGCCCTAGGAGGAAGTGTCAGCCGGACCGCGACGTCATTGATGATTGCCTCCACGCGGTATGGCCCGTAGAAACGTGGCCGTAGCTTGCCGGCCGTAGTGGGCTGGAGATGTGCCGGCACACGGTGACGGACGCGCAGCCACACCCAATCCCCTACGGCGTACTGGACCGCGCGATGATGTTTGTCATAGTGGAGCTTGGAAATCGCATGTGCCTGCTCCAGGCGGTATCGAACGTCTGCAAGCAGCTCGTCACGCTCCGCCATGTTCTGGGCCACCGCCGCGACGCGTGTCTCCCCTGGTTCATATGAGCGGATGGATGGCGGATCCTGGCCATAGACGATCTTGAAAGGCGTGTCACGGAGGGAGGACTGGAAAGCCTTATTGTAGACGTACTCGGCCCATGGCAACCAGCGAAGCCATTGTCGCGGCCGATCTCCAGTAAAGCACCTGAGGTACATGACAATTACCTTGTTTGCTGCCTCTGCCTGGCCGTCCGACTGGGGATGAAAAGCGGAGGTCATGTGCAGTTTGGCTCCACACAGCCGCAGCAGTTCGCGCCAGAACGTAGAAGTGAAAACCGTGTCTCGGTCGGACACCATAGACTGAGGAATGTCGTGGAGACGCACAATGTCCCCGAAAAATGTCGTGGCCACCATCTCCGCCGTGTACGGGTGTGCGAGCGGAATGAAGTGGCAATATTTCTTGGCGGTCTACCACCGCCAGATCACCGATTTGCCGCCACGCGCGTAGTGCTTCGATGAAGTCAAGGCTAATGTCCGCCCACCGCCGCCGGAATTGGCAATGGCGTAAGAAGTCCGCGGCGGAGGTGCTCGCTTTGTTTTGTTGGCACGTGGAGCACCGCGATGAACTCTCGACCACCGAACGGAAGCGAGGCGTATGGAAATCGCGGCGGAGCCGTGGAGCGCGGCGCTGACGCCTCGTGGCTATCGTCATGGGCGGCGGACACCAACTCTCGTGCGGAGTGGAGACGTCGGCGCGATGTAGATCTTGGAGTCGAAGGCGACCAAACCGTCGATGACAGACCATGGCGTTGACCTTTCGCCGGCAGCGATTTCATCTCGGAGGCTCACCAGAGCGGGATCCGTGGTCTGTGCATGTCGGAGACGGGCGATGAAGTCGAACCGAGGTGCTGAGAGTGCCAGGACGGAGCCCACCTCGTGTCGCGGCGGGAGAGAGCGCCGCCACGACGTTGAGCCGCCGGCTTATATTCCACAAAGAAAGTCAAATCCCAAGAGCTTGCCCACCCAATGATGCTGAGGAATGGTAGCGAGACGCTGGTCCAGCAGGTATTTGAGACTAAAATGGTCTGTCTGTACCAGAAAACGGCGCCCCCAGAGGTAAGGTCGCCAGTGTCGAATGGCCTGTACCAGGCCAATCAACTCGCGCTCATAGGCAGCCAGGGAGCGATGTCGTGGAGCCACCGGCCGACTGAAGAAGGCGATTGGGTGCCGGTCTTGAATCAAAACGGCGCGGCCGTGGCGGCAAGCGCCGCTCGACCACGGCTCGCCGAGTGAAATCGGCAATACCAAAGACCGCGGCCGTTGTCATCGCTGCGCAGAGCTTTGAATGCCGTGGCCGCCTCCGACCATCGAAATCCGTCCTGCGAGCAAAGCCGTGAGAGGAGCTGCGATTGTGCCGTAGTCCCTCACGAACTTGCGGTAGTAGCCTGCGAGACCGAGGAATCCTCGAACCGCGCGCGCCGACCGAGGTAGTGGCCAGTCGAGGACGGCCTGCACCTTAGCCGGATCCATGGCCACGCCGCTTGCTGATATGATGTGGCCGAGGTAGGAGATGGAATCCACTCCGAAGGCGCACTTAGACCGCTTGATGAAGAGCTTGTGCTGCTGGAGGGTGGTGAGAACCGCGCGCACATGGCGAAGGTGATCGGCGAGTTGCTGAAAATCAGTATATCATCAAAGAAAACGAACGAACGGCGGAGGAAAGGCCGCAACACATCGCTCATGAGCGCTCGAACGAGCGTGGCGGTGCGTTACGCGGAAGGCATGACGAAACTCATAGAGACCCTCGTGCATGCAGAAGCCGTTTGGCCACATCCTCCGGTTCATGCGACTTGGTGGTAGCCGAACGAGGTCGAGCTTGGCGAAGAACTTGGCGCCATGCGGCTCGCCGAGGAGTTCATCGACCACCGGAATTGGAAAAGCGCCTTGACCGTGATGGCGTTGAGAGCTCAGAGTCGACGCAAAATCGCCACGAGCCGTCCGCTTTTTGACCAATGAATCGCGCGACGAAAGCGGAAGAGCCGCGCGAATGAGACCTTGATCCAAGATGACAGAGCACCGCTGCTCCAATTCATCCTTGTGCGTGACTGGGTAGCGATAAGGACGGACGGCCACCGGCGCCGAGCCTGGCAGAAGTGTAGTGTTGTGGTCACAGGACCTCGGTGGCGGCAGTCCCTGAGGTTCAGCGAAGAGCGAAGCGAAATCGACGAGGAGTGCCGCCAAGAGGTCAGGTCCCGTGCAGGAGCGAAGACCGGGACTCGCCGAGCCCGCCATCCCGCGCCAATTGACGCGATGATCGTTGCGCCAGAATGACATGGTGAGAGCCCCGAAATCCCAAAGGATCGGTCCCAGGGACGCCAGCCACTGAGTTCCCAGCACCACATCATAGCCGGCCAGCGGAAGCGCAAAGAAATCCTCCTGGAATGCCTCCCCATCGATGGCGAAGGTCGCCGGCCGGAACACGCCCAGGCAGGGTACGCGCTCGCCGTTGGCCACCGTCACTGACATGTCGTCACGGCGGTGTAAAAGAGGTCAGTGGCTTTCGCCGCCTCCTCGGAGATGAAATTATGCGTGGAGCCAGAGTCGAGGAGGGCGTGGAGGGTGGCGCCGCCCACCTGGATGCGCACCTGCATCGTCTCGCTGGTGCGGATACCGGCGATCGCATGGAGAGATATCTGAGGGTCTGCGGCGAATCGGTCGGCTTCCTCCGACTCGACAATGTCATCCAAGTCGCTCAACTCTAACAAGAAGAGGTGCCGCACACCCGCTGTGGCCCCGCCAAACTTCTCATTGCGCTTGTAGCACAACCCGAGCCGACGGCGCCTCCTCCATCTCCGCTACCGACAGCGCCACCGCGCCCTCCACGAAATCGTGGGTGGTGCGATCGCGTGGTGGCGTGGTGGTCAGACGACCACGCTGCGTTGCGCGAGTGAAGGCAGCGATTCCTTTGCCCACGAACGAAGCGGCGGCGCCGCTTATCCGTCGCGGAGCTCCAACTTATGCGCGAGGCTCATGGCGACCGCTAGCGTTTGGGGATTGTGAATCTCAACATCCAGACTGAGCGGCGGTTGCAGGCCACCGGTGAAGAGTTGGACCTTCTGATCCTCCGTGAGGTAACCCGCCCGAGGAAGGAGGCTCTGGAATCTGTCCTGGAAATCGGCCACCGAGCTCGTCTGTTTACACGCCACAAGTTCCCCCAATGGATTAGAACGCAGGGGAGGTCCGAACCACAGATGGAGGAGCTCGGTGAAGCGGCGCCATGGCGGTGTGCCTTCATCCCGCTGCACCTGGATGTACCACATCGGGCGATGTCCATCGACATGAAGCCATCCACACCTTCTCCTCCTGCAATGCGCCGTTGATGGAAGTATGACTCACACCGATCGATAAAGGGAAGCGGATCGCCTTGCCATCATACTTGGGAAAATCCACTCGAAACGCGCGCGGTCCGAGTGGTGCTCGCCCGAGGTGTTGCGGCTTGTGGAGGCTGTATCCGACAATTGACCCGGCCGCTGCAGTTCCAGGCGTTGAATCGCCTGGGAGTTGTTGGTGACGACCGACTGGAGGGTCTGCACCTCCTTGGTCAGGGCAAGGATCATGGATTTGAGGTCATCCTCAGCTGTGCCCGACATGGTAGAGGCGGCGGAGGAGGCTGGTGGCGGAACGGAAACAATGGAGGGCGATGGCGGAGGCTCGGATCGTGATACCAAGATGTCACGAGTGGGGCGCAGACCCCGACTCACGAAGGTCGTAGTCGTGATTGGTAGAGAGGCGAGGTTTTCCCCCCTGCGCCCTATTTTGGAGAAAGAGAGGCAGAAATCAGATTCTTATTGCTTACCCCAAAACCGGTCCCGTACAAGGGATTATATAGCCCTTTTCCAACTAACTCCAACAGATTGAAACTCTTTAAACCTTAGAGATAACAAATATCTTGCCTAACTAACTCAATCCTATCTTTCCTAACCTAACTCAATCCTGATTACCTTGGCCGGCGCAGCCATCTCCTGCCGCACGGTCAATCCCAGGCCTGACACGGCGGGAGTAGTGTTTTCCCCACATAACAGGAAACTAATCATGAGTAAAGTTGTTCAGTACTAGAGCACCATCTCTAATCCCAACCATTCTGTTCAGAGGGTGAATTGAAGTTTAAATAATAATGCAGAATGTAATCACAGAAGCAAAGAATAATTGTGGCTTAAACATGCCATTTTGTAGGCAAATGCATCTGATGCCTATCCAGGCGTACAGAGTATGCAAATACTGCAGTGGTAAATATGCAGACAATGGAAATGCTGTTGTTCACTTACAATGCCCCCAGTTGAGAGGGTTGAGCTTTGTCAAGTAATGTTGCTCAACTAGACCAATGAAACAGTGGAATTCATGGAACAAAAGTATAGAACTCCTAATGAGGGTGAAACCAGCAGATACAGAAGTTTACCCTATAATGACTGAAGCCTTCACTGGTACATGGCCCTCCCTGGAATCCAAGTGTAGTGTATCCTCAATTAGCAATCCAGAGCTGGTTGTATTTTCTGAAAAGTAATCAATATTGTATGGGCAAGGCTGCTTTGGGTTTGCACAGCCTGAACCCAATAAGCAAAGTTCATGGCTGCAGGGCAGATGCCGGCTCGTTGTTGATTCAGCTGGCTTGTAAATCCCGAGATCTCTATCCTGCATAATAGATGCTCCATATATGACGGAGCACCTGCCAATCAATATTTGGAAATAAGCGCTAAAACTGCTTCCAAATTTGTGAAGTGCCCTCTTGTTTGTGCATTTGATATTAGGTAATATAGGCAACTTAGAATCAACAAAGTTCAACAGAACATTGCACTGCAGGTCACTAAACATGTAGCTAACTGCGCTTAGGTTATTGCTTGAAAATTAACTTGGCCGGTCCCCAAACTTGCAAATTGTGTCGCTTAGGTTATTGAGACTTTTCAGTTAGCTAAAAACAACGGTACAATGGAGGTGTGAATCTGAATAAGATCATCTATATGGAATGACTTAGATGATCCATGTGGCTTTGGGGGCAGAATTTATTATTAACTAAAGCCTAAACGGGCTAACAACGCAGTTGAATGGAGATGTGCCACTCCTTTCCACCACTATTCAGGTGGATGATCCCTGTAGTAATTTAGGGTCACATGATGATATCCATAAGCTTTGTAACGCTATTTCCAACTACATCAGCATTTTTAGCTAACTTAAAACTGATAATGACACGACACAACTTACAAGTTTATGGACCGACCAAGTTGAATCTCAAGTTTTGGAACCTCTGGTGTAATGGTCGCTAAATTCAATTGAAAGTTAAGAAAGTAACAGCAAGCAGAAAGCAGACATGTCATGTATTTTTTTTTCAATCTACGTGGATGCCAGGTTCACACGTCTTACTTATGGAAAAATTCCATGACACTCTGGCTGGTGTTAGTTCTACAACCGCCCGGGGTCTGACTATTGAGACTTTTTCAGTTAGCTAAAAACGACAGTACAATGGAGGTGTGAATCTGATGAGATTGTCTATATGGAATGACTTAGATGATCCATGTGGCATTTTGGGGTGGGGCTGGGAGGGGGGCAGAATTTATTATTAACTAAAGCCTAAAAGTGCTAACAAGGCAGTTGAATGGAGATGTGCAACTCATTTCCACCACTATTTAGTGGATGATCCCTGTAGTATTTTAGGGTCATATGATGACATCCATAAACTTTGCAACGCTATTTCTAGCTACATCAGCATTTTTACCTAACTTAAAAATTTACAATTTTATGGACCAAGTTAAATCTCAAGTTTTGGAACCTCTGGTGCAATGGTCTCTAAATTCAATTGAAAGTTATTTCTTAACAGCAAACATACATGCCATGTATTGGTTTTAAAAAACCTACATGGATGTCATGATCATGTCTTACTTACGGAAAAATTCCATAAAACTCTGGCTGGTGTTAGTTCTAGGGAAAACATTTAGCCACCGAAATTCGGTTTTCTTGGCCCACCCCAAAAAAAGCCCAATTTGGCCCAAAATTCCATCCTGTCTTGAAAAATACCAGCCGGTCCATCCTTTCTCATTGACATGCTTCAGCGACTGCGGCCCATCCCCATTCCCCATCTCCCCTCTCTCTCCTTCCCCATCCCACCCATAGATGTCACAGCCGATCGGGAGGCGGAGGCGGAGGCGGCACAGATGTGGCTGACGGGACGGCGACAATGGAGCCGCAACTTGGGTGCTTCAGAGACGATGTTTCTTGAATTTGAATGGTGTTTTTGAATACTTCGACCGAATTTTTCTGAAAAAATCCAAAATTTCTGAATTTCGGATTTCTGCCCGGGGGGAGGGGGTCCCAAAAAAATTAAACCTAAATTGTTTTCCCTGGTTAGTTCTACAACCTCGGGGGACCATTTTGTAAAGTATCTAGACATACAAATAAACATCTAATCTATGTATCTGCTGAAATTGACACGACCATGTCCCAGTACAGCATCTGCAGACCTTATCACCTTAACATAATGCTAATTATCAAAGGGGATGAATACCAAACTCCCACGGTAGCCAGACAAAGGAGCACACTTGATACAATCACAGGGAACCCAGAACAAGTCGCTTCCAGTATCCAATGCGACCAGAAAGGAAGTGTTTGGCGTCCCAACGTCCACCCAAGTGTAATACAACCTACGCAACCAAAAGAAGAAGAAACACCATTAGCTTACAGAGCTTTGAACCATCAATAATTCACAATGTGGCGCAAACCCTCGGCCGGGGGGGGGGGGGGGGGAGTGATGGCGACGCACCAGCCGAAGTCGTTGCCGAGGGAGAAGGTGCTGCCACCCTCGGAGAGGGAGAGCAGCTGGTACATTCCGCCGACCTGCCGCTGGAGGTCGCTCCGCACCAGAGCGCGGTAGTACTCCCCGCTCCCGCGCCGCGGCCACCGCCCCCCGCGCGCCCCCACTGACAGCCGCGCCTCGTCGGACAGCCGGTGCACCATCCTCGCCGACAGCGTCCCAGCGGACGCCGACGCCGCCGCGGCGAGCAGCAGGAGGAGGACTACCGGAAGGCGCATGGGTGGTGAATCTGAGGTGGCGGTGGTGGATCTGGGGACAATGCAGCGAGGTGGCGGCACGAGGGGATCTGGGGTTAGGGTATGCATGTGGGAGGCGGGGAGAAGGGAGGAAGAGGAGGCGGTGGCGGAGGGGAGGGTGGGAATGTGACGGGGGAGGGGAGCTTGGGCGGTGTGAGTGGAGGTGGTGATGGTGGTCTGGAAGTTTGCGCAAAAAGGAGGAAGGCGGACAAGGTTTTGGTGGTTTTGCTGAATAGCCCTTGGAGTAGTTTGGTATTTCTGTTGAAGCATCCTCCAACTATCCCTTCCCTCCCGCCCCTCTTTTAGGGTGTGTTTGGTTGTTGGGATGGAGTGGGATGGGATGGGATGATATGGTTCCAAAAAAAAGTGGAACCACATGGTCCAGCATCTAAAGGGAATATTCTCTAAATTTGCATAGGCTCATCCCACTTTGGACCATTCCATCCCACCCCATCCCTCAAACCAAACACATGGATAGGTTTGGTCAAAGGGACCATCCCATTCTATCCCACCCCATCCCAGCAACCAAACACACCCTTAACAATTGTCAGCGTGGCAGCATCACTCACTTCCCCTAGTACCTCACTTTCGCCAGTATTATTACGAAATCTAGAAAGTTACATTATAGAAGAATACTAAAACTACCTTTGAGGAGTTTAAACTATAAATAGAGAAGCATATGTACAATAAGAAGATATCTAAAATTGATAAAGACTACGTTCTAGTGTTCTCTCTTAATTGTATCTCTTGGTGATTGATCTATTGTGTTTTTCGTGATTAATTGTATAAATTGCATTGCCATTTGTATATTCCTCAATGATTTATTAATAAGTTCCTCGGTGATTTATTAATAAGTTATTAGCATGACTCACTCTACAAGGTGCACGGTATGCAAATCACAAACCAATTTATTGTGTATTGCGTTTTATGTTTCAATCTAGACTAGTTCTATATTCGTTTGCAATGCCATGTTTAGATCGATCTTGTTTCAATTATTTCCAGTCATAGATTGATCTGCAATCTGCATATAAGATTTAGAACCTAGTAGATTTGTCATCTAGCTTCTTGCGTCTAGATTGGATTGCATCCTTTGATTAGAATAAGATCAATTCAAAGAAAATTTGCAAACCATTGCCGGCCGCTACACGGCCTCGCCCGTCGCACGGCCATCGCCCGACCTTGGTCGACATGACCGCCGCTCGCTTGAAGACGCTGATGCCCGAGGCCCGGTGCCTCCTCCCGGGTCGTGCCACTGCCCGACAGCATCCGGAGACGTCACTTGCCGACGGCTTGGAGCCGTCGATCTCACGCTGGTCGCCCAAAGTTAGCTTGCAGCCACTCCGACTGCCCCACGTCCACACCTGAAGTCGCCGACAGTTAGATCTCACCGCTGCCCAAAGCCCCGGTGCTAGCTGGCTGGCTACCACCGCGCTCGGCCGCTACTGCATCCAGCCGACGTCGACTTGAAGTGCAGTGGATGAGGCGACACAGTGCACACCTGGTCGCCGCCGGACTCCACAAGCCGCCGGTGCTCAAAGCCGCCGTTGCTCGGTTTCCTGGCATCCCGCTAGACTTCGTAAGCCCCCGGTGCTTGAAGCCGCCCCCGCTCGATCCTCCGGCCACCCGCTAGGCTCCGCAAGCCGTTGACACTTGAAGTTGCTGCAGCTCAGTTCCCCAATTGTTGCCCGACGCCCGGTCGCCTATCGTTCCCTGAGCGCCTCGCGCCGCCCGCAGCGCGCCGCGCGTGGCGAGCAAGGTGGCGCCACCTCACTGCCGCGTCGACTTCCCCTCTCCCCGTCAGCGCCACCGCTTCCTCGCCACTCGGCCTTACTGCGGCGTGGACTTGGTCCATGGACCAGGGCCCTTGTCGTGGGACTACCCCTTGGTCGACGTCACCATGCCATATATCTCTTTTCCGTTGAAAAATAATTCGCTGAAATTAAATTCCCTGCTGACGCAATAAATCAGATTTTCCTTTAGGAAAATAATTCCAAAATCCTGATTTTCCATTTTCTCTCTTTTCAAACTTCCCAGAGCCCGTTCTCCCTCATTTTAACTCCGATTTGGCCCATTCAAATTTCTAAATTCATCAAAAATTCCCCTCTATCCATTTCTAGCCTCAATTCAAATATTTGAAGTCAATTTGAATTTATTTTGAATTTATTTGAATTTGGTGGGTTATTTTGACGTGTAGACTTCGACGATTCGGGAGATTTCTTCGACAAAGATTCAAGCCAATTTGAAGAGCAAGGCAAGTCACACTCCTTGATCATGTTGATCCCAGTTTTCAAAATAAAATTATGTTGATTTAAATTATATTGCATGCATATTTTTATTCAACGTATTTCAATTCGGTTTTAAATTTAGTTATTGCCTACTTGTTAATCCCTCCATTGAATTTGAAATCCTTATACCTTGTCACCCTAGATTAAAACTCTAGTTAGTACATTAGTATTGGCTAGAGAGGTTTCATATCAAATGCTTAGACCTGCTTAGCTACAATATTTGTTTTGGGATATCTTTCACATGAAATGACGAACATTTTCACATAAAATGTTATGTACTCTTGACTTTGGTGAGTCAAGGAGGTTTATGAAATATTTTGAAAACAAAATATGAAACTGGTTTAGACTTAGGCAATTGGTTAGAGTGGTGGGTGCAGGCATACCCTGTTGGTTGGAGCCGCAGCGGTTGATTGTCGTGCATGGGGGTATGTGGTTGGGCCTAAGTCAGATTAAGGACCGGTCTGTGAGCTACTGTTGCAAAGCCTTAATCGTACTACCACATGGCTGGTATGGGACAGTCCTGGCTGAATAATTTGTGAAGTCCCAACCTGAGTCAAGTTGTAGGCTGAAAGTGAGCGTGGTTGGTGCCATGTGAAGTCTTACTTGGGCGAGCGTGGTTAAGCCATGAGAAGTCTCGTCTAGGCTCAAGAGGGGTCCCATCGGTGGATTCTCATCGGGTAAAACCTTAGAGTTGGCTCGACCAGGTTGAAGGCTTTGCATTGTAAAGGTCTTGTCACGACTCCTTGCCGCACACCTAAGTGTGTAACTCGCGTGGCACAAAAGGATGATCGTGTCTTGTGGGTAAAGCTGTACAACCTCTGCAGAGTGTATAATCTATCCTGGATAGCCGTGCCCACGGTCATGGGCATGCTGAGTAAAAGTTTTTCATGGATTAGATTTTGTTTTTCAAAATGTTTTCAAAAACCTTGTGGATGGATGGAATCCATGAGAGAATGAAAACCTTACGGATGGATGGAATCCGTGAGAGATTGAAATCTGGTGAATGGATGGAATTCATCAGAGTTGCGCAGTGAAAGCATGTGGATGGATGGAATCCATACGTGAGCTTTTGGAAAAGATGGTCCGGGTGGGATGCCCGTGGATAGGTTGGTGTATGGTCGGAGCCTGCACTGACGGTATTACTTTTTGCAATAAGTATTGTTTTTACTTACTGTATTAAATTCAGCAATTTCAATCTACTTATTGTATTTCTTAAATGCTGTTTTATGCAAACTAACCCTATAAGCCTTCCATTGAAGCCTTTATCATTATGGTGCATTTTCCCGTGTGACTTGCGGAGTACAAGTTTGTACTCACCTTGCTTTTTCCACACAGAGAAGAAAGACGTCAACTACGGTGAAGATCTGGACAAATAGGCTGCGTCTTACTGTCGTTTGCCTGTGGGCAGGCTTGGGCTTCGCTTTTATCAGTTTGCTTCCGCAGTTCTTTACTTTATTTATTTTGCCAATGAGCGTTGGTGTAAGACTTGGCCATAAGGCCGTACCCTTTTAATTAATATAATCAGTTATTTGTGCTTGGTAATTATCTTTGTTGTACTATGTGCACTAGCTGATCCTGGACTAGTGCGATTTACACAGAGGATCCAGGAGTCGTTGCTCCGGATTCCGATAGGTTCGACCTTCCCCACCTCCCTCCTTAGCTCAGGCGTTGCCCTGCACACATTCCATATGCCCAAGCTATGGCTGAAGTGGCGTCGTCGTGGTTGAAGTGGCCGTGGTCGTGGCACCATGGTTGAAGTGGCCGTGGTCATGGGCCATTTTGACCATGGTGCCATGACCATAGCCACTTCGGCCTTGGGGCAAGGATTCTCAAGGAGGCGATGCAGAGGTGCCAGCGGCGGTGAAGGGAATCCTTGCGGGGAGTCCGACAGGTCAATGCCGTGGTCTGCGGTCGATGGAGGCGGGGAGAGAAAAGGAGGTGGGAGAGGGCCTTGCGTAGAGATTCGTGCGCGTGCGCCATATGCAGCCTATCCAAGGTTGATTTCATGGAGATGAAATAGGATTCTGATCCAGAGAAGTTCCTTCCCTATTTGACCATCATACTGGGCTCTCTCCAGCAGAAATTTCTGGCCAAAACAGATCACATGCCTGATATCACTGATGGCTCGCTTTCATGCACCACCCTTGCTCAAGGCTTCGCTTCTATCCCTACTCTTTTGACTAGCGTCGCATTCGCCTAGTATCATCCAGCATCTCTGAGGTCTCAACGCTCAATTATGTCCAACTTAAGATATCGTTAGTTATTGTCGGGCCCTGATCGGTTCGGCTTGAGCTTCTGGCTTCTGGTTTATTTTTCACTATTCATAAATTTCATCTTTTTTCTGAACTTTTGGCTTTTTGTTGAGCTTTTTTGCCGGTTCTTTTTTTCCCGTATTCGTTTGTATTATACATATTGGGCTAACATATTTTTTATATTTTTAATTTTTTTAAAATTTAATTATGCTAAATAAGCCTCTGTCAGTTACAGTATTTTTTCAGCTATAAGCTATGAACTTTTAAGCCCAACTAATCACCACCTAATTAAGATATCGTTAGTTATCAACTGGTTATCTGGTTTATGACTTTAGCTGCAGGAAGCTGGATAAGACGAAAAGTACAAAAAAAAATGACCCAGTACTTTTTGGCACCCAACTACACGAATGACGCTGTACTTTTTCTGCTCGCACGTTCAGTTCGGCTCAAAATTTGATCACTAGACTAGTACTGTACGAGCCGCAGCATTTCGTTGAAAAGAAATGAATCAATACATACTCTAGGCAGAAACATTCGATTGAGATGTTCCACTTTACTTCTGAACCGACAGCGATAAGTTTAGGGCCTGTTTGGTTGGTACTTAAATTTACCATGCCTAAGAGCAGCTTCAAAAGATGGGCTAAATTTGATCCCCTATAATCTCATTTTAGGGGACATGTTAAAAAGTTGGGGATCAATATAAACTCCTTTGCTCCAACAGTTATCCCCAAAATTGATCCCCTAAATATTTTAAATCTGCTACATGGGCTTATAGCCCATATTAGTTATAATCGCCCAAAGCAAACGCTGCCTGTTCATCCTTCTAGCGCCGCCTGTTCTTCCTTCGCGCCGCTGCCTCTTGAGCTGTCTTTGCTATTCCAATCGCCCCGGCCGTCGCCCCGGCCATGTGGCATACCGTGCCGATTGCAATCGGATAGCAAGCTACATGGTTGCGTATTCATTTCACCGCCTGTTCATTCCTTTCGCGCCGCCGTCTTTTTTGAGTCGTGGCCGCTATTCCAATCGTCCGCCGCCGCCCCGCCATGTGGCATACCAGTGATTGCAATCGGATAGCAAGCTACATGGTTGCAGTATTCATTTAACTTTGTATCCATGGTTGCATATATGCTTGGTGGATGCAAAGCTAAGAGATTAATTAATGTCCGTGGTTTGGTTAAAGTGGTGTTAGTATATTTTCTTTATGTTGGGGATGATGTTAGCCCAATTTGTACACATTTCATAGCACCTGCACATAGCAATGCATTAATAGGAATGACTTCTTGTTGATATCTTCACTTCATACAATGCTTTTGCTTGCTCTAGTGCACAACAAAAATAAACATTTGTTAGTTAGTTCATTTCAAAAGTTATACATATGAAGCAAGTAAAATATACAAGGAGGCAAAATAACCTTATCTTGTATTGTCACCCCGCTCCGCCTTCTACTCTCAATTCGACTAATACATCCACGTAACTTGTTTACACCATCTTGTATAGCTTTCCAACGATGAAAAGAGAATTTTCGTAACGATCTGATTGGAATTCCTTATTGGAATGAAAATACTCATGTATTCTCTTCCAATATGCTCCACGAGTTTGATTAGTGCCTTGGATAGGATCAATACTTGTATTCAACCATGCCGACACCAATAGCTCATCTTCCAACTGCTGAAATTCTTTGTCCTTTTTGATTTGGTCTCAAGGAGGGTGTATGATCCACATTCGTGATGGTTGCTCCTCAACAGGCCAAGTCCTTCCCAAGCAAATTCACTATTTCCATTTGACAACAGGTTTGTAAAATAGCCATCACCATCCATGGTTCAGTACTATTTGAAACAAAACAATCCAAGAACAAAAATTAAGAATTCATGCCACTTTATAACAAGATTATGTGTAATTTGGAGTGAAACAAGTAATAGGAGTTACCTGTTCCTGTAGTTGTGTAAAACTTGTCATGTACTTGCTTTAGTTTACTTCCTAGAAGGTAGAAGTCTTTCAGTCACTTTCCAAGCTTTGTGGTTGCTACAAGGCACGAAAAGAACACTCAAAGTTATTTAAGTGGACATGAAGTCAACTATCATTTCAGCTTTATTTTGACATGCAACTTCCAATACCATTTGTGTTCATTTATGAAAGAAGCTTTTTTCTTTTATTTGTCTGAAACACATTGTAGATACGGGTACTTTCATAACGTAAATAAGGAGAAAAACTACATCATCATATATTCATGGAACGGCCATTCTAATAATACACAGATGACAAGAACAACGAGGAACTTATCTATAGCACAGATGCCGAAACTGAACTTAAAACGGCAAACGAAATATCCTGTCAATTTCTACAGAAACTTGCAGCCGCCAAGGCAAAATAATATGGCAAGATTACACCTTCAAACCAATCTAATAGATAGAGAGATCAGCATGCTAGATCAACTAAGCAGACGATATATGACACCATCAGAGAGATATTTAGCACCGATCAGAGAGATTCAACACTATTCATAGTCAGTGGATAGAAAGATTTCAGCACCATTCACAGGTATAAACACAAACAGGTCATCTGCAAGACCGCAACATTACCAAGCACACAATCAATTATATGAACCGCGTTTCTCCCATTGAAGAATCCAAACAAACAACAAAGAAGAGCTATCTAGGCAGGCAGGCAGGCATGGTTCATCCAACGCAGCAGAGCCTGCGAAAAAGAAAAAAAAATCCAAGCTTTGGCCCATGAAGGTAGAAGGTAGAAGTGCACAAATCCAAGCTTTCAGGTACACCTTTTCTCGTGCGCCCGTGCGCGACCGGCAGAGATGCGCAGCGGCCGGCGAGGAGAGGCGCAGGCGGCCGGCGAGGAGGCGCAGGCGGCCGGTGGAGATACGCAGCGCCGGCGAGAGGCGCAGTGGCCGGCGAGGAGGTGCAGCGGCAGAGAGGCGCAGCGGCCGGCGAGGAGGCGCAGCGCCGGTGGAGAGACGCAGCGGCCGGCGAGGAGGCGCAGGGCCGCGAGGAGGCGCGAAGGAAAAAATGGCGCGGAATCGCTACTCGCGCGTGGCATGGGTGATTGGGGACGCGTGGGCTGAGGCCATTTTTGGCTCCGGTGGGGTTAGGTATTGGGGGTATTAAAATTTTTAGTGGTGGTTTTGGGGATCTTTTGGAGGGGTTTTTTTTTCACTAATCACCAAAATTTGTTTTAGGGGATGTATTAGCCCATCTCTTGGAGTTGCTCTAAATTTAGACAATGTGTGACTGCCAAATAAAGTATGGCTAACAAAATCGAAGCCACACTTGTGGTAAAATTTGACAAGAAATTAAGTCTATGACGTGTGGGGCCGGGTGCTAAGAAAGTGTGGCATACCACAGTTGCGTCAGTGAACCAAACAGCTACCTAAAAACTGTGGCACACCTAACTTGTGGCTAGGCAACTTCTAGTCATGAACCAAACATGCCCTTAGTCTTTCTCTGTATCGCATTTCGACAGTTGCCTTAAATCACAAACCAATCATGCCAAGGTCATTTCAGATCCAACGACCACCAAATCAGGGTGGTGATCGGTTCGGCTGAAAAGCTCGTGGCTTATGGTCAAAACATCTTGAGTCAATTTGAAAAACATCAGAATCGATGAAGCTTATTTAGCGTAATTAAATTTTAAAAAATTTAAAAATAAAAAAATATGTTAGCCCATTACATATAATACAAACAAATACGGGAAAAAAAGAACCGGCAAAAAAGCTCAACAAAAAGCCAAAAGTTCAAAAAAAGACGAAACTTATAAATAGTGAAAAATAAGCCAGAAGCCAGAAGCCGAAGCCGAGTTGATCAGGGCCAGATCGTCAGTAACATGAAGCACCCCATTAAACCTCCATTCTCCATCCACCACGAAACTTGCTTGCCACAACAGACGACATTAACTCGGCGATGGATCACCAAATCGATCGCAGTCTACCTCAAGCGGTGTCTGTATCCTCGAAGAAGTGAAGCCGGTAATGATTTCCGAACCACCAAAGAGGCATTTCACTGTACTGTCTCTTTCACAATTATTCTCCACTTGTCTGAAAAGTTTCACTTAATTTTTTCTTGCCATATGCATCTACTATTCCACTCTACTTATCCTTTAACATCAAAGAAGGAAATGGATTACAGTAGCAGCGGAGGTTTCAGCTCTCAGTAGGTCCATGGCCCCACTGCTACCAGTAGCAGAGAAAAAGCAGCTGCCGAGAGAGGCTTGTGTATAAACAAATTATTGGCATATCTCCTGCACACTAGGCATGTTTGCCACTAGCAAACCTGCAGATTTGCAACATAGTGACAAACGTCGCATAACATCGATATTTAGTGGAAGTCAGTTGGGAATGCAGAAAGGAAATTGCCAGGTAAAAGGGGGAGTAGTGGAGTACCATATGCATCCAACCATCAGTTCATGAGGTTGTGATTCTCTTTTCTGAAGGCACAGGCACTGGATCAGATTCCAAGTTGCAAATTAAAACGCAACTGGATGATGATCTCTTGGGTAGATAAAGACAAGTGGGGGTGTCGTGATACATACGCATATGATTATAATCGATCAGCAAATGCTTTTACCTGTTAATTAGGTAGGTATAGGTGTCCTCCCCAATAACAAGTCGATCCTATAGTTTATCCATTACTTCTGGTAACCTTCTTCCTGTGATTTGTTCCATTCCAATTGCGTAAGTGAATGTAATATTAACATTTAGCTTGTCACATCGAACAATAAGAATAATATATCCCTAAATATTTCCAACAACGATGAAAATACAGTCAAGAAACAGAGATAAGATTGGGGGTTTTGGAAATAGACAACCTATAACTTAATTAATATTTGCCTCGAAGATTCTTCACCCTTTGCTTGCACTGCATCCCTCTATCACTGCCTGCGGAGGCGAAAGCAGTGTAGTACGGAATCCAGAGCTCCACTATACGACATTTCGGTGATCTTTGTCACTAAAAACAGCTCCTTTATACTTGAAAAACCACGGTAAGTTCGATATATATATCCTTCAAATGGCTTATACTGATTTATTTCAAATGGCAACAAAATCAAAGCTGAGCAACGCAGTGACAATTTTGCTGTATAGTATGCAATTCTTTTATCAGGCATTCAGACACTTACCTTATGTTTTTTTTAACGAAGAGAGGAATGCCGTATATTCTGTAAGACTGTAACAACCACTTTATTCTCCTCATTGTCTTCTTGCTTTAGTTGCTTATGTTACTCGTATTTAGCAAAGACATCATCAACGTGGAAACAAATTGGACTTTGGAGCTACACATAGGACTCAGGCCTTGTTTGGATGCCGTCCTGACCTTCGTGTAAAAAGTGGTGTTCGAAGGCAGCCTAGAATTTTGATGATTTTTGGCTGGATGGACAGGCCTAGGTCGTGTCGTTTGGTTGGAGATCTGGGCCGAAGAAAACGTAAAGTAAAAAAAAAAGGGACGATGTTTCGAGAATCAGAGCCTAGAACCAAGCACGCTTCTATCAACCATGTTCTAAAACCAGTTTAACCATCCCCAAATCCTTCCCTTCCTCTTCTCATCCTGAACAAATACCCAAATCTTCCTCTGATTTCACCGAACCGAGTGCAGGCGAGGCATTGAGATGGGGCGGAGGCATTCGGACGCCGTCGGCGGTGGGCAGAGCCGTCTCAACAATTTCAAGAGCCCTTGGGCAAGCAAGACAGTAAGGACCCATCAATCTAATTTTTTAATATAACGATTAAAGTATATAGTACTATTAATAAGAGTTAACTTGCAGCATATGTTTAGTTCATTAAAGACAACGATAGTACAACAAAGAAACTAAAAGAACGGTAAAATAACTATTATGATTACCTCAAATAAAATAATAATGCTTCAGTGCTTCTTAAAAAATCGCCTTCGCGCATTTCTTGATGCAAAATCTTCAAGAACAGTATCGAGATTAATGTTGTCCAAAACATCCTTCTCAATGCTGCACATAGCCAAGCCATTCAATCTTTCTTGTAACATAGTTGACCTCAAACAATTTTTCAATAGTTTCAATTCGGAGAAGCTTCTTTCGGCTGATGCTACTGTCACAGGAACAGTTAAGAGAATCCGATATACAATAGAGACATTCGGATAGCAATATGCAGCTTTAACAAAGTGAAGAATCTCAGGAAGCGACGCCTGTGGCATACATACATATATATACTGATATACATACTCATGGGCTGGTGGGCCTCCCGTGGCATAGGCCCCTGGCCGTCGCACTTCCTGCCCACCCCCTTAAGACGGCCCTGGCGGTGGGAGCAGCGGGATGCGAGCCTCCGGCGACGGCAGGGGCGGGCCTGCGACCGTATCGCCTCCGGATACTCAGCTGTTGGCGGCAGGAGTGGGCCTTCGGCGTCGGTGAGGTGTGAGGAGGAAGACGATCAGAGGAGGAGCTCGACGATTAGATGAGGAAGGCGATCAGAGGAGCTCACCTAGAGTAGTCGCCTGGCAGGCAGAGATGTAGCCAGGGCAGCAACCGAAGGCCACCTCGGCAGGCGACCGACAGCGTCCTGGCCAGGAGAGCGGGTGCCAGGATGCTAGCTAACCAAACCAGCCTTCAGTGCCATCAGGCCTGGAGGGCCTTGCCAATCATTTGTTATAGGGAATTAGGGATAATTGATCATTTGCTCTTCAGTCTAGCTGTCTTTGATTATTTGTCTTTTTTTACTTTGTCATTCATGTTTTGCTCTAAAATTCTCATGCCAAATGATCTTTTGCCATATCTGTATATTACATCATTTTGTTATATCCCTTTGTTATATATGCAAATGCTGAATGCCTTGCTGTCCCCATAATTAATGTCCTTTTTTTTTTAAATTTGGATCATACGATAAAACAAAGAAACCTAGTTTCTGTATATGCCGTTCTTTTACCAGTGTGGTTAGCATGTCATATCTTCCTTTTGGCTGAGAACCAAGGTTTTGTCATATATAGTTGGTGTAGCCTGGAGTTTTCACTCCTAGAAATTCACAAGTTTCTGATTCCAAGTTCACCCAGAGACCACAGGATAGTAAATCTGAAAACGCAGCCTTAACAAAGATGCGATAATCGGGTGCTTTGTTGAACAGGATCAGTACAATATCAAGTTGTTTGCCTTGAAATTTGGACGCTTCCTTCTTTTGATTAATAATACTACATATTTTTACATGTGCCTGTGTGGACGGCTACGAGAGAGAAAAAAAGAGATATATTGAGTTGTTTTGGTTGGTGCACACACCACATATTCAAATGATCATGAAATAGCAGTTCTAATTGTGTTAGTTGGTCAGAATAATATCCTAGATGTAAAGTATGGAGTACCAGACGCAACTCTTTTTACCTATTTTGCGGCACGTCTGGTACTCCATACTTTACACGAACTGTCCTGTGACAACGGCTATTTCGTTTTACTAATAACAATGCCATCGCTTCCATTCCAGACCATTTCAACTTTCAACGCTAATCTTCTTCTATTGGGATGAGGTTTAAGCTTATAGCTGTGGTTTTTAAATTTTGATCTATTTGTGAGAGGTAGCATAGAAAGAGAAAGAGAAATAGTCGTATACAATTTTGACCAGTACAACTAAATTCGGTATAGTTTGTACTACAATTTACCTGTTTAACAACACATTATTGTTTATCTATACATAAACTGTAAGCCAAATACAGTATCTAACCTAGCCTAAAAATTCAGGGAGAACTCTTTTTTATGTCAACAAAAGAAGCAAAAAAAGTATAATATACTAAAAAAAGTCAATAACGCACAACAATTTTTTTGCCAAAAAATTAAGCGCAGAAATTTAAGCATCATTTGTATACATAATACATTCTCCAAACCAAAACAATTTAAGAACCAGCCACTGCGCTGGCTAAAACAGGAAACAAAATGCCAATCAGACCCAGGCGCAGTCAAAGCACCCGAGATAGAAACCATCGCGTCGCCGACGTCCAATGTCGACGATCGATTCCTCTCCTCTCGCGCATAGAATTCCCCGCTGCTTCTCACTTTCACACCCGTGGCTCCATGCTAAAGATACAATTAGGACTTCTCGTTGGGGGTGTCCGTTAAAATACCGAGGAAGGAAGCCCACTAGCCCGGCCCCGTCTCTCTTCTCCTCCCGAGTCGCCGTCCCCTCGCTTTCACCCCACCCAGAAGCAAGAATTCCTCATCGAAATCCGATCTTGAGCCGATTTCTTTGGATTTCTTGCGATCATTTTGGTGCTATGGGCTTCTGATCCGGGGTTTCTTGGATCTTGGGAGGAAGGTGGGGTGGGTGGGCGGCGATCTGGCCGGGAGATGGCCGGCGGGAAGGAGCCGATCGAGGTCAAGTTCCGGCTGTTCGACGGCACGGACATCGGCCCGACCAAGTACGACCCCTCAACCACCGTCTCCGCGCTCAAGGAGTTCATCCTCGCTCGGTGGCCGCAAGGTGAGAGGCAGATTCCTATCGATTTGGTAACGTGCATGTGTGTGGCGTCCTGATCTGCTTGTTTGATTTGGCGACAGAAGTTGAGCGCTTCTGTAATTCTTGATGTCACGCGGTTTCTTGGATCATGTATTGCTTTCTTTTGTGGTTGTTGCGGGGTGCTTATGTAGTGGTAGTCTTTTTCCTGCGTGTGGTTTTGCTCGCGACAGATAAGTGTTATTGGTATGCTTGATTTTTTCGCGGCAGATAAGTGTTATTGGTATTCTTAATTTTTTTTCTTCTCTGGATGGATATGCCTGGCCAATTGAGTAGCGCGTAACCGATGCTTTAATTTTTTTCTTAGCTTCGACAATGTTCTAGAACTGGATATGCTATGTAAATGGTCAATCGATAATTTCCCTTCTCAGTCTATGTGCATCGTCTATAGAAAAAGAATTAAGTTTGACAGTTTTGTGGCAGAAAACCAAAAAAGAGCATTCTTTTGCAACAATTGGGCTGATTTGGAGCACAAATCACAAGTAGAACGAAGGGTCAAACAAGGTCCCTTGTCTTCCGTTACTTACTAGAAAAGTATAAATGCACAGAAAATGGCGCAATGCCAGTTTAATAACTCTATTCTGCCTTTTGAGTGCCTGTTTGCTCTATTGCATTTTGTGAAGGGAGTTCTGCTAGCGCTATGAAAGCAGTGGGCTGATTTGGAGCACAAATCACAAGTAGAGCGAAGGGTCAAACAAGGTCCCTTGTCTTCCTTTACTTACTAGAAAAGTATAAATGCACAGAAAATGGCGCAATGCCAGTTTAATAACTGTATTCTGCCTTTTGAGTGCCTATTTGCTCTATTGCATTTTGTGAGGGGAGTTCTGCTAGCGCTATGAAAGCCGTTTCTTCTTCGACTATACACAAGCCGAGGTCGTTTGCATAAATATGATAGCAGGGCCATTCCCCATAGGTATGCATTACGCCTAAGAATCTGGCCTATCATGTGATTCATTTATATTGTTAGATGAGCACTCTAGGGCAAACAATCCAGTCTGAACTGTGGACACCATGGTGCTCATGTATCAAATGCTTTGGTGACACCATCAGGAGTTCAGGACACATGTGATGTTCATGATATCAACCACGGGTGTATTCCTGTTAATGCTGTAACACACACAATTGATCTGGATGTTAGCATGCATTTATTTGGTGAGTCGGAGTATGGGACGTGAAAGTTACTGATAATCTAAAGGATAGGCAGCGTAAATCATTGGCAAAGCTATTATAGCGGCCTTTTGTCTGGCTGATCTTTTACAAAAAATAGTAAGTTGCTCTTGTGCAAATGGACATCTGTTTACATTGATAGTACTACTAAATAAATATTTGATGAATGGAATGGCAAATCTAATAGCCAAGGAATTCAGTTATCTGATTAGTACACAGGCAAATGATCTTTCCTTGATATGAAATACTTGGGTTAGGTGCTTTTGCCTGAGTCAATAACTAGAACAAGTAAAATTGAATCCTTTCCCAGCTGAATCAGCATCTGGAAGCAATCTGCTGGGGTACCTGTGTCTTCATTGACAGCACATACAATGCATGCATGCACATGCTTGCACGTGTTAACCCAAACACACAGATGGAAACCATCACCAATCTAAAATGGACAACATCACTGTATGTCATCTTTTTGTAGGGTGTTTGCATTTATTCTGCTTTGCCAAGTTCTTATTTTTGCATTACAGACAGGGAATAGTGCATTGGCATATTTTTTCGTCTCTGTCTGACACTCTTGGTTGATTATGAGTGAGAATTAATGTTGTCCAGATGGCCCTAGATTGACCTGCATTTTGAAACTTTCTTTTCAAAAAACTCACACTTCCATAATCCATACCTGTTGTCCTTACTGGTCTCCAAGTTTATTTTGTTAAAAGGAACTGTTCTTCTCATTTCCGATGACAGACAAGGAAATAGCTCCAAAAACTGTCAGCGACCTGAAGCTCATCAATGCTGGAAGGATATTGGAGAATAACCGGACACTTGCTGAGTCCCGTGTTCCAGTAGGAGAGGTCCCAGGAGGTGTAATTACAATGCATGTGGTGGTGCGCTCTCCACAAGCTGACAAAAACAGTGGTATTGCCGACAATTTCATCTTTTTCTTTCACATTGTTTCCCTGGTTCCATTGATGATCTCTTTTGATCCCCAGTGGCTTTAAATTCTATTACATTCAATGGATGAAAAAGTTGGCTGTGATCAACTATCATTTTATAAACATCCTGCCCCTTGTTCTTGAAGTAGTGCTCCAAAGATGCACACATATGTGCGTTCTTTTCGGCTGCGGCTGATAGCTTTTGATCCTAACGCGAGTACTTATGCGAATGAACCGAATATTGATAAGCCAATAAGCCGTTTTGAGAAGGTTGCCCCAATAAGCCGCTTCAAAACAGCAGTAGAGAAACTGTCCTGTTTGTTTATTCGGAAGAAGCTATAAATCATAAGATGAAAAGAACGGGGTCATGGATCTCTCTATATTCTAAATGCTGCAACCTGCAAGATGAACCCGCATTTTTTCGATGGGGATCCTTCTGTTTTAGTAGTGTTTTGTTGATCACAACATAATGCTGGTCAAATACTTGTATTGAAACTTTAGAGCAAGCTGAGCTGGTGTTTGCTAAGTTGATAGAGAAATGAAATGAAAACTTGACTAAACTGCACATGGTTTTATGAAGTGTGGGGTCAATGGGTGTGTTTTTTCGGTTGTGGCTGATGGCTTTTGGTCCTAGCGCGAGTGATTGTGCGAACAAATCAAATGCAGATAATCCGCTTCGAAAAGGTTGTCCTAATAAGCTACTTCAAAACAGCGACAAAGAAGTCAACCTATTTGTTTGAGGGAAGGCATAAGTTGAAAAGAACGGGCCCAATGATAGTGTTGCCGTCCTTATGGTTCTTGTGATCCATGAACTTGGCTAACTTTTGGCTGATGGCTTTTAGTCCTAGCGCGAGTGATTGTGCGAACAAATCAAATGCAGATAATCCGCTTCGAAAAGGTTGTCCTAATAAGTTACTTCAAAACAGCGACAAAGAAGTCGACCTATTTGTTTGAGGGAAGGCATAAGTTGAAAAGAACGGGCCCAATGATAGTGTTGCCGTCCTTATGGTTCTTGTGATCCATGAAGTTCTCTACCAAACTATAAGAACTTTTGGCTAACTTTGTTTTCTGTGTTATGCATTTGAAAATATAAATATGAGAGTGGCGGTGGTGTTATATATGTGGGTCGGTGGTGTTATATATGTGGGTCGATCGTGTTAAAACTGTGGCATTTATGTTGAATTGTTTTTTATCATGTTTCATAAACTATTAATCTACATATTGGAGGGAAAAACAATGATGCCCACAAAAACCTTGTTCATAACATCTGTTAGAAAATAATTTAGCGGATGTGTAAAAACTCATGATGTTTCAAGGATAAGTGTGTTTGTGATGACATATGGTCACTCTCATGGATATGTGTATCAAATAATTTCTACTTATGGTTTTATATAATCTTGACTATGTAAATGCTTAAATTTGTCATACAATTTATTTGACTCTCTTAAACACACCTATAATGTGGTGTTGATTTCCCCTTTTCAGAGAAGCAGCTTGCCAATTCCCCCAAGCAGAACAGATGTGGATGCATCATACTGTGATACCATGCCTGCCTGATGATGTACAATGTGTCTAGCTCTAGAATTTTGCATCTGCTTTTGTTGTGTCCACAGCGAGTGTGAATTCATTTTGACATCCAATTCTTGGAGCCTTCAAATCCTAGAATTACATATACTTAATACCCGTCAAATATGACTTGGATCTGGCAGCAAATATTTCTCGAGGGTGCATTGGGACCTTAATGCTGTATTGAGTGTACTGGAGTCAAGGATTGGATGCTTGCTGTTGTATAAATTGTAATGTCAAAACAAAAACCTTTTTCTTTTTTGCTACATTGACATTTTATCGATTCTTTTTAGCGTTGCTGTTATGTAAAACAGAGATATTGTACTCAAAAATTGGTAGCTTGGGAAAGGAGTGATTTATTCTGTTATCAGAAAAGGAAGGCGAGGAAAGAAAAACACATTGCTTTGAGGGTAATTCTTGATCTCCTATCTGGAAGCTCATCCGGTCTTTCTTGTGCTTCTGTTCGCAGATCGGCGGAAGTGTGATGCCCCAGACCTGGCAGACCATCCATTTGCAGGAAGTGAGTGTAAAACAGCAAGCTGATCGAATTAATACGAACGTGTGACTATCATTTGGAGTTTCTGCTATCAGTTTGAAGAGGATAATGTAGTAATCCTCGCAAAGAAAAAGATTCAACGCAGTAACAGTTAGTACATGGTTACTCCGTATACTCTCCTCGGCACGCCAACGGGGAGAGCAGCGGTACCCGGGGGCGCACGGCCACGCTATCACCGGCGAGCGGGAGAGGCCGCTGCCGCTGCGTCCGCGTGGGGCAGTAAAAGTGCAGCGCCGATGCCGCGCAGGACCATCCATCGAAATTTGCCACCCGCGCGGCGGCCCGTGCAGACCACCACCACCGATCCGAGACCCGCTTGTTTTTGTTTCTAGCTTACTATTTTTAAATTTTATCTTTTTTTAGTTTTTGGATTTTTTGGGCCTTTTTATATTTGTTTGCATTGTTCATAATAAATTAACCTTTTTATTTTTAATTGTTTTAAATTTTAATTATACCAAAAAAGACAACAACAGTTACAGTACATAATAAGCCGTAAGCTAATTTATTTTAGGCAAATTGACTGGGGAGCAACGGCACGGGAACATCATTGTATTTTTTTTTTCAAATCTTTCAATGCAATGGGCAAAATCCAAAAAACGTTCTATATCTATCCTTTAGAATTTCTATAATTTCATCATTAAATACAAAGAATTTTAGATTTCATAAAAATTAGCAGAATGAAAGCCTTTAATCTCTTATTAATACGATTTACCAAGCCAAAAGGGAGCAACGAGGGAGCCCATGGCAGATCGGCAGGGTACGACCGGGCCGGCAACACCGTAGAGGCCCTGGCCCCTGGGCCTGCCGTGGGCAGGTAAAACTGCCATGCCGATGCCGCGCGGGACCATCGAAGTTAGCCACCCACGCGGTGCGAGCCGTGGGTGCACCCAACATCGCCGACCCAACTCTTTCGGGCCGCGGCCCGCTCGATCGGACGCGCCCCCACCGCCGTACTTCGTACCGCATCGGACGCGACCGTCCAAACCCGCAAACCCTTCTCGGCTTCTCCCCAACTCCGTGGTTTCTCGCCGCCACGCGCACGCACCGTCTAAGGGGTCGCCACCCGGCGTGGACTCCATCCATGGCGGGATCCCTTGGAGCCCTCTAACTCACCGGCTCGTGATATGTAGCGTCCAGGGTTTGCTCGAAACATACACAACTGCGTCTGTCTGTTTGGTGCCCATCCCCCTCCTCCACCGACGCCGTGCAAGCCGAGGGTGCCGGCCGTGGCGTTGCTCTGCCACAAGCAAGCCAGCCAGGCGCATCAGTTTACACCAGATTTGATCTCAGATAGGTTTGCGCCCCCCCTCTGGACTCGTGATTTCTCAAACTTTGATATGTTCACTTGTGAATGCTACTCGCGGCTAATCCTTATTAAGTCCAGGTGCCTGATCTACAGCAAATTTCTTGTTAATTTTTGCACGTTGCTGACCATCGCCCCCGTTCTTTTCCGTCTACCACTGTAGTTGAACTAAGCTGCCTTTGTTTAGTAATAGTAACTTCATTTTTTTAACCAAAGTGGACTTACCAGCAAGCCGGTGTGGTGTGGCTAATTCTTTTCCTTTTCCCCGTAGGATTTGTATGATACAAATATTTTCTTGGATAGCAACAAGGAGCCCTCGCCGAGTCATCTCTGCATCCAATTCATGTAGTTTAAGCGTTCAACGGAAATATTTCTTTTGTTGGAAGCCAATTTAACGAAGTATTAGCACCAACAATCCCATGAGGTCGAATGAAATTTTGGAGGCTCAGGACAGAGCGCTTATCAAGGGGAACCGCAGCAGCTACCCCAGTGTTCAGTCCACTCCTGACATCGAGAAGAAGTACGTGCACAGTGTCTATGATGCCATAGCTCCTCACTTCAGCTCAACGCGGTTTGCTAAATGGCCCAAGGTTGCAGGATTCTTGAATTCGTTGAGGCCAGGGTCTGTCATACTGGATGCTGGTTGTGGTAATGGCAAGTATTTGGGCTTCAATCCTGATTGTTTCTACATAGGCTGTGATATAAGCCCGCCCTTGATTGAGATATGTACAGGAGAGGGCATGAGGTGTTGGTGGCCGATGCTGTCAACCTACCATACAGGGATAATTTTGGTGATGCAGCGATTTCAATTGCTGTGCTGCATCATTTAAGTACTGATGATAGGCGGAGGAAGGCCATAGAAGAGTTGATCCGTGTTGTTCGAAAAGGTGGTCTTGTGCTCATCACTGTCTGGGCTGTGGAGCAAGAAGACAAGTCACTTCTCAACAAGTGGACCCCCCTCTGTCAGAAGTATAATGAAGAGTGGGTTGATCCAAGCAGCCCTCCAGTGCGTAATCAAACCACAACTGTGCTAGAAAGCATTGCAGAGACTGATGAAAACACATGCATAGTGAAGCAAACAAATGATCAATTGAAAAGAAGTAATGATGGTTTGGAGGATAAGACCATTGTAGCTCATAGTAATATAAGTTTCGATGAGAATGACAAAACCCAGCAGGAGTACTTCGTTCCTTGGCATCTACCATTTCACCGAGCTGAAATTAGTGGTGCATCTGCTGCTGCTCTTGAAAATGGATTTGCAAAGAAAGATGGTAAGAAGGGTGCAGTGGTCTACAACCGTTATTACCATGTTTTTGTTGAAGGAGAACTTCAAAGGTGTAGTATTCTTACTCCAGACATTCACATGAAAGATCTTTCTTTTTCTTCTCCTTTTTCATTGACGTGCACAAATAAAGATCTTAAGTCACATCCTATATTTGTAGGTCACCATAGTAGAGATGCCATACAAGCTTTCCATTTCATGGTTTAATTTGAGAAATTTTGCTGTTTTGCTTGTGATCGATTGATTTTAGCTTTTTGTTTAATTAGAAAAACGATGGACTGACTAAAAGGGAAAAGTCAGCTTTACGAGCAATTTGATGACACCGACATTGGTATCTTGTTTGATGATATATGACCTTTTATTGGCTGCCATCCATATGGCTTACTTTTCCATTCATTACTTCAGTGTCATAGCAGCAAATGCATCAGGTAACAATATTCATTAAAAAGAACGAAAATATGAAAACAATGATCTACAGGATCTGCCGCTTGCACTTAAGCATGTATTCTTTTCCTTTTGGTATGTCTCTGGTATTTTGATTGGAAATATCGTGTATGATCGACCGTCTTCATTTCAGGTTAGTTGCTGGTATGAACGGTGTGGCTATTGTTGATCAGTTCTACGACAAGTCCAACTGGTGCATAGTTTTGGAGAAGCTTTGAGCTGCAGGAGAAGGGCTGGTAGAGAAAGTCATCTGGAGTGTAGAGACTGTCAGTTAAGAGTAGGCGAGTGCACAGATTTGAGCTCGAAATGTATGAGGGTAACACAAGCAGCAGTTTATTCAATTCAACATGGCGTTGTTCTCTATTCACATCGCTTGTTGTAGCTGAAGAGTGAAGATCAACATGGCGTAATGTCCTGGGTTTCTTCTCAGAGGTGCCAACTGCTTTCAAAGCATCCAGAAAGAGCTTTTTATTCGGAACAATACATTGCTTATGCATGTGCTTGAGCAACTTCTGGACAAGGTTCTTATCGTTCGCCTTGGTGTAGGCCTTGTAAAGCAATTTGTATGTGGAAGCGCTGGGCACAACTCCTTTCTGAATTGCAGTATCCAACAGCCTATCTGCTTCTGTAGGTAAGTTGTTCATGCAGTAGGCATCATGCATCGCGTTCAATGAAGACAGGTAGCTCATCAAATACCTGATGGGCCCTTGAGACACAATCGCAGTATGCATACATCACGATGAGACATTCTTGTGTCACATGATTCGGTTTTAATCCCATTTCATCTATCTTCTCACATGCAGACACTGGTTTCTCTTGCTTTCCCATAATTTGTTATCATGGTAAATGTTGGGTCAGTAGACCTCTCTTTAGATCGTAGTAAACTTTTGAACACCTGCTTCATCTTATCAAGTGCTTGTTTTCGCCCATATGAATATGTGAGTATGTTGAATGTGATCACATCTGGATGGCACTGCTTACTTTTCATCCGCAGTAGAACAGATTCCATCTCTTTGATCATGCTATTCTTCCTATATGCGTCAATCACACCACTGTAGGTATAGATATCAGGAGAGACTGGGCTTTCATCCATATCCTTAAACAAGATGTCCACCTGTCTGGTGTCGCTAGCCTGAGCAAAAGCTCTTAAGAGAATGTTGTACGTCACAATATTTGGTTGGCATCTCTCTATACTCCTCATCTTTTCAAAATAGTCAAGAGCTTTCACCAAAGCCTTGCTAACCTTAGGTGGGTTTTTTTGGCTGATAGTTTATAGGTTAAATATTTGAATTTTGACTGTTCATGAGAGACATTACACAGAGAAAAATAGTCGCATGTGATTTTGGCTGGTACAATTAAACATAGTACACTTTTACTACAATTTTTCTATTAATGCTGTCTTAAAAAACACACCGTTTAAAAACTATTATTGTAAACAATACAAGCATAAATTAACTTTAAGCCTAAAAGAAACAGTCGTGTCTCGTGAATGCAGATGCGCACAGATAAGTGTGTTATACACGGATGTGTCCAGCCTGCATCTGCGGTTCCGCATATGAGGAAAGAGCCACATAGCCATCTGGATCTGGCTTTTCCTTCCCATTACAGATATTAGGTGGTGCTCAAGTTGGTTTATGCTTTTTAAACTTTTTTTAGCACTGTTTGGTACTGTTTAAGGCCTTTTTTTTATTGTAGCTGCTGTAAGTTTTTTCGGCGTAATTAAATTTAAAAATAAAAAATCAGGTTCGCTTGTCACGGACAATGCAAAGGAATACCAAAAAAAGACAAAAGAGCCCAAAAAATCCAAAAAGCTAAAAAAGATGAAATTAAAAGGCTAAAAACTAAAAGCTAAAGCCGAATTGATATGAAAACCTAGCAAAACATGGAGCAGTAAGGAATTAGTGAAATAATACAGCAACTTCAAAATTCACCCCTAGTTAATCCATAGGAGCAGATAAAATGATGCGAATGAGAATAATCAGGGGATTAGTGTATGTAACATCCTGAAATTTCTTTTGAGTTAGTTTGTCTATTATAATATTTGAATTTGGATTTTCATGGTGTTTTAAATTTTTATTGAGCTCTCAAAGGTTAAAGAAATTCAATAAAGACCAAAATCAAAATCAATAATATTAATGCTACACATGGGAATATGCAAATAAAGAAAATTTAAGATCTAAATAAAGAATCTGAAAAGATGATCCAGTATAACGAAAGAGAAACTTGAAGTTAAAATGTAAAATCTCATTTTGGAGATAATAGCATAAATAGCAATAAAAATACATGAATAAAAATATAAGCGCATATATATGTATGCATGTATGTGTGTCCATAAATTGTGCAAGAAAGAACTCGTAAAAAATAATAATAGGAAATAACAATAAGTAAAAACTTATTGAAAGCAAAAAATAATAAAATAAGAAATTATACATATACATCCATGGGCATACATGCTTATAAAATAATAAATATAGTCATGAAGAAAATAGATATATATACATATATATATAAAATTAATGAGCAAATCAATAAATAAATAAAATAAACGTATATGTGCATATATATATATATACATGTATATATACCTATGAATATACATGTACATGATCAAATGAAAAAGCAAAATAAAATTAAGAGAAAAAATCATGCAAGTGGCCGCCATCACCCCGCCCAGCTCTGCTGCGCGCCCGACCCAACCTCGCTCTCTCTCGCGGCGGACCGTGCCCCTCCTCCCTTCTCTCATCCTCCCTATTCTCCCGACGCAGCCAAAGACGCCGCCTCCCCCTTCCTCTCGCCTCCGCCTTCCCTATTCCTCCGCCACGCCGTTATGCGCGCGAGCTCGCGTCTCGCTCCTCGCCCGTGGACTCGCGCTCGCGCCCAGCTCTCCCGAGCGCCCGCTCCCTTCTCCTCCTCCTCTCCTTCTCCACGCGCCGCCTCGCCTCGCGCGCCTCCTCTCGCGCCCGGCGCGGCCCGATCTCCTCTCCTCTCTCACCTCGAGGCGGGTACGCAGATCTCGTCGTCTCTCTCTCCCGCGCAATCCCGGCGGGATCGCGTTCATCCCTCCCGCCACGTGAACAGGCGGAAGCCGCCGCCGCCCGCCGCGCCGCCTCCTCCTCTTTCCGCTGTGGCCCGGCTAGCGCCGTCCCAGTACGCGCTGGCCTCGCCCCAGTTCGCCTCGCCCGATTACCACCCACACTCGCCGCCTATAAAGGGCCGAGCTCCTCCTTCCCACTCCTCCTCCTTTTCCCCGCCCGAGCTTGCGCCGGCCATCACCATTTCCGCCGCCTCCTCGGCCGCCCGTGCCGATTCCTCATGCCGTGAGCGTCTCTCGGTGCACCAAAGCTCACCCCACCGCCGGCCGACGCCCACCGCCATCCGAGCTCCCACAACGGTGAACCTCCCGCGCGCCCACGGCTCCGATGCCGCGCTCCTCGTCGCCTCCCACCACCATGGACGACATGGTAAGGTTCCCATGGCTCACTCTTGCTCGTGCTTCCCTTGTTTCGCTCTCTCCCTTCCGCCGCGGCGCCGTTTCCTCGCCGCCGCCGCCAACGCCACCGCCCGCCGCATTGGCGCCGCCCGGCCGGTTGCCGCCTCCCGAGCTCCTCATCACCGGAGGAATCCATTGGCCGGCCGCCGCCGCCTCCCGGCCGCTCCTCGCCGGCAACGCCGCACGGCCCGCCGCCACTCCCGCTTCCTGTTTCTTCCTCCTCCCTGTAGGCCGACAGAACACCCCCGCCAAATTTTTTTCGGATGTGCATGGCAAGTGGGCCCAAGGCCACTCAAGGCAATTAAACTCAGCTTTTGCTAGCTAGTTAAGAAAAACCCAAAAATCAAAATGTAATAGCACACACATATAAAATAACTGTCCCTGCAAAATAAGGTTACTAAAGATGAGAATATCTAGCTTTAATCTTTGATCAAATTGCATGCCATTTTCGTTAACCCATTAATTAGAAAATAAATTCAGGAAAATTTGAAATAATCCAAGAAAGTTAATAATCTTGATTAGGATACAAAATAAGATCAACTAAGATTTAGTATCCAGTTGTTTATTTTATAAGTAATTACCATATTTGGAATGTTTATTGAGGTATAAGTACCAATTAGAGGCATCAATAAAATATAGTTTTGTTTAATGTCCAAGTAAGGATCCTAACTAAAAATGTATCCAAGTTAAAGTAAGTAGAGTTTAACTAAATTGAAGTGCAAGTTAAAAGCATAAATAAAATATGATGTAGGGATAAATTAAGTTAAACCCTAGCATTAAGATTCATGCAAAATAAAGATGCAGAGTAGGATTGTTATGTGTCAGGTCTAGATTTACTTTTAGGGGTGCCTCTGGTTGATATATAATGTAGTCGTCTAAAATACGGTTGTCACTCCTATGTCTTTAACGGGTATATCAACTGATAGCAACCTTTAATTAATAGGGCGTCTCCAGGAAGAAGTGTCTTATTAAGATATATATGTGTGTATGTGTGCCGCAATTGTAATAAAGTAACCTCTAGGTCGTCGGGTAATTAAAAATAAGCTACCTAATATAATTACGTAAATAGTAGTTGTTACTAGCGAGCCATTAACAAATAAATTTTAATGTTAGATTTTGCTAAATAGCAAATCCAGAAGTATAACTCTATAAATCAAGCCTTGCTAGATAAATAAATGAAGCTGAGTCTAATAATAATAACAAATGTATAAGACAAAAGGATAGTAGTGCCATTAATTAAATCTTAATATTAGATTTGGTAAATAATAGAATGGAGCATGGAATAACGAACTAGGGCCGTCGAATGAGTCCTAATTCAACTTAAATGCAGTCTAGCTATGAATGAGGATACATAAGATATGATAATGGGATTATTAGAAATTTAAATTCTAATTAATTACCATATAAGAATAAATATTTAGCCCTTGCTATTTATCTTAATCTAATTAATAAGTAAAAGTCTATATCAAAGACCATTCTAAAAACGTAATTAAGATATCCAAGTGTTATAATGCCTTCGACTAAAAGATTTATAGAATAAGTACAGATCTCATCCGTCAGTCCAGTTTGCCTTGCCATAACCTGAGTTGCAAGGAATACATACCCTAGAGATAAAAATTGTGCACTAAACTCCTGCACCAGACTATAGGTCTAACCCGACTCATGGAACTTCCTTGATAAATATAAATAATAAAAGAAATTTATCAATCGAAAGGTCAAGTCTCGCTTCTCCCCAATCGGCTATGTATGGCCACCTCCCTTTCTCATAAGCAGATAACTCCTGTGAGTGCATCTTCACTTTCGATCCCTCGTATTTCTAAAATTTTCCCTCACGGTAAAGCATTGGACAACTCGTCCTCCCGCCCAAACCCACTACCGATGTGCTTACCACACACTAACTCGAATCGCCTTCTATTCTCAAATCATAATAAATGCATAATTTAAGCTAAATCGGATATTTAAAGTGATTGGATTTATTTGGATCTTTTGAGTTATTTGCTTTTATTTGGATTCAGTCGTTGTCGCGTAATTAGAAACTGAAGTCCGAAGATTCCACGGATCAAGCGAGATCAAGAGTGAAGTGAAGAAAAGATCCGCGGTTCAAGAGAAAGCATTGTGTGAGCTCAAGATGCGTAAACCGTGCAAAGTAGTCAATACTTTGATCATGTTGAACCTACATTTCTACAAATTACTTTGTTTTAAATTAACAAATTGCATTGTTGTTATTTTTATGCAAATGCATGCTAAATTTGATATTCTAGTTATATGCCGTTGTTTACCTTGAATAATATTACCCCTCCTTTGAGTATTTGAATGTGTGAACCTTGTCGCCTAGCAAAAATATAATAGTAACATTTGAAAATAAGTCCGTAACCATATGCCATGCTTAGCATTGAATAGGAATCGGGCAAGAAATTGTCCCGAGCATCACGCTTATTCATGAGAAATTGGTTTGGGCGATCATTGTGATAATGATGGTATATGTTGGATATGATTATTTTACACTCCCAAGATCCCCAACTTGCTTAATTATCCGGGCGGATTGGTTCGATGGTGTGTATGAGTATGTGTATGTGAAGTGCGGTGGAAGCACAAAGTTTTGAGTTAGTGATGTGGGTTAGTGGTAGGCGCGAGATACCACTAAGGACTGAATCTTGTCATGTCACCGTGTAAAACAGTACAACCACAAGCGGCAAAGTGTAGGCGGGGTTTACTAATTTGTGTGGCTCTAGGTGGTTACGTGAAGGTATGACCACGAGCAAAGGATGGATGGTCGCATCCCGCCTTTGCCCGTGATGGCTCACGAGGACCCTTCCGAGGATGGCCTGATCCTACGGAAGATAGACCTTAGCGGGCGTAACCACGATAGGACTATGCATTGTAACAATCTGTGATAGTCTACTCAACCGCATGGCTAAGGAATCATGTGGGGCAACGGGTGGATTTATCTCTTGTGGGTAAAGTGTGCAAAACTCGCAGAGTCAAAACTATTCGAATAGCCGTGCCCACGGTCAATGGCGAACATGGGAACTTAACCGGATATAGTTCTATTTCAAAATGATTTATGAATGGGAATGGAAAAGTGGAAGGGCGATGTAAGGCCCTAGTTTGGAATTGTCCCGGTGTCGTCCATGTTAAGTTAAGCGGCTATAACGCTGAAAAGAAATTGCTATATGGTGCAGATGCCATGGAACGGTGGATGGAATCTGGATCACTAATATTATTGCATGTTCTTGAACAGTATGCTTTTGTTCAAAATGCTAGGTATTAGGAATCTTTATATATAATTGTATTCAAAAGCACTCTTCGCAAAAATAAAACAAACCTAAGCCATCCTTTGGTTAGCCATACATGATATATCTTGCATTTCGTGTGTTGATTCGCCGAGCACGGGTCGGAGTGCTCATGCTCGCTTTGCGACAAATTCAGAGCAGGAATCGATCACTGCGCTTCATCAATACTTTTGGATCATGAGGGCAAGAAGATGAAGATGTCGAGAACTAGGCGCGATCCTCCGGTTGGTCGCACTGTGGGCATGTCCGAAGGTCCCACCGTGTGCTCCGTTCTTCGCCGCTGCAATTTATTGATTTCGCCTAATCGGCCCATGAAGTAAGTCTATTATTATATTTACGCTTCGCATGATATGTACTTTGATATTGAATCAGAATCGTGTGCACTATCTCTCGATCCAGGAATAGTGCGATTAAACTGATGAGATTCGGATTATAAAATCTGGGTCTGACAGTGTAACATCCCATTTTTGGGAGTTCAAAAGTGTTTAAATAAAATTTACCAATTTGAATTCAAACCAAAAGTTTAAACTCAAATTCGATTTGAATTTCAAAAATCCAAACCCAAGCCTTGGTTGGGCCAAGCCTAACCTATCTTTCCCTCCCTTCCAGCCAACCTAGCCTGGCCCATGCAGGCGCATGTTGCTCCTCCCATGCGCCATGCGCGCCCCGCACGCGCTGTACTCGCGCCATGCATGCTCTCGGCCTATGCAGCCAGACTCTATGCGCTAGTAGTGCTGGCCACTTGTCCCTGTGCACCCTCGTGCAAGCCTAGCCTCGTGTCGACCACGCCATGCCCTACCTCCCCTCTCTCCCGCTTCTCCTTCCCTTGCGTTGCGCACCTTCCAGTGCCGCTCACCACGCCCGTCGCATCCGCTCCGCGTGCCCAGTTTTCACGCGCCTGACTGTTGCCTTTGCACCTTAACTCCTCCGTGTCGCACGCCAACTCCGTCCTCCTTGCACTGTGCCACACCGAACTCTAGCGCCGCCGCCCTCGGCTTCCACCCGCATTAACGCCACCCAATGGCTACATTCCTTCCTCCTCGGCTCTTCCTCCTCGGCTATAAAGCCTCCGAGCCACATTCCCATGCCCTCAATTGCTCCCCCACTACTCCAATCGCCATCAAACGTCTCTTGTGCCCCTTCTTCCTTGGCAATGGCCAATTCCCCTACCGCCGGTGCCATCCTCAGTTCTTCACATCTCCGCCTGATTTGGTGCGCTAGGAGCATCGCGTGGAGGTCCTGAAGCCATCCCGAGCTTAGCAGCCTTTCTTCATCCTCTCCAGCAAGCTGCCCTCATCGCCCTCTTCTTTGCCACCACCGTCCACGCCACCAGCTTGCTCCACGCCCCCCAGCCCCGCCTCCACCATTAGTTAGTCCCTCCTAGTCTTGAGATGCTCCTCTAGTGTTTAATTAGCTTCTAGCGACACCGGTCACCGTGGTGCCATGCACCCATGCTTTGCCATCGCGTAGCTTGCTGTCGGACACCCTGTGCGCTGACTTAGGTCGCGCTGTCTTGCCTAGAGGTGCAGTCTGAGGCAAGCAACCCATTTTTGCCCTCCTCGCCAGCCGTCGTGGCTCCTCTCGGTGATGATGAGCCGAGCTCTCCTCGGTGGGAAGGAGAAGCACTGTTCCCCTAGATTAATTAGGGCGCGTAGTTAATTAAGTTAATGGTCCTTGATCAGTTTATCTAAACCGATGCAACTTTGCTTACGAGATCTGATTAGTGTTCTGGTGAAGGTTTCGCTCGCGATGTCCATGTAGTAGTATTGTCTATGAATAATCAATTAGTCCAGTCTACTGTAATAGTTGATCCATGACATGGAGTTTTGAGGACCTACTGTTGGATGTTATGATTTGGAAATAGCTCTCCTTAGGTATTTCTGTTAGACTGCTTTGGACAAAGCAGCTGGTATCGTCACGCTATTTGCACATGAAGCGCCTAATGTTTTTCAGTTGCAAATAGCAATGATACACACACGTATTTAGTATTTACCTTAGTCTCATGACCTTTCCTTTGTTTATTGATGCCTGTGTTTAAGCTTTCCGAGGGCCTTTATCCCCTTACCTTAAGTATCTCACTAGTATATCAAAATGGTCTGTTGTATGCTTATTTAATTGCTCTGATAGCAAAGGACAGAGAATACTTACAGAGCAAGTCAGCAAGATGGTCTAACCATTAGCTTAATGCATAAATGAATCCGTGCTTTCTATCAGCAACAGAATTGGGGATTTCCATCCACCTAGTTCAATAATCTTTCTATTGTTTGTCCGACCTCTAATTGTACAAATTCTGAAGTAGCTATTTAATTTCACTTCATAGTGAATGTAAACAATGAAGTATTGACATGTGCTTTCTGTAAACATCAGAATATCATATCATGTAGTTGCATAAGAAGTATCATAAAACAGGCGAGGTGTAGCAATAATATCTATAATACAGGCGAGGCATAGTAGTAATATCCAGCAACTATTTAGTAATGTTGAAGTTTTGAAATGCTAGTTTGTGGATCCATTTCAAATAATATCCTTTTTCAGGTCATAAGTAGGAAAAAAAACCCTCCATTGTGATATTTTGTACATATGGCTTGTGGTACTGACCTTGCAATATTTTATTGGATGTAGATGGATAAAGTTGTATGTGTATTAGCCGGTGGCCCGATTAGCGAAATGGGTACTGATGTCGACTTTGGTGGCATGGAAGTGATCGTTCTTTTGTTTCACAAATCACCAGACTTTCAAACTCTTGTGACTAGGATTTAGTCGACCTTTGGATGGGATGAGCCCGTTGCTTTACAGCATGTAACTAAATGCAAAAAAAATGTGCATTATAATAGTATCATCCTTATTAGTAGCAGGGAGAAAGCGAGCAAAATATTGTATAACAAAAATATCCAGCAATCAGTTTATATACCAACGTACATACTGCATGGAGTGTCTGAATTAATCAACGCATCATACAAGCATGCAAGCGTTTGATTTGGTTCTGACTGCCTCTGCGTAGATCTATCCATTCTGGATCGAGGAGAATCTAATCTAGCTTCTTTCTCATTCTCAACCATCGAGAATATTAACGTCAATCGTCGCCTGTGCTAGCTGTAAGTGATCAACTTGCGTTGCATTTCATCGCAAGACTGTTCATTGGCCCTTGTTTATTTAATTTGCTATTGCCTAGTAACGTGATGTGCATGCGTATGCACACGGAATATCTAACTTCATGCTGTGATGCGACATTCAAATCAACTTTTGCTACTTGAACATGCTGCAACTAATCTCATATAAATTTCTAGCTTGGTTGTTGTTGACGAGGATGAGAAGAAACTAAGCTACGAAGGAGATTTCTCCTCCTGCATGCCTGCTGGGTCAAATGTTAACTATATTCATCTTCCGTACGTGTTAAGAATAACGATGAGAATTGGTACAAAAAAGTTTGATTAGCGTACTGACAAATATATCTATATGCAATACAAAATAGGTACAAAGAAATCATAGTACCTGACAAAAAAAATAAAAGGACAAAAAATTTTGCTAGCTGGCACAAAAAGAGATTAACTTTAAAATAATTTTTTAAAAAGAATTAAATAATAAAACATTCCCTCTGGGTAGGGGAGAGTAGGAGAGGAAGGGGATAGGGGAGGAGATGGGTTGATTAGTGGGTTTTGGACGGTTGGGATAGTTGGCGGGGGATTATTAGTGGTGGATGGACGGTAGATATTGCAAAGAATTAAAAGGAAAATAAGGCAAAAGGAAAAAGATCCGGATGGATCGGGGGTTTTTGAACCCGGCGTGAATCGAACACGCAACCATCTGATCTGGAGTCAATAGAAGTCAGATTTTCGGAGAGCAGTGGCACAGCACAGCGCAAAACTTTGGTAGTTTCGGAGGAACACAAGAAGCGGCATGAACAACACCTGACGTATCTTCAAGCAAAGTCAAGGGAATGCATGAACAGAATGCAACATGATCTTACTAGCCGGTTGACAACAATGCAACATTCTGTACACATCTACACAACTCTATCAGCGATTCGGCGGGTACATACTGCAAACTTCATTACCGGAACTTGGAGGGGCAAACTCGCTATAGTTGAGTATTTGAAACATATTACAAGGTCAACGACAAAAACAGAGAAGAAAATACATTGGCTCCTGCCAAAAAATGGAAAAAGAAATGCAGAAAAGAATGTCCCTCCACATGTATCCAAGCCTCCTCCATTACACCTGCAGGTCTGAAGGGAAGAAGACCAACATTCTTGCTGAGTCTTGCATTTCCTTGTGATAATAGTGGCTGCAAAAGGATAAATAACAGTCGTAAATTAACCGACAGCCCACATAAATTCGATTAACAGGCTTGCAGGTTAAGAGCAGTCTTCTATGATTACAAAATTCTGATGCAAGAAACAATGTAAATTCCGAACGTTTAAGTTTGTCCTTTGCCATTTGCGTTGAAATGGACTGAATTGATAGCGTAGGCATTCTGATTTCTGAATCATTTCCCTCCAAATTAGAATGCATAAACACATCTAGCCATTTTGCTCTTCGTTCACTGGTTATGCACTACTTATGTTTACATGGACTCTTCCTTCGCCGCTACTTGTAACAATCTTCCAAAAATTGAGGACATATCAACACCATAAATAGTGTGACCATAGCAAACAAAGCCTTCTTGTCTTACCCATTTCCTCCCTATACTCTCACTTCCGAACTAATTTCAAGATTGTTTCCTCTTTTGCACTGCGCAAGACTTTCTTCTCCTCCGAATTTGGCAGAAAAATCTTTCAAATCTTCCATATTTTTTACCTCTTGCCTTCTTGCTTCTCCACAAAATTCTCCTCGATAGTATGAACCAAGGTAAGCACACAAGACAAATTCTGGAATCCAACTATGAATTATTTCGCCACCTTAATGTTTACCAAGCATTCAATAATCACGAAAGAGAATGATACATATCGCAAAAGAGTAAGAAGAGAACAGAAAAGGACCTAAGCATCAAGGCGACGCCGCGGCGAGGGGTGGAAGCCGGTCAGACTTCGAGGGTGACGGCGGGCAACTCGAATTCGGCGGCGATCTCATCGATTTGCTTCCGGACGCTCATGTCGATGAGGTTGGAGCCGTCGCGGCCGTACTGCACGGTGAAGCCGGCGATGAGTTCCGGGTCGATGAGAGTCTTGACCCGGACGTTCGCCGCGCCGGTCATCTTCTGCACGTGCTGCGCGATCTGCGCGAGGTCCTGCGACTCGAGCTGCACGACGGACGTGACGGTGGCCACCTCGGTGCCGGTGAGCGCGTTGTAGGCGGTCTCGAACTCCCGCACGATCTGCGGCATGAGCCCCGCGCGGAAGTTGTCCACCACGACGTTGATGAAGTTGACCACGTGCGGCTGCAGCTCCGAGGACTCGGCGATCTCGTCGATGAGCTGGCTCTTCTCGTCCCGCGGCACCGTCGGGTTGTCGAAGAACTCCGCGATGGACTCCTCGGCGAAGATCTTCTCCAGCTTCTCCAGGTCCGCCACGGTCGCCTCGAGGGTGCCGTTCTCCGAGGCCACCTCGGACAGCGCCGACGCGTAGCTCTCCGCCGCGGAGTCGGCCACGGCCCTGGGCCTGGCGAGGTCGCCGCGGCGGCGGCGGGGCGGGGAGAGGCGGAGCCCGCGCGCCACGGCGCGGGCGAAGGAAGCGGACCGGGGCGCGGCGGCGGAGTAGGAGGAGGGTGCGGCCGCGGCGGCGGGGCGGAGGGCGACGTAGGTGAGGCGGAGGGTGGCCATCGCGTCGCGGAGCGTGGGGCGGGGAGTGGTGGACTCGAGGGTGTCAGGTGTGGCTCGGCTTGGCTTCGGTTTGGGAGGAGAGGAAGAGGGGATTGGGTGGAGATCGGACGGTGGGGAGGTTCGACGGCGTGCAGATGTGTGGCGGGTGGTGGGATGATGTGGATAAGAAACGGATGATAGTGCGCGGGTTATCACAGGATAGGCTACACGGCGGCGGCACGATGGGAATGGTCGCGGAGGACGCGGGAAAATGCGAGGTAACCGTCGCCTTTTCTCCTCGGTCGGCACGGCAGGGGAGGGGAAGCGCACCGCGGTGAGATGGCTCGGCGGCGGCCTCAGCGAACGGTTTCGTGGCCTGTGACACACTGGCCCTGGAGCGTAGGCCAACGTATGTTTCGGCACAATACTGACTCCAGACTCCCTTTGCCATAGCATTACCAGGCTTGCAGCATTTGATGCGCCATTCTGTAGGTCAAAAGGTACAAAATTAGAGGCTCGTTGGTATCATGTTCTGCCATGGAATCAAGCTATTTGTAGATAATATTTGTCAATACTGTTATGAATAGCGCTTGTATTCAATGAGGTCAATGGGCTGGTATATATACACAAAGTACAGGTGGTAAATATGCAAAGAACCCCTCATAACAATGGGGAATAACAAACTATACATATATCTCTAACACCCCCCCTCAAACTCATGGTGGATTAACAACACTGAGTTTGGAGAGGTACAACCTGTGCTGTGCTCGAGTCTGGGTCTTCGTGAAGAAATCCGCTATTTGAAGCTCCGAAGGCACATACTGAAGAGTAATCACCTGATCATGCACACAAGACCTCATGAAAGAAGCATCAACACCAATATGCTTGGTGAGCTCATGCTTCACGGGATCACGAGCAATACCGATATCACCTGCATTGTCGACAAGAGAGGGGTCGGTGTAGTGTGAAACACCAAAATCCTCAAGTAACCACCGTAGCCAAGTAATCTCTCTGTCAAGAGAGCCATAGCTCGCAACTCGACTTCGCACTCGAGCGGGACACTGCGATCTGTTTCTTCGTCTTCGGGCAATAAGAGAATCCCAAGAAAAACACGATGCGAGAGATAGACCGCGATCGGAGGATCACGCCCAAGTAGCATCCGAATAGGCTCAAAGCAGAACGAGTGGGCGTGGAAAGAAAAGACGGCGAGAAATAGTCCATGAAGGTATCGCAGAACTCGAAGAAGGTGATCGTAGTGGACTGAGTGGGAGCTGAAACAAACCGACTCGAATATGAGGCTGGATAAGTGATATCCGGACGAGTAATAAACAAGGTAGACAAGACTCCCAACAAGATGACGATAGCGAGTCGGATCGTAAAGAGGCTCGTCATCGAGAGTCGGAGATGAACATTGAGCTCCATGGGAGTCTCAACGATCTGTTGATCGATGAGAGAGGCGCGATCAAGAAGATTCTGAATATATTTCTCTTGGGACATAAAGAAACCATCCGGAGTGGAAGTAACCTCAATCCCAAGGAAGTAACGAAGAGGACTAAGATCCGACATAAGGAATCGCTCACTAAGACGAGCCTTGACAAAGGCAATGTACTGAGAATCATCTCCGTAATGATCATATCATCAACATACGTAAGAAGAAGAGTCCGACCACGAGGCGAAGTGTGGACAAAGAGCGCGGATCATGATCACTAGCTGAAAAGCCAGCAGCAGTGACCACAGAGGAGAAGCGCTCAAACCAAACACGAGGGGCTTGCTTAAGGCCATAGAGAGAGCGGCGAAGGCGGCGGACCATGCCCTCGAGAGCAGAATACCGGGTGGCGGATGCATGTAGACCTCCTCACGCAACTCGCCATTAAGAAAGGCATTCTTGACATCAAGCCGAGAAGCAGACCGATGGCGAGCAGACGCCACCGAAAGAAGAGTGCGAGCGGTGGTCATGTGGGCCACAGAGCAAAAGTCTCGTCGTAGTCAACACCATGCTCTGCTGGAAGCCACGAGCAACAAGACGCGCCTTATAGCGCTCAAGAGAGCCATCGAGCGAGTCTTAATCTTATAGACCCACTTACACGTGATGGGATGAGAATGAGATGGAAAAGGAACAAGATCCCAAGTACCGATGCGCTCGAGGGCAGCAATCTCCTCGGCCATGGCAAGCTGCCACTCGGGATGAGTAATGACATCCGTGAGAGAGACAAAGCTCACGAGTAGCTGCGCCCGCAAAGGCAAAGCAGGCAGAAGCCGAATCGATGGCGATCGCGAGAGCGTGGCGAAGAGAAGATGACCCATCGGGAAGATGGAGCATCAGAAGAAGATGGAACACCAGGAGAAGATGGAAAAGGTACTGTAGTGGGAGGAGCCTGGGGAGTCATAGGAGACGACACGGCGGCGACAACGGCGGAGAGGCCACGGGGAATATGTGGAGACTCGGTGGGGACAGTGGGCGAGGCAAAGCAGATATAGGTGTATCCGGAAAGGTCAAGAAAGACAGAGACTCCACAGAGGAAGCGAAGGAGAGGCGGGGCGTGGGTAGAATGGGCGAGACTCGTCGAAAGTCACATCCCGAGAAACCCGCATCCGACGACCAACAGATCCCAAGACCGATAGCCCTTGTGCTCAGCATCAGTATCCCGAAAGACACACCCAACGGATCGCGGACAGTTTAGTGCGTCTCGAGGCGAGGAGAACGTAGCAAACGCAGCCAAGCAGATGAAGGGTAGAGTAGTCGGGAAGAAGACTACGAGACGCTCAACGAGGATCGCTCCACGAAGAGCGTAAGAGGCTGGATGTTGGCGAGATAGGTGGCGATGGAAACGACCTCGGCCCAAAAGTGAGGTGAAATAGAGGCGGCGATCATCGAGCACGAGCCGTCTCAAGGAGGTGACGATGCTTGCGCCAGCGACACCATTCGAGCATGAGCACCGGGATAAGAGCGGCGAGAGTGCCCGCTCGGCAAGGAAGCTGCGCAGTAACGAGAGAGGTACTCGCCGCAGAATCAACACGAAAGACACGAATAGGAGTGGAGAAGCGTGTGTGAATCATAGTGGCAAATTGTTTATAGATAGACAAGATCTCACTACGAGAAGACATGAAATATATCCAAGTGTGGCGAGAGAAATCATCTATAAATATGATATAATATCGATGACCCCTTTCAAACGAAGGAGCGGACCCCAAACATCCGAATGAACAAGATCAAAAAGGCGTTGAGACACGGACTCACTATGAGGATAAGGAAGTGAATCTGTTTACCTAACTTACAGCCACGACAATCTAAAGACACGTCTCCGAGACAGACCCGAAGACCACGACGAACTAAGGGCGGCGAGGCGAGATCCACACAGATGACCAAGACGGTGATGCCACTGCTGGAAAGAGCGGTAGACGGCGGCGTGGAGAAACGCGCGGCGATGGTGGCGCGGAAGGAAGGTGAAGCGGTCAAGCTCCTAGAGACGCCGTGAGTCACGGCGCGAGGGCGAGAACCAACGAGCTCCGTGTGGCGGTCCCGAACACAACAAGAGTCGAGTCGAGAATGACCCGATAACCAAGGTCGATGTCGCCCCAGAAAGAAGTCGCATGGTAAGGCGAGGAACATGAGCAATGGAAGAAACATGAAAGGATGAGTTGCTAAGAGATCCTCGACTGAGACAGAAGAGATGTGCCATCGCAGTAAGAACAACGATAGGAGAATCAAGAGGTGTAATAGAAGACGAGTGGAAGGATCAGGAGTCATGTGAAAAGATGCTCCAGAATCAAGAATCCACGGGAGGTACTGATCGTGTAGGGGTGGTTTCTCGGTGCGAAGAGTCGATGAGCGTAACTGCGAGAACACGTCGAGGAGAACCGGAAGCGGCAAGCAGGCGTCGAAGTCTGGCTATCTCCTGCTCGGTGAGAGAAACTGCTGAAGAAGTCGATGCAGACGTCGTCGTAGAAGCACTAGTGCCAGTAGAAGAACGGCGTGAAAGATGCCGCTTCTTCTTATAGCACTGGGACTCAATGTGGCCGACCTTGTCGCAGTAGGAACAGTGAGGACGGCCATCTTCAGACGGAGGACGGCCACCACCACCTGTGGTAGCCGCTGGAGGAGGCAGTGTAGCAGGTGGACGAGCGGTGAGCACAGAGGGGAGTGGCATCAGACCAGCACCACTCAGACGAGTCTCCTCCGCGCGTATCTCGGTAAGAGCCTCCAGGAGAGTGACACGAGGGTGGCGTGCAAGGAGCTGGGCACGCCTTTGCTCGAACTCAGGACGAAGGCGAGTAAGGAACTCGTAAACCCGCTGAAACTCCAGGTCAGCACGTACATCCAGCAAAGACGGACAGTACGGCGGCAAGAAGCGAAGTGAGTCCAACCGACGCTGCATGAGAACTCTGAGCGTAAAAAGCGTCAACAGTAGCATCACCCTGCTGAAGAGAGTGCTCCTGGCGGACCACGGATAGGTACAGGGCATCACCAGAGGGCTCGTAGCGCTGACGAAGATGAGTCCACATCTGGAAAGCGAAGAGTCCCACAACCTCGTAAGAAAAGCGAGGTGGACACGGCGATGAAGACAAAGAAGCGGCCGGCGTCGTCATCGTACCACCGAGTGTAGACGGTCGAGCGATCCTTGTAGAAATCCGAGCCTCTGGTAGGCGGTAGCTTCATCATCGGCAAGGTGGCGGCCTCGCAGCACCTTATCACCGGGGCAATGCAACAGCGTAGGCTCCGTCGGAGAATAGGGCAAGGCGGGCGGTGACATCGCCGAGAGGACGCCCAGAGGCGAAGACCACGCATGTGAATGCGCATGTGAGACGAAGTCGGTAATTAACATCATCAAAGATCACCGGGCAGCGAGGAGGAAGCGGTGCCCATTGGTAGGCGGCTACCGACGGCGCGGCGGCCAAGGCAACGAAGTCTAACGGCGGCGCCGGGCGGCGCAGCGGTTAGAACGGCGTTTTTCTTCGAGTCGGTTACAAACCGACCGAGCCGACCGAGCCCCAACACAGGCAAAACCCTAGAACGGAGCGGAGGCGGCCTGCGCAGCGGCGGCGGCGGCGGCGCGCGGAGGCGGCAGCGGCCCGAGAAGGCGGCGTCGGCCACGGCCGGGCGGAGCGAGGCGGCGGAAGGCGAGTGGAGGCGGCGACCAGCGGGCGGAGCGAGGCGGCGAGGCCCGCCTCTCGGAGACGACGGCGACGGCGCGCCAACGGCAACAGCGAGGCGGCACGCGGAGTCGGCGGCGGGCCGACGGCAACGATGGAGGCGAGGCGACGCGGAGTCGGCAACGGTGGTGCAGAGTCGGCGACGGCGCGCGGAACCCTAGGTAAGCCAAAACCCTAGTTTTGGCTCTGATACCATGTTATGAATAGCGCTTGTGTTCAATATGAGGCCAATGGGCCGGTATATATACACAAAGTACAGGTGGTAAATATGCAAAGAACCCCTCATAACAATGGGGAATAACAAACTATACATATATCTCTAACAAATACCACTCCTAAGATATTGAGTTGCAACTGAAAAATATAAGAACGGCTAGTGACTAATACTGCTGAGTAGTGACAAAATGAAGTGGGTGATGATAGCAAATAGAAGCTGAAAAAAAAGATACGCAGGATTCATGTCAAACATGTGATTCCCTTCTGGATTTTCTTAGCCCAGACTATCGTGTTGAAATAGTTAGCAACCCACAATTTTTTTGCCCTTTGATCATGTAGCTCCTCTTACTCCTTAACGAAACCACAAAATCAATGACTACCTTCATATCCACTTTACTTCTTTCAGTCTTTCTTATTCCTCATCAGCTCAACCAAACGAAATCTCATTAAACGATTCTTTAGGTTTTGTCATTTTCAAACTCATGAACTGAGCTCAAGGGCTACCATTTTGTTGGCAAAGAAAAATTCAACAGCTTCACGTATTCATCATTCCTCCCAGGTTTGTTTCTGCAAAGTTTAAACTGAGAAGGCAAACGCATATCAAAGCTAGCAGCACAACAAGGCTGGGGAAAGCATTCCTTTATCTAAGCAAGCAACAGGCAGAACTAGTCAGCTGTTCAGATCAGGAAAAGAACAGTAGACCACCAAACTTAGATCATTCAAATGCTTTAGAGATATCAAGGTACAAGCTTTAATCACAGCATGAGTAATCAGATCGTTAGACAACCTGCCTGAAGTGAACATGATGTATAACATGCTTGCATGTCAACAGATATCAGCTTGGGAGGCAGAATGGACCTTCAACATCTCCATTTCAAGCTCTCACAGTTGGAATCGAAAAGTATTTACCCTGCACAGGTAGCAGCATACGTGTCTGCAAGTCCTCGAACACGCTCATTATAATGGTCAAGGAAATTCTCAACAACTCTCTTCTCGGTTACAGAAACCACATTGTAAAAGTCAATGATCAGCTCCTTCTCCTTCAGAACCATTATGATATAACGCCGTGGCATCAGCCAGTCAGCCGCCTCTCCATGCCATAGGTGAGAATTGACGGTCTGTGCACGATGTACCAGGGCTCCAAACCAACCTCCACCCTCAGGAGCTCCACCATGCGGCCCAGCTTGCCCTCTGACATACCCAGAATGCTTGGCGATCGACTTGCACACCGCCAACTCAGCCTCGGAGCATCCAAGAGCCCTCCAAATAGCCTCTCGAGCTCAAAAACGTGTGCGTCGTCCGTGTCGGTGACTCCGTCATTTACTATCATATCGAAAAACGTAGACAAAAGCTATCAACCGCAGCCAAAATCTATTAGTCATAGCCTAGAAGAAGAGGGCCATACTTACATGTTAGCATGTTAGTACAAACTGAGTGCTGAACTTTTCTGTAATGACAATTCTTCAAGCTAAACAATCATAGCATTTCTTCAACTTTGAGCTATTTAATCAAACACATACACCGCACTCCAAACTTTGTACCAAGAAATTAGTTGTTGGAAAAGGAATAGTCAATTGATATTCTGGTAGATTAACAAACGACACGTGACTAAACTTTCATCTCATACACATGGATTTCTCTATGCAAATGTTCTACATAAGACCCTGCCACATTGATCCATAAGAACTCAAGAACTATTAAGTCCCAGATCAGGATTGCATACCTGAAGGACACACTTCTACATCAAACAATGAAATACAAAGATGAAATAATTTAAGGGCTAGATCAATGTTTCTCCAGAATTTCCGCCGGTGAAGCCAGTAGAGAAAATGGTAAGGCGTAAAGGTAGCAATCTAGGCATGAAATTATGGTGCAACCTCAGGTTCCAACAACAAAACCAGTGCAATCATTGAAGTAGGATGAGTGTACCAAACTGGTAATTTTAATTAGCAATCATACATGTCTAAGCTTATCTACGAGGCGTTCAAACAATGCACCTGCAAGACATCACATTTATAGATACATCAGCTATCAAATAAGTTAGCAGCACTACGAGACTGGGGTATAAAAATAAAAATTCCTTTAACCAAGCAAGCTGCAGGAAAAATCAGAGGGTATGTAATGCATGGACTAAGCAGCAAATCTAAGGCATAGCTGCCTTCCTGGAGCTTGTAAGCAGTATATACAGGCAAGTAGCAGTATATTGGTTGCAACTTGCAACCAATGTGACTTGTAATAACTAGCCAACATATTGGATAACTTGTAACAACATAAGATGAATCAAGCCTTTTCTTGGGGAACCTGTGAAACTGGTCATCTGTCGTTATGCCGTGTTGCAGTGCATGGATCATCTGATCGATTTCAATATACAGCAGGCAGCACTCATACAGTAAATATTATACATGCATCTAATTCTAACATGTTCTGGCTGCAGAAGATGTTCAAACATTCATGCTTTGGATAAATAAAAAGCAAAACCAAGGAAGATATTGAGATTTATTTCCAGATTGGAACATCTTTCTGGATAACATATTCACCTGTGCGGCGCGCAGAGATATTTTAGAGAATAGCTCTGCCTTACGATAGAACAGCCATGTTTAAGTGCAAAACCAAGGAGCCAGGGTTTCTTGTCACAATTCTAGTAACCAATATACACTGCAATTACTAAATGATAAACAGTCCGTAGCAGACATGAACAGCTAGAAAACAAATCACGAAAAGTTATGTCTGTCTCTCCAAATAAGTCACAGAAACATTATGTTTCGTTGTCTCTGCAAACTTCTACAAGAGTTGTAACATAGATATCAAATTAGAATCAAACCAAGCTAGACTTGATATCAATGGTAGTCCCAAGCGCTGCTCATCATAAGAACCATCAAACTTTTGTCTTCCCTCTTTTCTTCCCATGGAACAACTTTGATTTGCTTTTCCTCTGCACAATAGAAGAATAGGTATCCCCTGCTTTAATTTCAGCTTCCTGCAGAGCATCCAGCATTGGTACTTCGCCAGCACAAGCTTTAGAATAAGCTTCTATGAGATATGGAACACGCTTCTTATAACGATCCACAAACCAAGATTGAAACTTCCTCTCAGCCAAGATAGCTAGAGAATAGAAGTTCCATTTCAGAAACACCAACTTCTTAGACCTAAGAACCTTGATTAAGTAAAACCGGGGCAACAACCGCCTCTCCAAGCTATATGTGAGTGTTGGTTTTGTGACTCACGCGTATATCCATTGAAAGCAGAACGCGGATACATATAGCACGGTACCTTCCTTATCAGCCTCAACCGATTCATAGAAACATTAGGTCGGGAGGAGATTACGGAGACCGGCTAGGATTACAGGAGAAATAATAGGAGATATGGTTAACACGCCCTCGCAGGCGCAGCGTTGGCTTGCCGTACGGTGAGGCTGGACCGAAATTCAGCAAACACAGAACCCGCCAAGCCCTTAGTGAAAATGTCCGCAAATTGCGAGGTCGTCGGCACATGCAACACGCGAACAGCACCCATGGCAACCTGATCCCGAACAAAATGAAGATCGATTTCAACATGTTTGGTGCGTTGGTGCTGGACGGGGTTGGTGGAGAGGTAGACAGCGCTAACGTTGTCGCAATACACCACTGTAGCACGGTCAGGAGGAGAATGGAGCTCATGAAGAAGCTGCCTGAGCCAACAAGACTCAGCCACAGCATTTGCCACGGCGCGATACTCCGCTTCAGCACAGGAACGGGAGACGGTGTTCTGCCGCTTGGACGACCAGGAAATCAAGTTGTCCCCCCAAAAAACAGCATAGCCAGACGTGGACTTCCGCGTGTCAGGACAACCTGCCCAATCGGCATCAGAATAAGCAATCAAATGAGAGCCAGATGTGCGCCGAAGAAGAAGACCGTGATCAAGAGTACCACGGAGGTAGCGAAGAATCCGCTTCAGTGCAGCCAAATGTGGTTCCCGAGGATCATGCATGTGTAGACAGATTTGTTGTACCGCATAAGTAATATCGGGCCTAGTGAAAGTAAGATACTGGAGTGTTGCTTTGTGATCCAAATTCTATACATTAGGCCAGCTTCTGGACGGAGCGTAGCGGAGGCCTGGATTCTAGTCGAATTAGGGTTTCCCTGTTATATATATTCCCTGTAAGCCGCCGTTTGGGATATGAGATTAGAGTTGTAAATCCCCGGCATTGTAACCTCACCCCGATATAGTGAAGATTGTTGTCGGTGGCGCCGTGGTTTTTTCCCTCTCGCATTGGGAGGGTTTTCCACGTTAAAATCTCGTGTCTCTCTGCGATTGATCTTGTTTACTTCGTCGTTCCTCCGCCGTCGCGTGTAACATGGAGGGCACCAGCCAAGCTGCGATAGTCTGTCACATCGGAAACAGGAGAGCCAACTGTAGAGGAAAGTTTGGCACAGGTATCGACAGGCGTACTGCACGGCTTACAGTCAGACATCCCGGCGCGCTCCAGAATCTCTATGCAATACTGTCGTTGAGACAAGAGAAGACCAGCAGACTGGCGAGTGACACTGATGCCGAGAAAGTGATGTAAGGTACCCAGATCCTTCATGGAGAACTCCGACTGAAGAGCAGAGATAGTCCAAGTAAGCAAAGCAGGGGATGAAGCAGTAAGGACAATGTCATCCACATAGAGGAGCAAATAGACCAAGTCGGCGCCGCGACGATAAATAAATAGAGAAGTGTCGGACTTCGCCTCAGTAAACCCGATGGAGAGTAAGAAGGACGCAAAGCGGTTGTACCATGCACGAGGAGCCTGCTTGAGTCCGTATAGTGACTTGTTGAGGCGACACACCATGTCCGGCCGGGATGGGTCAATAAAACCAGCAGGCTGCACACAATACACAGTTTCCTGGAGAGTGCCATGAAGAAAGGCATTCTTGACATCAAGTTGGTGAACCAGCCAATCTCTGGAGACAGCAATACTGAGTACTGTGCGGACCGTAGCCGGCTTTACAACTGGAGTGAATGTCTCATCAAAATCCACTCCGGGGCGTTGAGTGAAGCCCCGAAGAACCCACCGAGCTTTGTATCGATCAAGAGTGCCATCAGCAAGAAACTTGTGGCGAAATATCCATTTACCAGTGACAATATTTGCTCTAGGAGGCTTGGGTACCAAATCCCATGTGTGATTAGACTGCAAAGCTGAGAATTCTTCCTCCATAGCCGCCCGCCAAAGTGGATCGGCCAAGGCAGCACGGTAAGTCCGCGGTACAGGAGAGAGGGCCGTTGCATGAAGATTGATCCTGTGTTGTGGAAGTTGAATACCAGCCTTGCTACGTGTGATCATAGGGTGATCATTGACCACTGGTGACACGCCAAGACCTGCTGGTGGAGCGCCATGGCCGATGCGAGCGCTGCGAGCTCGGGTGGGCACGTCGACCGTAGGCAGCAACCGAGCCACACCGAGGCAGGGAGCAACGGGATCAGGAGCGCCCGTCACATGGCCACGTAGCGGCGGAGAGTCGGCCGAGACAGCAGGCACCGCTGCATGCCCCGCGCCCGGGCCACGCGTACCGTCGACCGAGGCAGGAGTGGCGTCCGATGTGCCACCGCATGGGGGCCCGTCGACCGAGGCAAGAGGAGCGCCCAAGTCCGGCACGGCAGCAGGTGCATGGGCATGAACAGGAGCATGTATGTCCACGGGGGCAGACGGAGTATGCACGGGTGGACGCCTGGCAGGAGCAATCGGCGATGGAGAAGCTGCTGCATAAGTCTCCAAAAAGTCAAGATTAGTAGCACTTGCGGTAGTGGAGGACGACTCAGCAAATGGAAACGAGTGCTCATCAAATACCACATGACGAGAGATAATGACCCTATTAGAAACGGGATCAAAACACCGGTACCCTTTATGCTCGGATGGGTAGCCAAGAAAGACACACATGGTAGACCGAGGGGAGAGTTTGTGTGGAGCAGTGGAGGATATATTTGGATAGCACTTGCAACCAAAAACACGAAGATGATCATAGGAGGGATGCGAGCCGTAGAGAGCAAAGTAGGGGGTGTGGAAGTTAAGTGTTTTGGTGGGGTGTCGGTTGATGAGGTGAGTAGCTGTGTGCAAGGCTTCGACCCAGAAGGAAGGAGGAAGGCTGGCTTGGAAAAGGAGTGATCGCATGATGTTGTTGACCGAACGAATCATGCACTCGGCCTTGCCATTTTGTGGGGAGGTGTATGGACAAGACATACGAAGGGTGACGCCATGGGTTAGGAAAAAGGTGCGAGAGGTGGAGTTGTCGAATTCTCGGCCATTATCACATTGGACGCTACGTATAGTGGTGGAGAATTGGGTTTTGACAAAGGCGAAAAAATGTGACAAAGTACTAAAGGTGTCAGATTTGAAACGAAGCGGAAACGTCCAAAGGTAATGGGAACAGTCATCCAATATAATAAGATAGTACTTATAGCCAGAAACACTAGCAATGGGAGAGGTCCACAAATCACAGTGAATTAAATCAAAATTGGCAGTAGCCCTAGTAAAAGAAGTGGTAAAAGGAAGACGACAATGACGCCCAAGCTGGCAAGCGTGGCAAACGGAGACATCACTGCAAGGTGGTATAACGGAGGAGCGAGCTAGGCGGGTGAGGGCTTCATGTCCAAGGTGGCCGAGACGACGATGCCAAAGTGTGGAGGAGTCGCGCATGGTGAGGGCGTAGGGAAGATCGGCTGGGCGAAAAGGGTAGAGATCACCGGAGCTATTGCACCTGGCGATCACGTTCTTGGACTGAAGATCCTTCACGGAAAGACCAAAAGGGTCAAACTCGACAGAACAATTATTATCAGAAGTAAAGCGACGAACAGAGATAAGGTTTTTAATGATGCTGGGAGAAACTAAGACATCACGAAGTGAAAAAGGATGTGTATGGTGGGGGAGAGACGTGGAGCCTATAGCAGTGATAGGTAAAAGAGAGCCGTTGCCGACAATAATATGAGATGGGCTGGAAGTGGATGGCGAATGAGCAAGTGAGAGGGTACCGGCATCGGACGTCATGTGGGAAGTGGCACCAGTATCCATATACCAGTCATGGGACGGCGGCTGAGCAAGTGTCACAGTGTTGAAGGCGTTGATGAGGCCTTGCTGGTCCCACTGCGGCATGGCACCGGAGCTCCATGTAGACGATGCGCCAGGAGCTGGAAGTAGACCAGGTGCTTGCAGATGTGTCGGTGAAGCATGCGGCAGCTGGTTGGATGGAGCGTACTGGCCAGGCACGCCGGGGCCTGGTGCGGCAGGGACCAACCCATTGTGGACTGCTGCTGGGCCATGGAGACCAGCCAATGCAGCCCCTGCAAAAGGCTGGGCAATGGGAGGCCTTGAACCGAGCAGGCCAGGCATAGGAGCAAAAGGTCTTCCGAGTGGGCCTGGCAACAACAGCGGACACAACAACAACGGTGGCGGCCGCAACCGCCGTCGACGCGGCAACGGCGGACCTCCTGGTACGCAATACACCGGCGGCAACCCTCCTCAACCCAAAGGCGGTGGCGGCTCCTCCAACTGGCCATCTCCTCAAAATCCATGGGCCGGTACAATCCATATGTGGCCAGGCCCACTCGGAAGACCTTTTGCTCCTATGCCTGGCCTGCTCGGTTCAAGGCCTCCCATTGCCCAACCCATTGTGGACTGCTGCTGGGCCATGGAGACCAGCCAATGCAGCCCCTGCAAAAGGCTGCCAATACCGCCGGTGTATTGCGTACCAGGAGGTCCGCCGTTGCCGCGTCGACGGCGGTTGCGGCCGCCACCGTTGTTGTTGTGTCCGCTGTTGTTGCCATAGCCGGTGACATGAGCAGGATTGGATGGCACGCCCCCGGAGTGTTGTCCGCCGCCGCTACCGGAGGCGAGCAGAACAGTGGACGGTCCGGAGGAACGACCACGCTTGGTGATCTCTTCAAGTAACAGTTGAGAACGCGCCTCCACGAAGGTCGGGAACGGTTTCTGCATAGGAAGTAAGGTCTGTAGATGATCGAACTTGCTGTTCAAACCTTTCAGCATGGCGAGGACGAGGGTGCGATCGGCGACGGGTTCGCCGAGGTCGGCGAGGCTGTCGGCCATGCCTTTGAGGCGGCGACAGTAGTCGGTGACGGAGAGGTGACCTTGGACGAACGCGTGGAATTCGGCGGAGAGGTTGAGGGCGCGGCGTTCGCGGTTGCCCAAGAACTGATGTTCAAGGCCGCGCCACACCACGCGAGCCGTCGCGTCGGACGACATGACGATCTCCAACAGTTCGGCGGAGATGGAACTGTAGATCCAAGCGAGGACCACACAGTCCATACGGACCCAATCGGCGCGATCCTGGTGGACATCGTCGGAGAGAACATGATCGGAGAGGGCATACTTTCCGAGAGTGACGAGAAATAATCCGCGCCACTTCGTGTAGTTGGAGGCAACCAAGTCCAGGGTGACGGGCACCAATGCCTTGATGCTGAGAACGCCAATGGCTTGAGAGTGCAGGGAGGCGATGGCGTCGGCACCTAGATCGATGGGCGGCAGACCGCCGGCAGATGGAGCCGGCAACGTCGCAGGAGGCGTCGGAGAGTACGACGAGGAGGGCGACGTCGCGAGGGCCGCGCGGACAGCAGCAGCGACGGTTGAGGCCAGGGACTCGGCGAGTGAGTTGGCGGCAGCTGCGTCGGCGTCAGATGCCGATGCATCAGGTTGAAGTGCAGATCGAACGGCGCCGGCGACAGCGTCGGCGACAGCGTCCATGGTGCTGGCGCCTACAGGAGAAGAGGCTGCGGCAGCAGAGGTAGACATGGCCGGCCGGATATGATGGTCGGCAGCGGAGAAGAGACACGCCGGGAGAGGCGGCGTGTTAAGCGGAAGCGAAAAAATTTTGGTGCTCTGATACCATGTTGGTTTTGTGACTCACGCGTATATCCATTGAAAGCAGAACGTGGATACATATAGCACGGTACCTTCCTTATCAGCCTCAACCGATTCATAGAAACATTAGGTCGGGAGGAGATTACGGAGACCGGCTAGGATTACAGGAGAAATAATAGGAGATATGGTTAACAGTGAGCAATGTTGGCTTGCTGGCGATTTTTGGTGCGTCAAGGCCAACTTCTTCTGTCAAGAACTCGATATGACCTTTAATTCTGTCCTCCGACATAGTCAGAACCTTCGGCTGCTTGCTCACAGCCACTGACACATCAGCCCGCGACATCCCAAGCTTTTCCAGAAGCCTAATTTTTGCGTCGAACATCTCTCGGGAGAGGAAGGATACCTTGACTAGCACACGGCCAAACAGTGGCGAGCTCCGCGGCACGCCTAGCTCATCCACGCGAGCCACAATGTCCTGGACGACCTTGGGGTTCATATTGAGCATCCGAGAAGCGTACACAAACAGCCTGCCAATGTCACAGACACTTAGCCCGCATTCCTCGAGGATGGCGATGTTGGGCTTGGCCACCTTCTCAAGGTGGGAGCCTAGCAGGCCGGTGTTCATCCTGAGACTAGCGTCGGGGAAGGCGAGGACGGCGTCGGGGTTGGAGGGGGACTTGAGGTGGGAGAGGCTCTTGGAGGCCTTGAGCGCCTGGGATGGGGTGAGGTGGCAGGTGGCGATGAGGTAGTCCTCGACGGTAAGTTGCTTTGGGGAGTGGTGGTAGTGGTGGTGGAAGAAGAGGAGGAGAGGAGGCGGTGGAGAGTGAAGATGGTGGTGGTGAGGGGAGGAGGGAAAGGGCGTGCTTTCGGATGTGCAGCATGGTGCTGCAGCGGCGGAAGCGGGGGGAACCGCCGGTGGTGTTACACGCGACGGCGGAGGAACGACGAAGTAAACAAGATCAATCGCAGAGAGACACGAGATTTTAACGTGGAAAACCCTCCCAATGCGAGAGGGAAAAAACCACGGGCGCCACCAACAACAATCTTCACTATATCGGGTGAGGTTACAATGCCGGGATTTACAACTCGATCTCATATCCCAAACGGCGCTTACGGAAATATATATAACAGACTCGCTCCGCTCCGCCCTAAGCCTCGGCGACGGCCTCGCTACGCTCCGTCCGAAGCCGCCTAATGTATTGAATTTGGATCACAAATCAACATACTCCACCTTGAGACAAATTCCTTCTGTAGCATAAATCAATCCTTCACCTGAACACAACAAAGAAAGAAATACTTTCGCGCCACACGACCTCTTGGGCTAGTCAGTGTAATACCAACTAAGCTTGAGCAAAGCTCAAACTTAGCAACAGAACGGCTTTGTCAACATATCGCCAGGATTTTCATGAGTGCTAATCTTGCATACCTTTAGCTTACCCTTTGCAACAATATCTCGACATAATTATATTTAATCTCAATGTGCTTTGTCCTCTCATGAAACATGTGATCTTTAGTGAGATAAATTGCACTGATTGTCACAAAACAGTTAATGCAAGAATCAACTCCAGAAGCTCAACAAACAAACCTTTCACCAAACCGACTCTTTACTTGCTTCACACATAGCCATATATTACGCTTGGTGGTGGGCGGCGCAACAACATCCTGCAAATGTGCCTTCCAGCTCACAAAGACAACCTCCAATGGTAAATACATAACTCGTGAGCGACCTACGCTTATCCAAATCACCAAGCATAATCTGAATCAACATAGCCAACGAGTTCTTTTTCAGTCTGCCAAACTTCAAACAAGCATTCGATGTGCCTCGCATGTACCGAAAATCCACCGAACGGCTTTCCAATGCTCTTTACCAGATTAGCCATATATCTACCGACCAAACTCATAGCAAAAGATAAATGCGGACGAGAGCAAACCATGGCATACATCAAAGACCCTACAAACACTAGCATATGGAACTCGGACATGTACTCAACCTCCTCATCGGTGCTAGGACATTGTGAAGTCGACAATTTAAAGTGAGGTGTAATGGGAGTACTCACGAGCTTTGAATCATGCATGTTGAAACGATGAAGCACTTTCGAATATAATTTTTCTGACTAAGAAACAATAAACGAAGCACGGTCTCTAGTAATTTCCATACCTAGAATTTTCTTAGCAGCACCAAGATCCTTCATCTCAAATGCTTGCTCAATCGAGACTTCAATGTAGTGATTTCTTTCTTGCTCTTGGCAAGAATCAGCATATCATCAACATATAACAACAAGTATATAGGTGATCCATCAACAAATTTAATGTAGACACAGCTATCATAATCAGATCTTTTAAAGTTATTTGATAACATAAATGAATCAAACTTCTTATACCAGCGACGAGGAGACTGTTTCAAACCATATAAGGACTTCTTCAATTTGCAAACATGATCCTCCTTACTGTGCACTATGAACCCTTCCGGTGGTCCATGTATATCTCCTCCTCAAGATCTTCATGCAAAAATGTCGTCTTCACATCTAGTTGCTCAAGCTCAAGATCACGCATAGCAACAATACTAAAGAATGTACGGATTGAGCTATGCTTCACAACCGGGAGAACACATCATTGTAATCAACACCGGAATCGACTAAAACCTTTAGCTACTAACCTTGCCTTAAATCTTGGAGGTTCACTAGGAGATAGGCCCTCCTTCCTCTTGAAGATCCATTTGCAACGCATGGTCTTCTTATTTTTAGGCAAGCGCACCACGTCCCATGTGCCATTTTTTCCAGGGACTGCATCTCTTCTTGCATAGCTGAGATCCACTTCTCATGATCTCCGAAACAATGGCTTGATGTATGCATGAATAGGCTCATGAGTGTTCTCCACTGTTCAGCACAACTAAAAGCATAATGAATCAAATTACACTCTTCAATTAATCGGGATCGAGGAGCACAACTCCTCTTTTCTGCGAAGTGCAATAGGTGATCGTCTTGCTGCAAAACAGAGATAAGTGCTGAGCAAGTATCAATAGTATCATCAATAAATTCATCTCCACGATCATCCACGTGCTCCACCGCACGCTCATATTCTCTTGCTCATCATCGATCATGCGGTACAATATCTATGGGTAGCTTGTCATTAAACATCACGATTCATTAAAAACAACATACGCTCATGAAAGTCTTTCTTGTATCAGATTCCATAGCTTATATCCTTTTACTCCGAACCATAACCAAGAAGCAGACACTTAATAGCTCTAGGCTCCAATTTTCCATTATCAACATGAGCATAAGCGGTGCAACAAAAACTTTCAGTTGTGAATAATCGGCAGTGTACTGGACCATACCTCAATGGGAGTTTTCTTGTTGAGTGGAATAGAAGGCGACTGTTGATCAAATAGCATGCGGTGTTGGCGGCCTCGCCCAAAAGCGCTTGCTCATCTTTGCGTTGGACAGCATGCAACGAGCCTTCGATATGATGGTTCGTTCATGCGCTCACCACACCATTCTGCTGCGGAGTGTACGGGATGGTGTGATGCCTCACAATGCCTTCCTTTCTGCAATAATAATTAAACTCATGCGAGCAAAATTCACCACCATTATCAGTACGAAGTAGCTTTACCTTCTTTTCAGTTTGCCTTTCTATCATTACTTTCCAATCTCTAAAAGCAGCAAATGTATCATCTTTACCTTTCCGAAAATAAGGCCACACTCTTCTAGAGTAATCATCAATGATAGTAAGCATATAATTTGCACCACCATACGAGGTCTTACGAGAAGGCCCCCACAAATCAGCATGTACATACTCAAGTATACCTTTGGAGCGATGTACCGAGGAATTGAACTTTACTCTCTTGTGCTTACCAAAAATGCGGTGCTCACGAAGTTCATCTTACTCGAGTGCAGCCATCCAGAGTTCCTCTTCATCAATTACGCCATACCAAGTTCACTCATGTGTCCAAGGCGCTTATGCCGAGGTTAGTATTATTATCGAGACGATGGCGGTAGTGGCGGAAACACGCAATGCACTTCCTCTAAGCACATATAACTTGGCAGAATTCATATCACCAATCATGTAAATGAGAGAACCTCTTGATACCTTTAAAACTCCACCTGAAGTGGAGTACTTGTACCCTTCATCATCGAGTGTCTTTGAGGAAGATGAGATTTCTTGCCATCCTTGGTATATGTCGCACATTTTCCGATTAATGCGAACCATGCCATCATGTGTCCCGATCGAGCGGATCCAATGCCCACGATCTCACATGGGTTGTCATCTCCCATGCGAACGACATCTCCACTCGCACGGGCTTATAAGAACTAAACCATTCTCTGTTAATGCGGATATGAAACGAACATGCCGAATCGAGTAACCATTCATCATGACCAGCAACACAACCAACAAATACGACAAGGCAATCTCCGAATCAAAACTATCAAGACCGAGACAACAGAGGCATTACCTTGATTTATTTTTACGTTGGTGTGCGGCATTCCTCTTCTCCTTATTCTTTAACTTATAGCAATCCTCGATGAAGTAGTTCGTTTTCTTGCGGTACTTGCGAACTTCTTATCCTTGGACTTTGAACGTCCTCTACCATGCGGCTCTTGTCGCGATTGTTGTTATCATAGGACTTCGCTCGGATGCGCCACGGACTGCAACGCCTCGCCCTTGAAGGGCGACGACTCACCTGCACCATACCTTTCATCTTCTCCTTACTCGAGCGCCTCATAAACCTCCGCTAGGTTAGTTCATCACGGCTTAACAATATGGTGTCACGGAAATTTGAATGTGAACTAGACGGTGAGCATAGTAATGAAGACCTAAATCCTCATCATCAAATTTTACCTCCATGGATAACAGATCGCCACGATCTCCTTAAAGACCGATATGTGGTTCAACACCGATCCTCCCTCCCGCAACTTGTGCGAGAACAACTTCATCTTCATGTGCATCTTCTTGGTGAGATCTTTTGACATGCGGATCGATTCGATTTCACCCAAAGTTCTCGCAGCAGTTTTCACTGCAGCACTTCTTGCAAAATATCATTAGAAAGATGAAGTTGAATGAGCGAAAGAGACTTACGATCTTTACGTTTCTCCTCGAGTCCATTGATCCTTCTCCTTCTTCCGAAGCACTCTAAAGCCTCATCCGGATCTCGTGATTGGCGAGTATCGCCTCATCTTCACTTGCCACGGCGAGAATCTCGTCTTGTAGTCGAGTAGCGGTAGATCAAACTTCACCGACGCCATCGCGATGCCCGATCTGAAAGACCTAGGCTCGATACCACTTGTTACACGCGACGGCGGAGGAACGGCAAGTAAACAAGATCAATCGCGAGAGACACGAGATTTTAACGTGGAAAACCCTCCCAATGCGAGAGGGAAAAAACCACGGGCGCCAGCCAGCAACAATCTTCACTATATCGGGGTGAGGTTACAATGCCGGGGATTTACAACTCTGATCTCATATCCCAAACGGCGGCTTACAGGAAATATATATAACAGGACTCCGCTCCGGCCCTAAGCCTCCGGCGACGGGCCTCCGCTACGCTCCGTCCAGAAGCTGACCTAATGTATTGAATTTGGATCACAAATCAGCAGGTGGCTGGTGGACTGCTCCGAAATTGTTCGAGGCATTGTTGGGACTTGGGAACTGGTGCTTCTTGATGATGCGGCACGGATGCTAGTGCCTCTACAGTTTGTCATCGGAGAAATCAAGAAACCGAATGCAACTTTGTTGTTACTAGTTTTCACAAGGCTTGTGATTGGAGTACTTTGTACCAACAAAAGTGCAAAACACTCGGTTACTTCTTAAGACCCTTGCAGAGAGAATTGCAAGTTTACAACGTGAGGTTCGTCAAAAATAACATAGTGAGTTGCAGAGTACACACACATCAGGAGTATCTGAGTGCACTGAGAATGAGATGCTTCAGAACATGGACACACAAGAACAACAGAACAGGACCCTTACATAGCGCCTCTCCGGTAGGCAGTAGCTCCCCTTTTGCAAGCAGCTGCGCACGCGTCGGCGAGGCCCGGAAGGGCATGCTAGTGACTGACGGTGTACATAATATACCGTACCATACCTGCTCAGAAGCCAGCTTTGCCATCAGCAGAGACTCAGACGTATGTTGAACACCGTGTGCTCATCTTCCATCCTCGGTAATCCCGACCATAATTGAAAGTCTGAACCCTGTAGGTCATGGTCCGTAACTAAAGCCAACTGAAACATTGAAAAATGCAATGCAATGAGATTACGTAATAACATAACTGAAAACGTCCGAGGCAGGCAATCCTGGCAAACTGGCAATGCCAGATTATTTCACGCTCACACCAGCGTTTAAGAGTTTTGTGACCACAAAAGCAGCTTAGGAGTTCCATAATATATGATTAATATCTTGAAACAAAACGGTACTGTACAAAAGCAGCTTAGCAATACCGGCATTTAAGAGTTTTGTGACCACAAAAGCAGCTTAGCAGTTCCATAATATATGAATAATATCCTAAAACAAAACTTACTGTACAAAAGAGCAACATTTACCTGCAGATAATCTTGCGCAATCTACACTAGCTCTCCAGCCTCTCATGGGTCATACGCTGGGCCGTTCCTTCTCGGCGGCGGCTGCTGCTTCATAAACCTTGGCCAAGTTCGGGACTTTGACCAAGAAAGGCCTTATAAACTTGGCCACGAAGTCCTCCTCTGTAATGGTGGCAATGTTGGTGAAATCCCGGCCGCGCCAGAGCCGCCGCGCCTGCAGCACCCTGACCACCCGGAACCGCGGCACGAGCCGCCCGTCCAGGTCGTACCTAAGCAGCGCCGGGAAGTTGGCGACGCGCTCCGCGTCCATCCCGACCTCATTGCTCAGGAACTCCCAGTTCCTCCGCAGCCGCTCCACGGAGACCATCAGCAGCGTCGGCGTCTTGGCCGCCGCCGTCTGCACCTGCTCCGCCGTCCACCCGAGCTCGTCCCTGAAGAACGCCACCTTCCAGGCGATCCTCTCCGGCGTCATGCAGAACGCCGCGACGATCGCGTCCTTGAATGGCCGCGTCTTGCGCGGCACCCCGAACTCGTCAGCGCGCGCCAAGACGGCCTCGACCTCCGTCGGGTTCGCCACGAGCAGCTTGGAGGCATAGGAGACGCAGAACCAGCCGATGTCGTCGTCCGTGAGGCCGCCTTCCTCCTGGAGGAGCGCGATGGTGGACCTGACCATCCGGAGATCGGCGGTCAGGAGGGCGGGGTTGTCCTTGAGTGCGCCGACGAGCTTGTCGATGCGGCTGCGGAGGTAGGGGAGCCAGAACTGGACCCTGACGAGGAGCGTGCGGGAGCGGAATACGGCGACGCCGCAGCGCCCGACGAGGAGGCCCATCTGGAACGGGGTGAAGCCAAGGGCGCGCAGCTCGGCGACGCGGGGAGCGAGGGTCTTGGGGACGCTGCAGGTAAGGATCTTGGGGTCGCGGGCGACGGCGACTGCGATGAGCGGCTTGGAGAGTTCGAGCGCGGTCGCGAGGAAGGCGAGCACGGCGTCGGGCCTGGAGGGGGACTTGATGGCTGAGAGCTCCGGCGCGACGCGGGCGGCCACTCCGGGGTAGAGGTTGCACTTGGTCACGAGGTAGTCTTCCACGGAGAAGGAGGAAGACGTCGTGCTGGCGTCTGTGGATGCGGTGGTGGAAGTAGAGGTGGAGGAGATGGGGGTGGTCGTGCAGGGGAGGGGGCGGAAGCGGGAGGAGGAGGTGGAGGTGGAGGTGGAAGGGGACATGACAGGGGTGGGGAGGAACGGGTGCCTGGGGAGGAGGAGCATCGCGGCGACACCGGCGTCGAGGCTAGAGATGAGCGAGCCGGCGGATGGGATATATCGATGGTTGAGTGGTGTCAGCCCGCGCCGGTAACCAGCTGGGGAAATCCGGTTAAAACTGCCAGTTTTTCCCCAGAAATGACGGTTTTCTCACCCAAAAAACAACCGCGCACTGGTGCAGCCCGTGGGCCCCAGAATTGCTACGTGCGCCACAAGTGTTGTTGGAAACCTGCTTAACCTGGTAACGGAGAGGTGGGTTCGGTGGAGGCCCATCTTATTGTGAACCAAACCTGGCCGACTGGCACAACAATTAGTAGTCTAGTGCCCTTTCTGGGAGCCGTTTTGTCTGTGTTATTTGGGCCAAAAGTTTTGTCTTGTGCGCCGTTCCTTCCTTTTGCCTTGGATCAGTCTGAATTGCCCAAAATCCCTATCTGATCGATCGCCCGACCTATGAGTATCGCAAGACTGCCTAAAAAAAAAAGAGTGTTGCAAGACTGTTTCGGCGTGTTTACCAATATAGCACGATCTGTCACAGGTCCATTTCGCCTACTTGTTTCATCTCACCTTTTAAATGCAGTGCTAATCATGCCAGATTGGGTTGAAAACCGGGTTGGATACGAGTAAATATTGTCCTTTTTTATTCTAATCCATATTTTTACTCTAAATTTAAATATCCTAGATACGAATGTGCATACGGATTTTTGGGATACAGGCACGGTCCAAATGCAGATTAGTTATGGATACCTTGACGGATAGTTCACACGTAAAAAAAGATTAGCTTCACTCAACTAAGCAACAAATTAGAGAATTATTTATCCTATGTAACAATGTAGACATAATTACATATATTATGCCTCATATATTTATATTCTAAACTAATAATCCACCAGTTAAAATTATCCTACATCCACCCAACAATTACCTGCTCCACAGTCATAACCTTAACTACGTCCACACCACATATGCACCCAGAAATCCATCATCATAAAAACGTGCACACCAGATTAACTCTCCTCCATTCTCTCTCCTTACTCAACCATATCCGACGGTTATCCTTCAATGGATCTGCAGTACCCCTCCCCATCCCGCTCTCCCCTGCAGTCCGCGTGGGCCTCCTCACGAAACCGCGCGCCTCCTCCCACCTTCTCCCCGTCTCCCACGTTCTCCTCCCTCCTCCCGTGCTCCGCGCCGCCTCCTCTCCTCCCCGTTCTCCGCCGCCTCCTCCCCTTCCTCATCCGCCGCGCCGTCGCCGCCTCCTCCTCCTCACCCCGCGCCGCCGCCGCCTCCTCCTCCCCTGTAAGATCGAGGAGGCCGACTAGAGGGGGGGGGTGAATAGGAGATTTTAAAATTTTCGTCTAATTCTAATTAGCAATTTTAAACTTGATGGATTGATAGAGCAAGATAACACTAACACTAGCACAAGTAATCGACTAAGAGCAATAACGAAAGGTAGAGAACAACAATTGCTACTCTAACTAAGCAAGCAATCAAATGATATGAATAAAGAGCGTTGCTTGGAAGAATATGATCACAAGAGAGCAAACCACAATTTGACACGATTACTTTTTACCGTGGTGATCGGAGACTTGCGGTCTCCCTAGTCCACGTTGAGGTAAGCCCGAACGAATCGGACCGGCTCCACGAATGAGCCTAAACACCTCGATCACTATTGGATGCCCTTTCCTCTCCGGTAGGCGAGCTCCAAGCCTTCACAATCTTAGGGCCTTCTCACAATCTTCTTGAGAAGATCACCGAAGCTCCGCCAAGCCGTCTAGGTGCCGGCAAGCACCAAGAGAATAGACCACTGCATGATCCGATCTCACTCAAGTGCTCAATGGATCAACTAGAATGCAATGCACTTGAATTTTGGGTCAACTACCTCAAATGAATGCACAAGAGAGTGAATGAGGTGTGAGAGGTTGCTCTAGGCTCAAATGTATTCAATGGATGTTCAACAACCTGTCCAAGTTCGGTGGGGTGTATTTATACCTCACCCACCTCAAATAGCCGTTACAATAAACAATCCTGAAAATTAGAAATCCGGATTACCGCAGCAAAACCGCGGTACTACGGACCCTAGTGACCGGTCGAACGGCTATGTCGAGAGTCGGCAACCGTTGGTCAATGAGTGCGGTACTACCGCCGTTAAAACCGCGGTACTTCGGACGTCCGGAAGTTCCGCCCCAAGCCCGTGATTCCGATCTCAACGAGACTAAGTCTTATTCTCGCGCTCGAAAAAACGTTCGCTCGGGTGTCCGAACTTCGCGACATGCGGTAGTTCCGCAGTAAAACCGCGGTACTTCCGTTTCGGGAGGCTAAGTTAAAGTCCGGCGCGCTCGAAATAAAGTTCGCTCGAGTGCGGTACTACCGCATCCGGTAGTTCCGCAAGTCAAACCGCGGTACTACCGCTTTCCGAGGACTAAGTCTTAGTCCGGCGCTCTCGAAAAACGTTCGCGGCGCCGGTACTCTGGACTGCGGTAGTTCCGCCAATACACGCGGAACTACCGGATTTTTCGACAATGCACATATTTTATTTAATTTTAATTTCTAAGTGCATGCATGATCCTAAATTGATCCAAAGGGCACATTTGAACATGATCAAGCAATCACCATGATCCCTCTTAATAGTACGGCGTCTATCCTATAATCCGGTCTTCCAACCTAACTCCAAGACCGGTAAAACAAAATAGATACCTAAACTATTTACCTTGTCGCCCTAGAGATCTTGAATCTTCATGGGATATTTTGTGAGCCGCTTTCTTTGCTATTTGAACATATCCTTTCAAACACTTAATGCACACATTAGTCCCATATTCACATAAATTCATTAATTACCAAAACTAACATTTTTAGGGGCCTAGATGCTTTCAATCTCCCCCTTTTTGGTAATTGATGACAACAAGAGCAATTTATGAGAAGAATTTAAGATTGGATATACTTCTAATTTGCAAGATGTATATCACAAGGACTTTGAAATTTTAGCAATTTTTAGAACATGGGGAATTTTTGCATTTTAGGAACTAATAAGAAAGAGCTCCCCCTAAACATGTGCATCAAATTTTGCAGGAAATTAATAGGCATGATTTCATCATAGTATTCATATTCACCAAATTCAAGGATACGCAAAAGACAAGTAAAACAAGCATTGCATTAAGGACAGGACATAGTTCATTACAAAGCATCAGAAATTAAAATACTGAATGACCACAGAGTTTAAACCATACCATAAGCATTACATGGTTCATTTCACCATACATTATTACCGCGATAGATAAGACTTAAAACTAAAACTTCTTCTCCTAACTATTTCTCCCCCTTTGGCATCGAAATACCAAAAGAGGAGCTAGTCTGAGCTGCTGCCGGGAGAAGGAGGACCACGACGACAGTGCGACGACCATAACGAATCGGAGAAGGCGGTGAACTGCACTCTCCAAGGCGATACGCGATCACCAAGGGAAGACACGGTGGAGATCAAGACATCCTGGCGCTCCTCCACTGAGTATGGCGAGTAAATGGAAAGCGACACGTCGCCCTCGCCTCGGGAGGAGGATCGCACTTCGATGCCGAGGCCGAGGCCGAGGTGAGCGAGCTCGAGCACGGTGTGCGAACAGAGCAGAAGGAGGCTCGCACGCGGCTTGTATGGCTTGTGCGGGTGCGAGTGCTCCTCGGTATCCAGTCTTCCTAATGATCACCGCCATTATGAATGGTGCAAAGTTAATTCTTTTCTGTTTGTCATTCTTATTGGCGTCGATCCCCCTGATGATAAGATCCACCACATCAAACTTTTGTCCGCGCATAATGTAATCAATTACATTCCACGCATGGCCACGAATAGCATCATAATTCCCACTCTTGGGAAGAATGGTGTGGTTGATGATCCTGTTGACAAGGCTGGGAATAGGAAGTAAACCATTTGTCGTCCCCAGTGTCCGTTCAGCAGTTTGGTCATAGTACTCTGAATATGCAGCAATAGGAAGAGCTCGCTTGCTGAACACTTTCTCATATGCACTGGTTTCCGTCCCAAGTGCTAGCTCAAACTCGTGCCTGGTGCACTCAATGAACTGGGTCCCTGTCATTCAACTCAGATGCTCAAAGTTGGGAGAGATGTACAGGGTAGCATAAAACTGCCTGATCATGTTGTCCATATAGTTGCATTTGAATGCAACAAGTTGATGGATATCGGCTCGCTGGAAGAGCCGATAAGCACCATCGAACTTGTCGATCTGCGACAAGTGATCCCGATCTACATACTTATGTGCAAAGAAATTTTCGGCTGGACCATACATCTCTGGTACACCTTCTCTTGAAACTTTGAATGAAATTGGGGTTCATTGAGTCTCGAGGGCGTATATACCGACTTCGCGACGAAGAATGGCATAATCTTCATTAGTGATCTTGTCAAGGTCCACTTCGTGGTCTGCATTACCTCGTGCATCTCCTCATCTGGATCGCATATTCCTCGCTCTCATGCGAGGCCTCGGATTCGCTCTCATGCGAATCCTCCGAGTCACTCGTGGTCGGAGGCGGGACCCTTGCCCTTGTGCGCCACGACCGAGATGCAGGAGTCGAGGAGGATTGACCATTTGTGCCCCCATAGGACTTGTGCGAGACATTCTTCATCCTCGGCATCTTCAAAGACACGATGAGGATAATCAAGGTAAGAAGTAGAGCAAGCGAAAGAAGGTTTGAAATTGAAAGCAATGAATTTCTCATTGTTTCAGAAAACGGAAGTACGGCGGCAAAACTACGGTATTTAGGAAATCCGTAGTTCCGGCATTAAACATGCGGTACTACGGGACCCGAAGTTCCGCCACTTCGACCAGTAGTTCGGTTTTCTGGACATTTCTAGGGCATGACAAAATTGAATCTTTTGGGGTATTTCTGGGATTGAATCCAGTGCATGTTTGTATAAACATTCTAATACCCTAATCAAACTACTTTGCCCAAGAAAATTTCAGCAAAAATCATCACATTTCAATTTTAACCTAAACTCCACCTAGGGTTCTAAGAACAAGGTAAAAAGTGGATTTTGATCCGATTTACCTTGTGAAGTCGAAGGAGGAGAACCCTGAGGGTGCAAATAATCGCCCAAAAACGAAGAACTCCCCTCGGATTCAAAGATCGGGAGAGGAGAGAGTTTCTTGGGAGAGAGAGGGTGGAGGAGAGGAAGAAGAGAGGAGTAGGCGGCTGTGGTTTGGGAGGAGTGAAGATAAGAGAGAGAGAGATAAAGGAAAGAGAGTAACGGTTGGAGGAGTTGGCGGTTTTGAAAACCGCATTGAATCCCGCAGAAAGCGGTAGTACCGCGCGTAACACGCCGGTAGTACCGTGGTCATAGAAATGCCGGAAGTTCCGCGGATTACACTGCGGTAGTTCCGGTTTTTCTGTCAGGTGCGGAAGTACCGCACAGTGAACTGCGGTAGTTCCGGATTTTCTGGAACTTTTCAGAATTTTAGATTTAGAACTTGAAATTTTGCAAATGATCCCTACTTTTGCATCCAACTAAAGTCATTCAGGATCATTATGCATCAATTTAGCTAATGCTATATTTTGAAACTAATTTTTATGAAATTAAACGAATTTTTGACCAAAATAGGGGAAAAATCAACAAAAGTCCATATGAGCACAACAAATGAGCAGAAATAGATGAAGTGAGATTTCAAGCTACATTTGAGTAGTCTATGACATTTAATTCATTCCTCAATTTGCAAAAGCGGCTTTCATCTAATGGTTTGGTGAAAATATCCGCTAGTTGATTTTCGGTTCGGATGTGGCTAATCTCAATATCTCCCTTGCTCACATGATCTCTCAAGAAATGGTGGCGTATATCTATATGCTTGGTTCTTGAGTGTTGAACGGATTATTGGATATTTTGATAGCACTATCATTATCACGAAAAGAGGCATTTTATCAAAATTGATCCCATAATCCAACAATGTTTGCCTCATCCAAAGTAATTGAGCACAACAACTTCCCGCTGAAATATATTCGGCCAGCGGTTGAAAGTGCTACGAATTTTGTTTCTTGGATGACCAACAAACTAGAGATCTTCCTAGAAATTGGCAACTACCCGAGGTGCTTTTTCTATCCACTTTGCATCCCGCATAATCAGAATCCGAATATCCAATTAATTCAAATTTTACACCTTTGGGATACCAAAGCCCTATGCTTGAGGAATGCTTTAAATATCTTAGAATCCTCTTTACGGCCACTAAATGACACTCTTTTGGAGAAGCTTGAAAACGTGCACACATGCATACACTAAACATAATGTCGGGCCTAGATGCGGTAAGATAAAGCAAACTACCAATCATGGATCTATAAAGCTTTAAATCTACCGACTTACCTTCTTCGTTGAGGTCTAGATGCCCGTTCGTTGCCATGGGTGTTTTGATGGGTTTGGCTTCTTCCATTCCGAATCTTTTGAGTAGATCCTTCACATACTTTGTTTGGCTTATAAACGTCCCATCTTTAAGTTGTTTGATTTGAAGTCCAAGGAAGTAGCTTAGCTCACCAATCATCGACATCTCGAATTCCCTAGACATCATCTCACCAAATTCTTTGCAAAAGTCTTGATTAGTAGAACCAAATATAATATCATCAACATATATTTGACATACAAAGAAACCATCTCCAATAATTTTTGTGAATAGAGTTGTATCTACTTTACCAATTTTAAAGTCTTTTGATACTAGAAAGTTACGAAGGCGCTCATACCAAGCTCTAGGAGCTTGCTTTAAACCATATAGTGCCTTTGACAATCTATACACATGATTAGAGTATTTAGCATCTTCAAATCCCGGGGGTTGTTCCACATATACTAATTCGGAAATTGTACCATTAAGAAATGCACTTTTGACATCCATTTGAAATAATTTAATGTCAAAGCATGATGCAAAAGCAAGCAAGATTCTAATTGATTCAAGTCTAGCAACGGGCGCAAAAGTCTCATTATAATCTAAGCCCTCGACTTGAGTATAACCTTGAGCTACTAACCTTGCTTTATTTCTTACCACAATTCCGTTCTCATCTTGTTTGTTCCGGAAGACCCATTTTGTGCCAATGACATTGTGCTCCTTGGGTCTCTCCACCAAAGTCCAAACATCGTTTTGGGCAAAGTTATTCATCTCTTCATGCATAGCATTTATCCAATCCGGGTCATCTAATGCTTCTTCTACACGCTTAGGTTCAAGTGAAGATACAAAAGAATAGTGTTCACAAAATGAAGCTACTCTAGAGCGAGTTTGAACACCCTTACTTACGTCACCCAATATTTGGTCAATTGGGTGATCCTTGGCTATTGCATTGTGAATCTTGAACATATTTTGCGCTTGATCCTTTTCTTCATCTTCAATAACTTGAACATCGTTTATTGTGGAAGAAGAGGGTGGTTCCACTTGTCTAGATGAGCTTGGTGATGTTGGATCCTCTTTTAGCTTGATGTCTCCGATTTGCATATTCTCCATTGCCTTGCGAAGACTTTCATCTCCTACATCATCCAAGTTCTCTTGCTCTTCTTGAGAGCCGTTAGTTTCATCAAATTGAACATCACATGATTCTTCCACTAAACCCGAATTTTTATTAAATACCCTATAGGCTTTACTATTTGAGGAATACCCTAGAAGGAAACCTTCATCACATCGACTTTGAAATTTTGAGAGCCGAACACCTTTTCTTAGAATATAGCATTTGCAACCAAATACTCTAAAGTAAGAGATGTTCGGTCTCCTTCCAACAAGAAGCTCATAGGAAGTCTTTTTCAAGAGTCGATGTAAGTAGAGGCGATTTATGGCATGACATGCAGTGTTAATAGCTTCCGCCCAAAACTTGTCGGAAGTATCATATTCATCAAGCATTGTCCTAGCCATTTCAATCAATGTTCGATTTTTCCTCTTTACAACTCCATTTTGCTCCGGAGTGTAGGTTGTGGAAAGTTCGTGCTTTATTCCAAGTTCATCACAAAAGTCCTCAACTTTTGTATTTTTGAACTCGGAACCATTGTCACTCCTAATTTTCTTTATTTTAAAATCAAATTCATTTTGAGCCCTTTTTGAAAAACTTTTGAAAATCCCGGAGGTTTCACTTTTGTCATTTAGGAAGAAGACACATGTATATCTAGAGTAATCATCCACAATGACTAAACAATAGCTATTACCTCCAATGCTCTTATAGGTTGTTGGCGAACAAATCCATATGTAAGAGCGCTAATGGCCTAGAGGTTGACATGATACTTTTGGAAGGATGAGAATTAGCGACTTGTTTTCCGGCTTGACAAGCACTACAAAGTCGATTTTTCTCAAACTTTACATCCTTCAAGCCAACCACTAAGTCATGCTTAAAAGCTTTTAAGTTGAATCATTCCCACATGACCTAGCCTTCTATGCCACAACCAACCCAAAGAAGTTTTTGCAATTAAACAAGTTTTCAAACAAGACTCATTTGAAGAAAAATCTACCAAATAGAGATTCCCAAATCTAAAGCCTTTGAAGACTAGTTCATTATTATTATCTTTTGAGATTATAACATTTTCTTTTGAGAATGAGCATGTTAAGCCAAGATCACATATTTGAGCAACGGATAGCAAGTTGAAATTTAATGATTCAACTAAAGATACATTAGAAATTGAAAGGTCGTTTGAGATAGCAATTTTACCCAATCCTAATACCTTTCCTTTGCTATTGTCTCCAAAAGTGATTTTGTCATTGCTTCCATTCTCAAATGTGGTGAACATCTTAGGTCTTGGTCATATGTTGAGTGCAACCGCTATCCAACACCCAATGCCTTCCACCGGTTTTGTAGTTCACCTACAAAAGAAGATCAAGTTCTTTTAGGTACCCAAATTTGTTTGGGTCCTTGGAGGTTAGTGACCAAGGTCTTGGGTACCCAAATGGATTTCTTTTTAGCACCCAAAATTGAGGTGCCAATGAAATGAGCAATAACATTTCCATTTGTGGATTTTCTAAGCATATAACATGAATCATATAAACCAATGGAATGCATGTTATTCTTAGAGCAATCACTTGGCATATGTCCAATACACCGGCATTTTGTGCAATACTTACCATTTTCCTTTACAAACCTTGGAGGCTTGTATCTGGCTTTTACCCTTTTGGGGACATATCCAAGTCCCTCTTTGTTGAAAGAGTATCTTTGATCGCTTAGTAACTTATCAAGGGTTTCCTTTCCCTTGTAAGCTCTCTCTAAGCTTTTGTTTAATTTTAGCACTTGTTCTTTTAAATTTTTGTTTTCATTAGCAATGATATCATCATGAACAAGATTTAGAGCATCTCTAGAATCTACACTTGATGAACAAGGTATGGCAAGTAGATCATCACAACAAGTAGATACGCTAGACTTTGGAATTTCTATACTAGACATTTCATTCAAGATATTGCAAGTAATTCCAATGCTAGTACTAGATTTGTGATTTTCTTGGAGAAGCAAATCATGAGCTTCCTTTAGCTCCTCATAAGAGTCTTTGAGAGAGGTGTGTTCTCTCTTTAAGACCTTAAACTTTGATTTTTCTTTTCCAAGAAATTCATTCAATTCAACTAGCATATTCATCAAGTCATCATATGAAGGCTCATCATCATCAAGCAAGTTTACCTTTTCTCCTTTAGCCATAAGGCATGTAGGAGTGGAGAATAGTGATGGAGCCTCCTTGATTGCAATGCCCACAAGCCCTTTCTTCTTGGGAGATTCGTCCTCGCTTGAGTCGGAGTCCGAATACTCCTCTTCGGAGTTCCACTCACCAATATGGGCTTCATTTTTGCCATCCTTGTGAAGCTTCTTGAAAAGCTTCTTCTTGCCGTTGTAGTTCTTCTTCTTTGATGACTTCTCCTTGTCATCCTTCTTTGTTGGACATTGAGAGGCAATGTGCCCCTTCTCATCACATTCATAGCAACGAATGTTGCTAAACTTCTTGTTGGAGGAAGAATGTCATTTCTTGGTCTTCTCATGGCTTGTACTCCGAAATGGGCGTCTTCTCATGAACTTCTTCATTCTTCTTACTAGAAGCGCAAATTCTTCTTCGGAGTCCTTCTCATCATCTTCTTCGGATTCTTCACTCATTACCGCTTTAGCTTTGAAAGCGGTGATCTTCTTATTCTTGGAAGAGGATTGCTCCAAGAGCTCTTCCTTGTCTTTCTTGTATAGCTCGTTGGTGATGAGGTTGCCCAACAATTGCGTTGGTGTCATTCTTGCCAACTCCAGGTGAGTTGAGGAAGAGAGTCACCAACACTTCATATTTCTCCAAGAAGGCCCTAAGCATCTTTCGAACAATATCAAGATCGGAAAGATTAGTTCCAAGGCCCTTAAGCTCATTCACAATGTTGTTGAGCCTTGAGTACATCTCATTAATGTCTTCATGGGGCAACATTGTGAATGTCTCATATTTGATCCTAAGCGATGCAATTTGGCCTCCTTGACCGTGGATGTCCCTTCGTGTATTTCCGAAAGGGTAGTCCAAATAGCATGAGCCGTCTCAAGATTGCTCACCCTATTGAATTCATCCGCGTTCAAGGCTCCAAATAGAGCATTCATAGCTTGGGCGTCTAAATGAGCATTACGCCCGTCTTGATCCGTTGGGTGATCCGGATCAAGAGCCATAACGTAACCCTCATTTACGACTTTCCAAATTTGAGGACTTATAGTCTTTAAATAAATAGACATTCTAATTTTCCAATAAGCATAATTTGAGCCATCAAATAGAGGTGCCTTTCCTATTGCTATACCCTCACTAGCCATCCTTTTCTCTCTAGACGGTTAAGTCCAAATTTGAGAGACCAAGCTCTGATACCACTTGTAAGATCGAGGAGGCCGACTAGAGGGGGGTGAATAGGAGGTTTTAAAATTTTCGTCTAATTCTAATTAGCAATTTTAAACTTGATGGATTGATAGAGCAAGATAACACTAACACTAGCACAAGTAATCGACTAAGAGCAATAACGAAAGGTAGAGAACAACAATTGCTACTCTAACTAAGCAAGCAATCAAATGATATGAATAAAGAGCGTTGCTTGGAAGAATATGATCACAAGAGAGCAAACCACAATTTGACACGATTACTTTTTACCGTGGTGATCGGAGACTTGCCGGTCTCCCCTAGTCCACGTTGAGGTAAGCCCGAACGAATCGGACCGGCTCCACGAATGAGCCTAAACACCTCGATCACTATTGGATGCCCTTTCCTCTCCGGTAGGCGAGCTCCAAGCCTTCACAATCTTAGGGCCTTCTCACAATCTTCTTGAGAAGATCACCGAAGCTCCGCCAAGCCGTCTAGGTGCCGGCAAGCACCAAGAGAATGGACCACTGCGGTTTGATCTCACTCAAGTGCTCAATGGATCAACTAGAATGCAATGCACTTGAATTTTGGGTCAACTACCTCAAATGAATGCACAAGAGAGTGAATGAGGTGTGAGAGGTTGCTCTAGGCTCAAATGTATTCAATGGATGTTCAACAACTGTCCAAGTTCGGTGGGGTGTATTTATACCTCACCCACCTCAAATAGCCGTTACAATAAACAATCCTGAAAATCAGAAATCCGGCACTACCGCAGCAAAACCGCGGTACTACCGGACCCTAGTGACCGGTCGAACGGCTATGTCGAGAGTCGAAGTAACCGTTGGTCAATGAGTGCGGTACTACCGCCGTTAAAACCGCGGTACTTCCGGACGTCCGAAGTTCCGCCCAAGCCCGACTTCCGATCTCAACGAGACTAAGTCTTATTCTCGCGCTCTGGAAAAAACGTTCGCTCGGGTGTCCGAACTTCGCGACATGCGGTAGTTCCGCAGTAAAACCGCGTACTTCCGTTTCGGGAGGCTAAGTTAAAGTCCGGCGCTCTCGAAATAAAGTTCCGCTCGAGTGCGGTACTACTGGCGATCCGGTAGTTCCGCAGTCAAACCGCGGTACTACCGCTTTCCGAGGACTAAGTCTTAGTCCGGCGCTCTCGAAAAACGTTCGCGGGCGCCGGTACTCTGGGACTGCGGTAGTTCCGCCAATACACGCCGGAACTACGGATTTTTCGACAATGCACGATTTTATTTAATTTTAATTTCTAAGTGCATGCATGATCCTAAATTGATCCAAAGGGCACATTTGAACATGATCAAGCAATCACCATGATCCCTCTTAATAGTACGACGTCTATCCTATAATCCGGTCTTCCAACCTAACTCCAAGACCGGTAAAACAAAATAGATACCTAAACTATTTACCTTGTCGCCCTAGAGATCTTGAATCTTCATGGGATATTTTGTGAGCCTCTTTCTTTGCTATTTGAACATATCCTTTCAAACACTTAATGCACACATTAGTCCCATATTCACATAAATTCATTAATTACCAAAACTAACATTTTTAGGGGCCTAGATGCTTTCATCCCCCCACTTCTCCGCTCCACCGCCACCGCCGCCTCCTCCTCCCCCGCCACCCCTCCGCTCCGCCGCCGCCTCCTCCCCACCCAGCGCCGCCGGCTCCTCCTCCCCCCACTCCTCCGCTCCGCCTCCTCTTCCCCCGCTCCTCCACTCCGCCGCCGCCTCCTCCCCTACTCCTCTGCTCCGCCCAATCCCTGATCCACCCGGCCATCGTCGTCGTCGTCTTCCTCCTCCGCTCCGCTCCTTCACACGCCCGCGACGACGAGATCCCCGCCGCCGCCTCGGATTCTGTCGAGAAGATCGCCGAGACTTCGCCATGGACCTCGCCATCAACCCTCTCTCTCCGGCACCCGCCCGGTCGACCTCGGATCGCACCCCTCCCCGCCTCGGATCATGCGTGGTGTAAGCGAGACGTGTGACGCCGCCGCAGGACATGATATGGGCGTACGCGCGTGCAAGACGGGCGGCGGAGGAGCGGCGGTGGTGCGGCGGGAGTCTTGCGCGCCATCTGGCGCCATCGGCGAGATGTCGTCGGTGTCGCCCGCCGCGGAGACTAACTCGCCGCTTCCGTCGCCCACGCCATCGCCATCGACAACGGGCCTCCACCTTCCGCATCGGGTAGGAGGCCCGCCGCCCGAACTCACTCAAACCCTAACCCTAGCAAGACTCGCGGGTGATGTAACGCCCCTATCTATCCGTCTGTCTTCATCCTCGCTCCTCCTTTCGGGAGGGGAAATAAAGGTGAAGAAGAATGCGAAAGTACAAGGTCTTGAGCAAGGTGAAGAAGCAACACCACGAGAAGCGCAGGGAGGCCAAGAACCACGAGAACAAGGTTGAGGAGGACCCGAGAATCCCCAACGACCGGTCCTTCAAGGTGCAGGAGTTCAAGGCGCTGCACGAACTTGAGCTCAAAAAGGAGGTGTGAGTACCTATCTTTGTTCCATTTGTAGCCAAACCAACTCTTTGTTGTTAAATTTCAATGTGCAAAATGGCAAAAATATTACTCTTCCATAGGTAGTTATAGATGCTTGCATGGATTGATGAAAGTTGATTCCTTTTATTTCGTTTTGACGAGGTCATCCATTGCTTTGGTTCCAATCCAACATCACCCCCAGTCTTATGTTTGGTGAGGCTTGCAGTGAGTTGAAATGTTGTGGTTCTGCAGGCTCAAGATCGCTTTGATTTCATGTTTAGTGTGATTTAGGTATCCATTTATGAGCCTTTTGTTTTGGGGTGGTCTATTTGAGGGTATTGTCTACGCACTGGTCATTGTACTCAGCTCGGGTGCAATATTTATGTTGACAAAATTTGGTACCAAGGAGGAGAATCGGAAGGAAAAGCAAGAGGTTGTAGCAAGTATGCAGTCTTCCTTTGCTTTTTGTTGCATGGCTTACTTTGGCTCATTAGGTATTGATGCTGCCATTGGAACCATTTTCATTGTACTCCTATCGACACCCGGATGTTCAGGAGTGTTTTCATTGACTTTGAATCTCTTCCAAAGCTATACATACCATGTGAATGGAACAAATCGTTAGAGAGCATAGATACTTATAACATAATTTCTAAGTAGTCTTAAGATCTTTTTCTATTTTGAGAAAGCATGATGCTAGATGGTGTTTAGAGTTCTTCCTATGCTAATTGGATGGAGCATAAATAAATGTTGGTGTAATATTCCACTATCACACCTTAGGCAGATTAAGGGACAAAAATTCTCCTCTATATTAATCATTCCTGTCCATGTGAAGAACCTGTATGTATACACACAAGAAAGAAACAAAAAGAATGATTTCAGAGTGTGCATTGTATCTTTGTCCAAAGGGGAATGTTAACCTTTGGGATTATGAGATTAGTTTAGTTTTTATAATTTGAATTTGATGTCGCAATCTGCATTTAGATTTCTACAAGATACATGCATGATCAGATGACATATCTATAAAAATCAGGGTAAATCGGTCTAGGCAAGATGCTACTCCTAAATCGGTCTGTTTATTTGTTCACATTTTTCTACTAGGGGCGAGTAGACAGTTATTTTTCTTACTTTTTGAAAAGGAAATAGAGGTATGGTTATTATTATTCTTTTGAAAATTGTATCATTGTTCATGGGAACGTTTCATTTTCATGTGTAAATATATATGTTTGAGGGGGTTTTTTTTTGACGTGGGCTACAAGGCTCCATTTTCTTCCAACATCGTTTCGTATTTCTATCTCTGAAACAGAATGCAAAAAGATTCTTCTTTGTGGCCTCGTTCCCTTCCTCGTACGGGCATGCTAATTGGAGGTGTTTCTGACAAATATATTACAGGGCAGACATATGGTCCTTTGGAATCACTGCACTTGAACTTGCTCATGGTCACGCTCCTTTCTCAAAGTACCCTCCCATGAAGGTATACTCAAACAGATACCATTACAATATCTTTGAAGCAATCCCTTTTCTCTTATGATGTGTGTTTCTAAGGCTATCATTCATGTACTTTGTCAGGTATTGCTTATGACACTTCAAAATGCTCCCCCAGGTCTTGACTATGAGAGAGATAAGAAATTCTCAAGGGTAAATATCTTTGACAGGCCCTCTCGCCTCTGTATTCTTTATGTTGATAAACTTCCTATTTGTTAACAATGATTTCTAATAACAGCACTTTAAGCAAATGATTGCTATGTGTTTGGTTAAAGACCCGTCCAAAAGGCCTACGGCAAAAAAATTGATGAAGCAACCTTTTTTCAAGCAAGCTCGTTCCAATGATTTCATTGCTCGAAAGCTTTTGGAGGGATTGCCAGGCCTTGGTGCCAGGTATCAAGCTTTGAAGGTAACATGGTTTAAGTGGTGCATAACTATTTGTCTAGCTAATGTTCTTCACGAAGTTAAATCAGGAGCTTAACCATTAATGCAGGAAAAAGATAAAGATTTACTTGCTCAGAAGAAAATGCCTGATGGAAAGAAAGAAGAAATCTCGCAGGTGCTCATTCTAAATTTCCGATATATTAGTCCTGAAAATGGCCTTGTTCTTGGAGTAGTAAATTGAGCAACTCTTTTCTGTTGCGTCGCCCCCTTTTGATATGCCTTGCATAGATGGTACCCACATTAAATAATCAAGCATTGGTAAGCAGGAGTGCAGAACAAATCATGCACATCTTCTTTGTTGGTTTCTTTAACCAAGGATTAATGAAAGTTAGCATTGCATATATATATATATATATATATATATATATATATATATATATATATATATATATATATATATATATATATATATATATATCTTCTTTGTCGGCTCCATGCTGTCCATTGGTGTCTTCGACTCCGTCCTCCGCGACGCGCTCCGCGTCGCCCACCGCTTCACCGCGCTCGCGAGCTCCTCCGATGCGTTGGGTGGGACTCGCCGCCGCAGCAGCAGCCTGCCTACCCGGTGTTGTCTACTCCAAGCATGGCCACCGCCGCCACGCTCTCCTCTCCGTGTCTTATACGTGTGTTTCAGTTTTGTCATGCATTGGTGAGGATCTGCTGGATAAATTTTATTTTTGATCTTTGTCGTAAGTGCATGCGTTGTGTTAAAGCCCAGTTTGGTCAAGTTCCAAAGTTTATAGTTTATACCCAGCTTCTTGGCTCAATAAGCTCCAACAGATTGTACCTTTGAAAAGTTGCATTCAATCTGGACAAAAAAGTTTGCATAGAAAAGCTGGATCCTGAACCTGCAACTTTCACTAAGAGCTGGAGTGTAGGGCTTAGTGCTAGGTTAGCCGAGTTTCCCATGGGCCATTGTGAAAAGCGCCAAAAATGAAATGATCAATATATATGAAAAACTCTTCTGCAAAGTGTTGATGTGAGCGTGAATTTACTTCTTTTTTACTTTGATAACAGTGCTTGACCTGAAACGGCTGCAGCAATATGCGAGAGATGGGCCGTCTGATACTTATCAATTAGCAAAATGGCGTATCCTTAACAGACTGCATGACAGAAATGAAACAATGTACTACAAGGTGTGTAACTTCACAGACACATTCTCTAGGTGCAACTTTTTTTCTATTGATCATGTACATTCTCTCAAGAGCATTTGATATGCAGAATATCGATGATTTACTCACAATGTATGATTATGATTTACTGTTGCGTGAAACTTAAACTATGAAAAAAAATATATCATCATTTGGTTGTTTTCATGTGCATCCCTGAAATGCCGCCGTGGCGTTAGCACGGGCACTATACTAATGGTTTAAAACTGTTAGTGCTCCATGTTCTCAGGTTGATGTCAGGTATTTTAAAGTCTTAACAGCTAACACTGTTAAGTCTGTTTTGTACAAATTATATATTGCATGGAGTGTGTTTATATAGCAGGAAAATACAAGTTGTCAGTGAAATTCATTTGCTTTTTTTAACCAATACTACCAGCTCACCTATCCGATTTTGTCCATAACATTTCGTTGTAGTTCCTTTGTTAAGATTGCCCTTGACGTTTGATGTTGATTCCTTTGCAGAGTACAATCCCACACCTTGGAGGTGCGGAGCTTGGTTTCCTTTACAGCGTGCCTGAGCAGAGCTTCTTGGTTCTCTTTGTGGTGAAACTTCCAGAGTGATGAGATTGCAACGAAATGAGCTGATTCTCACATGCAAATTGCATGAAGATAGAGGAGGCTGACCCATCTTCAAGTGATCAAATAGGTTACCTGTGGCCTTTTCCATCATCCTATGAACTTCCTGAGATGCCTGACTCCTACTTTGATGGGAGCTGATCAATTCGACATTTTTCAGGTTACAGAGAAAGCTGACCTGTTTGGTCTAATGTGACATTGAGCTGCCATGTGATACAATGTTAGGCGTGTAAGTGATGGTAGATATATTTGGTGTGAGTTGACCGACCCTTTCGCGAGTTTCTTCATTGTTGCTCTCAATAAATAACGGTGGAGGCCAGTTTTGGTATTGACTTGATGCTACAGATAAATAAAAGTCTATATTGTATTGTGATGCACCATGGCTTGTGTGTTTCCCAGTAGGGCAGATTTTGATCAATGTTGTCCCAAATTTTGGTCTGGAATTCAGGAAAGGACAAGACTCATGGTTAGAGCATTCCAAAACAATGCAATTGATGCAGAAAACAATGCAATTTTTGTTATCTCGTTTTATTTTTTTTACAAATTTTATCTTGTTTTGTATTTTACCGTAGCGTTAGCACGGGCATTTAACTATTGCATGTGAAGTTCTAAAATTAAAATTCTCAACTTTGGATGTGTCTGTTTACGCGGTCACCCTTTACCTTTTGTCTGAAAGGAATTGCATCATATGAAAGGCTTAAGATTGTATTTGAGAAGGAAACTGTTGCGATTTTAAACATTGGTGATTGCATCTTCCTCAGGTTGGTTTTGCATGTTGTTGGCTGGTTAAATAAAAAAAAGGACATGTCAAACCGTAAAGCGAGTGCATCGCTTTAGGCGATATAACAAACAACAACAAAGGTATGAGCGCTTCCTCTATTTGTGTGACGGAATTGCTTTCGATATTTTTATAACCTTCTCAGTTTTAAAATCACTTGCAGCACCTGTGGATGAGGCCGAGCGAAAGAGGGAAGAGAGGAATAGAAAACAACGAGAATACCGATATAACAAACAACAACAAAGGTATGAGCGCTTCCTCGGCTGTGACGGAATTGCTTTCGATATTTTTATAACCTTCTCAGTTTTAAAATCACTTGCAGCACCTGTGGATGAGGCCGAGCGAAAGAGGGAAGAGAGGAATAGAAAACAACGAGAATACCGAGCAAGGATAAAGGCTGAGGAATCCACCGAGCAAAGAGAAGAAAGGAATAAAAGGCGCCGGGAACAACGAGTATTGAAGAGGACAGAATCATCAACACATACTATAGGACCTGATCATGGTATTGCTTATTTATTATTTAATAATGGTTCCTTTGTTATTTGAAATGTTACGCTTTATTAAGCAATAATAATTATGTCCGGACAATGAAAAATTAATGTTTCATCCTGCTCCATGATAGGTCAACAAGCACCATATGGAGCGTGTTCAAGTATTCTCCGAGCATCAAACGATGAGGACAAGGAAAATGTCTGTCCGGATAACAACATGGATTGGCTACATAGAAATTATAATTATGAGTTTTAGTAGTATCTCATTCTTGACTAGACCGTCAGAACTTCCATGATTCATTCTATTGCTATCAACACTTCCATGATTCATTCTTTGGCTGCAAGCTAAGTACTTGATCTAATAAAGAACCATATCCTATGCATCTGGGGTTGGTCACAGTGACTTCTATATTTTATTCACAACAGAAAGCTTTTTCTCTTGTTCATTTTGGCTACATGGATTGGCGGGGAGGAACCCAATTATCCAAACAAAATATGTATGGCCATTCAAAAATTGGCTTTGAAAGCAGGGAACAAAACATGTATAGCCATTCAAAAATTCGTTTGGTTGATTTCGTGTGCATCCCTAAAATGCCGCCGTGGCGTTAGCACGGGCACTATACTAGTATATATTAGTTAACGACTAGAAAACCATAGAGGATGTTAAAGGATATTGATGTTTCTATATTCATTTTGATGTTTTATCGGTTATCCATTTTGTTGTTTTACCGGATTTTTTTTGGATATCCTATCAAATACGGATTCGGAGTGGATCCCATACCCTAACCCATATCCCGTAATATAGATAATATCATGCGGATTTTTTTTTTGCCGGATAAGGCATCGGATGGGTGGGAATTATTCACCTTTTCCACTGCTAGCGCTAGTGTATATTTTGTTTCTAGAGGGAAAGCTTTGCTCTGGCAAAGAGCCGGCTCATTGGGATGCACGCTCGCATTTCATGTCGTGACTCCGTGTCGATTTGTCGTGGACGAACAAAATTGGAAGCTAGATGCATGACCGGTTCGTTATCCAAACTGCCATTCATTCATCACGTTGACGACTAGCTGTTGTATAAACTAGTCACGTAGGCGTGGCGCAACGCCACGCCAGCCACTGTGTAGAACGAAGTAAAAGAGACGAAAATTCGCAGGAAAAAGAAAGTCCAGGGTTTTTCGTAAAAAATCAAGGGCCTTTTTGCAATAAAAAGAGAGTGCAGGGTTTTTTTGAAAAAAAACAAGGGCCTTTTCGGAAGAAATAAGTGCCTGTTCGTAATTTTGGAAACCCGCGGGGCGCTATCAAAAATTATTTTTTAAAAAAATTTGCAGGAACTTTTTCGCGAGAAAAAAGGACCTTTACGTAATTTCTGAAAAACACGAGGAAATCACCTCTCCCGGCCGTACGCAAAATGCCCCGCCACGCGCCGGCCGGGGAACGCGGGCGGGGCGACGTGGCCTTGCGCCTGCGCGGCGTTTCCCCCGGAAATGTTAGCGGTAGATACCCAATGGCTAACGCATATGCTTCAAACGTGGTTTGGTACACTAGCTAGTAGCTCCTACTGTCCTACACAGGTACCAAATACACATCTTTTGCCTATACACTCATTCTTGGATTTGTTCGATCTCCGTGAGACCGCGACGTCCGACACTGGCCATCAGTAAGATGCCGGTATTTGGGTTATTAGGTGTGGTTTTGACGTTCGGTGTCGCAGCTGGTGCTGCTCAAGGCTCCAGGGCTCGCCATCACTACGATTTCTTCGTACGTCTACCAGTCTATCAGAGTTTATGTGATAGCGAGCAGGCGTACGGAATTTTGAGCAGAGAACCAATTAATGCACTACTAGTGATCGATCATCTGTTCAACAAAACAAACTATACGACGTTTATTTTTCTTCGTTCCTGTTAATAAATTGCGCTTATTGCCAAATTTCCCCTGATATGTATGCATGATAAAACATCGACTGCAGATAAAGAATGCTAACTACACCAGGCTCTGCCGCGAGAAGACCATCCTCACCGTGAACGGCCAGTTCCCCGGCCCGACCATCTACGCTCGCAAGGGCGATACCGTCGTCGTCAACGTGTCTACAACCAAGGCGGTAAAAACATCAGTATCCAATGGTAAACACGTTGCAAAAACGGCATGAGTGCATCACATCACATGTTCCACACTAATGTTGTTCAGACACAACCGTGGTGCAGGCACGGCGTGGACCAGCCGCGGAACCCGTGGTCGGACGGGCCGGCCTACATTACGCAGTGCCCCATCCAGGCCGGCAACAAATTCACCTACCGGATTATCTTCTCCGAGGAGGAAGGCACGATGTGGTGGCACGCGCACAGCGACTTCGACCGTGCCACCGTGCACGGCGCCATCGTGATCCACCCCAGGAGCGGCACCACCTACCCCTACAAGAAGCTGCACGAGGAGATACCCATCATCCTCACGTACGCGCGCGTGTGGTGCAACGTTGCTTGCACGCTCATGCCTCATCGTGCAACGTGTTGTTTTAATATGTGAAGTTTTATCTGCATACATATGGGCTGTCCGATATGGACCCGTGTAGGCATGACCTAATTGACCCGTTTAACTAAATGGGTTATGTCATGCCGACCCACAGGTTAAGGCTTTGATCTAGGCATGGCCCAGTGAAGTTATAAGCCATATAGTGCCAGCCCAGGTACATTAAGCTCAACGGCCAGCCACTGCTTGCCCACCCCAGCGCCCCCCATAGGCCTCCACACACCGAGACACGATCCATCAGTCTCCTCCCACTCCTATACTACTACCCCATCGTCAACCCTAGCACCATACCTTACCTCTCTCCTATCACCACCACCATCCACGTGCCGCCACTCATCGCCCCCACCAACCCACCGCGCTACCCCCCACATTTCTCTCCCACCTCCTCTGCTGCCGCCCTCTGCTGTCGGATCTGTCGCCAACCTTCTTGACTTCGACATCGGCTACTACCCACTTCAAGTGACACCACTTCCTTGCATCGCCTTCGCCTCTCGCCCCCAGGCCACCACCTCCCTGCTGCCTTGATCAGCTATGCGCGGCTGGGTCGTGCCTAGAATGGCACGGTACTATGTGTGTTGTGCCAAGGTGCTGGCCCAAGCACAACATGACTGATCAGCCTGGGCCAGCACAGCCCATTTAGATGTGGGTCGTGTCATTCCTAGGTTGGGTTAACATTACAGCACTTCGGGCTGGTATGATTAGTCCAGCCCATTTGTCCACCTCTAGTAAGATGGCCCGTGAAGGCACAACTCAAATACGCTCAAGTCCCCTCAACCCGCCTCAACCCGTGCATGAACCGCCTACAGCCTTTGGGTCCGAAGTGGGTTCTGGTTCCCTCACGGATTGAAATACTACATAGATCATCATCCTTGATAGATCATCATCCTTGATCCACAAGCAAAATACTAAATAGTGTTGGTAGTGCTCATAATAGCGGTAGGGGGTACGATGCTACCAGGTCAAAGTAGCGTTTGAAAATAGTAGATTTGAACTTTTGCGGCTGATATAGCACTTGTTAGAGTGCTATTGTGGATGCTATTTGCAACCCGCTATCAGCGTAATGTTCTAGTGCTATTTAAATTTGGAATCTATACAAGTCAATAGATTAATGTGTAAATAGTTGAGAAGCCCTAACCAAATTAGTTATCTTTGCCAATGTGATACAGTCGTTTTGGGGTTGCCACCATTCCCCTCTTGATTGATGGCGGCCGGTGTTCATCATCCACATTTCCATCATGACTGTCGTGATATAGTTATAATTTTATCATACTAGTAAGTTATGATATATATATACATAACTAACTAAAAATTGTGAGTGATTTTTATGTACCAATATTGAAATATAGCGCTATGATATCGCCCGCTACCCGCTACGTCGACACCAATCCGCTACGACCCTACTATCCACTATTTAGTACCTTGTCCACAAGTCCGATCAATTTGTCCTCTGCCTCTCAAAGGCTTTTAAAAATTGGAAATACTAAACACACCACTCAACTAAAAGTTAGTTGAATTCCTAACTATTTGATTTGCTTCTAGATTTACACCCGTCCCTTCAATCTCTGTCTCCCGCGAGAAGTGTAGAGGAGGAGACGTACGCAAGAGTGGTGGTGCGTAGGGGTGCAATCGGAATGGATACGGACGGATATCGCATATCATATATCTTATTCCGTATTTTTTTCTCGAAATCAGAGTTGGACATGCATAATACTGGATACCTATTTCTCCTTTACGTATTCGCTCTATGAGCCTTCGGACGGCCAGTCGGACAAAATTTATCTATTTATATTGCACCCACTAATCCACTATACAGGACATTTGATAGTAGAGTGTAATCATGGCGAGACTAATCGTCAAGATGTCAAAAGAAGAACACTCGGTATTCTCTGTCTATTTAGATATGGCAGTCTGCCTATATATTATCTTGTTTTTAAGTAAAATCATAGCAGACTTTCTCATATCACTTACATACGGATATATACAGACGGATATCACTCATCTTATATTATATTCTATATTTTCTTCTCACAATTGAAGTTAGATATAAATATTATCATATATCTATTTACTTCTCATAGTATTTACTCTATGAGTTTTTGATGGGTCGATCGAAGAGAAATTATTAGCTCTGTTTTGTATCCTAGTGTGCGCGAAGGAAAAGGTGATGAAGGCTCGGGAAAGCTGGCGGATATCCGATGCTTCACCACCGGCACGCGTTTGCTACTAGCTACCACTAGCTAGCTAACGCTGCGAGAAAATCTTGTTTAAGAAGTAATCACTAGGACGTTCGTGTCTGCTTTCGTAATCTATGCACCAGTCGAAAAGTCTGTAGGCTGTAACGCCCCCAATTTTTGGGATCGGGGGCGTCAGTGCGCCTGCAATGCACCAGAGTTCATTGCGGCTTAACGATGTATCATGCCCGCTTACAAGCCATTTAAAAGAGTTAATTGATTAAAGTAAGGCCTAATGGCCAGCTTTAATGACAATACGGCGTTCAAGCCCAAAACTTAACTTACATACGTAAGAGCCAAGAAAACTCCACAGAACGCTTGAGTGCGGTCGTAACCTAATGCGAAATCTTGAATTGCTTCCTTTTTCTTCCGGTATCTGTTGGGGAAAATTCGCAAGCTCGAGTACTCCCACCCGCACTCAAGAAATCACATGTGGAAATACTATATAACTAATTGCCGTGGTTCTCGGGTGGAGGGTGTATAGTGGTTTTATTATGAGGTGGATGCGCTTTATTTGCAATCAAGTAAAACTTAAAACATTTGCTCCTTAAGGTCGGGGTTTTTGTTATCGATAAAGTCTCATCATTACTCAATTTAACAATCTGAAACACTACTTATGCCTTGTTTTGGAATCACCCAATTAACACACTTCATTAACAGGAAGCACGGCGTATTCGAATACCATTTATTTCACTCTGCAGAGCTGCCCGCTTTACCCACAAGATTTCTTAATTCCACGTCGACATTAAGAAAACATGGTTTTTTGCTCAATTCTTTATATAGCCTCTACGGTGAGGGACGAGGTAACTGAGCGATCGGCATTCTGCCGCCCACGCAGAAAGTCGCACATCGACTCGTGTAATCCTACCGTTGTTGAATATGGTCTCATCGTTTCCATACCAACTTTGTGTACGCGGACATCCCTTAATCTGAGCCCCAAAATAAGTTGTAGATATTCAATCGATTTGAGACTACTAAACCAGTTTGACAAGTCAACGCTTGTGGTTGGGCGATGTCTGTGTCTTTACTTGGCATAAGGTTCTTGCCCTTATACTTTTCCCGAGGTCCGCACCTCGGGCTCGTGGTAAGCGGTGGGCGAAGTCCTACGGACCTCCACACCATTTTTACCCTAACTTACACACCAAAGATCACGGCCTAGGTGCAGTGTCCCATACCACCCTACCCTCTCCGGGTTTTCAATTCTACTAGCCCATGGCTCACACCTTAGTAGTGTGACACGTTGAAGGGTACAAAGATGGCTAAACCGCGCACGATTTCGCGCAACACCTTTACCCCACACCGCCCACCCGATATTTCGGTCTAGGCACGGCGTCCCATATCGCCCTACCCTAGATCCGGTTTTTCAAACCTACCGCCAACGGCGATCACTTAGTAGTGTATCATACGCATGAAATGATCTTGTATACATTTATATCATATGTTAATTCTTACTAAGGTTGTCAAGGTGAATATGGCCATCAAGGTAAACAGGCTATTTATCGCTGGTAGGATTATCTAGATAGCATGCCATTCTAAATCTTTGTTTTAAGCAATTATCATTCGCAACTATCCATAATGAAAATACATTAAATAACTAATGTAATTTAATGGGATTCAATATGATCAAAAATATGTGACTTGCCTCTTGGTCCTTAGTCTCGATTATCTTCACGTGATCTTGGGGTGAGCATCGCTTTCTTTAACCGCTCTTGTAGTCCTTCGTTGACCAACTCGCGTGGTCCGAGTACTAGCGTTAGAAAAACGAACATACATTAGTTCCTGCTTTGCAGAATGCAAGCTGGGAACAAAATACAAACACATGATCCAAAAGGACATAAAGAAAATAGGCGGGGTGGCTGTGGTTTAGGTGGTGAAGAGTTTGGCTTAACGAGATCGAACTTAGGCTATGGTTTTACGATAATCGACAATGCAAAAAGGCATTGTATGGATTTCGACGAATGACAGAGTGTATGGATGGTGTCGGATTCTTGAGTTAGAACATTTCTCAAGGTTGTTTAGGACCTTAGTGGTAGAGCGAGGTGGGACAGGTGTAGACAGTTTGAGCTAACATAAGGGCTTAGGTGTTACTAGGGTTCGGTGAGCGAAAGAAGCTTGGACCTAATTAGGGTTTTGAGTTTGGGTCGGATAGATTTTGGGGAGCAGGGGATAGACCTTTAAAAATAGATAGTCGATCTTTGAACTAGATGGTATGGGTCTCGTCAAGATTTAATTTGGTAAAATGGGTGAATTTAAATTCACGGGGAATTGAGACTTAATAAGCTTAACTATATGGGCCAAGGGAAGCTTAGATTTATAAGATTTAATTTTGGAGGATTGGAGATTATTTTCGAAGTCAGAATATTGAGCTGGTCAAAATGGGGGATTTGGTGTTTTTGGAGTTTTTGGATTTTTCTAGAATTTTTGGAGAAATGGATGCGAATTTGAATTTGGGATATTTGGAATTAGCAAAGAGGAATATTCAAATTTAGCAAATTTGAATTTGGAGGAACAGAGACCGATTTGAACTCGGTGTATTTTTCTGGTCAAGATGGTGTATTTTTGTATTTTTGGGAATTTTCTAGAATTTTCTATGATTTTTGGGGTTTTTCGATTTTCCTCGGTGTGAAGCGATGTGAGCTCTACCGATGAACAGTGCGGCCCGCCGCGTGAGCGAGGCGGCGGCGGCGGTTCCCGCGGCGGCGGCGGCCGGCCGCGCGGCAGCCGCGCGCCACGCCGCTGCGAGCGAGCAGCGAGCGCGCGCGCGTCCTCCGATGGCGGCGCGCGCGTGCGCGTTGCGCGCGGCGCGGATAGGGCGGCGGCACGCGTCGGCGTCGGACGGAGCGGGGCGCGAGTGAACGTGGATTTGAAGCGGCCGACGCCGGATTAACTTGATCGACGGCCGAGCGCCGTCGTCTTCCTCCGCCGCCCCGACTCGGGGCGAAAACGAGAGCACGCCCGAGCGGCGCGACGGCAGCGACTCTCTCGAGAACGGCGTAGCCAAACGGTGCGGTGAGGAGAGTGGTTTCCATTTGAGGGCTTTGGGAGGAGTATGGTGTGCAGAGAAGGTCGTGTGAAGCGGGAAGGTGAGGACGTGCGCGGTGACATTGAGGGCTCCGCGGTGTTGCGACTCAATTGGCGCCGTTTAACCATCTACGTGATTTCAGAACTCGTTGGCGGTGGCGGTTCAGCTTGGGAGATGCTCCAGCCGGGTCTGGCCACGCCGACGGCCTTATGGCCGGCGGTGAGCCGTGGTGGCGGCCATGGGCAAATGCTCTTGCCCTAACGAGACTTCCACTGTGTCTAGGAGCTACATGTGCACATGTGGACTCACGGAATTGACCGAGATGGAGTGGAGTTCTCAATTGTGTTTTAGGGCTCACCGGCGCGAGGTGGCGATTGCCGGCGGTGGAGGCGACGAGAGCTCAATCGGTGGTGGAGAGGAAGGGCTCGGTTTGGAGACGATCTGAGCGGAAGTTGCTTATATTGCGTGTACAGTGGCGCGGCTTGAGGCGGTTCAGCGGCCTTTCCGCATGAGGAGAAGAGAAGAGGTGAGTGGGGGTCGGGCGGGAAGGAGGCGAGGTGGCGAGATGATGCTGCCCCACTCGAGTGCTTCCTTGACCTTAGTGGGAAGAGAAGCCTCGGGATGGCGTGGCGCTGGCCATGGCGAGGGCTGGCTGCCCGGAGTTCGGCGCTCGGGAAGGGAAGGCGGGCGTCTCGGTGTGCGGGGCGGCATCCAAGCGGGCTTAAGCCGAGAGGCGGTCTCCTCGCACTGGCTGGCGGGAAACGACGACGTGTGGCGTCGGCGGCCGGAAGGAGCCGAGCGCGCGCGGCGCATGACGGCGCCAGCCAAGAGCGAAGGCGGAAGGAGGAAAAAGGAAAGCGTATTTTTGCTATACTTGCCAAATTGGGTAAATTCGAACTCAAATCCCATTTCAAGAAATTAAAAAAAAATTGGCTCAAAATTTGGGGTGTTTCATAGGCATGCTCTGCTTTCGTAATCTATGCACCAGTCAAAAGGTCTGTGGGCATGCACGTACACTCGTTCCAGTCAAAATGGAAGGAAGCCAAGAAATCGGTCCCGTTTTTGCTTGCGTCGCGCGGAGTTTAAACATTTGCTTCAATGATTTGGATGATTGAGATATATGGATGAATGTCGGCCATCCGATGTGTACATTCGTCCACAAGAGGACATTCTAGCTGTTGGCACCACAGAGTTGCAGACGTACTTGCAGAAAAAAGCGACTTACACGTCCCACTCATTTTGGTTTGAACTTTTGATTTTCTGACTTATTTTTTATTATTTATAAATTTCATCTTTTTTCTAAACTTTTGGTTTTTTGTGAGCTTTTTATCAGTTCTTTTTTTAGTATTCATTTGCGTTGACCATGACAAGCTAACATATTTTTTCTATCTTTAGATTTTTTTTAAATTTAATTACGTCAAATAAGCCACCTTCAGTTACAGTGTAATTTCATCAAGCTACAGTGCAATTTCAGCCACAGGCCATTTTTTTCTGCCCAACCAAGCACACTCTACTCTTCTGGGTATATCCTCCCACACTATCCCACCACTCATGGTCCCTCGAGATTGGTGAGTAGCTATAGGGTCTGTTCTTTTTGGCTGCGGCTTGTAAAGCTATACACTGGACATGTATTCCTCCATATTAACTGATTTTGTCTCTTTAATTGTTAGCTATTATTTCAAAATTACTAAAGCCAAAAAAATGCAAGAATTATTCATTAATAATATTTTTTAATTAAAGAAAAAGTATTATTTTAAAATTTCAAAAATAACTTTGTCACTATTTCAATTGACGACAGCGCCTTTGTCGCCAATACAATTGGAGACAAAAACTTTGTCGCCAATTTAGTTGACAATAGAACCTCTGTCACCAATTGAGTTGATGATAGGGCCTTTATCATCAATTCATTTAGCGACAAAAACCTACTGACTGCCATGCATTGCTTCACATAGGATTGTTGTCATCATGTGGAATGGTGACAGTAGATTATTTATCTAAAATTTTAAACGATGATATATTTATGTGATATTAATTAAAATATATATTATTTTAAAAAGTTTGACATGCATCCATATGTATTGAGAACTTGACTTTCTAGCTTAGCATGTATATATTTATGATATATGCATATGTATGCTAATTGAGCCTTAACGTGCCTGCTGTCGGTCAGTTAGGCATGGCCCTTGTCTACCTGGCTAGTGGCCACCTCCGCCTGCTCCCACCCCAATGCCCCCACCTGCCCACCTCCTTCCCCACTCTGCTTGTCCTGCAACCTTAGCTTCTTCGCTCGCTCCATCAGTGTGCCCCTCCCGCTCACCTCCTTTGCTGCTCCACCCGACCCCACCTCTCCGGCACTCCGCTCACACCTACCTCGTTCGACCACTTCGCCTGCACCCACAAGCCCACCTCCTCCGCCACTCTGCTCATGCCTGCTTCACCCCTCCCTCCCAAGCACGACACGCCGCGTTGGGCTAGGCCAGCATAGCCCATTTAGTCCTAGGCTATGTCGTGCTTGGGCCGGTCCAATCGACCGTGCTTCGGGTTGGCACGATTAGTCCAGCCCATTTGAACACCTCTAGTGTTTGGTCAAAAGATGTCTCGTATAGGTGGGACAGGATATAATGCACACAATATGGCTGGAGTATTGATGGAAAGACGAAAGATGGACGGTGGATCATGTAAGAGGATATGCTAGTAAGAGTAGAGAATCTCGTTACTACTTGCAGTGTATATTTGCACAGGTTAGCTAGCTAGTTAGGGTATATATAATAGTTTATCTTTTAAGATTGTCTCTAAGACTTCCATCTCATATAAAGACAGCACCAGAGATAACCTCTTCAACAGTAAATCATTTCTCTAACTATTTTATACTATTTTTTATTATAACTTCTCATCTCATACCCTTTCACTATTTGCATGAGTTTATGGGCTCAAATCGTTTCTTGCGTAAGAGACAATATATTATCTCTCCTCATCTTCTCTCTCCTTTATATAGAATCTTAGTTCTTTAATATAGGTAAGAGACAGATAAGATAATTCTATTAGAGATGCTTATACGGTACTATTGACTACGTAAATAGCCGACCAACTCGCGCCAAATTTCTGACTAATTGAACATTAATATATCCCCAAATTTGCTTGAGACTTGTCGCAAATTAATGTGTGAATTTTAAAACAGAGGTAGTATAAATTAAGTGTGACCGTTTGCTGGTCACAACTGTCACACGCATATGCAATGTAGTATGGTAGTACTCCTATTTCAGGTAGCCGCATCGACCGGTGCATGCATGATGGAAAACATACTGGCAACTTAATTAATTATTAGAAATGTCTATACAACACTTGACTATTTTTAGAATGAAATCAGTCAGATTGATCTGGAGCGTTAGATGGAGATCCAACGGATCCGCCCATACAAGCCCCCCTCCAAAAAAAATGATGCCCCTCCAAAAAAATGATCTGAGACGTTGGATCTCCATCTAACGGAACAAAATCTGACTGATTTTGTTCTCAAAAATAGTCGAATGTTGTATAAACACTCCCTTATTGCATAGGCCAGAAACTAAGCTTAATTTATCGACCGGCGCCCGGCGGCGGGAACTTGATCGCCCACAGCAATCTGCATGCACGCATACACCAAACTTTCCTTCACGTCGCGCGCGTATTCAATGGTTTCTTCTATCTACTCTACATCGATCACAGTTTTTGACAGTCCAATTGAAAATCTCTTCTCGACGAACGGCCGGACATGTATGCATATGCCATGTGTCTCGAGAACTCGACTTTCTATAGCTTGACCCGTTCCACGCGATGCATTTTTTCTTTTTTCGATTAAGAAGGCTAGCTATATATACCATACAAGCCTCCGGCCTCTGCCTTCAACGCGATGTATTAATCTACTGGAAATGTCGTTGTCAGTTGTCGCGAAGGGTTCAAGGCTTGGACACCGTCGTCGCTGCAGCCACAACAAGCAGGCTACCAATCAACTCACCCTAACCATTTTCACGTCGCGGCTGCTCCAGCTAGCCACATGAAACGTGGAAGAATCGACAAGCCAATCATCTGAACAGAATAGTCTGATGTTGAACCATGCATGCATCGTCACCGGCTCGCCGTGTTCTCCCCCCTATAAATACCTCCTGCATCTGCTTATGATGGCCATCACAGCCAAATCTGCTTTCTTAGCTAGCTCGTTGATTAGCTACTGCATCGCATTAGCTGCTGCACACATTCCAAATCTGCTTTCTTAGCTAGCTCATTGATTTCCTACACTTCACGATCGAATTGAAACCTGTCCGACGATGGGTATAGCTAAGAGACCCGCAGTGCTTTGGTTACTTGGTGTGGTGTTAACATTTGGAGTTGCAGTTAGCCCGGCTCAGGGCTCCAGGACTCACCACTACGATTTCTTTGTAAGTCTACTTGCATTTATATAGCATTTTCGTTTGTATATGTGTTCTAGAGCTCTATGGATATATGCATGCATGCATTTACTTTGCATGTAAACATGCTTGCTGATTGGATGCCTGCAATATTATTTCGTGAAAGAACGTACTATATGCAGCAGCAAAAAAGAAAACATATTTTTGATAACATTATTTTTCTTTTAGAACTTTATTAATCATGCATGTTGTCTAGAAATCCTAGTGATTTTACTAAACACACGGAACTTACACTCCCCATCTCTTGTGGAAAATCAACAATATATGCTAGCCAATTTCGGGTTCTCTGACACCTCAAAAGTAAAAAAAAAATGCTCTGTTTTGCTAAATTAAGTTCCCTGCTGGTAGCGATCTTTTTTAAAAAAATCCATGATAGTGATAGATATACGTAATTGCAAGAAATGAATTAACGACATATATACCTCGTGTGATATATATTTTGCAGATTAAGGAGGCTACCTACACCAGACTCTGCCACCGGAAGACCATCCTCACCGTCAATGGCCAGTTCCCCGGCCCGACCATCTACGCGCGCAAGGGCGATGTCGTCGTCGTCAACGTCTACAACCAAGGCGACAAAAACATCACCATCCACTGGTAAGTTAGCTCGGCCGTTTACATACATCCCCTGCTCCTGAATGTAATGAACAGACGTTCTCACGCGACAATGCAGGCACGGCGTGGATCAGCCGCGGAACCCATGGTCAGACGGGCCGGAGTACATAACGCAGTGTCCCATACAGCCAGGCGCCAACTTCACCTACCGGATCATCTTATCCGAGGAAGAGGGCACGCTCTGGTGGCACGCGCACAGCGACTTCGACCGCACCACCGTCCACGGCGCCATCGTCATCCACCCCAAGCGCGGCACCACCTTCCCCTTCAAGAAACCGCACAAGGAGATACCCATCATCCTCGGTATGCAATGCATATGCGTATAACGCTGCTCGAACTTGCTTGGGTGTATGACGAGTATGATCAAGCAATACGTTGTGTTAATCCGCACAATTTTGATTCGCAGGTGAGTGGTGGAATGAGGACGTGAACCAACTGCTCGAGATGACCAAGCGGACCGGCGGCGACGTCAAGCCCTCGGATGCGAACACCATCAACGGCCAGCCCGGAGACCTGTTCCCGTGCTCGAAGGAGGGTACCTTCAAGGCACCAGTCGAGCACGGCAAGACCTACATGCTCCGGATCATCAACGCGGGGCTCGCCAACGATCTCTTCTTCGGCGTCGCCGGGCATCGCCTCACCGTGGTCGGCACCGACGCTTCCTACACCAAGCCGTTCACCGTCGACCACATCTTCATCGCACCGGGCCAGACCAAGACCGTGCTGCTCAAGGCCGACCGCGCCACGGACGGCTCGTCATCCAACGGCCGGTACTACATGGCCGCGAGGACGTTCTCGTCCAACACCGCTATCCCATTCAACAACAGCACCGCCACGGCCATCTTGGAGTACACGGACGCCCCGCCCGCCTCGCGCGCGGGGCCACCGGACTTCCCCAACCTGCCGGCCATCGACGACATTGACGCGGCCACGGCGTACACGGCGCAGCTCCGGTCCCTGGGCAGCAAGGATCACCCGGTTGACGTGCCGAGGCACGTCGACGACAGCATGCTCGTCACCATCGCCATCAACGTGGTCCCCTGTGGGCCCAACCAGAAGTGCGATGGCCCCGACCACAACCGCCTCGCCGCGAGCCTCAACAACGTCAGCTTCGTGAACCCGTCCGTCGACATCCTCGACGCGTACTACGGCTCCATCCGCGGCGTGTACGAGACGGACTTCCCCAACAGGCCGCCCTTCTTCTTCAACTTCACCGGCGACAACGTCCCCACGGAGCTCTGGTTCACGAAGCGCGGCACCAAGGTCAAGGTGCTCGAGCACGGCGCCGTCGTGGAGGTGGTGTTCCAGGACACGTCCATCCTCGGCGCCGAGAACCACCCCATGCATCTGCACGGGTTCAGCTTCTACGTGGTGGGACGAGGGTTTGGTAACTTCCATGAGCACAAGGACCCGGCCACCTACAACCTGGTCGACCCGCCGTACCAGAACACAGTCTCCGTGCCGAAGGCCGGGTGGGCCGCAATCCGGTTCCGTGCAGAAAATCCTGGTGAGTTATTCAGATTCTTTTGTTCTGAATTATACTATCTCTGTTTCGGCTTCATATATCAAGGAGACATATATACTGCCTATCTAATACGAGAAAATATGATTTAATTTTATTAAATATTATATATATTTTATACATATGCATGCCGAACTAATAAATATTGTGAAATAGAGAGAGTATGATTTTGTTTGGAAGGTGTCATGTGCAATTTTCTTTAACTTCTGTTTATTTTGCTCGTTTAGGTGTGTGGTTCATGCATTGCCACTTTGATCGCCATGCGGTGTGGGGGATGAACACCGTGTTCATCGTGAAGGACGGCAAGATCCCGGAGGCTAAAATGATGCGGCCTCCTCCTGGCAGGCCAAAGTGCTAATGACCGTGGTTACATGGAGCATGGCGGCAATGTGCAACACAATCAAGCAAAAATTTATTCTTTTGTCCATCCATTTGATTAATTAATTATTATGCAATGTTTAAGCATGGGCGAACAATAAATGGGTCAGTTGAAATCCCTGTAAGTAGTGGCATTGATGTTTTTCTTATTTGATTGAACGAAAAAAGTCGTATTGATTGTTTTGATCGATTTGTTATTAATTTCTAAATGTAATTAATGATGCTTTATTGTGATTAGTGTTGTGTATCTAGCAAAGATGTGTATCTTGGCTATGCCTGCTACAGAAGGTTGAACCAAGTGAGCTTAAAAACCATTCTACACAACTGTTCAGCACGTATTTTGCTTCTGGATCTCAAGCAACTATTGACATAGCTATTTTGCTATATGCATTCCTTATTTGCATTCAATACTATTTATATTCCTCGTAGAGGCTCAAGGCCACGGCGAGGAGAAGACCGGGCGTCGTGTGGTCGCTGCAGCCTGCAACTTCGCTGCCATCCTGCCAAAATCAACGATGCAACGAGCGCAGCCGTGCACGCCTACAGGCGGACCCAGAAATAAAGCAATAGGGGGTCTAACTTATAACATAATAGAAATATCACTAGTTATAATTAAATTAGATTATAGCAAATTACATAAACAACTGATATTATAGCAAAACAATCTAATGAATGTCTGAAACTAAGATATTGTTACTTTCAATATTTGTTACTTTCTTTACTTATTTTTTCTTGATATTTTCTTTAATGAGCATGTATGTCATGAAAGGTTTGGTAAATTAGTGAATTAATAGGACATAGCTTATTACATATTTTGGAACACACTGAAGTTGTAGAAACATTGTAAGTTTCTTCCTGGAAATCTATCATAAGTAAATTGACTTAACATATAATTATCCTGAACAACTTGTTTAGCTAATATACTAAAAGACAACAGTTCTCCAAAGCATACATATGACTCCACAAACCTTGAACCCACGGTTCCTCGCTAACATTCGCTATGATCACAAAGCGTTTAATTATGAAAGTGTGTAAAGACCATTTAGAACTTTGGCACATACTTTGTATAATGCTTATCGGCTGGTACCCCCATGACAAGCAGAGCAACATGATGCTCAGAAATGAGCTCACTATTTATGTTCAAAATGCAATCAAAGACAAGTTTTACCTAACGATATAGTGGTGACTGAAACTTAAAATTGACCAAGAAGTGAAGGAAACACCAGGAACAAGACCAAGCTTGAATTGCCAAACATTTATAAAATGTTCAAAAAGTCCACTTTCAGATGCTATAGTCTGCAACAAAGCAATACCAGTCAAAAGCAAAAAAAATGCAGCTACTCAATCATGTTAAAAATGGACAAAATATTGAACTCAACATCTTTTATGCATTTGCTTGTTCTTCCAGCTTAGCTTGGCCAACTAGTACCTCTGAAGTACGGACACGTGGCTTTTATGTCGTATCCATGTCAGCGTGTCCGTCATTGATACAACTAGGAAACATTGCGGACACGTGTCGACGGTGTGTCAACCATTTTAAAAATAAATTTTAATTTTGAAAATTTCTGACACATATCGAACACGGCGTGACCGTGTGTCCGACACGGCCCAGCATACAAACCCTAACTCGGTTCAGTGGCTAACCCTAAATCCTGATCTCCCGCATCAACCCACGCCTCAATCTCGCTCTCCACCTCCAGTCTCAGCCCTTGCCTCCTCTCATGGGTGTCGTCTCCAGCCGTCGAATCCTCCTGCCACACCGTCGGATCCTCCCTTGCGTTGGTGGTTCCTTCCTCGCATCTCTTTCTCTCTGGTTCTTCCTCGCTCTCCAATATCAGTCCTTGCTCTCCTCTCGCGAGTGTGGGCTCCAGCCGTCAGATCCTCAGCCGCGTCGGCGACTCCTGCAGCTCTGCGCCAGCGGCTTCTTCTGCACCAAGCAATTGACCTCTATTAATCCTCACTTGGTAAGCAATGAACTGCAAGCATTTCTACATTGAGAGGGAGATGCATTTCCTGCTGTATGTAATATCAATTTTTATCTACCTTACACTTTGTTCAAAATATGAATGAGAGCACATAATGACACTTGGGGAGGGGGACCAAGTACATCTGTCTACCCACGCACACGTGATCACCCTAGAAACATGACGAGAAACGCTGGAAAGTGCACCGCGCGCCAAACCACCCTCGCCACGTGCCCTCCCCCCGCGCCTGCGTTTTGTTTGGTTCCGTCCCCCCGCTGCGCGCCGACGACGACGGCAGCGCCGTGCGTACGTACGTAGCCGAGGTGACTGAGGCGTGCCGCGTGCGTACGATGTCCGCGTTGGAGCGATGCCCCCACCCAGCCACTCGGCACGACGATCGGGCAGGTGTGCACGTTTGGTGGTTTTGCCTCTTGTACGCTTGAGAGCCGACGTAACGGCTTGTGGTCGTAGGTCGGGCAGCCTGCGTTGATTGAGGGTTCATTTGCCTTCTGTAGGCACGCATGCATTCTATGTGGCGGCACAGCGCATTTACGCGGGCGCAAGGTTAAGATTCTTTTTTTTTAAGACAAGGTTAAGATTCTTTTTTGTTACGAGGGAAAGTGTCGGGTGGCCGACCGCTTAATTCTGAAGTGCAGATTACACATTGAAGATGTTAACAAAGCTAATAAGAAAAAGCAATGCCGCTAAATGGCCCGTATTTAAGATTGGCCCATCCAAAATGTACTGTAAGGGGGTGTTTGGGACTACTCCACTCCACATTTTTCAGTTCCGCTCCACGTTTTTTAGCCAAACAGGTTCAGCTCCACGCACTCTGTTCGAGAAAAAAAAGGTGGAGTTGTGAGAGCACCTAAAGAGTACTCCACAAACTCTGGAGTTTTTGTGGAGTCGCTCCACTCAGTAGAGTTTGTGGAGCGAGTTTGTGGAAGCCGAAACACCCTTAAATCTGGATACGAATGCTGATCGGACCATATGAGATGTAGGACTTATGGCCCAGTTTCTATGTCTATCTAACAGTCACTGTCGGAGTTTATAGATTCTTTTACACTTTCCCATGTATGCATGATGTCCATGCACATTCCCTACTCTTGATGTGTTCCAAGATTCGTGTAGGCACTTGGGGAGGAGATCAAGTACATCTGTCTATACGTATTGTGTACCATCCATCTCTCTCCTTGCTCTCTCCATCTCTCCTGTGTGTTCCCAAGCAACAGGCGACCCGACTATTGGCGGTCGGCAAGGCGGCGGCACTGGATCCACCTCCTCCAACTACCCCCTTCACTGTCGCCAGCCTTCCCACTCTTGATCTCTGTCACCTCTCCCTGCCCTCCCCGTCTGTGTGGACGACGATGCCGGTGCCGGATTTGTCTCCCTAAGCCCAGAGCTCCTGGTCGACGATCGAGAAGACCACCGCGAGGACCTCAATCCGCCTCCCCAAGCCCATATCCAGTAGGGCCAGATCCAAGAGGGGACTCTTTGTCATCTCTCCCTGCCTTCCCCGTCTCTGTGGTCAACGACGCTGGTGCCAAATTCACCTCCCTAAGCCTAGAGCTCCCGGTCAACGATCCAGAAGACCATCGCGAGGACCTCGATCTGCCTCCCCCAAGCGGCCAAGCCCATATCTGGTGGGAGCAAGATCCACAGGGGGACTCGAGCTTCACCGTCCAGTTCGCCAGTTTCGCTACAGGAGGCAAGGGGGAGAGAAGGGTTCGCCGATTTTGCTGCCGGATTCGGTGGGGAGAGAGATACGTATTTCACTTATTATGATTTTTTGATTGTATCCCTCCCATGTGCACCAATCTTAAAGCAAAATATGTGGTGTGGATGGTACATGGACATCCATGTATACGTGGCTTTGCTTTTCCGATCATTAAATTCAGATTTCTCAGTTTAATTTCCGATACTCTATTCATTTAACATAGAATATAGTATAGACCGATATTCAATTAAGAATTAGCATCGCAAAAACTAAGAACAATATCACAATTATAAGAACATCTTAATGTTAACTGGGCATGATGCTAGGTCATTCGGTACGTACGTACTTCACCGAATCGACATGAGCTGAGGTTGAAGAGCAAGTATTCAGTTTAGCAGAACACACACCAAATGGGGAGAGGTAAATATCAGCTGAGGCTTTATATTAATCCAAAATCATTTTACATTTGCATAACGAAAAAGACGTCCCATCTCGTCTTAAAAAAAGACATTCCTCTTTGTTTTTGGTGTCAAGCCTATGGAGGAGACATGCTTTGTTGGCAAAATTGATGTTTCAACCCTCTTCTTTCCATATCATCTTATCTTCTTTACTTTATTTGCTGGACAAATGTAGCTACCTAACGTTCTATGATTGGTATCATTTACCATTGAATTAATTCGTTTTCCCTTACCTCTAAAAAGAAAAAGGAAAAGAAAGATCATTTTGCAGGGAGCCAATTAACAACATACAATGCAGAAAGTCAGCTAGTCCAAGTCCTTTTCTTTTTAGATTACAAGGTAGAAACGTATGCACACAGACATTACGCACGCACCACACGCAAGTGTCCTCTCGGTATGCCTAGAATTACGTAGATTTGAACCATCGTAGATGGAATGTTTTTCTATTACTCCACCGCACCAGGAGAGCTGGTTTCCCCTGTATTTGCAATGCATATGCACATCACAATTCATTCCAAACACAGTTTTTTCGTTGCATTGTGGGTCCAAGATCCAACCATCACTTTGTCATTAGCAATCAAGCATATATGATGATGGTCTGCACCTTAGTAGCAAGTACTAGGTCTATTCACAAATGGAGTTGACAGGACCATCAAGGATAATCATACTTCTCAGCCTCGATCCTTTTGGCCTAGGCTCGCATCACAACACGTGTAAATACTTAATAAGTTTGTTTGCAAATGGACAAAGTATCGACGATAACTTGTTGCCTGGCTAGTCTAAAAACGCGGCTGGAAAGTAGAGCAACAGCACCCTAGTAGTAGGTGCAACTGATCAGTCATTCGTGCCTCTCCAACCGGTTCTTTATCTTGCTCTTCATTATATATTTACCTAATATAACTCAAGAAATAGACTCCAACCAGTTCTTTATCCTCCTCTTTATTTTTATCGAGTCGCTATTTTCTCCCGGCCGCTAGCTAGATTTGGCGAGCGCCTCCTCACTCGCTTATCAAATAGCTAGGCCATTGGAATGCTAACTCAAATAGAGAGCTGAAAATAATAGCTAGCCTCTTCATCCTAGGAAATAGAGAGGGAGAAATGACTAATGGGATAGAGTTGCTCTTAGCTCTCTTTAGGGTTTTTTTTAAGGCCTATTTTTGGTCAGGACTAAAATCCTGATCTATTCCCGTGAATTCTGGTCGAGAATGGATATCTCAAAAAGCTCTTTATGAAAAAAAACAGATCATCGTCGAAGATGTTTGCGATGTTTGGTGCTCAATCTATTTGTAAACCTGTTCTTTGCTCTCCAGATGATCCCACCTCATACAATGGGACTTGTAATCAGATTTTCAAAGATGTAAAATAGGTTGAGCTGCATAATGACAAGCGCTTCACTCTTTTGATTTTTTTTTTGAGCCTACACATAGCTTCATAAGAGTAAAGCAATAGCTTCATGTTCACTGCATTATCCGTGTTATCATCCATTAAAAGGATTGTGTCATCTGCATTCTTCAGGACAACAATATTATTTTTAGTTAAATGTGGCATCAAGCCAGTAATCAAAGCATTTCCCTGGGTAGTATGAATCATTTTAGCTAGGCTATCAGTGCTACGCACGTGGTTACTGTAGCATACGGGCAATGTTCACCGTGGTACTATAGCATGCGTGCGTGATTAGTTTTCTTTCTTAAAGATTAGATTGATTTGGTTAGTTTAGAAGTTTATCTTCGGTTAGTTTGTTTCTTTAAATTAGAGATTATTTTTTATGAGTCAAATCAAGTTATCCCTATAAAAGAGATATCATTGTATCTTCTTTTATAAAGCAAATATGAATAAATAAGTCCTAGTCTCTAAGGTGCAACTGTGGTCGTTCTCTTAACCAGCTAGTCTAGATTTACTCTTCCCTTAATCAGTGCCTTCTTCACCTAGCGCCATTTTACTTCAAGTCGTTTCCATCCGACCTCTCTCCGACAAATTATTACCCTCTTGTTGTGCTAGTTCACCACAATTGATATCAGAGCCAACACTATGATTTCTGCTGCTGAGTTATCCCCCCTAGACAACCTAATGAAGTAGATGACGATGATGCTGAAGATCATGCACCAACAAATTCACCCCACCCTATTAGATGAATTTGTCACCTATGTTACAGCTCGAGGATGAGTTGTTTCATCGGGAAGGGCATAATGTTACGCGCATGGTTATTGTAGCACATGCGTACTATTCACCGTGGTACTATAGCACGAGTATACTGTTCACCCACGATTAGTTTTTTAGGGATTAGATTGATTTGGTTAGTTTAGAAGCTTATCTTCAGTTAATTTGTTTCTTTAAGTTAGAGCTTATTTCTTAAGAGTTAAGTTAAGTTATCCCTATAAAAAAGATGTTATTGTGTCTTCTTTAATTAAGCAAAGATGAATAAACAAGTCTCTAATCCCTAAAGTCTAGTTGTGATCATTCCATTGACCAGCTATTCTAGATCTATTCATCCTTCAATTGGTGTTCTCTTTATCTAGCGCCGTTTTACTTTAAGTCGTCGCCGTCCGACCTCTTTTCGACGAATGATTATCTCCTTGTTGTACTAGTTCACAACGATCAGCAGCCAAAATAAAGAGAAAAGGAGACAGTGAAACACCTTGCCTCACTCCTTTGTGACTCTGAAAATATGGACCAATTTGGTTATTCAAATCTAATTTTAATACTATGCCTTTTTTATTTTTACCTTTTATTTCATGAATAATTTCATGAAGGGCAAGCACACCAACCATAACAAGTATGATTATTATTAGTGGAAAATAACAAGTTCAAGAGACCAGGATACATATAATTCCGTACAGGAGAGCATATAACAAATCAGAAAGCGAAATAGACAAACAATACAATGCATCAATCACATAAAACAACGCTAATGTTGGTCCAAAGAGATAAAAGTCTACTGGCTAGTGGCTAGGGCTGAAAATGAGCCTAGTTGAGTGACTCGAGTCGGCTCGAATCAGGCTTGGCCGAGCTCATCGAAGCTGTGACTCAGCTCGATTTGTTCAGAAAACAAGCTAAAAGTCCAGCTCGACTTGGCTCGTTTCTGGCTCGAGTTGGCTTGAGTCGGCTCATGAGTCACCACCAAGTTATTTAGCAAGAAGTAGCTAAGAGCCTAATAAAATTTAAATAAACTCTAAAAATAAAAAAGAGTCTAGAAATGGGTAGTTTATGATTTTTATAAGATTTTAGAAATTTGAACGGGTTCAAACGAAGTTAGGATGAAGAAATACAGACTTCCGGAAGTTTGAATCTAAAGGAAAAAGAAAAGGAGCATTTTCTAGAATTATTTTTGTAAAGAAAATGCTTTGAACATGTTCGGACCGTCTGATCGGCCAAAGCGGTTTCGAACTGTCTGATCGGCCAGAGCGGTTTTGGACCAATCCGATCGGTCAGAGAGCTTTGGACCGTCCGATCGGCCAGAGAAGTTTCCGAACATTTGATCGGCCAGAGTGGTTCAGACCAATCTGATCGGCGTTCACGGTCCCTGAAAAAAAGGGAAATACAGCTCCGTCACTGCCACCCTCCTCACGCTTCCTCCCGGCCCTGTTTGTCAAGCCACCGCCCTCCCTGCGTGCTGGTCCACCATGAATTAACTGCTTGCCGCTTCTACGCTCCCTGCCAAGTCGCAGTAGCTGTCTCTCACCCCGCCCTGTTGTGGCCGTGCGTACCTGCCACCGGCGCTCCCTGCTGGAGTTGTCCTGCTACGCCTTTGTGTTCCTGTGCCCCCAGTCCGTTGACCGCCCCACCTCCTTCATCCGGGAGGCCATCTCTCACCACGGCCCCAACCTGCACTTCGAGATGTTGCCCTCCTCGCGAGGGCGGATGTTGCTTCGGTTAGGCACCGCCGTGGATACAGATAGATGCTTTTAAGTTAACAAAGTAATATCGATTAGGCTATCACATTGAAAACAATGTGATAGAACTGTAGATACGAGCAAAAATAGGCTCGTGAGATGCGAAAAAGGCTCGACTCGAAATTTTACGAGTTTTCCACCTCTACTAGTGGCTACTCATAAGCACATCCTGAACTTCTGTTAACACTTCTTAAATTGCTGTGCTTTAATAAATAGGCGTACTCAAACGAACTTCGACTTATCTCTTCCGACTTCTGGAAGATAAAAGTTACCTGAAACATATTAGCCTTTTAGTTTTGGATTTTTTGTTTTTTTTGTTTATATTAGTATTTTTTATTTTTCTTATTTTTTAATTAAATGATTCAAAAAATTCTAATAGCCACTACAGTGCAAGTAATGTTAAACAGAAATCAATAACCACATTCACGAGCCAAAGCTTAAGTCCGTTTAGAGCGGCATGATAGGAGTAGATTGCATTATACTAGTAAAATCCCGCACGCACGTATGCTGAAGCCCTACTATACTCAAAGCTAGAACATTCGGCCGTTCTAAAGAAAAAGTTTAAATATTAAGAGCTATGAACACCAGAAAGATTAAGGAGAGATGATAAAATACTATTAGTTCAACAATTAGTAAAGTGTTTAACATATGGCTAGATATGTGGGAGGATGAAGTGATTAGATTACTAGATGTAGCATCTATTTCAATTGGAGTTGTTAAAATATACCTAAAATGTGTATTCTCTAACCTAAAAAAATGTAAATTGATAAATTTTCAAGATACGAAAATTCGTGCACTAAATACAATTTTTTCCCACTGGGTTTTCTACTTGTAAAACTTCAGTACAAATGTGGGAAAATGCCAAGGGTAATAAAGACTACAGTATACACAAAATATTTTATTTGGAGTCAAATTTCTTATTCAGTAGAAAGAAAGGAAATTAAGGCTTCATGTGGAACAAACGAATTTCATAGCATTTCCATTAGAAATTATGCTGTTTTATGCTATATTCTTCCTTTCGGAAAATGCCCTACGAAGATATCGTAAAACAAAACCAACAAATTACTTCTGAGGGCCTGTTTGGTGCAGCTGTGGTTTATGACTTTTGGCTGAAATTTTTAAATTTTAGTTATTTACGACAGAGATTATGGAGAGAGATATTCGCTTGTGATTTTGGTTGATAGAGATGTTGGGCTTTTAGAATGTACTACAATTAAATTGTAAACTCCGTCTTGAAAAAATACTCTATTTAGTATTTAAAAGTTAGATACTATATCAAAGTTAAAAGCCGTTAGTTTTTATCGAAAAGAACAGGCCCTGATTCCAATGTGGCGGAGTTTAGCTGCTGGCCACAACGTGTCGACATATTCCAGTAAATAGCCGCGGAAGATCCGGGCGGCCCTTCGTTGTCCGCTCCCCGCTAGTACCCCTCGTGGGGCCCCCACTGCACACGCGGCCAGCACGTGATGGCCCCCCCTTCTTGTTACTGTACGGCGCTTCGGGTGGAGAGGCTGACCTGGTCGAGCCTAACGCATACAAAAAATCACAGGCAAATACTCACCCTTCCACTAGCGTGACAGCAGGCCCCATCGGCCGCACGTCCTCTGCCTCTGCCTCTTCACTCGAAGGAGCGTAGCACTGATAACCGTCCGATCAGATATCGACGCTCGAGAGCAGAGGTAAAGAAAATTTTGAATATCTCGCGATAATTTGAAAGCTTCTCGGACAATCAATCTGGGCCGTTTGTGTCATGATCCCATGGCCATAAAGCGCCTGAAGGCACAATACTACTGTTTCAAGGGAAGGCAGAGAGGATACGCTTCCCGTCCCGACCGCTGCTTCGTGCCCTCCCACTTCCACCCACCGCCGCCTGATGCGCCGTGGCCCCACCGCCTCAGCACCGCCGCGCTCCCGCCGCCGGAGAGGGCGCAGCTCCTAGTCCAGCTGCCTCCCCCTCCCGTCCACGCGCGCTCACCTTCTTCCTCCCCTTCCAACTCCCGCCAAGCGTCGTCGCATCGCGAAGACCACACACAGCCGGGTTCGCCGCCGTCGATCGGCGCCTCGAGGGGGAGTTGAAAGTTGTAGTATCCAGGTGAAAGTCCCCAACTAATCCAGTTGACAGTTAACCCGATCGAAACCTTTTGGTTTCTGGTTGAAAATTGGGGGGTTTCTAGCTGAAAGGTTTTCATTTTTCTGGTTGAAAGTTTTGAAATATTCTAATTGAAAGGTGAAATTTTTATTTAAAAGATTCAAAAGGTTAGTCGAAAAGTTGATTTTTTCGCAACTCGAAAGTTTCATGGGTGCTCTTTCTTAAAAAAGAGTTCTAGGGCGGCGGTAGCGGGCTGGAGGCGAGGCGCCAGCAGCGGTGGAGGAGCCGCAGGGGGTGCTGGTGGGCGGTGGCCGGCGGGGAAGGACGGGCAAGAGCTAGGATGGCAGTTGGAGAAGACGAGTGGGGGACACAGGACACTGGTGTTGGGCGAGGTGGGGCGCGGCGGAGCGGCGTCCGCTGCCTTCGTTGGCAGCGGACTTCCGCGATATAGCAGAACTCTTCTCTCCTAGGCATCGTCCTTATCTTCCCCTCTGCTGGACTGGCGTGGAGTGGAGATCCATCCGAACTTGGATTGATTCACCATAGGACTAGATGCCCTGGAATCTTGTGGCTTTTAAATAGGGGGAAAATGAAGCTTTACGAAAGAAATAAGTTAGTTTGATGAACTTCAAGCTGTACTATGCATAGATAGTAAGTCTGGTGCATAATATGCTGATTTGCATGATGGGCAACATTTGTTGTGGGGCTAGATGAGAGTTTGGTTGCGCAATTGGGATTGCATCCTTGTTAATTCAAGATAAAAACCTTTTTTAGATTAAGATAATACCTTTTCTGTCTAGGAAAAAATATTCCAGATATCGCTGACATGTTCTGTAAATGCCACAGGTGACGCTGTGTGTTTGATGTCCTCTGTTTCTTGACTTGGATGTAACAAGTTATCTGCGTTGTAAACTTTATTTGTCTAACAAAGATAAGCCAGTAGTATTTGCGCGTGATTGGGCAAATTAGTCAAGACGGGCGCTCTTTGCTGTGTGGCCGCTCGGCCACATGGGACGAAGTCCAATCTTGCTAGCAGAGACTGTTCCATGGATCCTACAGAGCCTCGTTGGCGGATGAATTCGAGCTTCTCTCCTCCGATGTCGGGGAGATGGGACTGCAGGTACCCATCAGACGGATTGCCCCATAGGGTTCATGATGCTCCGCATGATCATCCACCTTATGTGTCATCGCTATCATCGCATAGTAAAGGAAGTAGAAGTGCATTTGGCAGTGACCAGTACCTGAATCACCACCATTCTGTATCTGATGGAGCACTTTCTTACTTTGGTAGTCCTGCCGACAGCCTTCAGGCTCCACGCTGGACACCCTCTCTTCAAAGATTTGATCTTGGCGAGTTCTCTACACCTGCAGGAGGTACATACTTATTCCTGATTACATTTGGTGGATGTGGACATGAATTGAATAGCCACAGGACCTGTTTGTGTTTTGTTTACTATGTTTATCTCTTCATAGTATTTTGGCTCACTGAAAAAAATGACTAATTACTAACTGAATTCCATCGTGAAAACATTTGGAAGCCTTACATTATGACATTATGCTGTAACATAGGCTTGTCACGTAGTATGAAAGAGCATTACTGGATAGGCCCAGGTTCTGCTTGCAAATAGTATGTTTTAAAGGTGACTTCGAGTCACTGTGTTGATATTGGAGTTCACCATTCTTGCTTGATTCATCTGCATGTTCATATGGTAATGTGCCGTATTGAACCACATACAAATGAAATGTTATGAAGAAAATGTATACCTCTGGATCTGGAGAGTAATTATAGTATTGTCCTTTTGTAACGATATCTTCCGCATTTTTTGTAATTTACTTCTAATACAATTATGATTTATTACAAACATGTCTTTACATTAAATAATTGATGAGACACTTGTGAGTTCAGTTGGGTGTACTAGCCACTTAAATGTACTTTTATCACTAATACGAGTAAGATGCCCGTGCGTTGCAACGAAGTTCTAAAAGAAGACGATACATATAATCAAATACGACCAAAATCATATAATGAACATTAAAAAGAGGGAGGCATCTTACATCAAGAGTGAGGTCAGTGTGGCCAGATCCGCCATTGCCAAAATTGCTGCTCTAGATCTGCCCTCCTTGCCCCTGCCAGCTTTGCAGTTCTTCCTCCCCTCCAGCGGTGTACACCTTAGCTGAGCCGATGTACTCTGCCTCCCTATTTGTCGTTCATGCCAGTGTACTCCATGTCATGATCGTCGACCTCGGCGGTGTACACTTCCATTCCATCGTCATTCTCGGTGGTGTACACCAAAGCCCTGTCGTCCGTGCCGGTGTGCTCCTCTTCACCACCAAGTACCGCTCCGCCTCTCTCCTCTTTATCGTCCTAGTGCAGTAGCAGCATGGCGGCATAGGGCTGGGCATTCGGTTTTTTCGGTCTATTCGGTTCGGTCTATTCGGTCTTTGGAAAATTCGGGTTCTAAAAAATGAGGACCGAATTTCTCAGAAAAAAAACAAGGACCGAACCCAAATAGACCGAATTTTTTGTTCGGTCTATTCGGTCCACCGAATTGACCGAAATAAGATGGGGACCCTTGTCACCTCTCAAAATCGAGTTATTTGGTCTATTCGGGTTGGGTTATTTGGTCTATTCGGAATATTAAGTTCATGAATTCAAGAGACATATCAAATAATTCGGGTTATTTGGTCTATTCGGGTTTTGTAGGTCAAAAACCGAACCCGAACCCGAAAACCGAATTAAATGAAAATATTGACCGAACCGAACCCCGAAACCCGAATAGACCGACAATTCGGTCTATTCGGGTCCGGTTCGGTTCGGTTTTCGGTTTTCGGGTTTAAAGTGCCCACCCCTATGGCGGCACACGGGAGGAAGGAGTAGCGGAGGCTCCTGGGGGCTGGGCTGAGGGACCAAAGGGGTTGGTTGACGACACAGGCTTACATGTCGGTGTATGCTAATTGCTAAGAGGAGATGCGGGAGTGCGCTGTGGCGGGGAGAAGGAAGGAGGATGTGGTGAATGGACAAACTACCCTTTTATATTAGTAGAGACATGATAACATGTGACTGCTATTTAGATGGCCTAATTATTTTCTATGAGATTTTCCTGGTACACACTTGACCATTCTCTTCTTAAGCTCTTATAATCTTTTTATGGGATATTATGTCTAATTCTTTTTATACATCAAATGCTTCATTAAACAGTACACGCTCAGCTGTATCAAGGTGTTAGTATTATGTTTGGTATGTCTGGCATGAATCCAACAAGATTTAAAACCAAATAATACTATTCCCATGTGAAGAGGAGACGAGTATGGTATGAAACTTAGGGAGTAAAGTCCATAGTGGATAAATACAGGTTATTGAAGAACTGCATTTAGATACAACACAATATACTTGAATCATTGGCATAATGGATAAATATCTTAATGTAATTCAGAGGCACATTATTTAGATACAACAGAATATACTTGAATCATAGGCATAATGGATAAATATCTTAATGTAATTCAGAGAGACATTGGAATAGGTGGTTTTGCAGATTAGCTCCTCAGTTTCGAATTGTGTTACTTTTCATCCAACACTATTTACCCTGTCAACTGAATCTATTGGTCGTTGTTATTTTTTTAACCATCTATATAGAGATAATCATTGGTGGTACAATTAAAGACAGCTGCCTCTGCACTTGCCCAAAAATTTCTCTCTTGATGACAACTGGGTGTTTTCTTGCAACAATTTGAAGCAACTAACCAGGCATTCCTTGGGTGGCTTCCTGTTGAACTAACATTTACTTTCTTCTTTGGGACCAGGATCAAGACCTGAAACTTCTGATTATCCCCAATCCAGCGAGGTAGGCTCCATTTTATTTTCATTATCTCCCCAGTTCTCTGACATTTGGCATATTTTAAAGCAAAATTAGCATAAATATTTGGACTCTGTACCATAGTGCTGACGCATACCTTCATTATATGCTGCAGAGTCATTTAACTGCTGTGAGAAGTTTCAGTTCTGCATCCCCCTTCTCAGAATCAAGTCAGCTGGCATCTTCTGGTAAGCAACCAGCTCCACATCTACCTCGCAATCATCTGGGGAGGCGGCCGTTCATGTCAAAACCAGTCTACCCGCTAGTCTTCCGGAATCCAGTGTCAGAAGCAGAAGCCTCCGGGATGCCTGAGGCTAGTAATGCTGGGCGAACAACACCTAGTGATGACAGCCAAGCTTCTCCTGTATGGAGACGCAGCTTGGCAAGTCCTGAGCTCAAGTTCCATAACGCATTGAGTGAGCTTCGGAAGATGGAGGCTTCGCCTGAACCAAACACAAGCTCAAGGAGGGAAGGATTCAGATGGAGCAATGCTAGCAGTTATGATTTTGGATATGATGGGGATGCCATTGACATCTCAGACCATATCAGCGTTGAGTCCCAAAGGTCCCCAACAAGTTCAGTGAGATTTACTAAGTGTGGCTTATGTGAGAGATTCCTGCGGCAGAAATCACCATGGACCTCAAATCGGATTGTTCGAAGTACCGATATGCCAGTAGCAGCAGTCCTTCCATGCCGACATGTCTTCCACGCAGACTGCCTGGAGGAAAGTGCTCCCAAGGGTCAAGTCCATGAACCACCTTGTCCCCTGTGTGCGCGAGCCACTTATGATGAAGGCTGCGTATCATTCTCGGAACCTCTGCATGTTGCCGTCAGATCGGCTCGCAGGAACCAAGGGATTAGTTTTTCTTTGGGTGGTGCTGGTGGGAGTAGCAGCGCAAACCCCTATCGCAGTGAGCATGCCCTGAAGAGAAATCAGTCCGCGCTTGTGCCGAGGCGCAGCGGTTCACTGTTCCGGAACCGTTTCAAGCAGCAGTTCCCCTTCAAGGGGAGGATTGGGAAGGACCTCTTTGGTGGCAGAGTTTTCAAGAAGGTTGGATCGTCGTCGTCTTCAGGTCAACAGGACGATCGTCAACAGCCAGCAGCAAAGCCTGACCAACCCATGAAGTAGCTAGAATGAAGTCGCGCAAGTATAATGCGCCCTGCTGCTACTGTAGCCTTTCATATACTTTTCTTTTGTTGAGAAGCCGTAGTACATGTACAACTTATGATAGGATGTGAAATTGATCAGTATCCATGCGCTACTAGTACTCGTCCAAGACGGAGTTGTTCTGTTTGGGCGGGGCTTGCCTTGCATGCCGCACATGAACTAACTGTGCTTTCACCATGAATCCTTACTGTAATCACCGACGCCTATCTTAGATTTGCTTATGCCTGTATCTATTTATGTCCTATTGATCAATGGGCAATCTTGACGACAGCCAGGAACTATTATCATTTGCCGCTGTTGTTCTTAGTTTTCTATGCTGCGTGCCCGCGTGCGGGCGCGTTACGCCTGCTACTCATTGCTTGCTTGGGTACGCATGATATGAGGGGGAAATAAAAATCTTCACCTACCGCCGACCTTCGTGCCTATGCGCCCATGTTTTGACCTTGTATTAGTGTTCACCTCAAAAAATTCTTAAAAAAAAGATGTAGCACGTGTTAAAACGTATGCACTTGTAATACTTTGTGCAAAACAATTCTTTTGTTATTTTTTGCACAAAATCTTGCAAGTGCGCGTGTACCAACATGCTCAACATCTATGTTTTTTTCAAGAATTTTTTCGAAGTGCACAAGTAAATAAACCAAAATAAGCTTATTTGGACGTAGGAGGCTAGGCTCATAAAATCCACTTCCTTGATATGAGCTCAATTTTGTGCTCTCGTCTCTGTTCATTTGGGTTTATAGCTTTTTCACTATTTAAGATTTATTTTATATTGTAGTTGATAGTAATTTATTTGATATAATTAAATTTAAAAATTTAAAAATAGAAAAAACAAGCTACCATATCACGGACAATATTAGAAGCTAAAATTGAAGCCAAACGAGCAGAAACTTTTCATTTCGAAGGATTTGTGTTCACGCAGCACGTCCCAGGTCCCGAACGTCAAACTGTGCACCGTGATCAGCCGAAAAATGTTAGGAACATAATCTTATGTAGCAATATCAAACTAGAGCTAAATACGAGAATCTCTAGAAAAATAAAAACTTATTTTAGAAATTAAAAATTATGTACAACTTTTCGAGAGAAAAAAACTAAATACAAGTGTAGAATTTATACAAGAGTGAAGAAAATTATGAAGTGAGTTTCTCGCACCATTCCTCTTCTCCCCGTTAGTCATCAACCACCAGGAGGAAACTACACCACGCCTTCTCTGCCATCTCCGTTTCCCATCCCCACCGCGCCACCCTCTCCTACCACCCCACCGAACACCCATCCGCCTCGATTCGGGCGCGGCTCCCGCGGGAAGCGGGGGGCGGCGCGCGCGGGCAGCTGGCGTCGGCCGGCGGTCATGGAGGACCTGGGCATCGAGGCGAAGGAGGCGGCGGTGCGCGAGGTGGCGAAGCTGCTCCCGCTCCCGGAGCTGCTCTCCTCCATCGCCTCCGTCAAATCCGACTACCTCGCGCGGCAGCAGGTGATGTGATCCCCCCTCAAACCCCTGTTTTTTCTCGCCGTGTTGTGGCCAATTGTGGCGGAATCTCAACTAGTGGGCGAATAGATTCGGTAAACACTGATAGGCATCCTCAATCTCGCTCTGAGTGACCTCTCCCTGTAAGTTTTCGCTCTGAGCACCGATGCGTCGCTCCTGAATTGGCTGCAATTGAGTTCGTGCTGTGGATTGCGTTAGTGTCTAATTCTCAGCTTCGGGTGATTAGATTCGCCAAAGTGCGATTGCCGACTAGTTATTTGTGTGTAGTTGCGCTTGTTTATGGTGAAATGTTTGAGCGGTGGGCTGATTCGAACTTGTTGCCACTCAGTACAAGCAAGCTGTCTGTGCGAACTGGTGAGGTGGGAGGAAATCCTGATCTCTTATGAGCAAATTAGCTGAGCCTGAGGTGTTCATAGAATTTGATAAAATCTCGTGTGGTTTCTCCAAATCCTTTTCAGCCTTCAGAGTTTTATGGCAGTTGAGCTGGAGCTGTGAAGTGGTCTATAATCTCGTGTAGTAGGTTTGAGCCCTGATGGGTTATCTGCAGCCTCTGTGTAGATGAGCTCCTGCTCAAGTGCTCCTGACCAGCAGTTAAGGTGCAAGCAGGCCGTTAATATGGTTTGAACATCAAGCTGTGGGGTGGCTAAATTTGGACTAGTATTTCTTTCAGAAAATCATCTCTTAATTTTCGGTATACAAACAAGACTACTGGAGAGAAGAACTCAGAACAAAAATAAGGAGATGCCATGGTTTTGACTTTTTTTTTTTTATGTTATTGCTTTTATTGCTTATGTTTTTTTAGTGTGCCCACCTGCTACTTTCATCTTAAGCAAATACTTGAATAATCTAAGTTAAGAATTTCAACCTGCAATTATGAAATATTCAAATTGCTTGCAGAACTTAAAAGCTAAATGCAATTTGAGGCATATATTGCCTTCTACTATCCTCAAACAAATTTCTGACCATTGCAGTGCTTAGTTTATCCTTATTTGTTTGCTTCATTCTTATGTCTACTCTATTTCTTAGTATTTCTTTATTTTTTTTAAAAAAAACTTGCTGTAGGCCTGTTTGTGCCAGTGCTATTATTCAACACATTCTTTATGGGGTTATCTCTTATCAAAAGGGTTTTAAAAGATACTCATGAAGCATATATTCTGTATTAAACTAGATTTGCCATCTCTTAAAAAGGTTTGGGTGAAGTTTCCTCGGTTTTCAAGTTTTGGCAGGGACATTGCCACATTGGTTGGCAAGCTTAGTAAAAAAACATTTCCCGCGGAAAAAAGATCTGGACATGTAACATCCTCATTGAGATATTATGAGTTTGTTTACTATTTGTATCGCTTTATATACCTCTTGATTGTCTGACTATCTTTTACAAAATTTTCAGACAAATGATGCACAACTCAGTACAATGGTGGCAGAACAGGTATTCCTTGATATCTACTATGAAGTGACAAACTTATTGATTTGAGTACTATTATTATTCACTTTGAGTGTGCTTGAGTTATTACAGTTTCTGCTATTGTCATTTGCATTCCCCCCTTCATGTCTACCTTCTGGATGATAAGTTTTTGTCTGTTTGAAAAACTGACAGGTTGAGCAAGCCCAGACTGGCATCAATGCTCTTGCGTTATCGCAGGAAACAATAAACAAACTACGTGAGAACTTCATAGATATAGAGAAGTAAGTTAATTATCTTAACCTTGTCAGTTTTGACACAGGTATGGGAGCAATTTTCAATTGCTGTATTACTCTCTGCCCTTAAGGCATAACCAAGTACATACTTATAGACCAAAGTGGTCAGATTACAACTGAAAGCAAAACTGAAAGTAAAGATAAGATGCTAAAGCAAACTGAAGATACTAAAGCAAAAGCTGAAGATAATAAAGTAAAGCTCTAAGCTGAACTAACCATCTACCACTATGCTTATTCAGAGTATCCTTATCTTACCTATGGACACAAGACTTATTCCTTCAATTCTCCCCCTAAGTCTTGTGTGGCATCACTTTGGGTGATTTGAACCATCCCTATCTTGGCGCGCAGCTCTTGGTACTTAACTCGCCCAAGTGACTTGGTTAGAAAATCCGCGAGTTGTTCTTGAGTGTTGACATAGTTGGTTCTAATGCTTCCCTCGTCCAAGCAATCCCTGATGAAGTGATACCTCACCCGGATATGTTTGCTGCGCTCATGGAAGACCGGGTTCTTTGCCGTGGCGAGGCGGACTTGCTCGTCGCTCGTAGCTCCAGCGCCTCGCCTTCTCTTCCCAGAGGTCACCCAAGAACCGAAGCTAGCTGAGAGCTTGAGTGGCGGCGGATGTGGCTGCAATGTATTGACCACAACCGAGAGCGCCACTACCGCCGCTTGACCGATTTCGGTGATCAAGCATTTGCCGAGGAAGAACGATTCCGCTCGTGCTCTTGCGTGTCAATGTCACGCGTGGTCGTCGCCCCCGTAGCCAATGAAATGCGCCGCGCCGGGACACCGTGGGTAGTGCAGACCGTAATCAGAAGTTCCCGCAACATAGCGTAGAATTCTTTTTACGGCCTGTTGATGCTCTGTCGTCGGCCGTTGCATGAAGCGGCTGACATAGCCAACGGCGAATGCCAAGTCCGGCCGCGTGTGGATGAGGTAGCGTAGACTCCTGACAATTTGCTGGTACTGCGTGGTGTCCACCTCTTCCGCCGTGCTCTCCGTGCTCAATTTCAGCCTCTCCTCCATTGGAGTGTGGGCTGTATTGCAGCCCGTGAGCCCTCCGAGCTCGACAACGCGTTGAGTGTAGGCAGTTTGTCGGAGGGTGATGCCGGAGTCATCCTGGAGTACCTCAATTCCCAGGTAGAAACAAAGCGGCCCCAAATCACTCATTTGAAAGACACCTTTCATCTCTGTCTTGAAGGCCTCCATCTCTTCTTCCTTAGCGCTGGTGATCACCAGGTCATCTACGTAGACGCCGACAAGCAGAGTTGAGCCTCCCCGGCCTCGCCGGTAGACTGATGCCTCATGGGTGCTCTGCTGGAACCCCATTGACACGAGTCGCGCCGACTTGGCATTCCAAGCTCGCGGCGCCTGGCGCAGGCCATAGAGAGCCTTGCGGAGGCGCAGAACCTTGTTCTCTTGGCCGGCGACGATGAATCCCAGCGGCTGACGGACATAGACCTCCTCCCTTAAGTCGCCGTTTAGAAAGGCCGACTTCACATCCATGTGGTCGACGCGCCATCCCTTTTGAGCTGCTAGCGCGAGGAGGACGCGAACAGATTCCATTCGCGCGATGGGCGCAAATGCGTCGTCGAAATCCACTCCTTGCTGGACGAAACCCCGTGCCACCAGCCGCGCCTTGTGCTTGACCACCGCCCCAGCCTCATCCTCCTTAAGTTTAAACACCCACTTGAGTGTGATGGCGCGGTGGCCGGCAGGAAGATCAGTTAGCTCCCAAGTCTGGTTCCGCTCGACCGCATCCATCTCCTGCCGCATTGCTTCGCGCCAGGCCGCATCGCTTTCCGCTTCGGCGAGCGCGAGCTCGTGGCTCGGATCGGTGGATCGTGAAGCTCGCCGGTCGCGGCTGCGCCGGCCGGGACGGTTTGATTGCCCAGGATGTTGTCGACGGTGCGGTAGCGCAGAGGTTCACCTTCATGTGCAGCGTCGACGTGTTCCTCATCTTGCGTCGGCGGCGTGGCGAACTCCACTGAGCGGTGCTCGCTGTGTGTAGAGGTAGGAGTTGGCGATGCTTGGGGCGTGGCCGCTGGCGTGGATGGTTGCGGCGTGGCCGACATTGCCGGAGGTGAAACACCGACTGAAGCAGGTGGTGCACTCGGGGCGGGGACAGACGGACTCGGTGATGGAGTTGACCCGCTTGCTTCCCTAGCTCCCTGAATGCAGATGTAGTCGACGATGAAGTCGCTGAGTGCCTCTGACGAACCATTGTCCGCCGTCTTGGTCCACGCCCATCCTCGCCCTTCGTCGAACACGACGTCGCGGGCCACACGCACACGCTGCGCAGCCGGGTCGAGGATGCGGTATGCCTTGGCACCGTCAGCATAGCCAATGAACAACCCCGGCGTACTCCGGTCGTCGAGTTTGCTGACGTGGTTGAGCTCTTTCACGAACGCTAGGCAGCCGAATGTGCAGAGGTAGCTGACTGCCGGTTTGCGCCCGTGCCAGGCCTCGTAGGGCGTCTTGCCGTCGAGGCTCTTGGTGGGCGAGCGGTTGAGCAAATGCATAGCGGTCATCACTGCTTCACCCCAGTAGATCGCCGGCATTGCTCGCTGCTTGAGGAGGGCGCGTGCCATGGCCACCACAGTCTGATTGCGGCGCTCGACGACTCCATTTTGCTGCGGGGTGTAGGGCGCGGAGTAGTGGCGTTGGATCCCTTCGTCGGCACAGTACGCCGCGAATTCGGCCGCCGTGAATTCGCCTCCGTTGTCCGTGCGCAGAACCCGAAGCCTGCGACCGAACTCCTTCTCCGCTGCGGCCTGAATGTGCCGGATGGCTTCTGCCGCAGCAGCTTTGGTGTCGAGCAGCACTGCCCACATGAACCGGGACATATCGTCGACGAGGAGCAAGGAGAAACGCCTGCCTCCGGGAGTCGCCGGCGTGATCGGACCGCATAGGTCGCCGTGTACGAGCTCCAACCTTTCCTTGGCTCGATAGTTGGCTTGATGCGGGAATGGCCGGCGCCTCTGCTTGGTCAGCACGCAGGTGTCGCAGAGCTGCTCCACGTGTTCGACGTGCGGCATTCCCCGCACCATCTCGCCGGCGCTGAGCCGCTTCAGGGCCTCAAAGTTGAGGTGGCCAAAGCGCTCATGCCAACGCCAGGCCTCGTCGTCGCGATGGGCTGCGAGACAGAGGGGCTGCGCCACCTTCACGTGAAGAACATACAGGCGGTTGTTTCCTCTGTTCACTTTGGCGAGGAGACGATGACGGCGGTCCCAAATGCGCAGCACCCCGTGGTCAATCTCCACTCGCGAGCCGTTCTCATCTAACTGCCCCAGACTGATGATGGAGTTCCTCAGGGCAGGGATGAAGTAGACGCCGGTGAGGAGTCGGTGTTCTCCGGTCTTGGCCGTGAAGACGACGGAGCCGACGCCCTTGATCTCCACGGCAGAGGCATCTCCGAACTTGACTGAGCCACGTACTTCCATGTCCAAGTCGGAGAAGAATTCCCGCCGACCAGTCATGTGGTGCGTGGCGCCAGTGTCGAGGTACCAGCCGTCGATCTTGTCGTCGCTGGACCCGTTGCCGAGGAAGACATGTGCTCGCGGCTCGTCGAGGTGGGGAGCACGGCGGCAGACGATGCGGGAGGGACTACGGTCGGACCTTTCTTGACTTCCTCTGTTTTTGACCGTGGCTCAATGCTTCCGTGAACGAGAAACAGAGCCGGTTAATCCTCCTCCTCTGCTTGCGTGACATGCGCTTGGCCGCCACGCCGTGCCTGCCGACAATCCCTGGCCCAATGGCCGGTCTTGCCACAGTTGAAGCAGGCATCGTCCCGGTTGGCCTTTCGGTCGCCGGCGGCTCAGCGTCGGCGCCGCCGCGCCTCGGGCGCTTCTCCTTGTTCCGCGGCTCTCGGCGGCGGTTCTTTGCCGAACTCGAGGCTCTCTTCTTCCGCTTCTTCGGCGGCGAGCGAGCCGCTGCTCCTCCGTGTAGAAGCTTGCCACCGATGATGACCGGCTCTGCGGGTGGTTGTTCGTCGCGGCCGTCAACAGCCTTGAGACGCCTGGTCACCTCCTCGATGGTCAGCTCGGAGAGGTCCAGGAGTGTCTCAATCGACAGAGCAACCTGTGTATACTTCTTAGGGACAACGCGGAAGAACTTCTCAACTGCCTTCTCCTCGTCGATGTCTTCATCGCCGTGCCGAGTTAGCTGCTGCATCAGGCCGGTGAGGCGGAGGGCAAAGTCGTCGATGTCCTCACCGGGGCGGAACGCAAGGCGGTCCCACTCCTGACGCAGCTTCTGCTGTGTGGCTCGGCGGGCGCAGTCCTTTCCGATGCGCGCCGCGGCGATGGCGTCCCAAGCATCCTTGGCGGTCTCCTTGTCCGCGAGGGTGGGCGCCATCTCTGGCGGGACGGCAGCGAGGATGGCCTCCAACGCCCTTCGGTCGTCGTTGAAGTCGACATCCTCGTCCCGCACCGCATCCCACATCCCCCTCGCCTGCATCTTCACCTTCATCACTAAACTCCACTCATTGTAGTTGGTTTTGGTGAGCATGGGCCATGGCGTTCCTCCGCCTGACTCCTTGATGATGGTCTGGATGGCTGCTGGTGACCCACGTCTGCTTCCGCGTCCACGGCGACGCTCTGGCGACAGCGAAACGCGGCGGTGCCTGTGAGGGCTCCGCGAGACGCGGGGTCGCCCGGCGTCGTTCTCCACCTCCGCGCGCGGTGTGGCGGCGGCAGGCCGCTGCGGCTCGAGCCGCGGCCGCTGGTTGCCTCTCGGCCGCCGCCGCTGCGGCGTCGTGCCTCGCGCGCGTCCGCGTATGCAGCGTCGCCGGCGTTGGCTCTGCGCCGGCTGAAGGTCAGGGAGGCGTGGGAAGAACGGGACATGGCGCCACGGTTTAGGGAAGGGGGAAGAGCAAGGCTCTGATACCAATTGTCAGTTTTGACAGGTATGGGAGCAATTTTCAATTGCTGTATTACTCTCTGCCCTTAAGGCATAACCAAGTACATACTTATAGACCAAAGTGGTCATATTACAACTGAAAGCAAAACTGAAAGTAAAGATAAGATGCTAAAGCAAACTGAAGATACTAAAGCAAAAGCTGAAGATAATAAAGTAAAGCTCTAAGCTGAACTAACCATCTACCACTATGCTTATTCAGAGTATCCTTATCTTACCTATGGACACAAGACTTATTCCTTCAAACCTCCACGTTTCATATGTAGACCACTTTCTTGAGGCTATACGTTTTACATAAATGAATGGCAGGTTATGTCAGGAGTGTCAAACATTAATTGAGAATCATGACAAGATCAAGCTTCTTAGCAATGCAAGAAACAACCTGAACACAACTTTAAAGGTTTGCTGACCTTAATTTAACAATAGCATTGTATCATGATTCTACTTTCTATATGTTACCTACATTTTCTTAACAATACATCGAGCTAACCAAGTCTGATATATTGATTGTCAATGCCTGGTAGGATGTGGGTGGTATGATGTCCATTTCTGTTGAAGCAGCTGCAGCACATGACTCCTTAAGCGATGACAAAGAGTTAATTCACACTTACGAGGTTGTTTTTTCTTCTTGGCTTATTGGTAAACACCATGGATATCATAATGGTCATGTCCTATTTATCTGACTTTGCCGTATGATCTTGCTTGTGTTGAAATTAGAGATTAACAGCTCTTGATGGAAAGAGGCGTTTTGCTTTAGCTGCTGCTGGATCTCATAAGGAAGAAGTTGGCCGATTGAGGTGGGATTTTCCCCTTAGAACTAGCTGCCTAAGATTAATAAATTATGCGAGACACAATCCCTGATTTTTCTTTTCCCGTTGCCTTTCTTGTTAGAATAAGCTAAACATTTCTAACAGACGTTTGGTTCAGTCTAAGCTCGCATAAATCAACAGTTACCATTCGCATGTACTTTTGTTAAAAGACATTTCTACTGAACTGCATATGCAACTGTGCTCAACCAACCATTATCTACTTTTGAAGTTTAGTCTGTCTGTAAAACATGTAACTTATCTACTTTCGATCATTTATGGTATCCAGTGCAGAAGTAATAGTACTATAATTCATAATATAATAAAAACCAGTTGAAGAAAAGCAAACTTACAATCCTCTATCGACCTGCTTTAGGATGACATGATTATATTTATAAGACCTGCAGAAATGGTCCTTTCTACATACAATGTTTGGAATGAAATTGCTTGCAGTATGATAGCAAATCCTGTTAGGATTAACCAGATGTTAAATATTTCTTCTAGCCTTTATTGCAATGAAGTGCATAACTGTAATTTACTTGATGGATTCTTTTTTCTCTCCACAGAGAATACTTTGAAGATGTTGATCGAACGTGGGAAACATTTGAAAAGACATTATGGGGCCACATCACTAACTTTTTCAGACTTTCAAAAGAGGGGTACTGTTTTTTTGTTATCATGCACTTTGTCTTTTGCTATTTAACATGGTAAATGACTGAATTGCATTACTGTCTTAAGTGTATGTTATGAAAACTGAGTCGATGTTTTGTTGGCATCCTCATATTTTGGTCTCATCTTAAATTGTTCCTCATATATGCCTTGTGGAAGGCACCAAATGTTAAGCCTTGCAAGAGGCAGGTTACATCAAAGTCCAGATGAAAGAATAGCTTTAAAATTTTGAAAAAAACATTTTCCTTTGAGCAAGACAAATTTCAAACTGTGGAAGGATAAGGCAAGTTGTGGAATTCCTTGCATGGGTACGACATGAACCAAACAACCCCTAGAGAAGTATAGGCAATTCTATATTTCAAGCACTCAGTTGCCTTTCCTGTCACCTTTTTCTGTTAAGCATGAGATTGTTTGAGGGGGGTTTGCTGCAAATATAGTAAGTATTCTAATGTGGAACACATGTTTTAATCCATATGTAGAAACTAGAAACGTTTAATTCTACTGTAGCCTGGCCTCTGGTTTATCGTAAAGATGCCATCTATAACATGTTACAGCTTCTTATCTATCGACACATGCTTTCAATACTGTAGATAGTTTTGTTATTTTATCCAAAATATGGCTGACCAAATATTGCAAAGGTAAACTAAGATTTACATGCTCTAATTATATTTAAGGTATCTGATGTACAATGTACTCCGGGTATTTATGCTTCCACTCTTTTTTTTTTCTTTTAGCCCTCAGACGTTGGTTCGAGCTTTAAGGTATGTCTCATTCTTAAATATGTACTTCAATTATTTTCAATAGTCAATCTTGAAAGTTGGATGGTTGTAACAGCTCATAGTTGAATACTGTTTTGCCATCATTTCTCTTTTGCCGAGTGACAATTTCTTCCTTTTTTCAGTTCCATTTGTTGAATGAAAGACTATTACTGATTTATCAGGGAAATAATTTATTGAAAATATAAGTTTGTTGCTTTAGAGTTAGAAAATTGGTTGCATTGTCTTCGCTTCCTATTTATTTTCTAGTTCACACACACGTATATGATATATATTATTGCACATGATCCTACAAATTCACATTCTTATGTCAGGGTTGTTGAAATGCAAGAGATCCTAGATCAACAACTTGCAGAAGCAGCAACTGAGGCTGAGGGTGCAGGCGCTATGGCGACAATAACAAACCAACGTAGAACTGCAAAGTATGCCGTTTTCACTCTTCTCTTCACACAATTTTTTGTACTCCCACTAGGCAGCATGATATCATATCTTTCAAGTTCCAGAGGAGCAGAGCCATAACATCTTTCAGGATACAGCATTTGTTATTACCCTTTACTTTCATGCTATTATAAATGTACAGAAGATGGAACACGTGGTGCACTTCGTGTTCTTTTCAGCGTTTGCATATCTATGCACTTGTGCCTTATTCCAGTAAATGAATTCACCTGTAAGCAGGAAACATATCAGCCATTGTAACATACTGTCCTGATAGTCATTTCATAGCAGACTGGCTAGATGTGGGTCGAGGCTCGACAGAGCAATAAATTCGAGCTATTGTAGTATCTTTTACACAACCTTGCCTCCTCTCCTTTCATGTAAGGGTTATCTTCTGGAGCAATTGTATTGGTGTAATTTACTTGTTTGCTATAGACTTGCTGAATTGCTTCTGCTATCGATTGTATTGCTTTTCTATTGTATCACACGACTTGACCCTTTAGAACTGTGCTTTATCATCTTTAGATATCTGTTATCAACCATCAATCATAATATATGTGAGAAGCACACATAATAGTAGTTATTTCACCAGGTTAATAGTAGTTATTTCACCAGGTTATCTCCTATTGATTGCTGATGATTTTGACTCACCCTTCCCCAACTGTAGCAGAAAAGGTGCAGGGGCAACATCTACGCCAAGAATGGGCAATCAAGAGAAATTGAAGGCCCAGGGTAAGGGCTACAAGGACAAATGCTATGAGTGTATCAGGAAGGCTGTTGAGACCCGCTTCAACAAATTGCTCACTGAGGTAGCACTTAACTTGATACTGGATTCAAGATTTTATTGTCTGCTTATCCGACAGTAGCTAATGTTTTGATCACACAGCTTGTTTTCTCAGAAGATTTGATGGAGGCTTTGGAGGAAGCTAAGGCAGTAAGTAGTCTGACTTTTACACTTGCTATGTTAAAAAGAAATGCATATATAGAGTTTGGTGCGTACGCATTTATTGGCAAGACATATCAGCGGCGTCGGCGTTCTGGGAGCATGGCTATAGCCAAAAGCGGCATTGCTGAATTGGGAACAGGAGCCATTGGATCGGTAACAGTATCAGCAGAAACTTTCGGTTTGGAAGGAGATAAGCTTCATAAGTAGTTTCCTTCTCTAGGATATTATTGATAGGATAGTATTCTTATTTCCTTTCCTAAATATGATATCTTTCCTTTCATAGATCTAGGCGCCTAATATATAAAGGCTATCAATGTTTCTTGCGGAATCAATCAATAAACAACAAGTGTTCTCAACCGGTTGGCTAAGATCAGAGCCTCCTTTAGGAGGGTGATCTAGCGCCTCCCTAGCCTGCTATCTTCTACCATAACACCTTGGTATTAGAGCCGATGCTCCTGTGAACATCATGGACGACGCCAAGTCCTTCGCAGATATTAGCAAGCAGTTGGCGCAAATGTTCTAGGTGGTCAGCAGCCACCAAGAGAAACTCAATGAACTGGAGAAGTGTCTTGGTCCTGGCCCTAGCCGCCAGCCGATGAAGACACCTCCAGAGGAAGACGAGTACAAGGGCGGTCGTGGAGTCACATTTTCGCAAGCTGGCCTTCCCGATGTTCGACGGCAAGGAGGATCTCCTGCCATGGCTGATCCGTTGCGAGCACGTTTTTCGGGGGCAATGAACGATGGAAGAAGAGAAAGTTTGCCCGGCGTCCTATCACATGACCGGGACGACATAGCAGTGGTACTATCACTTGGAGCGGAGCAATGGTGTCCTCACTTGCCCTCGCTTCATGGAGCACGTCAACCTTGCTTTGGGCCGCCTATCCGGGACAATTTGCTAGGTGAACTCATTCAACTTCAGTGCATAGGCTCAATTGACGAGTTTCAGAATCAGTTCCTCACTCTCCTCTGTCGGTGCGATGAGATGACCGAGAAGCAACAAGTGTATATTTTCACGGCCAGCCCTCGCAATCGCCTGTAGACCGATGTGGAATTGCAGCATCCTTCCACCCTTGAGGTGGCGATGAGCTTAGCACATGCATACGTGGAGCTATTGACGGTAGACGACACGGAGGAGTCCAAGCCGATTTTTAAATTGGTGGGAACCCCTTAGTGGGCAGCCCCTGTCCACAGTCTCGTCATGGCCACGGCGGCCACCCCTAAGGGTGGCCCAACCACAACGCCTTAGCCACTTCTGGTTGCATCCCAAGCAAGAACCTAGCCTCGCGATTTCGCCCCCTGACGACCGAAGAGATGGCAGACTAATGTCTCAAAGGCCTGTGCTTCAATTGTCTTGAGAAATTCACCCGGGACCATGTAGGCAAGTGCTCCATGAAAGGCATTTATCTTGTGGAACTTGATGGCGTCGATGACTAGGCAGAAACAGAGGACAGCGAGGTGGAGATCTTTGCATGCCCCTTACCGGCATACGCATGGGCAAAACCATCCAGCTTCCAGTCAAGATCAATGGTGTGCCCTTGCGTGCCCTTGTTGACTTCGGATCAATGCATACCTTCTTTGCGCAGACAACGGTGTCTCAACTAGGCCTGGTGCCTGAGCTGCGCCTAGTTATGAGCGTCTTGGTTGCCGATGGTGATCGTGTTTCCAGTACAGGCCTCTCTGCATCGGCATTCGCATGGAGATTGACAAGGAGTTTTTGCTGGATGGATATGCTATTCCTTTAGATGGCTATGACATTGCGTTGGGCGTATAATGGCTCCACACATTGGGTCTGATTCTCTAGGATTTCGACAAACTCGTCATGTCATTCTGGTGGGATGATTGCGTGACTTGGCACGACAATGGGGGAGCGCACTGCAGGCTTGTGCCACCACTGGCAATGACATCCTGTCGGAGCTCTTGGAGGAATTTGTGGATGTCTCCCTACGGTCTTCCTCTTGCATGTCGCTTTGATCACCATATTCAGCTGTTGCCTGGTACTGCCCTAGTAGTTCACCCTTATCGTTACCCCCAACTCCTTAAAGATGAACGACAATGTGACGACATGCTCCACCAAGGAATCATCCGGTCCAGTGCATCGGCTTTCTCTTCGCCGGTGCTCCTCGTCTGACGATAATTCTTGGCGATATTGCGTCGACTATCGCACCCTCAATACTCTAACCATGAAGGATAAATTTCCAATACCAGTGGTGGATGAATTGAAGGGGGCTTGGTTCTTCACCAAACTTGATCACCGCAGTGGGTATGGAAGAACCCAGGGCAAGGCGGAGGCTCGGAGGGTATCGGTGGCGGCATGCAGCGCGCGGCTGCAACCCTAGGCGCGTGAGGCGCGTGGGAGATCAAGCAATGGACGCGCGAGAGAGAGAGGAAGAGGACTTCAGTGAGCCACAACGATTGTTGCCTTGCTTGTTTATTTCCATCGCAGTTTGGAGAGTATATATCCTCCCTTACAAAGCAAATCTCAATCCTACTCATTACGGCTAAGGGAAATAATCCTAATCTGTATAGATTTAGGACTAGGGTTTCCTAATGCCCGGTTTGGGTTCCTCCTGCGCGCGCGCTGCGCGTGTATGGGATGCCAATTATAACATCTCTCCTCGCCGCAAAGCGGCTCGTCCTCGAGCTGAACATCGGTAGTTCTCCAAAATGCGTGTTGCTCCCGTGTGGCATCGTCGGTGGACATCCCACGCCATTGCACCGAATGTACCGGACACCGCGGCGAAGGCGGGCGCGCAGACGCGATCCGGGGCGGGCAGCACTGCCGCAGCGAGGTGGCACCGAGGCGGTGTCGACGAGGGTCGCCGTGGAAAGGCTTAAGCGACCCCACATGGAAGACATCATGGAGCCCGCGCCCCGGAAGTTGGAGACGGTGAGGCCACCGTCCGATCCGCTCCATGACTTGGAACGGCCTCGCGTAACGCGGTCCAAGCTTTCTTGGGCCGTGGTTCCAATGTTTGTGCCGGTCGGTGTAGCGACGCAACCACACCCGCTGCCCACCGCAAACTCCAAATCGCGGCGCGGGCGTCGAGTAGCGCTTGGCATGCTGCTGTGCTTGGAGGCGTTCGCGAACCGCCGCAAGAAAGTCATCACGGTTGCGCAGAGAACGCCCACCGTGTCGCCCTGGCGGCTCGTGGGTGTGCGGCGATGAGTAGGGCGAGGAGGCGGCCAGAGACCGCTGGAATGGAGTGGTGCGCGGCGTGGTGTGGAGCGGCATTGTAGCAATACTCGCCACGGCAACGGCCGACCCATGCGCGAGGCCGATCACCCGTGACACAGCGTAGGTACATGGCGATGACCTTGTTGACGACCTCGGACTGGCCGTCTGTCTGAGGGTGAAAGGCCGTGCTCATACGAAGTTTGACGCCCGCCATCTTGAAGAGGTCGCGCCACATGTGGCCGGTGAAGACCGGGTCGCGATCGACGATGGAGGTGGGAAAACCGTGAGGCGACGATCTCATCGAAGAAGGCCCCGCGCGGCGAGTGGCGAGTATGGGTGGCCGAGCGCGATGAAGTGGCGTGCTTGGAGAAGCGGTCGACGACGGTGAGAATCACGGACTTCCGTGTACCTTTGGCAAACCTCGACGGTCCATCGAGATGTCACCACACTAGGGATGGGACGCCGAGGTCGCAAGAGGCGGCCCGCCGCAGGTCTCCGCCTTGTTGCGCGGCAAGTGAGGCAGAGCGCACGTAGTCCCGCGCAAGCGCCTGTCGCGGGAATGTAGAAATCCGCCTCATTCGTTGGAGTGTCTTCGGTGCCTTCGTGGTGGCGCATGAGCCGAGAGAGCACTGGTTGCGCAAGTCGTCTTTGTCTTGCACGAAGATGCGCGAGCCGAGAGCACGAGCCCGTCGGCCCGGCGCCACGGCTCCTAATGGCGCCGAATCGAGCCGCTTTGGCGAGCGCGCGCTCTTCGCCGATGGCCGCCGCGCTCGGATCGTCAAGAGGTGGAAGGAGGGGCCCGAGATAGTATGGAGTGCGCCGAGTCCGAAGTCGCGGCGAGAGGCGTCGCCGCCGTGTTGAGGCGCGGGACGATATTCCATCGTGAAATCGGGTTTACGACTTGCTAATCCACCGTGCCGCGGAATTGTCGAGGCGTTGGTCCAAAAAAACTTGAGGTCGAAGTGGTCGGTGCGGATGAGGCGGCGCCCCATAGGTACGACGCCGTTGTCGACGGCCGCGACGAGGCCTATGAGCTCCGCTCATATGCCGCCAATTTGAGATGGCGGGCAGCAAGCGGCGGTGAAGAATGCGAGGGCTCGGCGTCTGGTGGAGGGCAGCGCCAAAGCAGCGAGGCGTCGCGATCGACGATGAACAGTGGTCAAAGACAGCATCCGCAGACCGGTCCCGTCTGCGTGTATGCGCTGGAATCGAATGCCGCGCCTCGGTGATCAGAGAAAGCATCCTTGCGCAGAGCTTTGTCGGCCGTGCCGCGACAGCCAAGTCCGGATGAACCGGTAGTAACAGCCGAGGCCAGAACCCGCGCAAACCCCGGTCGAAGCGGGGCCCGCCAGAGGCGACGGCGCCACCTTGTCGCCGCTCCATGGCGACGCCGTCACGGAGATGACATGGCCGAGGTAAGCGGCATCAAGACGCCTAACGAGCACTTGGAGCGCTGAGGTGCAAGGAGTGGGCGCGAGCGCGTCGAAGACGAGGCGGACATGCCGCAAATGCTCGGACCACGACGAATCAGATGAGTATGTCATCGAAGAACACGAGTACGAACCTTCGGAGGAAGGGACGGAGGACGCGTCGCTCATAAGGGCTCGAACGAGCGGCGCATTGGACGGCCGAAGGGCATAACGAGGAACTCGGTGGCGTGGTGGGTGCGCGAAGCCGTCTTCGATGTCGTCCGGTGCATACGCACTGGTGGTAGCGAACGGAGGTCCGGCTTGGTGGCACGCGCCATGGAGCTCATCGAGGAGCTCGTCAACCACCGTATTGGGAACTTATCTTTGGAGGTCTTGTCATTGGCGCCACGGTAGTCGATGCGAACCGCCAGAGTTGTCCGCCTTCTTGACCAAGAGCACCGCGCGAGAACGGCGAGGTGCTCGGCCGGATGATGCCTCGCTCCAAAGATGGTGGCACATCTGGCGTTCGGCCGCCCTCTCGCAGATTGAGGGTAGCGGTAGGGCGACGGCCACCCGCGGTGCGGCGGCAGAGGTGGATGCGATGGTCGAGGGTCGCGCGGTGGAAGGCCCTTGGTTCCTCGAAAACCATCTTTGTATTAGTGCGAAGGTGATCCAAGAGGGGTTGCGCGGCGTTCGGTTATGGCGCGAAGCGGGGGTGTGGATGTCATCGCGGGAGCCAAGGCCCTTCGAACACTCGCGTCGCCCCTCCAAAATGCCATGCGAGGTCCTCGAAATCCCAAAGAATGGGTCCCAAGGTTCGGAGGAAGTCGACACCGAGGACGAGGTCAGCCGCCTGATTGATGCCGAGCGGTGATGGATGATGAATAAGTCTCAGATCGTGGTCTTTGTGGGGAAATTTGTGGTAGTTTTTGTTTTTGACCGCTTTAGGACAGCATTCGCTTTTAGGACAAAGATTCGCTTTTGCTTTAGGACAGATCTGCTTAGGACAAAGATTCGCTTAGGACAAGATCTGCTTTAGGACAAGCATTCGCTTAGGACAAGATTCGCTTTAGGACAGCATATTGACCGCTTTAGGACAGCATCTAGGATAGCATCGTAGCATATGCTTGGCTGGTTCTCACCTATAAATTTGTATCCCCAACCCTCGAGTTGGCATGGCATTTTGTGTGAGAAATAAACAAGAAAACTTGCCCCATCTCCTAGTGTCATCCTCTCCATGAGAGTAAGGATCTTGCTATCACCAAGAGCAAGAGTCCGGCGACTAACAAGTGGTATCGAGCCTTAGTATCCTGTAGCTCGAGCATCTCCTCGCTCATCTCCTTCTCCGCCCAGCATGGCGGCCCGGCCAAGAGCAGCAGCAGCTCCGGCCGCCCTCGCCGCTCCTCTCCGAGACGGCAGCGGCTCGTCGAAGCGACCCTCTCCACGCGGCCTCGAGAGCGCGCCATGTCCGCAGGCGCTCTCGGCCTTCGGCCGCCTCGAGCATGCGGCGTCGGAGACGGCCGCTTCGTCGCAGAGCAGCAGCGCGAGCGGCGGCGAGCAGACGGCGGCGCGAAAGAAGCGTCAAAGGCGGGGCGGCGTGAGGGCAGCGGCAACGCGCATGAGGCGGAAGCGGCGCAATGGCAGATGCAATGCAGCGTCGCGGCAGCAGAGGTCAAGGCTCTGGCGGCAAAGAATAAAGCAGCTCCGGCTCTGGTGATGCAGCGGCGACGCGACCCTCCGCTGGAGAGGAGGCGCGCGCAGAAGCGAGCAGCGCAACGGGCGCCGCAAGACGCCACGAGCGCGCGGCGGCGGCAGATAGCGCGGACGCGCCGGAAGCGCCTCGGCGAGGCGCGACGGCGGCGGCGCTCTGGAGGAGGCATGCACGCAGCGGCGGCAGACGGTCGACGGAGCGCGCCTCACAGTAACGCGCTCTCTCTCTCCGGTTCGGCATGCAGTGGTCACCACGAGTACCGGTATCGTCGAGGGCGTCGGCCCGGCCGGCGGGTGGCCTACCTCACCAAGACCAACTACGTCGAGCGGCCGCGGTGATGAGGTGAAGCTCAGCGCGGCATATGTGGGATCTGATCGTGCGACGGCGACGCCGACGACCGGGATCGATCGACGGCGCTGGATGTTCTCATCGCCGCAGCCCCGCGAGATGCGATTTCGCTACCAACAAGCGATCGCCAAAGAGGCTTGGGACGCCATCGCCGCAAAGACGACGGCGGCGGCGCGCCCGCAAGTCTACTGCGCAGCACTACGTGCGGAGTGGGAGAAACCGCCTTCAAGCGGTGAAGACGTTGATGACTTTGCTCTCCGCCTCAACACTCTGCATTGCGAGAGTTGGTGCGATTCGGTGGCGACACCTACGGCGAGAGAGAGCGTGGAGAAGCTCTTCCGCCTGCGTCCCGAGAAGTACAAGCGGATGGCTCGCCGATCGGGTCTCGCTGACCTTTCCACGATGACCATCGAGGCGCGCGGTCGCCTCAAGGTCGCCGACATCGATGAGCCACGAGCCTCTCGGGACCGTCACCATTGGCGGAAGCTCCTCCTCTCGGGAGCGGTGGGGCTGCGGCCAAGGTGACAAGAAGAAGGGAGCCTTCTTCCACGACGGCGACGCAAGAGTGGCAAGCGCGGCAAGCGCGCAAAGGCGCCAGGCGGCGATCTTTGGCAAGCAAAAGCAAAGACGAGGCGACTCTTGCCACAAGCTGCGGCAAGCTTGGTCATTGGGCCAAGGAGTGTCGATACCACGACGCGGCCAGCCCACGTCGCGCAGCGGAGGAGGAGGAGCGGCCGGTCTGTTCATTGCTCATGCGAGCATCGAACTACCTCGCCGCACCGCCGCGATGGCTCTCCTCCACCTTGACGAGCCAAAGCACACGCCCCCGGCGGCGATTCGCAACGACAAGACCGACGGTGGTGCTCGACACCGCGCCACCCACCACATGACCGGCGGCGGAGTTCTTCTCGAGCTCGACTCAGCGCTCGAGGCACGTCAAGTTCGGCGACGCCTCGCCGTGGAGATCAAGGGCGTCGGCTCGCTCGTCTTCGCCGCCAAGATCGGCGAGCACCGGCCGCCACCGGCGTCTACTACATCCCCGACTGCGGAACTCCATCATCGCCTTGGGCGGTGGATGAGAACGGCTCGCGTGTCGAGATCGAGCACGGTGCTGCGGATTTGGGATCTTCGACGCCGCCTCCTTGCCAAGGTAACCAGAGGCGCAAATCGACTCTACACTCTTCACGCGCGGTGGCACAACCCTCTGTCTCGCGGCTCGTCGGGATGACGAGGCGTGGCGCGGCACGAGCGCTTTGGGCACCTTCACTTCGAGGCCCCGGCGGCTCGGTGCCGGAAATGGTGCGAGGCCCGCCGTGCCTTGACCATGTGGAGCGGCTCTGCGACGTCTGCGTGTTGACGGCGCAGGCGACTCCTTTCCCAAAGAGCGAGTTTCCGAGCCAAGGAGAGGCTCGAGCTCGTGCACGGACTTGTGTGGCGGTGACACCGCCACACCGAGGACGACGCTACTTCCTGCCGCCGTCGACGACCTCTCCCGCTACATGTGGGTGATGGTCCTCGGCAGAAGCGGAGAGGCCGCGACGCCATCAGCGCGACGCAGTCGCCGCGGAGGCGAGCGCGCCGCAGCTGCGCGTCTTCGCGCGCACGGACAATGCGCGCGACCACGGCGGCTGGTCGCGTCGATCTTTGCGCGATGAGGCATTGGCGCCACTACTCCGCGCCGCATGACCCGCAGCAGAAGCGGCGTCGTCGAGCAGCGCAAAGGCGGTTGTGGGGATGGCTCGCCCTCCTCAGCGAGAGGATGCCGCCGCATCTTCGGGAGAGGCGGTGGTGACCGCCGCCTACATCCTCAACCGCCGCCTACCAAGGCGCTTGACGGCGGGACGCCGCACGAGGCCCGGCATGGGCGCAAGCCGGCGTCTCCCACTTGCGGGTCTTGGCCTCACGCTCGCCAAGGAGCTTGGCCACATCGGTAAGCTCGACGGCAGAGCACCGAGTGTTCATCGGCCACGCGGAGGGCTCGAAGGCCTATCGCATCCTCGACCACGACACACGAGTCCGCATCTCGCGTGGCGTTGTGTTCGACGCGCGCGAGGCCGACGTGGGACAAGGCGGTGGATGACGGTTCGCCTCGACTCGTGGACTTTGTTGTCGACCACGCCCACCGAGAGCCGGGAGCTAGCGGCTCGTCTTCACCGAGCTCGCCCACTCGACACCTTGCTCGCCACCGGCCCGGCGAGTGCTCCACCACCTTCGCACGCCACGCCCCACCTTCACCGCGGCTCACCGGCTCCCGCACCGCGCCACACCACCGACCGCCGGCCCCAGCCTTCGGCCCACGATGAGGCGCATGGTGGAGTTCGCTACTCATTGCCCCACGACGAGGACGCGTCGACGCTACCGCGACGACGAGCCTCGCGCTTATCGCACCATGGACAACATCTCGCGAGCCGCCGTCCTCGGATCGGCGCAGCGCGATCGCGAGGCGAGCCGCACTTGGCATGCGACGACGGCGAGCCCCGCCTTCGCCGAGGCGGAGGAGACGCGCGCGTGGCGTGTCGCGATGAAGCGAGAGATGGACGCCGCCGAGCGTAACCGGACGTGGGAGCCGGCGGATCTTCCGCCGGCCACCGCGCGATCACCCTTAAGTGGGTGTTCAAGCCGAGCGGGATGAAGCCGCACCATCGTCAAGCACAAGGCTCGCTTGGTGGCACGAGGCTTCGCGCGGCGGAGAGGGTCGACTTCGATGACGCCGCACCCGCCGCACGGATGGAGTCCGCGCGACTCCTCCTGCGCTAGCCGCCCAGAAGGCCGGGCGTGTTCATCACATGGATGTCAAGTCGGCATTTCTTAACGGCGACTTGAAGGAGGAGGTCTCGTGCATCACCGCCGGGATTTGCGATCCGGCAAGGAGTGGCAGGTGCTCGCTGCGCAAGGCCCTCTATGGCTTGCGGCGACAGCACCGAGGGCGTGGAACGCTAAGTGGACTCCACCTCAAGCAAATGGGTTCCAGCAGAGCGCACACGAGGCCGCGATCACGGCGGGCAAAGCGGCAACGCCTGGCAGCGGGTGTCTACGCCGACGACTTGGTGATCACCGCACCAAGGATGCGAGGTGGCGGCATTCAAGGAAGAGATGAAGGCCACCTTCCGGATGAGTGACACAGGGTCTCTCCTTCTACTTAGGGATCGAGGTGCACCGGGATGATTCCGGATCACGCTCGACTGCATCGCCACGCCAAGCGCGTCGTTGAGCTAGCCGGGCTCACCGGCGCAACCCGCCTCTCACCCAATGGAGGAGAGGTCAAGCCGAGCCGCGACAAGACGACGGAGGAGGCGGACGCCACGCAAGACTGGCGTCTTGTGGGAGCCTTCGCTACCTCGCCACACACGGCCGGACTTGGCATTCTCCGTCGGCCACGTTAGTCGGTTCATGCAACGGCCGACGACGAGCATCGGCAGGCGTGAAGAGGATCATCCCCACGCTGCGGGGACCCTTGACCACGCCTCCATTACCCGAGGTGTCTGGCGCGACACGCCGTCGAATGCGGCGACAAGTGACCACGCGCGCGACATTGACACCAAAGAAGAGCACAAGCGGGATTCTCTTCTTCCTCGGCAAGTGTCTCGTTCATCGGCAATCGATCAAGCGGCGGTGGTGGCCTCACGGTGTGAGGCCGAGTACATAGCGGCTTCCACCGCTCGACTCAGCACTCGCTCGCCGATCGCTGGTGATCTCTCGGCAGGACATCAAGCGGTGGAGCTCAGGTGGACAACAAGTCCGCTCTAGCCTCGCAAAGAACCCCGTTTTTCATGAACGAGCAAGCACATCCGGTGAAGTACCATTTCATCCGAGGTCGCTGGATGAAGGAAGCATCAAGGCAAGCTACATCAACACCACGGATCGACTTGCGGATCGCCACCAAGCCTCTTGGAAGGATCAAGTTCCTTGAGCTCGCTCCAAGATCAGTGGTTCAACCCTCCCACAAAACGACGCACACGACTTAGGGGAGAATGATGAATAAGTCTCTGATCGTGGTCTTTGTGGGGCTGTGGTAGTTTTTGTTTTTGACCGCTTTAGGACAGCATCGCTTAGGACAAAGATCTGCTTTTGCTTTAGGACGACATCTTTTAGGACAAAGATTCGCTTAGGACAAAGATTTAGGACAAAGATTCGCTTAGGACAAGATTCGCTTTAGGACAGCATATTGACCGCTTTAGGACAGCATCTAGGATAGCATCGTAGCATATGCTTGGGTGGTTCTCACTTATAATTTGTATCCCCAACCCTCAAAGTTGGCATGGCATTTTGTGTGAGAAATAAACAAGAAAACTTGCCCCATCTCCTAGTGTCATCCTCTCCATGAGAGTAAGGATCTTGCTATCACCAAGAGCAAGAGTCCAGCGACTAACAATGGAGAAGTCCTCGGGGCCGATACTCATGGCGACATTGCGGGCCACACCCTTGCAGGGAACCCGGTCGCCATTGGCCACTGCCACGCGCATATTGGCGCTGTCCGATGTCACCAGATGGAGTCGGCGCAGGGCCTCGGCGTTGATGAAATTGTGGGTGGAGCCGGAGTCAAGCAACGCCAGAAGCTGGTGGCCGTGGATATTGACGTGGAGATGCATGGTGTCCTCGCGCGCGATGCCGCGATCGCATGAAGGGATACCACCCGCAAGTCGACGCGCCTCGCCGGCCGCCGCACTCTCTGCGTCGTCGGCCGTATCGCCGCCCGGATAATCGGTTACCTCAATGAAGAACAGCTACCGCACTTGTGGTCGCGGACGATCGCTCATCGCGATTGTAGCAGAAGTCCCACCGGCGTCGGCCGGTCAACTCGGCCGGAGAGGCGACGAAGGCGTGGTGCGGCGCGCAATGCCGCGCCGCAGCGGTCGGTGGCATCGGGGTTGGCGCGTGCGGCGGCGTGGCGCGCCGCCGCGGCCAGAAGGCGGCGGTGGGACGCGGAGGGCGGGCGGCGCCGCGGCGATCTTTGGTGGTGTCGTCTCGGCGCGGCGCTCATATGCCCGCGCAAGGTGCATTGCCGTCAGATCACCCGGTTCACGAGTTCGACGTCGATCCCGATATGCTCGGTAGGCCGCGGTGAACGACTCCACCTTCCGGATTGGCGTCACTTGCGGTGCATGACAAAGAAGCGCATTGAAGCGCTCTGGTAGTCCCGACCGCGGAGAGAAGGCAGCGGCCGGCGAAGTTCCGCCAGCGATTTGCGCGATTGGCGGCCGGCGAGGTGGCACAACTCCTGAAGCGCCCCAGAAGGCATCCTCGCCCTGTTCCAAGGCGTAGTACCATGTCGGGCGCGCGCGTGAGATGGTACGAGGCGAGCCATACGCGACGGAGGCCATGGTGCGACGACCACTAAGAATTGATCGCACTTGTTGAGCCAATTGAGGGTCCTCCTGCCGCCGGCGGGAAAGTCAAGCTTGTGGAAGCGAGAGCGCCTGCATCGAACCGTACCGCGGATCCTATTTCCGACCCGGCCGAACCGGATGGCCTTATAAGGCTGCGGATGACCCGTGACGCGACGGAGCTCCGGCCCGAGGAAAACGGGAATCGGCGACGCGAGCGGGCAGCGGAAGGCGATGAAGGGAATCGCAGAGAGGTGGCGGTTGGGAGGCGGATGGGGATTGGCGGCGAGGCGGCGGTAGCAGCGCGGCCGGCCGACTCGAGCCTCCGTGCGCGCTGTTGGGTCGCCATCCGCTGGGAGAGCTCGGCGAGCCTTGGCGATTGGATCGGCCGGCGGCGGCGGTCCCGCCGGTTGCTTGCCGCCTCCTCTCCCGGCATCTCGATACAGTTGGAAGAACCTGGGGCAAGGCGGAGGCTCGGAGGGTATCGGTGGCGGCGCGGCGGCGCGCGGCCGCAACCCTAGGCGCGTGAGGCGCCGTGGGAGATCAAGCGGCGGACGCGCAGAGCGAGGAAGAGGACTTCCAGTGAGCCCTGCAACGATTGTTGCCTTGCTTGTTTATTTCCATCGCAGTTTGGAGAGTATATATCCTCCCCTTACAAAGCAAATCTCAATCCTACTCTGTTACGGCTAAGGGAAATAATCCTAATACAGATAGATTTAGGACTAGGGTTTCCTAATGCCCGGTTTGGGTTCCTCCCTGCGTGCGCCGCCTGCGCGTGTATGGGATGCCAATTATAACAGGGTACCACCAAGTGCGTATGCATCCCAGGGACATGGAGAAGACCGCCTTTTGCACCCACCGTGATCACCACAAGTTCTTGGTTATGCCGTTTAGCTTAACCAATGCACCGACGGCATTCGAGACGCTCATGAATGACATACTTAAACCAATTCTTCGTCATTTCATCCTTGTCTTCTTTGACGATATTTTGATTTACAGCCTTTTTTTGGGCTGAGCATTTGTCATGTCAGGATGGTCCTGCAAGTCTTACGGTAGCACCGGCTTGGATTGCACCGCTCCAAGTGCCATTTTGGCGAAGAATTTGTGGCGTACCTTGGCCACATCATCTCCAGCCAAGGGGTTGCCATGGACCCTAGTAAGGTGGACGCCGTCGAGGCTTGGCAAACTCCACACTCGGTGCACACTTTGTGGGGATTTTTGTGCCTCACGGGCTACTACTACAAATTTATCAAGGTATATGGTGAGGTGGTAGCTCCTCACCAAGCTTCTCAAGAAGGTAGCATTTGTCTGGACGCTGGAAGTCGACACAACCTTCTGTGCCCTCAAGGCTGCCCTGGTTTCTGGCCCGGTGCTACAATTGCCGGATATTGCCAAACTGTTCTTGGTGGATTGCGATGCGTCGTGTGCGGGGTTTGGTGCTGTTCTTCATCAAGGCACATGTCCCATCGTTTTCTTCAGTCGAGCCATGGCACCACATCACGCCAAGCTGGCCGCCTACGAATGAGAGCTAATTGGCCTTGTCAAGGCCGTTCGTCATTGGAGACTTTATCTTTGGGGCCGGCCTTTCATCATCAGGACAGTTCATTACAGCCTCAGGTATCTCTTAGATCAGCGGCTTTCAACCATTCCTTAGTATACTTGGGTGAGTAAATTATTTGGCTATGATTTTGTGGTGGAATTTCGGTTGGGCCGTCAGAATGTTGTTGCTGATGCTCTCTCGTCGTGATGAGGATGTCCTGTCAGTATGCCTCTTGCCCTGACTTAACCTTCTTTACAGCTCTGTTGCAAGAACTGTGCACACTGCCTGACTAGATTGCTAAGCATGATATGATCCTTGAGGACACGGCATGACTTGACTGGACTTTGGTGGACGGGTCCATTCTGCACAAGGGCTGGTTTTTTGTTCCCAATGACTCGACAACTTGGCCACAACTTCTGGTCGTCGCGCATGCCTCTGGCCATGAAGGTGTCCAGAAAACATTACATTGACTGCGCCTCTTTTTACAATTCTATGCCAATCGCCTTGTCCGCAAGTACATCCAAGGTTGTGCTTTCTGTCAGCGCAACAAGACAGAGCACCTTCACCCAACCGGATTATTGCAGCCTCTTCCTATTCCACAAACTATTTAGGCCGGCATCTCTATGGATTTTGTGGAGGGATTTCTGAATGTGAGCGGCAAAAATTTGTCATCTTAACGGTCATGGATTGTTTCTCCAAATATGCTCACTTTCTCGTCTTGAGTCATCCCTACACCACCAACACCGTCGCCTGAGCTTTCTTCGATAACATTGTCTGCCTTCATGGATTGCCATGTTCCATTGTCAGTGACCGTGACCCGGTGTTTACTAGTAATTTCTGGACGTAGTTATTTCAATTGGCTTGCGTGAAACTTCAGTTGAGTTCGGCATTTCACCCTAAACAGATGGTCAGTCGGAGGTGACCAACCGTATCATCATAGATTATTTACGCTGCCTTGCGGGGGTTAGGCCGAAACAATGGCTTCGCTGGTTGCCATGGGCTGAAATCTGTTACAACACCTCTTATCAGACGACGTTGCATACAACTCCTTTCAAAGTGGTTTATGGCCGGGATCCGCCGACCTTACTATCCTATCAGCCGGGTATTGCAAGAGTTGTGGCGGTCGACAGCAGTTGATGGATCGAGATGCTTCTTTCAGATATCAGGGAATGCCTGCTTCAGGCCCAAGCTTACATGAAGCTTTAGTATGACCGCCAGCATCGGGCGCTTGAATTTGAGGTCGGCGATTGGGTCTAGTTGCGCCTTCATCACCGGACCACGTCTTTCATCACTGATTAAGCTCATTCCAAGTTGGCACCCCGCTTTTATGGACCATTCCTGGTGTTGGCTCGTATTGGTGATGTAACCCATCAGCTGCAATTGCCACCGAAGGCTCGCATTCACAATGTTTTCCATGTGGAATTTCTTAAGAAGTTCACTGGCACTCCAACTGACATTCCTCCTCTACCGGTCATTACTCATGGTCGTGTTATTTCTACTCCTAGCAAGATTTTATGTGCACGTCTCAACTGGGGTACCTAGGAGTTATTGGTCCAATGGGTGGGCTCTTCTAAAGCCAATGCTACTTGGACAAATCTCGACGAATTCAAGCAAAACCATCTGAATGTCCAGCCGAAGGACGAGCTGTTTCGCAGAGAGGGCGGTAGTGTTGTGGACGCATTCATTGGCAAGACATATCAGCAACGTCGGCGTCCTGGGAGCATGACTACAACCGGAAGCGGCGTTGTCGGATCGGGAACAGGAGCCATCGGATCGGTAACAGTATCAGTAGAAGATACTTTCGGTTTGGAAGGAGATAATTCATAAGTAATTTCCTTCTCTAGGATTTTATTGTTAGGATAGTATTGTTATTTCCTTTCCTAAATATGTTATCTTTCCTTTCATAGATCTAGGCGCCTAATATATAAAGGCTATCAATGTTTCTTGCGGAATCAATCAATAAACAAGTTTTCTCAACTGGTTGACTGGCTAAAGATTAGAGCCTCCATTAGGAGGGCGATCCAGCGCCTCCCTGGCCTGCTATCGTCAGGGGCAGAGGGAGGGGGTGTTGGCAGGGGCCAGGCCCCCCTCATAGTTGGATAAATTTACACTATAACTCTTTATATTTTAAGGAATTTTGTTATCATTAGTGCTATTTGGCCCCCTCATCAAATGTAAATTATATTATATAGGTTGTTTGCCCCCATTTCTAAATCATGGCTCTGCCCCTGGCCAACCTCTGCCATAACAGAGTTCTAGAATCCTTACAGTTAAATGATTGCTGGTGCTCAAGCTGTCATGGTCAACACTCGAATGTCCCATTCATATGTGTTGTTATGTTAACTTGTTATTGTCTAATGAACTCAAAGAAATGATTGGTGTGGTTGTTAAGGAATGGAATCCACAGTACTACAGTTCATCACCGATCATGCCGCATTATCTACTTTTTTGACTCCATAATTTAGCACTCGTTCGACGTAGATGACCTAAAATTTTGTTATTAGTCTTCCCTACCAATATATCTTAATCCTACTTGTTCTGAAGTTGGGACCTGACAAAGAAAAGCTGATTTTTTTAGAAAACACACTTCTCTTGATTTACCTAATGATCTGACTTGACTTAGGGATCATTATTCTGTTCCTAATGCAATGCAGCTTGGAGATGAGCTTGGCGATATCTATGACTATGTTGCACCATGTTTTCCTCCTAGGTATGTTGATGATTATTACAAATGATACTTATCCTTGGAAGAGATCTTCAGAACTATTTATTCTGTATACACAAGAAATTAATAATCTGTTTAGTATAACAAGACAAAAATATGTTGAGAGCTCCTATGATGGGCCATACTATATGTCCTCGTAATTCAGTATACGGGGATACTTCAAACTATGTATTGCGTTATAACTTTTCAGTACATCAGCTCATATGTATTGCTTGTGTAAAATATTGATGGCTAGGGTTCCTCATTACTCCTTGGTCATTTTGACATGTCATCAACTGCTAATATTCTGATATGAGGCTATCCTATTCTTACTCCTTAGAAATGGTGATCTGCAGAAAGATTCCTACCTGTTTCAAACTTTCCATATCTTCCACTAACTTCTTCAAGTTTTATGTTTCTTATTTCTATACAGATATGAAATTTTCCAGCTCATGGTAAACCTATATACTGAAAGGTTCATTCAGATGCTAAGACTGCTCAGTGATAGAGCAAATGATATTCAAAATATAAATATCCTGAAGGTATGTGATTTTAAATGTCTTTTTTTAAATTCTACTAGATTTATTCTACATAAGTTGAACATTTTGTCAGTATATTGTTTCCTTGATCTTGTGTATGACCTGTTTGGTTTTCTCTCTTATATTGCATATGTATTAATCGACTGCTCGCTGTAGGTAACAGGTTGGGTTGTGCAATATCAAGATAATCTTATTGGCCTTGGTGTGGACGAGTCTTTTGCCCAAGTTTGTTCTGAAAGTGGTGCATTGGATCCCCTCATGAATATATATGTAGAACGTATGCTAGCAACAACTAAGGTACTTTTTTTATCTGTTGAATTCAAATTGAACTTAAATCATTATTATTCATGTACTGTTACTCGTTTGCTTCTGTAGAAATGGTGCAGCAACATTTTGGAGGCTGACAAAACACAACCACCAAGGAGTAGGGAGGATGGAAAACTATATACACCTGCAGCCGTAGATTTATTCAGAATATTAACAGAGCAAGTGCAGATAGTTAGAGACAATAGCACAGATGTCATGCTATATCGAATTGCTCTTGCCATTATTCAGGTATTTACATAGTTACCATTCAAGATGATTTTAGTCCTACCTGGTTTGGCTGTGCTTTGCTTTGTGCCATTTGAAGTAAAAATTGGATCTTCGTCTTTGTTTCCTTTATAGGTCATGCTTGATTTTCAAGCAGCAGAGAGGCAAAGACTTGAGGAGCCAGCTTCTGATGTTGTTTTGCAATCTCTGTGTGCATTGGTATGTAGCTTTCTCTATTGAGAACTCCATGTGAATGCACTGCTACTATTAGTTTCTTATTGTTTGGTCCTGATATTGGTTGAGCAGATTAACAACAACCTGCATTGCTACGAATTTTCAACAGAGCTAAGTAGCAGCACATTGGAAGCACTTCCGCAGAACTATTCTGAACAGGTGCAAATGAGTCATTAAGCTTGCCCCTTCTTAAATGCCATTCTTTCAATCATCTTCTAACTTCTCAGGAGATGACTTCATGTGCTTTCAATTACCTCATTCATTCTCAGTGTTTTTTTACTCGAAATACCATCCAAATATCCCAGCAGGAACCAGTCTCCCTGGCAAGGATCGAGAGATGAAAAACCATCCAGACATTTTTTTTAAAATTCAGAATCCGAATTTTGGGTGTAGAGACTAGAGAGTATATCATCTGTCTTTGTCATATGGGTGTACTTAATTTGAAATGCGTAAATCTGGAGGCATGCTTAATTTGAAATGCGTAAATCTGGAGGCATGCTCGTGACCTGTCTAAAGAATAAGCGTGGAGACATCATCGCACCTTGTACTCATGTACCTTGCTAACGGCACCAAAGCTACTCCCTTCAGTATAAAATATATGCTAATAGAAGTCGTTTTGAGTTTTTTTAGGCAATATTTTTCACCATAATGCTGTTAGAGAGATGGGTATACAATCAACAGGGGCATACTCAATATTAAAGTATTAACTCCTTTCTTGTTCCATGTACATGGAGCTAAAACGACAAGTTTTCAGACTGGAGGTAGAATATTTCATGGATCACAGCTTGTAAATCAAACTTCTATTCTAGTATCCTATATCTGCAGACTTGTTCTAAATCTATGCATGGCTTGCTGCACAAATATGTCTACGCAATATTGTTACTGAAATCCCACCTGGGAACCAGCCTCACTTTGCAAAGTGCGTCGTTTGACTTGGGAGAGCAAATTGGGTGGGATAAATTAGGCCCCTGCCTGGAGCCGAGCAGATAACTGTTCTGGCCACTTTGTGGGATTTTCTGTAAGATACTAAGACATTAAATGTGAACTGTATTAAGAGGTCGATAATAACCTAAAGTTGAGAATGTGCTTTGTTGTTACAGTTTTTCTATCTTTCCATTTACACACCTTAAGCATATTTAAACTCTAAAGGCAAAGCAAAATTCTGTTGCAGGTTAATTTTGAAGACACTTGCAAAGGATTTATTGAGGTTGCGAAGGTTTGTTCCACATGCATAAGATATGACTACATATGTATAACTTTAGTCTTAGGTTTAAGAAATGAAACTTGACCTGCTAATTACTGTGAAAGTGTTTGTTGAGGTGGCCAAGGTTTATTCTACACGGATGTCTTGATTGCATATGTTGTTATGATTTATATCCAAGGAAGTTTTTAAGTAATTTTTGATGTAAAAGTTTGCAGATCCTGCCATGGGCTAGTTGTACTTGTAATTTTGCTTTGCTTCTAGAACGTACTTGTTGGTTTTGGGCATTTGGTACACATCCAACTGTGTCCTGTTGTGGTCCTGAAACCAAGATTCCTGTTTAGAGATACTTTATGGGATTATATAGAAACTGACACACTGTGACATGAAGTGGGGGTGTAATAAGACAGACCGCTTACACAACCACCTATTTATGGCTGAAGACTCTTACCACTGTACTTTGCCAAGATTCTAAAAAAGTTAGTAAAATACTTGAATACTAAACAAGCAGTGAACTGGTTTACTCTTGCTAGTTGATACTAGTTTCTGGCCAGTCACTGTCCAGTACTGCCTGAGAAACTGGTGTTAGTGTGGTGGGCACTGCTTCCATTGGCTCAGCTGTCTTGCCAGGGATATGCTGAGAATTGGCCAAGTTTGTCTGGTTCATCTTTCAAGCAATGCTATTCTTTATGGCTGCATATTTAGACAACAAAAAGTAATTGCAGGGTTAACTAAAATTCTTGATTCTTTCAACAGGAGGCGGTCCTTCAAACTGTCAGCGTCATTTTCAAAGACCCAGGTGTGCAGGATCTACTTGTGAAGCTTTACCAAAAAGGTAATTCTTTGGTAGTATCAGCATTTCACTAACAAATTATCCTTTCTCCTGTGCCTTTTTTTTTTTCTAAGTCATGTTCTTGGTCAAATTTGGAATTTGAAGCACCGGCAGCTCTTCTCTCTGTGAGAGCCTTATTTACAAGCCCAGCAAAGCACTGGGATGTTTCTAGAGTTGTATGCTTACACAATTGCAATGATTCCTTTCATCTCCATTCTATTTACTGGTATTGATGATTTTGCTATGGCTGTTGCCTGTTATTTGCTATCATTGCTTGCGCTTGGCAGCTATGTGCAAATAGTTGTTTACCTTTTGCTTGCAGTTAACATACTTTAGAAATTCTATGTTGCTTTTGCAAAGTTGGTTGTTTAACTTTGTGCTGAGGACCAAGTATAGGTATATCAGTGATGTGTGGTTTGGTGGTGACTGGTGAGCCTGATGATGTGTGGTTAAAACCTCCTATCTGCAAACTAAATTGAGCTACTGTTTGGATTGAATGTGCCAAGGATCATATGAATCACTCTTTATCAAATTTTTATGTGCCATGCTGCTTGATTTGTAGTGTCCTTTTTGTCTACTCCCTGAGGTTAACCTTGATGAGTAGTGTACACAAGTGTTTCTTATTGAGTTAATTTGTTGTTTTCTAATATTGATTCTTTTTGTTCAGACTGGTTAGATGGAATGGTGACAAAATATCTTGTTGTAACGTTTGCTGATTATTTCGGGGATGTCAAACGGTAAGTTTTTATAAAACTGAAAATAAGTGGTATGGGATGGATGTATATTCCCTGAGAAGTGATGTGGCTTATGCTTATTGTTGTTTACCTATGCCTTCATTATGAATTTTTTTAGACAGTGTTGAGAAAATTGCACCCCCACCAAATTTTGTGTCATGACCTGAAATGTACCACTAGATTCCCAAATCTTAAGCATAAATCATATTCATACGTGATTTACGAAATTTGGAAAGTCAGGTGCAAATAGATAAGTGTTGTAGCATGGCTACAATAGTGGGTACAAGGTACCCTTCCCCCATAGGAGACAACCAAGAGATCTAGGGAGAGGGGGTATCCTTCCCCTATAGGATGAGAATTTTCCATCCTACTTAATAATTACAAAAGGTAGGGGTACATTGGTATATTTCTTTATACTATTGGGCTAGTTGCATGACCCAGTCATGGGGGGTTGGGCCACCCCTACAACAGAACTCCCTTGACATCAAGCGCGGAGGTTCCGATGGACGAGCTGATGTGACCAAACTATCCCAACCTTCCGTTCCTCGACAGCAAGCGCAAGGGTGTTGATTGGTGAGCCGATGCAACTGGTAGCTTGCAGCTCAGGTAGAGGGTTCCTTAACTGGCCATAATGCAAGTGTAGAGTCTATTGACAAATCATGTCAGCGGAGGAGTGGTGCCGTCCCTCCGAGGCGACGCCTACGAGGTCAGCGAATTCGTGCCGCCCCACCGAGGCGATGCCTTCCAGGCGGGCGACAAAGTCGTATACGGATGCAATCGACGGCGGGTGGTTGCATATGAGGCGGGCGGCGAAGTCAGCGACGAGGCGAAGCTGACGCGCGCGCCAGATGAAGTCCTGACTGCAACGCGGTGGGACGGAATCTATGACCACGTGGTCGGACGAAGTCTACGACCACAGCGTGGTCGGCGGAAGTCTACGACTGAGACGCCTGTGTTTCACGACGCTCTATACTCCGCAGAGTACGCCAGGGCCGAAGCCGCCGTGCGATTTTTTATACTCCGTAGAGTTACCCGAGACGGCTAAGTTCCCGGTACTTTATACTCCACAGAGTACGCCGGGGCGTGAGGCCACCGTGCGATTTTTTATACTCCGTAGAGTTGCCCGAGACGGCTAAGTTCCCAGCGCTTTATACTTTGCAGAGTACGCCGGGGCGCGAGACCACTGTGTGATTTTTTACTCTGTAGAGTTGCCTGGGACACTCGTGGTTCCCGACGCTTTATACTTTGCAGAGTATGTCGGGGCGCAAGGCCACCGTGCGATTTTTTATAAAATTATGGCCCAGAGGAGGTTGAATGAAGTTGACGACCGCGTAGCAGTCGGACAGAGTCTATGACTACGAGGCTGTCGGACAAAGTCTACGACCACGACATGGTCGGACGAAGTTCGGACCGCGAGGCGGTCAAATGAGGCGTCTATGACTGGGAGGCGGTCGAAGATGACATTTGTGCAGTGCTCGATGGAGAGCATGCGAAGTCTTGCGGAGGTCGTGCGCAGACCGGGCGAAGTCCTTGACGGAGACCGCGCGAAGTCTCCGCGGAGGAGTCGGAGGCGACATCCGCGCAAGGCTCGGCGAAGACCACGCGAAGTCTTGCGGAAACTGGGCGAAGTCCTTGGCGGAGACCGTGCGAAGTCTCCGTGGAGGAGTCGGAGGCGACATCCGCACGGAGCTCGGCGAAGACCACACAAAGTCTTGCGGAGACTGGGCAAAGTCGTCGAAGACCGGGCGAAGTCCCTGCGAAGAAGTCAGAGGTGGATGCTCCGTCCGTAAGTGTCAACCACGGAGTGTCGTGCCTATCGGCGAAGACCAGACCACAACACGGTCAGAGGTGTCGCCGAGGTCACGACCGCGGCGTGGTCGTGGATGTCGACGCAGCCGGTGGCGAGCCGAAAGCTTTGGAGTGCGAGCTCCGTGCAGGATCCTCGTCGCCGGAGAGGCTTGACATTCGTTGGTGTTGCTCGGAGGCTGACTCCCTGGTGTGGAGGTGATGGCGCGAACATCGCGGTCGACGGTCGGCTCGGCGTGGGCGTCGCGGTCGACGGTCTCTTCCGCCACATATCTCTTTCGCTTGGGTGCTGTCGCTTTCTAGCGCAGCTTCTTGCGCGGTCCCCACGGACGACGCTAACTGTTGTAGCATAGGTACTGGTACAACAGTATAGCTACAACAGTGGTTACAAGGTACCCTTCCCTATAGGAGACAGCTAAGAGACCTAGGGAGAGAGCCGGTGATAAAATGACTGGATCCCCCTTACTCGTGCCTCTCTTGGGGGTTTATATACATGAGTGGTTTCCATTCTACCCCTTAATAATTACATATTGGGCCAGTTGCATGGCCTAGTCACAGGGGTTTGAGCCACCCCTACAACAATAAGTTTCAAAACGCAGGTGGGAATTTGCAAAATTTAAAAGTATAGGTAGCTCCAGTGCAATTCTTGCTTAGAAAAGTTTAGTGTTTATGGTTCCACCCTCCCCCACAAAAAAAAGGTCACACACACACTAGATGCCATCATATCAGTAGTGTTCCGCTTAAGTTATGGCATGTAAATGGTTGCTTATCACTGATATCTTTCAGCACATATTTTTAAGACTTTTGGGTTTATTTTTGTAGATATATTGAAGAAAGACCGTTTCGAAGATTTGTGGAGGCTTGCCTAGAGGAAACAATTGTTGTGCATGTTGATCACCTCCTTACTCAGGTTTGCAGACCCACCCTTGGTATTCTTCAGAATAGCTGTATACTTAAATAATTGTGGCTAGCGAAAGGGCCTCTATCGTAGCGGTAGAGTGCCTGTGTAGCACCCCTTACGTCCCAAGTTCGATTCCCGAGTGGGGACGAACCGGCTAAGGGAAAAAATCCCCTCGCCTACCTCACAAGCCAAAGCACGAGTCAAGGCCCGCCCGGTCGAGGTCGTTCTCTCGTAACGTGGCCCCTGTGTCAGGGTGTGGGTAGGGGTTCGGGGGTTTCTCGATCTGTGAGAGAAGTTCGAGCTTCTGTCTTAAGGGTGAATACCCGGGGGTTTCTTCCCCCCGCAGGTCGAGTTTTTTTTTAAATAATTGTGGCTCACTGTACCCCAAATTGAATATTAAGATTTATGTCCCAAAAGGAATAATTGCAGAGTGTTTTCTACAACCATTCTGACTGAGCTGTTGCTATCGCAGTCCAGGTTCAGACAGCTTTTTTACTGATTATACCCATAACTTCACACTACATGTCATCTTGTCTCTTGCAAGTTGTAACTGCGGGCTGATAAGTCCTTTGAAAGAGCTTATATCCTTTTCCTTTGCACCTCTAGAAAAACTACATAAAAGAAGAAACAATTGAGAGGATGAGGCTAGATGAGGAAGTGCTTATGGATTTCTTCAGAGATCACATTAATGTGACAGTAAGTATGGTTACCGCTGGAAGTTTGTTACTACTTACAACTACATTTCTTTTGGTGTTTATTCAAAGTTGAAACTGTTCACAATCTTATGTCGCAGTTTGAATATTGAAAAACATTTCCTGCAATAGTTGAGTGCATGTATTTTTGGTACAATACAATCAAATAGGATACTGTAATTTTGGTATCGAACAACTACAGTCCTGGACTTATAGTCACACATTCTAGTTTGATGCTTCTATAACTTGAACCAGTTCTCTGAAAACCTGTTTTTGCATTGTGTTCCAGAAAGTTGAAAACAGAGTGCGGATTCTGGCTGATCTAAGGGAGCTTGCTTCAGCTGAGAGTCTGGATAGTTTTACTCTCATTTATACAAATATTCTGGAACATCAACCAGATTGCCCGGTAATTTCTTTCAACAAGAATACTCAATTTTGCGACTGTTTGATCACATACTATCACGAATCAGAAACAAGTAATTGTTTATAGTGCATAAACTTTATCTTCTGTTCATTTCTTTTGATGCTCTGGAACTTGATATCTCGGTTATATAGCCTGAGGTTGTTGAGAAGCTCGTGGCAATGCAGGAAGGGATTCCACGAAAGGAAGCCAAGGAGGTAAGGACACAACATCACATCATATGCATCTGCTGTACGGCTTTTTTTGGGCGTGAACCAGTGCAATTTAGACTTATGCCAATTGCCAAATTATGCTTCTTGGAAGGGGGAATTTGACAATTATGATTGTTGTGTCATTAATAATGACGTGTTCAGGTTTAATAGTACTTGGTCATAGATTTTTATTCCCTACTCATTTCTTAGGTTGTACAAGAGTGCAAGGAGATATACGAGAACTCTCTGGTAGATGGCAACCCTCCAAAGTCTGGTTTCGTCTTTGGCAAGTTAAAGTGCCTAACAGCACGGAAAGGCATATGGAGAAAGCTTGGACAGTGAGGGTGCTGCGACTTTGAACTAGGAGAATTCGCGTACTAAGACAAATATTTGTTTTGTGTCTTTGTGCTCATTCTTTTGTTCGTTTATTAAAGCCTACAGGCGCCACACTTGTATCATACCCGTGTGTGAGCCTTAGGACGAGAAGAGCTAGAATGTATATTTCTGTTTGGTTAGCAACAGAGAATTTTGGTGTAAAAATGGAACGCTTCCAAAACCCCATTTTTATTTATTCAATAAAATAGCTAGTGACGTATTGTTAAGTGCAAGCAGCTGGGTGTCAGACACTGAAGAAATTGAATCTGAAAATGCTAAGGAGTGGAGGAGTTAAATGGCTGGACGGTGGAGATATACTGATACCCTTCGTTTGGAGGATCCGAAGGTTGTGGAGATAACAAGCATGTTATGTAAGATCAACGGCTGAGATCAGTATTCACCCCTTCATTGGCATCCGGCGGCTTTGATAGATAGGTAATTACTGTTGATTTCGAAAAAAAATGTCATCTTGTCTTTTTCTACTGTTGATTTCGCAGTCGCTGTGTACTCGATATAAGCAGCCGCAATTGTACTGCGAAGGACTCAAGGACATGTCAAAAAACCCTAGTTATTTCATGTGCAACTTACTTTCCCTACTATATTTCACATTTACTCGTTCCTGTATCTTTTCTTCTGCAACCGGTCTTCCTAATTTCAATCAGGATTCGGAGTAAGAACTTTGGGTCCTGATAGATTGTTATCATAGCGAGTGATTCCTTGGAAAATTTTGCAGATCAGCGTGTTTGTGAGTGGAGAGGGTTAGAGGAGCATAGTTTCCTCCGTAAAATTCCGGATCCAGCTCGTGAAGCGTAGATTTGTGGGGGGATTACAAAGGAAAGGTGAACCAGTGAAGAGGGTTGGAGTGGATCTCGATTTCTCACTGTAAAATTTCCGATCCATTGGAGGATGCGCTAGAAACTATCATAATAACCAGAGGAAGATCTGGGGTCGGTGAGGAAGGAGTGGAATCACACCTGGTTGGAGAAGTGGAGATGATCAGAGAGACAATGGTGGAGATGAGTTAGCAGTGTGCAGATGGGGGAGAGTATCAAACAGTTGCAAGCACAGATGTAGGAAAGTACCACCCAGATGCAGGAATATATGGAAATTCTTATGGGGATGGTGATGACCAAGGTTGGAAATGGAGGTCTACCTACTTCGAATGCACGGGAAGGGGGAGACAGCCATTTGGTAGTAGATGTGGGGGATTCACCAAGCCTTGCCGATCAGTTAGCAGGAACACCAGGGAGTGGCTATTCATTTAGATCACCACATTAGGGGGTAAGTCTAACTGGGCCCAGTGGCGAAGCCAGGAATAAAATTGAGAGTGAGATGAATCATTTATCGGACTAAACTAAGTTAGCACAAATATAGTTTTTTGTTCTTATAGAATTTCAAATTCATATAGAAAGTATACAATTAGAGTCTTGAAGACAAACAACGAAAAACAGAGAAATACAAAGTAGGTACCTCGACAATAAAAAGCGTATGCCCAAGAAAATATAATTATTCTGCTATGAGTACGGAGTAGCGATAAGTCACCTGTGTATGAAATATATGAAAACTAGTGATATAATAGAAAATTGTGAATAACAATGAAAATTTAGATCATATAAAGCATACCACAAATAAGTTAATTTGAATCATGAGACAAATTTGAATCACGAGGCAAATACATTCTACGTGAATTCATACCTTGGAAATGGTTTATGATTTTATCATCATCAATGTTTTTAAAGATCTATCGCTCAGTGTAGCACACCATCAAGTCATTGAGTCACTCATCCGCTACCTTATTGCGCAAATCGGTTTTGATAATATTCTCTCAACAGATACCGTTGTCACCGGAAGTATCAATGTCAACTCGATGAGGTGATATACCAACGGGAAAGTTCTATCTTTTCTTGTTTGAACCATCAATTTAGCAAGTTTTGATATATTATGACATCCATTGAGTTTTTCATTTCTTCTAATGTTGAGAATGAAGGTTTGAAGTTTTGACTCATCAATAAGGACGGCAAATTTTCTATCTCCAATTTCACCTTTAATCACTTCTGTGACCTCTTGTGCACAACATTTACAAAGCTCTTTTTGAATATCTGGAGAAAACATAACTGCGTGCCCTAGAGCTATATCAAATGCCACCTTCACTTCCTCTTTTATCTTTGTACCAATCTAATAACTTTTTGAAATTCCTCTTGTTGATGGAAGTAGAAGATTCATCATGTCCTGAATTGCCTTTGACCCAGAAGGTAATATCCTCATGGAACCAATGGCGGTTGTGGAGAGAAGAATGATACCCCGAAACAATGAACTTATGGTGCAATGGTTGATTTAGTCGAAGAACCTTCCTCTAGAAGCTGCTACTTGGGAAGATGCGGATTTCATCTCTAAGGTGTTTCCAGATTATCATCCTTGAGGACAAGGATGTTAAAGGAGGGAGTATTGTCAGAATCCGAAGAATTTGAATATGAAAATGCTAAGGAGTGGAGGAGTTAAATGGCTAGACTATGGAGATCTATTGATATCCTTTTGTTTAGGAGGATACGAAGGCTGTGGAGATAACCAGCATGTTATGTAAGATCAACAGCTGAGATCAACATTTACCCCTTCATTGGCATCTGATGGCTTTGATAGATAGGAGTAATTACTGTTAAGGGTATTGGAGATAGAGTTGTATTAGGATATAGAGTTTGTATTCTATTCCATATATGCCTTATCTCTATATGGCATATCCTCTTGTACTCTCCTATATATATGACCCTTTGGGTCTCATATCAATACACACAATATTCCTAACATGGTATCAGAGCTTAGGTTGAAACCCTAACCTCGATCTACATCGATCTACTTCCGCTGCTGCTGCCCCCGGGAGGATCGATCTGCTCTCCCGGGGGCGGCCATCTTGATGGGCTGCTCGACCCATCGTCTTCTCCACTCCCAAAGCCGACTGCTGGGAGCCGGCCGTACGCCACCAGATCCGATCTGGATGGGTCGTACACCACTGGCCTTCTCCGACCGCTCGCGGTCGCCGTCCCCAATCCGGCTCTTCACCGCCCGGATCCGGCCTTCTCCATTGCCGCGCGCGTCCAGCCGCCGCCTTCTCGGCGCGCGCGCCGAGGCCGCCGAGCCATCATCGCGCCGCCCTCTCGCATCGACACCGCTTCATCCGGCGTGGATCCGGCTCGCGCGGATCGGCCTCGCCCATCCGGATCCGCCTCTCGCGCGCGGATTCGGCGCCTCTCATGTTGCCGGCGCCTCGCCAGGGCAACTCCCGCCTGGATCTGGCCGGCGCCGCCTGGGATCCGGGCTCCCCCGGCGCCTCGTCATATCCGGCGTCGCCACCTGGGGATCCGCTCGCCAGAGCCGCATCTGCCGTCGCCTGGGGAGCTTGCCTCAAGGAGTTTTGCTGCGGGAGTGAGGAGGGCCGTGAGATTAAGAAGAGGGAGAGAGGAGATGGCGATGCTTTTGATGGCTTTACTTTCGTTTGAGTATTTCTGGTTTAGAGTCTTCCGTTCTGATTTCTTTTAATCAGTTTTTAGTTATTTTTCGTGAGTCCTTCGTTGCGTCCACCCAAAATCCGTAGTCTCTAATATTTAGTTCGTCCAAGCCGTGCGAGTCCACAAATTTTATTGTCAGTCATAGAAGTGTAGGAATTTTCTTTTGCATGGCAGCAGCCGCTGCTCTTTTCCTTGAGCCGCTGCAGATCGTAGAAGTCTTTATGATGCCACCGCTTCTCTTTGAGCCGCGCCCGAAGTTTTTAAGGCGCGCGCTTCTTACGCACCGCGCTCCGTTGCGCTTTTTGTGCACCGCGCGCGCGCCGTCTCGTGTTTCGATCGTGCGCCATGCTTCTATCTATTCCTCTTCGGCTTGATTTGATAGTTTATTCAACGACTGCACGCAACGACGACTTTATCACGACTCGGATGTCGGATATTTCTTGTTTTAGTATTAACCCTTTTTCAAATGCAATGCTATTGCATACGCCTTGCATTTGTGGGGGGTGTTAAGGGTATTGGAGATAGAGTTGTATTAGGATATAGAGTTTGTATTCTATTCCATATATGCCTTATCTCTATATGGCATATCCTCTTGTACTCTCCTATATATATGACCCTTTGGGTCTCATATCAATACACACAATATTCCTAACAATTACTATTTACTATAATATGAACTGCTAATGTCAGCTTGTCATTTTCTACTGTTTATTTCATAGTCGCTGCGTATTCGATATAAGCAGCTGCAATTGTACTGCAAAGGACACGTCAAAAAAACCCTAGTTATTTCGTGCGCAACTTACTTCCCTCACTATATTTCGCATTTATTTGTTCCTGTATCTTTTCTTCTGCAATCGGTCTTCCTAATTTCAATCAGGATTCAGAGTAAGAACTTTGGGTCCTGACACTGGGCAAGGACTGAGCAGTTGCTTCTTTCACGATGCACATGATGTACGTCTACTTTCTCATTTCTTCTTCAAGCGAGTCATGGTCGCAGAAGATTGGGTGATACTAGGTCAGCGAAAACGCACGCGCGCCTGATTTGGAGAAGCATCGTGTAATCTCACCACGCTATGGAGCCTTCTGCTCAGGCCTGTCCAAGTCGCGACTATTGCAAGAGAGGTTTGAGACAAGTGATTGAGAGAAATGATGCTTTCATTCATTCATCAGATTAATTCTGACTCTGTACATTGCAATATATAGATGATGAGAAGTTGGCATGAGAAGGTGTCTGTTTGGGAAGACATCTGTACATTGGGCATCCCTTGCTTTTGATTGTAACACTCCCCCTTGACCAATGTATCTACATATGATCATCTTGATTCATCATCTTGGAAAAACTCCTCCAAAACCCTGTAGGGAAAAATATGAGGAGAACTGATAGAGTAGATATGCCATGAAAAACTCCTTTAAAACCCTGTGGGAAAATTTAAGGAGAAAAGTTGATATGGCATATATTTGATTATACCTCCTTAAAAACCCCTGTGGGGAAAATAGAGATATAATATATTTATGATTACGTTGTCATATTGCCTCATTAAAAACCTTAATGAGAAACCTTAGAGGGAAAACTCATAAAGGGAAAAGAGTACAATATTTATATTGAACGGGTTAAATCTTAGGAGATTTCTCCCCCTGATATCTGCAAATCACGTAGTCTTCGCATACCAATTCCATAAATACATTTTTGAAATGTGGAGGTTGCTAATGACTTAGTGAATAAGTCTGCGAGATTATCACAAGACTTAGTTTGCAGAATATTTATTTCCCCACTCTCTTGCAATTCATGTGGGTAAAATAGTTTAGGTGCAATATGTTTAGTGATATTACTCTTTATGTAACCCGTTTGCATTTGAACAACGCAAGCACCATTATCTTCGTAGATAATGGTAGGTGATGCGATAGCACCTATACCACATGATTGTTGTATGTGGTTAATCATTCTGCGAAGCCATACATATTCACGTGATGCTTCATATAATGCAATTATTTTAGAATGATTAGTGGATGTAGCCACTAGAGCCTGTTTCGAAGACTTCCAAGAGATGGCTGTTCCACCATGTAAAAATACAAAGCCTGTTTGAGATCTGGCATTATGGGGATCTGATAAATAGCCAGCATCAGTATATCCTATTAAATCCATATTTTTATTCTTTTGGAAGAATAGACCGAGATCTTTAGTGCCTTGAAGATATCTAAGGATATTCTTCACTCCTACCCAATGTCTTTTGGTTGGAGCAGCGCTATTTCTAGCAAGTAGATTTACTGCAAATGCGATATCCGACCGGGTGCAATTTGCAAGGTACATAAGCGCTCCGATGGCACTGAGATATGGAACCTCGGGTCCCAATAACTCTTCATTGTCATCTCGGGGTCTAAATGGATCTTTGTCCCTGTCTAGAGATCGAACAACCATGGGGGTTTTCGATGGATATGCTTTGTCCATATTGAATTTCTCCAATATTTTCTGGACATAGGCTGATTGATGCACTATGATGCCTGAATGAAGGTGCTCAAGTTGTATACCTAAGAAAAATTTGGTTTTACCCAAATCCTTCATTTCAAATTCCGTCATAAGATGATTACGTGCTTCGTCTATATCCTGTGTGTTACCAATGATATTAAGATCATCAACATACATAGATATAATACAAAATCCTGTTGAGGATCTTTTGATGTATACGCATGGGCAATCATCATTGTTGGAGTATCCCTTTTTGGTTAGGAACTCACTTAGTCGGTTGTACCAAATTCTTCCCGACTGTTTCAAGCCGTATAAAGACTTGTTTAATTTTACACAATACATATTGCGATTTGCGTTTGGATTCGAAATTGAAATTCCATCGGGAACTTTCATGTATATGTCCGAATCAAGTGACCCATAAAGATATGCGGTCACTACATCCATCAACTGAAAAGATAGATGATTTTGTACTGCCAATGGGATTAAGTATCGGAATGTTATTCCACTCATTACTGGAGAATAAGTTTCATTGAAATCAATGCCGGGTCTCTGCGTGAACCCTTGTGCTACAAGCCTTGCTTTGTATCTCACCACCTCATTGTTTTCATTCCGTTTATGACGAAAACCCATTTGAAACCGACAGGGAATACTTTGGGAGGTGTATGTATCACATTGGTGAATACATTTCTTTTCTTGAGCGAGGCTAACTCCTCTTGAATTGCATCCTTCCATTGAGTCCAGTCCAAGCGCTGTTTGCACTCTGCCATGGTCTTGGGATCTGGATCATTTTGAAGGTTGTTTGCAATTGTTGTGGAGAAATAAATGTCAACAATTGTAGTCTTACGATCGTATGATTCTCCAGAATCAGTATAGTTTGTGGAAATTTCTTGGACCCCTGATGACTCAATGTTATTTCCCAAAACATTTGAGTCGGGGTATTCCGATGTCCCAAATCAGTAATTGAGTGCACTGTTGATCTGGGTTTAAAGATCCTTTGGTGTCTATCAACATGAGGTTGATCTGCATTTACATTCTTTTGTTTCCTTTGTCGCTTATTAGAAGTTGTATCCGCCATTTGTACCGTACTTCTCCCCCTCTTATTTTGAACTGGGAGTTGAGTGGTATTTTGCGGTACCTTCACTCTTTCAGGTACATTTCTGGCAGGATTATAGGATTTTGTGACACCCTTATAATCAGTAAATGCATCTGGCAGGTTATTTGCAATGTTTTGCAAATGAATGAGTTTCTGAACTTGAAGTTCAGTCTCTCTGGTACGTGGGTCTGTGGCAGGAATGCCTTGAACATTCCAATTAATTTCCTGGCATTCAGTTTGGTACTTGTTGTCTCCCCCTAATGCCGGGAAATGTTCCTCATTGAATATGCAATCAGCGCATCGTCAGAAATGTGTCCCCGTAGGGGCTCGAGGTATGTTATGATTGACGGAGATTTATACCCAACATAGATCCCAAGTTTCCTGTGCGGTCCCATTGAGGTACGCTGCGGTGGTGAGATCGGTACGCATTTAGCGCAACCAAACTTTCGCAGATGGGAAATATCTGATGGATTTTCACGTACTAATTGTAGCGGGGAAGTGCTATGATATGCAGTTGGACGCAATTGGATTAAGTCAGCAGCATGTAAAACTGCATGACCCCAACATGACGTTGGTAAGTTGCAATTCTGTAATAATGGTCTTGCAATGAGCTTGATTCTCTTTATAAGAGATTCTGTTAAACCATTTTGTGTATGGACATATGGAACAGAATGTTGAACTTGAATTCCAAGAGCCATACAATCGTCATTGAAGGCATGGTATGAAAATTCAGCAGCATTATCCATTCGAATTGATTAAATTCGATATTCAGGATAATGTGCTCGTAATTGGATAATTTGACCAATTAACTTAGCAAATGCATGGTTTCATGTGGATAAAAAGACACACGTGTGACCATCTAGTAGATCTGTCAATTAGAACCATGAAGTACCTGAACGGTCCACACAATGGTTGTATAGGACCACATATATCTCCTTGAATGCGTTCAAGAAATTTAAGTGGTTCAGCTCTGATTTTAAGATAAGAGGGTCTTAAAATCAATTTTCCGGTGGCACATGAAGTACACACAAAATCTGAGGATTCCGAAAATTTTATTTTGAGGTATGTATGACCAATTGAATTGCTAATAATTTTTCTCATCATTCCAATGCCTGGATGGCCAAGGCGATCATGCCATGTTTGGAATGTGTTAGTGTTTTGGAAAATTACTTTGTACGCAATATGTTGAACGGGTTTGATGTATGTATAGTACAATCCGAAGTTTAAAGATGGAATTTTTTCTAGTACTTGTTTGCCATATCCGTTGTTTTTGGTTAAGAGGAGATATTCCTCTTTGTTGTCATTTCGGGTTTCAACATGGAAATCATTTTGACGGATATCTCTATAACTAAGTAGGGTACATGTCGAATCGGGATACAAGAGTGCATCCTCAATTTCCAATTGTGTACCCATAGGGAGAGTGATAGAGGCGCGACCAGAGCCTACTATCGTTGCATCGCGTCCAGCGATGGTTAAAACATTTCCTTTCCTCCTAGTAAGAGTCAGGAAATATTTTGTGTCCCTAAGTATAGAGTTTGTGGTACCACTATCCACAAGGCATAATTCCTCCTCCATTGGATTGACTCCAAAAATCTATATACACAAAAGAAGAATTTAATGAAATTCTTATAGTGGTATATATAGAATACATACAAACTTTATTTTACAATATCGAATATGTTCGATATATGATTGTAGCATACAAGCTTACAATATAGATGACAACATTATTTATATTACAACAGTATAATACTTAGTAGCTATGGGACTAGGAGTCTAATTGAGATCTCCAAACATATCTTGAGAATGAAATTCTTCAAGTGTGTCCTCGGTGCACATGAGATCATCCTTCTTTGGAGAAGCACATGTGTCTTTGAGTTCTTGAAGGAACTTTGGAGAACATCCGGCTGCATCATTTTTTGGATGTGAGATTGAAGTGTGCTTCAAATCTCTTCTCTTGAGCATTCTTGCCGTGAGCCAAAGACTTTAGGTAGAGGTTCACAAGATGCTTTGGGGTGCGGCATTTCTTGGTAGGATGGTTGTAGCAACCACATTTTTGACAAATTCCAGTGTTGTCAACTGTCTTACCAAAATTGCCTTTACCTTCTTGAAGAGTCTAAGATGTGCCCATTCATGATTAGCCTCAGGTGAGATAACAGCTTTCTGCTGTTCATATCTATTTTTGAGGGCTAACCATAATGTGAGTGGATTTTTCTTATACAAATATTCAGCCTTCAAATCCGGATGTATGTGAGTCCGTATTATGTTCAAAACGGAATATTTCACAATATTCGGCGAAATTTGATCATTTGGAGGATCAAATATCATCCTTTGCAACCCACATGTGGTTAGGTTGATTTTGAGGTCCATAGCCCATGTAGAGTAATTGGCACCATCTAGAGCGAGAGGCTCAAAATCTTTGGTAGCCATTAAAAATCTACATAAAAAGTACACCATAAATGATTAATTTACATGAGGTAAATTAATGTGTATGGTAATGTTGTAATAAAATGCAAAATATGTGGAAAACAATGAGTATTGTAATCCGAATGAATATATACCTAAATTAAATACAACATGATGTTTTATTTAAAATACCGTTAAACATAATATTGGTGGTGAATACCAATTTACTGTATGGCATAGTGTACATATACATGTAGCAAAGTGCCATAAATTTGTGATTTTATGGTATTTATTGTAGGTATGCATTCATAATATTTTGCAAAAAAAATCCCAAATTATTAAGTACAATGGTACTCACTAAATGGGAATTTTAAATTTTAAATTTGCGAAAGATAGCAAATTTAAATATGGTCGCAATTCATATTGTAAATAATTTGCAATAAAATAACCTAAATATGTAAAAGTTATAGAAATGTGCATGCACATTTATTTGAACAATTACATAATTTTCAGATCCTGTAGGGACTGAAATGCAAATTTATAAAAGTATTGATTTACAGGTACAATTATAAACAAGCACGAGGACTATACTGCAAATATTACAATACAAAGTTATTTAAAATAAACATTCTGCATTATCTATGAACTAGAGGGGGGAAATTGCAAATTTTCAGCAACCTGGGCTGAAGCCCATTTGGCCTTTGGAACCATGAGGAGTGGTGGGAGATTATGGGCCAAAACCCATATATATGGGCAGGTATATATATAAGGAATGGGGGAATTTAGGGTTCCCCAAACCCTAATGCAGCTGCCTTCATGGGCGCCCCATGGTGGCCGCCGCCGCCGCGCGCCGCCACGGCCTCTTGGGGCCACGATCGCCTCGGCCGCCTCCTCCCCCCGCCGCCGGCACGCCGCCGCCATCTCCACCGCCACGTCCGCCATTCATGCCGCGCGCATTCGGCGCTGGAACCACCGGCCGCAGCCGGCCGCTGCCGGCCGCGCCTCACGCCGTGCCGGCCTCCTCGGCGCCACGTCGCCGGCTTCCGGTGCCGCCGGTCTGCCGCGCCACCGCGCCACCACGCGGCCGCCTCCACCGGCGCCGCCGCGCTAAAAGGACGACGCCATTCGCGCGCGCGCGCACCAAGCCGCCGCCGCCATCGCTCGGGCGCCGAAGCGCCGCGGCCGCGGCCGCCGCTGCCGTCGGTGCATCCACGTCGCGCTGCCGGCGCTGGCTCGCGCAACGGTGCCGCCGTGGGAGCCTCGCCATGGGGCGCGCGCGACCTCGGCGTCTCGGACGCCGCCGGGCCGCCGGGCATGTGGCGCGCGCTGCGCGCGCGCCCGCTTGGCGCTGCCTCAGCGTTGCCACGTCGCCGCCGCTTGGCGCGAACGCCGGCCGCGGCGGTGTGGTCTCGAGTCACCGCGTCATGAAGACGCGCGAGCCACCGTCGTGTCGGGCGGCCGCCGTGCGCGCGCTGCCGCCACCTCGGACGCCGTCGTCGCGAGCGCGCGCGCGCCATTGGCCGCCGCCGGGCGTCGCCATCGCCGGCCGGGATCGGTCGCGCGCGCGCAGCATCGCTGCGCGTCGCGCCGGCGCGAGCACCGCCACGGGCGCGGGTCTCCTCCTCGCCGGACTTCGCCGAGTTCATCGTGATGACGATTGCTGGGAGGGGATGCATGATGGTGGTTCTCACCTTGTCTTGCCGCTCTGTTTTCTCACTTGTGTGAAATTGTGTGCTGATAACGTATTGCAAGAGAGGTTTGAGACAAGTGATTGAGAGAAATGATGCTTTCATTCATTCATCAGATTAATTCTGACTCTGTACATTGCAATATATAGATGATGAGAAGTTGGCATGAGAAGGTGTCTGTTTGGAAAGATATCTGTACATTGGGCATCCCTTGCTTTGGATTGTAACATCGACCAACGCGAGGAATTGGTAGCAAACCAACCCCACCTAGGCAACGTCCGCACCAGTTAGCGAGAGCCGCGCGGCCGCCTAGGCACCGCTGCTTTTGGCCCCACGCAGCCAACTTGGTTGTGCAACAAAGCAATTTCCTGGGGCTGGGCCATCCACACTACAGAGCAACATGGTCGTCGCCGTCCTCGAACTCAGCCAAGTTCGCGAACCATGTTGTCAGTGGCGCCCCCAATAACTCGTCCTCCCCTTTCTCTACACGCCACCGCTCGCCTTGCGACCTTAGAGCAGATACAATAAGGCTTAGTCAGCAGGCTATAGCAAATATAATATCAACCAAATCTTACGTGGCAGAGAGAGAAAGGAAGAGAGAGAATGAAGCTGGCTACTAAATTATAGCTAGCTATAGCACGTAAAAATATGTATTTCACTCTCTTACACGTGATGCTAAATAGTTATTGTAATAGCTACCTTATTATATGAACTATTTTTTTGAAAGCTATAGATGAAATGGACAAGTGTTATAGTCACTAGTTGGCTATACTATTGTACTTGCTCTTACGGGGAATGGTCCACCGCACGCCGCGGTGGGGAGTAGATGCCACTTGGCACTTGGCAGCAGAACAAACTCTCCCGCCTGGTGATGAGGAGACAACCAGGGGCATCAAGGGTTTGTTTAGGTCCTGTTTGGATCAGTTTCAGATTCTTAAAAACCAGCTATTACTTCTAGTTTTTAAAAGCTGGTTTCTAAGCAAAAACTGATGGGGTGTTTGGATCCCCTAGTTTTTAAAAGCTGGTTTCATTTATGATTGGTGCTAATAGACTATTATACCCTTACATTCATTGCTCTTGAACAGCACATTAAACAGCCATGCGTGGTCTTTAATGAGGGTAAATCGATATTTGTGCAAAAAAAAACTGGCAAAAGCTGGGTATCAACAGCTTCTTGGTTTTTAAGAATCTGAGTAGGTAGATTTTAAAAACTGCTCTAAAAACTGGTCTGTTTGGATCCCACCCAGTTTCCAAAAGCCAGATTCTTAAAATCTGGGTGGATCCAAACAGGCCCTTAGTTGGTGCTCTGAGCTTCATACCTCGTAAAAAGTGATGTCTAGAGGTAGCCTAGTATTTTAATGTTTTTTGTTTGATTAGATAAGTCTAAGGATGTAATGTTGGATCGAAAGACTATGACTGAAACTGCTAGATGAAAACAGAAATGGTAGATCGAAGACAAGGATGTGGATCGAGTCACCTGGGGGGCTGGTACCCAGGACCTCGATTTTGGTCGCCTGGACCGACGAGCGAGCCAAGTCGGCAACCAAAGAGTCCCGGCAAGCTCCTGGCTGCGTCCTGGCCAAGCGCGCGCGGCCAGGGAGAGCGAACCAACCAAACACACCTTAAATTTGCCATCCAAGCGAGGCGTGCAAACAACAATACAAACAATCCAAGGGCCCCTTCTAAAGAATGCCTCGCGACGTTTTCGATCTAAATCCTGGCCGCGGACGCCTGATCGGACGGCTTCCCTAAACTCACGGGCGTTGAGGCCTCGTTTCCAGGAACTCCCAGCTTCCCAAGCTAGAGCGACCACACGTGATATCATAGGGGTGCCTTGCCGTCGCAGCCGTGCTCCACCGTCTCCGCCACCCGCGCGTCGTCCACCACAGGTCGGGTTCCAAACCTCGTGTCCCACCATCCCCGCCGTGCTGCGCCTGCGCGCGCGCACTTCTGAGTCATCCCTCGGAACCTGTCTCCGGTTGGCCTGGTCGGCCCCACGGGAACCCCTGCTTCGACGACGATGTTTGTCCTAAGCACAGCAAACAGCGATACTGACTGGGCGCCATCCTATGAATTAGGCCATGGTTATCTAAACCATGACTACCGACATGGCCAGTTGGCTTGGCCGTTTCTGCTCAAGGGTCAGGACTCAGGACTACTCAACCGTTCGTCCGTTCCTATATACTCCATTGATCCTTTTTGGAGTACGCTTCAGGATGGATTACCACTTTACCAGTGGTATTTTGTAGTCTGAAACCTAAGGTATTTGTTGAGACTAAAGTCAAATGCAGATGTTCACCGGAGACGGATTGAAGGTAAAAGAGCATTCCAAAAACCAAAGCAAACCCAGGAAAGCCAGTGATGTTTCAGCCAGCCCAAGGAACATTTCAGATTAGCTCACTTATTCCATTTTTCACAGCTTACAAGGAAAAGATACCTCAGTTTTTTCCCCATATCAGTACAATGAATAAACAACTGAACAGCGTTAAGCGGCACACTACAGGGTACAGAAAGGACCAAAATTCTACAAGGTCTGTATCCTTTGAATCTGCGAGTCAATTTGTGAGCCACCGACTGGGTTGTCCACAACGGTATGTTCGATCACAAAGTTCTCGATCTTATGGAGTGACTGCAAAGTGACAAGAATGTCATCTTAGGGAAGTAGTTACAATAATCTGTGGAGGAAAAATACGAAATTCATATTGCACCTAAATGGTGGGCATAAATAAAGATCTTATCATGTATACCTCAATAGCAATATCAGTTGGTGCCAGCTTGGAGACATCATCATGACCCTGTTTAGATGCAATCTCTGCACAAGCCAAAAGCATATAAGTTATTCCACGCAAGGAACATGGATCAAAAAATTTATCAGGAATAATATGTGATCAGTGATCGCATAGCTATGCACATATTCTCTAGATAGTAAAGCATAGGCTTACACGAGCCCAGTGTTATTATGGGAGAATCATACCTTCAAGAGAAACCCTCACATCGGCATTTGCATAAGCATCGCCCCTTTGCTCCGCAAGCGTGCTGAGTTTAGAAAAGGCCTAATAAGATAGAAGGAATTCAGTGAGTCATACCAACATTAACATAGAAATGCAAACAGATGTATACTAAGAGAATAAAGGCTTGGGTTCCAGGGATACAACTTCAAGGTATATATGAATCTCTATTGCAGTTTTTTTTCTTCTAAATTGAATGGAAGAAACACATCCTATCTTTTTTTTATCAAAACAATACACCCAAATAAATCTATGTTAAACATATTCATGTTCCAACATGGACAAATTGAAGGATCGAGTAGTTACCATTGTGTATGGATCACCGGATGGTTGATCTAGAAGAGGACGAGAGGCGGTTCCCACTTTAGCTATACGCCTTGCAAGAGCCTCCAAGGGCACATCCAACCAAACAGATAGGCCCTTCTTCATATATTTCCTGATAATACAACAAGAGATCACAATATTATCGATTAGAACAAGAGAAGGCACAAACTATTCCGAAAGGAGAAATAAAGCGAACTCCAGATACCAGTTAACTGGTCGGATTACAGCACCACCTCCAGTGGCAACAACTAATCGCCGCATTGAGGACAAATCCCTCAAGACACTACTCTGCAAGGCATAAAAGAAAAGAAAATCATCAGTCAAGTCTCAAAAAGGAAAAGAAAAGAAATTCATCAGTGAAAGCTTCCAATTCAGATTACTAGAAATAGATGAATGCTATACGTCAAAGAGAGTACTAGTTCATGTTAGTAGCAGATGAATTCAGCAACCATTACCTCATTATCCCTGAAGAAGGCTTCACTATGAACCTTAAATATTTGAGCAACTGAAGGCATGCCAACAGCTTGTTCGACCAATTTATCACTGTAAATGAAATTGCAGAACAACAAGCGTTGCCATCAGTAATTCAGTACATATGCATCACTACAAGCACCAAGGGCAAGATTCCTTTTGCAAATCGCTACTATTAGCTTCATCAGGAAAACAAACCTGTCAAAGAATGAATAACCCAAAACTTCGGATATAATCTTTCCAACAGTACTTTTTCCAGAACCCATCATTCCTGCACATATGTATTCACTTATCAGTCACAATTTCATCTATAAAATTGATCTTTTTCAGTAATGATAATTTAGAAAGGATCAGAACTAACCAACTAGGTAAATACACCGCCCGTTCAAATAGAACAGAACATCTTCTGATTTTCTCTGAAATTACATTAGAACCATATAAGACTAATGGCAAAAGAGGCAAACTCCAGCAACACGTTTAATCTTTTTTATAGTAGGAATCAAGGATATTATTCGACACCTTTAACAAGAGGGCATCATCAACGGAGTTATGCAAGTTTTCATGACCTGCACAGGCACAATATATTGTAGAAAATGTCAATTTGACTGAATTTTGTGAACGCATAAAATCTCATCTCATTATTTTTTCAGGACTAGATTGCTTCAAAATGGGCCAATCATAGGCATATAAGCATGCACTCCATCTCTTCCTACTTTCCAATAATCCCAACCAATTTAGCCATTTCCCCATCACAAGTTAACTATCTGCCCATAAAGGTTATTGCACTTCCATCTGAAATTAATGCTCCGCACTAAACAACTTCTGTTTCTGGCTTCTCATTTCTAAAACACGATGACTTCTTCATTTTATCTTTTCTGGTTTTTTAGGTTTTTTTTACCTTTTTTCTCTTTATTTCTTTATATTATCTATGATGATATAACCCTTTTTATTTTTTAAAATTTAATCTCTCAGAAAAAAAAACCTAACAAGTGCTACGGTCTATTTTCAGCCGACATCACTTTTTTAAGCGGCGTTACTTTTGAGTACTCCTTAGACCACTCCTCCCTGTGGTATTGCCGTATAACTATCTAATACGAACAAAAATCAGGCAGCACTCGATCCATTTGAGTCAAGCCTCGCCATCACCTCATCACCGATCCTTCAACCGAATCACACACCCATTCCATGTATTCCTCGAAATCTCAACAATTCCGATCAGAAAAAAAATCGCAGCAAAAAATGGGCCCAAGCGGCACCAATTCGACCAAAACCACAAACTTTTGCGAAATCGCACCAATCTGACCATACAAAAAAAGGAAAAGGCAAAGATCATGTACCTCCGGACGATTTCTTGGCGCGGAGCAGGGCGACGGGCTTGGACCCGCGAGCTCGCACGGCGGCGGCCGCCGCTCCCGCCGGGTCACCGACCCTCAGGCCCCCGACCCGAGCCCGTCTCTCGCCGCCGTAGAGCGCGCTCCGGCGCCTGTCGGAGCCGAACCCCGCCGTCCGCGAAGACTGCAGCGCCAGGCCCACGCCCGCCTCCATTGCTCGCCCGGTGCTATGCGGCTACGCGGGGATGCGGCGAGGCGTTTACCTGCGCCTCTCTCGTGCGCTAGAGAGAGAGATGGCGCAGCGCAGCGCGGGCAAACAGAGGCGCGGCAGGTGATAGCCGGGGGCGGCGAGTGGTGGAAATATGGCGACATAAAATAGTGGGGCGTGCAGAGGCCAGGACGCCCAGACCGCCAGACGCAGCCGAGTAGTTGCGTAATTTGGACGGGAAGTTACCGTTTTGCCCCTAGGCCTTTGACTACGCAAAGCCTACCTACCATCTCTCTTCAAAATTTTGATTAAATCCCGTGGGTTTGTAAGTGTTGTGTCATCCAAACAAAAGGGAATCACTCTTTTTGTGCAAACAGTAGAATTGAGTATAGTTAGTGCAATTTGGACTATGGCCGCTAGCCATGAGACACTGTGCTAGCCACTGGTTGGTGAAAATAAAATTGTCTAAATTCAGATTAATTGATTTGACATCTACTGTGCTAGTGCTTTTTTCAAATGCTTTCCTAAGTGGACATAGTTATAAATAAATACAATTGAAAATCGACAACCAGGATTCAGTAAAAAGATTATATCAATACAAAGTATATAGCTTCCAAATAAGTAGTTTCAAATTGTGCATCTAAAATAATCAACTCGCCCGCCATATATCAAGATTATTAGAGCATGTATATCCATTAGCATCTAAATAAACACATCACCTCTCTATATATTACCATATTAGCTATTTTTATTTTAATCCTTAGCATCACCTAGGTGCTAAATATTCAACTTTTTCATGCACAACACCAGCTTTCAAAGTTTGCTTTAGTGTCATGGAATCCAAACTTAGCATTCACTCTCCCATCCGTTGGCACCAGTGATAAAAAAATCTCTCCTATGATATTACCTTATTATTATCTAGGGATGCACATACTCTTGTGTAACAGCTTTGAGCTTTATTTGTTTTGTGACTAAATGAGTACGAATAATTTTTTTGGATTTGCTAATATCTGGGTTTATCCGGTTGAGTGGGGGCACTTTGGTCAGGGAAACATGAGGGGTTGGTTGGGGATCTAGCTTGTGTATTTAGTACGGAGATGACTCACCTACCGTGAGGTGCCACGTCGGACTATGGGGTTGGTAATGGTGCCTTAGTGGGAAGGGGTATCTTGAGAGGACCATGCCACGGATATACGCGGAATGTTAGAGGTGACGGGAAAACATCAAAACATCACTGAGCATCCCCAGCTTTTCTTTCTTCTTTTCGCAGTCTACAAGTTTTAGTATTTCGGTTGGTTTTTTCAATCAATAGCTTATAACTTTTAGTTTAAATTTCAAATTTTACTTATTCACAAGAAAAGTACGGAGAAAGAGATATTCACATGCAAGTTTAGCTGATATAAATAAAATCGGGACAGTATTTATTACAGACGACTTATAAGCTTTGTCTTTAAAAAAATACTATATTTAAATCTAGTAACTATATAAAACTTCTTAACACTAAAAGAACCCACCCATTACTTAACCCCAAATATGCTTTTTACTCACCAAACAAGACAAAAATGGTTAGCGTAAATTTCACCTTGGAGTTTATTTGCATGGAATCCCCTCAAAATAATCATATTTGAATGCGAAATCAAGCTACAGAGTAGTGAAGCAGTACTTGATCTCGACTGAGTTTGCTATATACAGACATGTGTCAGATGTTCTTGGGCTCCTTTCTAAAGACATCTCTAATGTATCCATCCAGATGGGTCATAATGTCAAATGATGTGGTTTAATGCTATTTCTTGCGATGAATGGAACTCATATTGGTACCAAGGTTTGGTCCACAGCTTAATAAAATATCAGCTCATTCTACTCCCCCTCCCCACTCTAAATTAAGGCCCTGCTCATTTCAGCTTCAGCTTCTGACTTATTTTTCACTATCATAAATTTCGTCTTTTTCTGAGCTTTTGACTTTTTTGAGCTTTTTTTTTCCGGTTCTTTTTTTCCGTATTTGTTCGCGTTGTCTGTAATGAGCTAACATATTTTTTTTCTATTTTTAAAATTTTTAAATTTAATTACGTCAAATAAATCACTTTTAGCTACAATAAAATTTCAACCGCTACAGTGCAATTTCAGCCATAAGCCGCAGCTTTTTAGCCCAACCGAGCGGAGCCAGCACCTCTTCACCACTTACCCTATCACCGACTCTCTCTACCTCTCCGCCCCCTTCCTTCACTCGCATCAAGCAATAGAGCACGAGCAAATCCATGGTAATGGCAGAGGTGAAGATCCATGGTGGGATCCCGAAGGTTGAATTGGTGGGGTTTCGACCTCCCAATGGCTGGATTCGGCGACGAAACGTCTCCCCAAAGCTGGTGATGGTGGCACATCTTCATTGGCTCTGGGCGATCGGATCCAGAGGTTACAGTTGGCTGCATAAGGCGACGACGACAAACCGGCTTCCTGCTCAGCACGGCAGTGAACTAGCGGCCTAACTCCCTTCTCAGCGCGGCGGTAGGCAACCATCATTTCTTTGCACCATCCGACAGGTGGTCCTTGCTTCGTATTTTAGTCCTAAGTCCTCTCTCTCTCTCCACGTTGTGGCATATTATGTTGTGGATGTCCTAATGGTGCTGCACCATTTCAATTCAAAATTTATAGTCTTACTATGATATACACACACACATGGGTGTGTTAACGAGCGCATGCACGCACACTACGCGCAGGGCGCGCTCTTGACCTGGCTTGCAGTTGCGATTCGTACGTAACTGTGGGATCGATAGTAAATTTTTGTAACATTGTAATGTGAAAGGTACCATCCAAATTTTCATGCCCATAATTTCAGGGTTCCGTATCGTGGGTTGGTTGAGGCGCGTTTCTTTCGATTAGAACTACTGATTACATATCGTCAGCAGTAACTTTTGTAGGATCAGTGAATATGCATCTTATTGTCATTGTCATAACTTGTGTGGGATGATTAAGTTGTAGATGATAAATTTGTGAGTAACTTTATGAATTATTGATGATAACTTACCGTGTATATGATAGTACTTTAATAGATGGTAACTTCATTACTTAAAGATGATAACTTCATGAATAACCGAAAGTAACTTTGATCATGGCTGCTCAACCACGGCTGCTAGACCATGACACTTTGACCACAATTGTTAGACCACGACACTTCGACCATGGCTGCTACTCAACTCATGAGTACATCTGCTACTGCAGCTTACAACTACCGGCCGACTACTGTAGCTCCGTTTACTGACCGGTTACTATAGCTTCATCTACCGACTGATTAACTTTATTACTTATAGATGATAACTTCATAATTAACCGAAAGTAACTTTGACTATGGTTGCTCGACCACGACTACTAGACCATGACACTTCAACCACAGCTGCTACTCGACTTACGAGTACATCTGCTACTGTAGTTTACAACTACCAAGCAGTTACTGTAGCTCCGACTACCGACTGGTTACTGTACTCAAACACACTAGTACTCGACACACTGTGCAGATGATAACTTACCATATAGATGGTAACTTCATGATTAACCGAAAGTAAATTTGACCACAGCTGCTCAACCACGGCTCGAGAGTGATCTCCAAAGCATTCTGGCTATCCGCAATTGTGATTTTGCTTGCCTTGACTTGCCTTCCCCGTCATCTTCCCGTCGTCTTCATTTGATCTCCTAAAACAGAATTTTACGGCAATAATGGAGTTTAGGTATAAAATACAGGAATAACATCACAATAACTAATCGGTCGCACTACAGCCAGAATATAAGGAACATCTAACCAAATCTCTAACCCTAGGTACAATCAGGTGAGGTCGACAGTGATGACTAACAACGTGCGGTCGAAGCGACAAGCGACAGCACTCGATAGGCGGCGATAAGCGAAGATACCGGATTAGGACATGCGACTGAAGATGAGGCGGCAAGATCACCGGATTAGGGACAGAAGTGAGAGAGATGGAGAGATGGGGAGAGATCAAATTGGGGTTGATGAAGAGAGATTCCAGGTGGGCTTAAAACCCGTTCGGTTTTCATACCCCCACTAAATCCTGAAAAAAGCGACACATGGGACCGCTTGGGACTCAGGGGGTGGGGTTAACGCACATGATAACTGTAAGTAACTTTATGTATTGCAGATGATAACTATTTGTGCATGATATAGTAACTTTGCCGATGTACAAAACTTCATGAATTACACACGACCGCTAAGCCAAAAGTAACTTTTCCATAATAAGAAAACACGACCGCTAAACCGTGCATGGGCTCGATTGAAAGGGGGGGTGACGCGATTGGCTGATTGGGTTGTCGGGTTGCATCGCTAGGGGGGTTGCACGTCTATTCTACGCGTAGCCATCGATTAGTAATTATATATATATATATATATATATATATATATATATATATATATATATATATATATATATATATATATATATATATATAATCATTATTAAAGTATGCTCAAATAGATAAAGAGGTATAACAACACCATTAAAGCGTTATATGAGAAGTAGAGTACGTCTCTAGAGTATTGAACCATATATATATATATATATATATATATATATATATATATATATATATATATATATATATATATATATATATATATATTGGACATTGAAATGGGGCACCATAATTTCAAATGCATAAATTCAACCCAAATTTGGGTGTTTTTATTGTAAATATCAGTTTTAGGGTATATACCCATCTATAATATTTCAAATGAAACGTATAACTTTGAAATATATATATATATATATATATATATATATATATATATATATATATATATATATATATATATATATATTGGACATTGAAATGGGGCACCATAATTTAAAATGTGCAAATTCAACCCAAATTTGGGTGTTTTTATTGTAAATATCAGTTTTAGGGTATATACCCATCTATAATAATTCAAATGAAACGTATACCTTTGAAAAAATATACTTAGTTTCAATGTTTTGAACGAATTTAGATCGCATGCTTACACACACACACCTATTTTAGATCATGATGCTCATGCACTATTATGTCCCAGTTAATTATACAGACATATATACATACATATATGAAGCATTTTTTGTACTCTCAGAGTACATACTTCCATATTCTAATATACCACTTAAATGAATGTGTTATATCTTTTTATCACTTTTGCTATACTTAAATACTAATTATAAGATACTCCAATATGACATGGCTAAAAAAATTTCATCGGAGCCATTTATTTTTGCTATATATCCTTTTTTATATGTAAAAAAGAGTATATACATAAATTATACTATAAAATAGAATTTGATGTATTTTTTTTATGAAACTCATTTTAAAGTATCTTATTATTATGAAAGTATAATTAAAAAGATAAAGAGATATAACGATATCATTTTAAACGGTATATATAGTTTGCTCTTAGACTGGTAGGACTATACTATTTGGACCAAAGGACTACAGGATGGTCGAATTCGTAGGTAATTCACGTGGGGTACTCGTTGAACGGCAAGGTCAATATGCGGTTAGTCGAAATTGCCGTCGTCGCAACATGTTGTTTTACTTTGTGTGTGTGGGGAGTAGGGAAAATGCAACGTGCTCCAAGCATAAAATTCAAGCCACCACCCAACCATCCACAAGACTCTTGTACGTCGTGCTGCTAGAGTGCTGCTGGTGGATGAGTCAGATTCAGGACCATCTCTTCAAAGTTGCAACGCCACCAACCGATCTACATGTGTTCAACACTAGGAGCTGTGGTCCGGTCTAGTCTAGAATTAGCACACAATTCACGAAGAGAGGGACAGAAATTTCGGTCTCTAAAATGGAATATCAGGCCATGTTTGTTGGCAAGGAAAAGACATATTTGACCAGGTAAATTATTTTGGGGCTTTTAGCCCCTTGCAAGAAACAGGAGTAATAGTTTAGGTCCTTTTTTTTTCTTCTATTTCCAGGAAGATGCACATGCACATATATCACACATGCATACACTATGTGCACACACATGTGAATACGTCTCTTTAGCACATATCTAGATCAATAAAGCTTGGAGATAAATCGGTAACCTTACAAAATTTCTATTAAGATGCACTTACATGTGTATAACGTGGTTATCACAATTTTAATCATGATGGATAGAATCATACATCCATAACTAGATATCCCACTAAAAAGTGGTTTCCTCAATAGTTTCCACCCTTATATCCACTCCCTTGTTAGTATACTTGAATTGGAATCTGAACATAAATCCTTTTTTCGGACGGGTGCTAAATGATATGAACACTACTGACTTCGACGCATGCGTTCGAACCGGTCAACCCATTCAGGTCCTAGGTGTATGAAACTATTAATGGTGCTTCCACGACTTTGAGGACAATTTAAAAGTTAATCGTACATTCAGGTACTAGGTGTATGAAACTAAGAATGGTGCCTCCACGACTTTTGAGAACAGTTTAAAAGTTAATCGTATTGTATAATACATAACTACTATGGTATTTTTTTTTATCACGGTTGATGACTTTTAACTCCGGGATGGTTTTTATAAAAATCAAATTAATTTTAACCTATAATAAATTAAGTTGTCAGCAATATCTAATCTAAATTCCGTCGAGGACCGATAGTATCTACTCCAAGTTAATGATACTCGACCTCAAGGGTAGCAAAACCCAAGACTGGTTTCAGACCAAGTTCACGGCGTATCTAAGACAAGTAGAGTTAATTAGATGTTGCTTACCATTACAGTAGAATAACATGATACTTTACACTAAATTTCACAACTAAGGCCGTCGGAGGTTAACCTTGGTAGTAGTTTGCATTGGCATATAGAATACAGTGCTATCAATTGCATAACATTTTCTGCATTTGATTAAAAATGCATGGCAACACAAGTTTCACTACAAAACTTGGTCATAAATTGGCGTACTCACTCGCTGGCATGCATGGCACCTTATCTAAACATAAGCTGGGTAGCAACACCAATGCGTTAAGTTTTCATCAGGGGTTGATCACCATGAAATAATTTGACTCCGATAATGAGTGGCAACGTGCTATGCAATAACGCGATCCACGAACATGCATAATCATTGATCACTGCAAAGTAACTTTTCTTGCGTAATCATACAAAAAAGAGATAGAACACTTATAAATTGAGATGCACAAACAAATAAATATTGGTAACATAAATGCTTCAAGGATCAACGTATAAGCGACACAAGTCACCACACATGTGCAATTGCGTCCACAATCAAATGATTAGTGCAATAAAAGAAATTATACTGTAACTTTCCAGTCCATTCCTTTTACGCAGCCGGAGCCGCCCCGTCGAAGTTGAGCATCCGACGTGGGCGACGAAATCCCACACTAGAGCCATGGCCATCCTATTGAGGTCTTACCTCCGATACGGGTGGCATGTAGAGGTGGAGTCATGGGTCAGGCCGCTGCTCCGAGGCGATGCTTACAAGGAGAGCGGTGAAGTCCCCCGACGCAGTTGGAGTCGCCCTGTTGAGGCCGAGTCTCTGACGCAGGTGGCACATAGACGCGGGCGATGAAGTCCCACGTCGAAGTCGTGGCCATCTCGTCGAGGTCCTGCCTCCGACGTGGGTGGCACGTAGAGGCGGAGTCATGGGTTAGACCGCCTCTCTGAGGCGATGCCTACGAGGAGGGAGACAAAATCCCATGCCAAAGCCATAGCTGTCGAAGGCAAGATTCGTACCGCCCCACCGAGGCAATGTCTACAAGGCGGGTGACGAAGTCTTACGTTGAAGCCATAGCCATCATGTCGAGGTCCTGCCTTTGATGTGGGCGACACGTAGAGGCGAAGACGTGGGTCAGGATGCCCATCGAGGTGGATGCCTACAGGGTGGGCACCAAAGTCGTGACCACGAGGTGGTCGGCGGCAGGATGAAGGTTTTGAAACACGCACTCCATCCCCCATCGCTCGGACGGGCATGGACGAAGTCACGACGATGAAGTAGTCGTAGAATGCCTCACGACTACATCGATCATAATGTGGTCGTGGGCCTCGATGAAGTCACAACCATAAGGTGGTCGTAGAATATGTCACGACTACATCGATCATGACGTGGTCGTGGGCGTCGACGAAGTCATGACCACGAGGTGGTCATAGAATGCCTTCCGACTATGTCGATCATGATGTGGTCATGGGCGTCGATGAAGTTGCGACCACGAGGTGGTCGTAGAAAGCCCCACGACTACGTCGATCATGATGTGGTCATGGGCGTCAGCGAAGTCGATGGTGGGACGAAGACTTAAAATGTGCACGCTCTGTCCCCTACCCTTCGGACGACCACGGGATGAAGTATTGAAGCACGCACTCTCCGTCAGCCACCCTTCGAACTGGTGTCGATGAAGTCAGTAGCGTGACGAAGGCTTTGAAAAGTGTGCTCCATCCCGCATCACTTAGACGGGCATCGACGAAGTCACAGCTATGAGGTGGTCATGGAATGCCTCACGACTACGTTGATCATGACGTGGTCGTGGGCGTCGATGAAGTCGTAACCACGAGGTGGTCGAGTGTCTCACGACTACGTTGATCATAACATAGTTGTAGGTGTTGATGAAGTCGCGACCATGAGGTGGTCGTAGAATACCCCATGACTACGTTAATCATGATGTTGTCATAGGTGTCAACAAAGTCGTGAGCATGAGGTAGTCGTAGAATGCCTAACAACTACGTTGATCATGATGCGATCATGGGCGTCAACAAAGTTGTGACCACCAGGTGGTCATAGAATGCCTCATGACTATGTCGATTATGACGTGGTCGTGGACGTCAAGGAAGTTGCGACCACGAGGTGGTCGTAGAATTTCTCATGACTACATCGATCATGACATGGTCGTGGGCATCGACAAAGTCCCGACCATGAGATGGTTGTGGAATGCCTCACGACGACGTCGATCATGACGTAGTCATGGGCATTGACAAAGTCGCAACCACAAGGTGGTCGTAAAATGCCTCACGACTACATCAATCATGACGTGGTCATGGGTGGATGTATTGTGGCCAGACCATGGTTCCCATACCTCGAAAGAGAGTGCCCGCGGAAGACGAAGCTCACGTAGGCCGAGAAGGGCGCTATGTACACGGTCGGACGCAGTTCTTGCTCAGGGGCAGAAATGTTGTTCAATGTCGTTAGCGCAGCAAACTCCCTGGTGGGATGCATGAAGCGCGTGAGGCACACCGGGGTTATCGCTAGTGCAGGGGATTACCTGGTGGGATACATGAAGCATGCGCGGCCACGCATGCTCCATTCCCGCGCCTCCCATCCTTCGAACTGAGTCAGAGAAGTAGTTGAGAGGACTTTCTTCCCAGAAAACTGAGCATGGCAACGATGTCTGAGAAAGGGGTACGTCCGCTAGTGCCTGCATCGCGTGATTTATTTATACTCTGTAGAGTAGCCTGGGACACATGAGGCTCCTGGCGCTTTATACTCTACAGAGTACGCCAGGGCCGAGGCCATACCGTGCGATTTATTTATACTCTGTAGAGTGGCTCGGGACACACGAGGTTCCTGCAGAGTGGCCCGGGACACACGAGGTTCCCAACGCTTTATACTCTGCATTGTACGCCAAGACCGTAGCCACCATGCAATTTTTTTTATACTTTGTAGAGTGGCCCGGGACACACAAGGTTCCCGGTATTTTATACTCCATAGAGTACGCTGGGGCACAAGACCACTGTGTGATTTAAGCACAAATTAGATCGAATAGCGGCCTGACAGGAAAGCTAAAGCCAACAAGTGCCAAATATCATGCATGGATGCTATACGACTAGTTTGAAGTTCCTCTACCTTCTTGCCTTTGAAGCGCTTTCCTTCCTGCCGGTCGAAATCCAACGGATCTCTCTCATGGCGGCGACTCTTGCTCACTCCCCATAGACGGCGAGAACTGTTGTGGCATGAGCACAACAGCGGATACAGGGTAACCTTTCTCTATGGGAGGAGGTAGAACTAATAGAGCCAGAGAGAGCCAACAACAGAAGAGAGAGAGCTCGTAAGTAAAATAAGTGGATCTGGACCTCTCGTACCCATGTTGGGGTTTTATATACATGAATGGGATAGGATGGGAAATTCCCATCCTACCCCTTAATAATTACAAACGGTGAGGGTAAATCAGTACATTTCCTTCTTTACACAGTAATATGCTATTGGGCTTGTTCCAAGGCCCAGTAGCTAAATCTAATGGGCGTAGGGGTGGGGGTGGGCATCCCCCCAAAAATTCTATATATATTCTAATGATTTAGGTAATTACTCATTTTCTTTTTAATGTCATTATATTTTCTGCTATATTTACACAACATAAAATAAACAACTAATACAACATGAAAATAAACAACTAATACAACTGGAAAATTTGCCTTGAAAATCCTGTCAAATTAGGGAGAATTGCACATCATGCATAATTAGGTTTGGTATCATACTTAGGAAATGCTTTATTCTTAAATTTGGGAATTATCGCTAGGGCTTGATCCTGAGGGCAACATAGTGCGTGTATGGCTTGTTTCTGATTTTGGCGAGTCGGCGAGAGCAGGAGCACATTCAGGCAAGTCGCCCCTTTGATCATATCTTCTAAATTTTTTCTGTGGAATGCGGGAAAATTTAAAATAATGCATAAACATCAAATTAAATTATAAGAACAAGTAAAATGTGTCAAGTGGATTGGGTAGATCCACTAGGTGATGATGAGGCTGGATCGGGGTGGTCCAACAATATTGCTATAACCAGTGAGGGTTATGGATTATTTTTAGGCTAGACCTTGGAGGTCCAGCAATGTTGTTATAACCCGGGAAGGGTTATGGAATATTTGATGGGTAGAGGAACTCAGGGAAGTTGAAGTAAAAACAACCTAGTAGGGTTGCAATAAAAACAACCCGGGTAGAGTTTCATTTTGGAAGTTGGGGTTCCTCTACATAGGGATAACATTTAAGGACATAACCAAATATGCGCGTACGTCAAAAGTGGCACAAACTGTGCTAATCATAGACATGGTATGGTATGAACTGAACTGAGTAACCAACCAAGTGGCTGCCACTACATGGGTAAAAAGGTGGTTGTGTCTGGGTAGGGGCAACCACCCTAGGGTGGGAGATTACCAGATAGGTATCTCTACCTACGGTATATAAGAAGTTGGAGTAAGTACTTCCAGAGTATACTAGTTAAATGTTGTTTTTATACCTCTTTATCCTTTTGAGCATACTCTAATAATGATTATGAAGATAATTGATTCTATGCCACTAAATAGCGTCCGCTTCTACAACATGTCACTGAAAAACACTCTCTCTATTTATATGCCACTGAATTACACCGAAATTCAATTATATACCACTGCCCTTAGTGCAATATTAGTGGAGGCCGTTATCTTCTAGAAAAGACCAAAATGCCCCTACCAAAAGACCAAAGACCTGATTTATTTAAAATAGCAAACAATCTCCAAAAATTATGAAAATTCACAAGGGTATTGTTCAACATGCCAGTAAGCTAGAAAAAAATATTTCAAGGCACTGTTCAAAGAATTTTCAGATTTTTAATTTAAATGCTATAAAGGCTACTATTTACAAACACATACTTGTTTAAACTAGTTAGTAAACTAGTTAAACTGAACATCTAAAAATTCCAAAAAATTTTGTGTGTGCGCGCACACACACACATATATATACGTACGTACATACATATATGTATGTATATGTCCATATATATAGGAAGTCTTTTTTGTACTGCCAGAAGTACATACTCACACTTCTTATACATCACTTAAATAAATATTATATACATCTTTATCACTTTCGGTATACTTAAATACTAAATCTAAAATACTCTAATGCAACTTGGTTGAGAATTTTCATTGGAACCCTTTATTTTTGCTATATATCCTTTTCATACATAAAAGGAGTATATACATAAATTATGTTATAAAAAGTAAATTTTAATCAAAATTTTAATGGAATTCACTTTGGAGTATCTTATAATCATTATTAGAGTATGCTCAAATAGGTAAAGAAGTATAACAATATCATTTAAGTGGTATATGAGAAGTGATAATACGTACTCCCAGGAGTATAGAATCATTTTCCTAACATACATACATACATACATACATACATACATACATACATACATACATACATACATACATATATGTGTGTGTGTGTCGCACACGATACATAGGGGAAATATCATTTTTAGATCATGGCGCATAGGCACTATGGTATCCCAGTTATTATTGTTATTATTATATCACTTTTCACAGCTTGCTGAGTACTTTTGTGCTCAGCCTTCCTTATGTGTTGTTTTTCAAACACAGTGATGTGTGCCTAACCCCTATGAGACAATTGGTAATTATGTTGGCTTGGAACCTTTTGTAACAATGATGTTACTGTTGAGGGATATGACTGTAGGGAAGTTGGTGACCAGGACTATGAAGAATAGATGCCCATCAGGAGGGATGTTTAAGGACTTAATTAAATAGGCGGACGGTATAGAATCATCATAGTCAGACATAAGAAAGTACTATATGTGACATATGAATAAGACATCCTGTACTAAATGGTGAAATTTTCTACTTATGCATACCACTGTTTCCTTAGCTGATCCTGACACTACTCTGTTAAGTGAGGATTTCCATTATAGTTGACCTTGTCAACTGTGATGGGTGTCATACCTTTTATCTATATTTTTCGAGATGGTAGTGGGCAGCGGAGACGTCGATGCGGATGGCGTACACAATTTTAAGCTTAGAAAGCCATTTGAAAAATTTGCTTCAAAAAATGCCGAGAAGGGCGCTACGTACATGGTCGGACGTAGTTCTTGCTCAGGGGCAAAAATGTCGTTCGGTGCCGTTATCGCAGCAAACTCCCTGGTGGGATGCACGAAGCACGTGAGGCACACCAGGGTTATCGCTAGTGTAGGGGACTCCCTGGTGGGATACATGAAGCACGCGTAGCCACGCATGCTCCATCCTTGTGCCTCCCATCCTTCAAACTGAGTCAGAGAAGTAGGTGAGAGGACTTTCTTCCCAGAAAACCGAGCATGGCAGCGGTGTCTGAGGAAGGGGTACGTCCGCTAGTTCATGCACCGCGTGATTTATTTATGCTCTGTAGAGTAGTCTGGGATACATGAGGTTCCCAACACTTTATACTCCACAGAGTACGCCAGGGCCGAGGATGCACCGTGCGATTTATTTATACTCTGTAGAGTGGCCCGGGACACACAAGGTTCCTGTAGAGTGGCCTAGGACACACGAGGTTTCTGACGCTTTATACTCAGCATAGTACATTGGGGCTGAAGCCACTATGCGATTTTTTATATTTCGTAAAGTAGCCCAAGACACAGAAGGTTCCTGGCGTTTTATCCTTCATAGAGTACGCCGGGGTACGAGACCACTATGCGATTTTAGCACAAATTAGATCGAATAATGGACTGACATGAAAGCTAAAGCCAACAAGTGCCAAATATCATGCATGCATGCTACACGACTAGTTTGAAGTTCCTTTACCTTCTTGCCTTTGAAGCGCTTTCTTTCCCGCCGGTCAAAATCCAATGGATCTCTCTTATGGCAGCGACTTCTTCACACAGCTTCTTGCTCACTCCCCATAGACGGCGACAACTGTTGTGGCATGAGGACAACAGCTGGTACAGGGTAACCTTTCTCCATGGGAGGAGGTAGAACTAATAGAGCCAGAGAAAGCCAACAACAGAAGAGAGAGAGAGCTCGTAAGTACAATGAGTGGATCTGGACCTGTCGTATCCCTCTTGGGGGTGTATATACATGAATGGGATAGGATGGAAAATTCCCACCCTACCCCTCAATATTTACAAAAGGTGAGGGTAAATCAGTGCATTTCCTTCTTTACACAGTAATATGCTATTGGGCTTGTTCCAAGACCCAATAGCTAAACCTAGGGCTTTTACCTATTTGAACGAATTTAGATTGCATACTTTTCTTATTTATATATATAATCAGCACATACTTACAATCAAACTATCATAAAAAAAGTCAACCACAATTTGAATTTTGTTTGAACTAGTTAGTAAACTAGTTAAACTCAACATCTAAAAAATTCCAAAAATTTTCGCGCACGCACACACACACACACACGTACGTGCGTACATACATATATGTATGTATATGTCCATATATATATATATATATATATATATATATATATATATATATATATATATATATATATATATATATATATATATATATATATATATATATATATATATATATATATATATATATATATATATATATATATATATATATATATATATATATATATATATATATATATATATATATATATATATATATATATATAATTCTTTTCATACTCCCAGTACATACTCACACTTTTATATATCACTTAAATAAATATTTTATACCTCTTTATCACTTTCGGTATACTTAAATACTAATTCCAAAATACTCCAATGCAACTTGGTTGAAAATTTTTATCGGAACCCTTTATTTTTACTATATATCATGTTCATACATAAAAGGAGTATATACATAAATTATGGTATAAAAAGTAAATTTTTATGAAATTTTTAATGTAATTCACTTTGGAGTATCTTATAATCATTATTAGAGTATGCTCAAATAGGTAAAGAAGTATAACAACATCATCTAAACGGTATATGAGAAGTGAGAATACGTACTCCCAGGAGTATAGAATTATTTTCCTATATATGTATACATACATATATACGTGTGTATATATATATGTATGTATGTATATATATGTGTGTGTGTACATACACATGTATATGTATATCACACACGATACATAAGGAAAATATCTATTTTAGATTATGGCGCCTAGTCACTATGGTGTCCCAGTTATTATTGTTGTTGTTGTTATATATCACTTTTTCACGGCTTGCTGAGTACTTTTGTGCTCAGCCTTGCTTATGTGTTGTTTTTCAAACACAGTGATGTGTGCTAACCCCTATGAGACAATTGGTAATTATGTTGACTTGGAACCTTTTGTAACAATGATGTTACTGTTGAGGAATATGACTACAGGGAAGCCGGTGACCAGGACTATGAAGAATAAATGTCCATCAGGAGGGATGTTTAAGGACTTAATTAAATAGGCGGATGGTATAGAATCATCGTAGTCAGACATAAGAAAGTACTATATGTGCCATATGAATAAGACATGGTGTACTAAATGGTAAAAGTTTCTACTTATATATGCCACTGTTTCCTTAGCTGATCCTGACACTACTCTGTTAAGTGATGATTTCTATTACAGTTAACCTTGTCAACCGTGATGGGCGTCATAGCTTTTATTTACGTTTTTTGATTCGGCAGTGGGCGGCGAAGGCGTTGATGCGGATGGCGTACACGATTCCGAGCTTAGAAAGCCATTTAAAAAATTCTCTTCAAAAAACCATCTCAACTATTTTGACTTTCGGAAACACTAAAATCTAAAAATCCAAAATAACGGTTATATTTACAGCTTTACATACTGTACGATACATGTCACAACCCGACAGTATGAATCTTCCAGAAAGATGGAGATATTTTCTGGTGAAACCACCCTTTTCTTTCTGCGAGAGGTGAAACCACCAACAGTGATTACGACAATGCTCCCTTCCATCCTCAACAGAATCAAGTGACCATATTAGCAATGATGTGACTCTTGGTGTAAATGGTAATGTGTAAATTACTACTTCGAAGTTGGTTCTTACTGTGGGCTACGGTGTTTAATAATGGCTACTAGTAGTAGACGAGTAGTACAAGGCTGTACTGCCACCACAGAAGACAGCATCATGAGTGATTCATGACCACTAGTGCTAAAATAAGTTCAGAATGACGTCAAGAAATGGACACGTTCTTGCTCCTGAATGGGACAGAAGCCTTCATATATTGGCCAAGAAAGAAAGATACCGAGTTTGTAATTCTCTAACAAATGTAAAGATGTATGATCTGTGTTGAAAACTTGTATTTACAACCATGAATTTGGTATTGCCGCTCACGGAAAAAGGTATACCCGCTCATGGGATCGGACTAGTTCTGATGACACGCATGCTTGCAGCAGTACTTCTTGCTATCCAATTTTGCAATTACTGTACAATGTTGCGACTCGCTAGTATGATCCATATGATCATATACTGGCTGGTTGCCCTGGACGCGAAGAAAAGAAAGAGAAGCCTGGACCCTGGAACATGGCTGCACAGCTGCACGAAGAGCATTAGATTCTCAAGCTAGCTGTCCGATTAAACTCCCATTAATGTACTACTCCATTTGCAACGCCTATAGTACGACGACGAAACGATGCACCACTTGATTTCAGGAAATCAGACGCATGTGGTCCTGATTCCTGAGTCACCCGTGAAGTAGATGCAAATTTGCAGACACCACGTTCGTTTGTTCCGACCACTTCGACACTCGCTTACGTGGACGAGCGGCGGTATACCAATCTCATCAATGATTATGATCCTCTAATACTCTAATGGACAAGAATCAGATGGTCATTCAACTCTACTGGTAGCTGTTTGTTATACCTAGAGTTCATGAGATCGAAGACAAACCACCAACGTTTCTTACAGTTGCAGTAAGAATCCCAAAACTACAATGAAAAGATTCTCTTTGCACAAGTACTTTAGCATCAATGTGCTTCGGGGCTCCGATTGGTAACATTAAAGAAGAGATATATTGGGGATTAATGCATTGACTTTCACTCTTAAGAATTAACATGCATCAACTGAAAATTTCTGGAGCTATTTACAGCATGATCTGTTGATCAGAGGTTATGCTGAGCTGGAGCAATCTTTAGCTCAACATTACATTGTTTATTAATCGATCTAAGCTGGCTTTCTAAAGATAATACCCTGATAATACCAACTGGTATGTACTAGGGAAAACTGGCATTTGATTAGATATTTTGCTATTTGTACATGATCATTGCAAGGCTATATAAATATATAGGCTCTTGGTGAAAATGGGGGCTCATTTCCTGGCACTAAGTAGGCAGCCTATTGATGTTAAATATGATACAGGGTTGGAAAATCATTGCTACAATAAGTCAGTTGCCAAACCCAAATGGTGATTTCGTCCTGCTGCCACATTCGCCATACTATTCGTTCCATTTTCTTATTTCATTCATACTTGTTGCGTCATAAGAAACAGACGGGCTTACCTGCATTGGAAAAATAACCAAAGTGAAAAAAAAAACTGCCAGAAATCTGGACAGTAAAGAAGGAAAATCAGGGTTACAATACCTTCGCTTTCGCTTGGATAAAATCATCCAATTTAAGAGATCTTAAGTGCTTTTGCTTCTCACACTACCTCCCTGCAAAAGATGGCACCCACGAGAGGAAATGAGAGAGAACATAATTTTGATGATTACGGAAACGTTCACTAGTGCAATGTAATCAACATTTTATCATCGGGGTAAATAGATGGCCAGAACGGCACGGCTGAAGGGAGGGACTTTAGGAGAGACTAGAATAACTTTTTTTCTTATTACTTAATAAAAATAAGATACACTCATATTCTTATATATATTAGATGGCTTGATCCCTAAGAAATTTATCTTTAATATTATGAAAATAGATTACCATAACAAATTTAATCTTATATATAAGAAAACTAATCCAATCAAATCGGGAAAACTAATCCAACCAAATTGGTGTCGCGTTTAAACAGGAGCCACGTACTGTTCACATGAACAGTACCACTGCATAGGACATCTTCTCTCTCCATTCGTGACAACTCGTTCTCAAGCTGTGATAATGACCATGGTATAACCCTTGAAAGCCCCACTTTGAAAAGTGGCTGCAACGCTTTGAGCCAGTGCATAGTAGGTAACCGATGACGGTTGATAGTGAAGGCTCAGGAGCCTTAACGCTGCCTGACGTTGACGAAGATGCCACCAACGAAGACAACGAGCGCAAGGTAGTGCTGCTACCCTTTCTGCCACCAAATGCAATGGATGGGTGAGGGATACAATGACGTCGTGACCTCCCACACGTCACTCGCTGTGTTCCACACCTCCAAAGGTACGGTGTTGACCGTCCATTTGGAGAGGCTAGCTGCTAGACATGACCTTCTTCCTTGGCAAGGGCGCTGTTAGCACGACCACAGGCAACGAGGTTGAGAGAAGTGTTCTCGATGGCAATGGAGGTGGTGTCGGTGCTGTCGACGTAGATCGCACAGCAACAACTGCTTATGTCTTCTTTTCCTATGCTGCTATCATCTTTTTCAGTATGCGTTCGATCTTGTGGCTAAGGTCGAGGGTCTTAGCAAATGGACACTTGGCATCGGAAGCCATGGTGTTGGCTCTAATACCAAATGTAATGAACTTTAGTTTATCGGGTAAATACCGTATAGAAGATGGCCAGGGCAGCACGGTTGAAGGGAAGGGGTTTTAGGAGGAAGAGGAGAACTCAAAGGGAGACTAGAATAACTTTTTTATTGCTTAATAAAAATAAGATACACTTTTATTCTTATATAGATTGGATGGCTACACTGTTCATATAAATAGTACCACTACATGACATGTGCAAACAGTCAAAAGAGCACAGCTACCTTCTTTTATTCTTCTAGAAGTTCATGAACTGGCCTATATGCTGCATCTATGCATAGGTTCTGCAGAAGAGAACACTGAATGATTACACACAGACAAGAAAAAACTAGCAAAACAGTTTTACTTTCTTAACCACAGGGCAAAAAAGGGTTATGATTGCTCAAGTTTGATACCTTCAGGCCACTTCCTGAATAATCTTCTGTACCATTGGCAAGTTCATCGAAGTTAAAATCAGATTCTAGGTTTTCCTTAGCAAGTTGAATCTTGAGAATTTTCATTCGGTTCTGCGCATCTGGAAGGCCAACATATATCCTGTAGATCCATGAAACCAATGAATATCTTGTTAGATCAACATAGCTTAAATTTATCTTGAAAGCAAGAGAGTGGGAGCAGATCTTACCGTCTAGGTAAACGCCGTATTACAGCATCATCTAGATCAAATGGACGAATTGTCGCGGCAAGAATAAGGATCCGTTGGCTCTCTTTCGACCTTAGACCATCCCAAGCTGCCATAAATTCATTTCGCATCCTTCTTGTTGCTTCATGCTCAAATGCACCTCCTCTTGCACCAAGTAAGCTGTCAACCTGTATATCGAACCAAACTGCGTCGTACAAGGAGATTGTGCACACCCACGGCAGTGGTGGGTGGCTGACCAAATTCAACCAAAATAATGAAGCTATGTTCAAGAAGAAGCACTTGTGTTATTTAATTTAAGTGAACATACTTCGTCCAGAAATATGATAACCGGGGCTAGTCGGCAGGCGAAGGAGAAGAGAACCTTCGTCAGTTTCTCAGCATCGCCAAAACACTGTTTAAAGAGAATAGAGCAGTATGGTGCTTGGTTGGGAAATAAGCTTGTACCTGCATGGGATAGTCCAGGTGGATGATCCCATCTTCTCATGGATCATGCAAATTCCTTCTTCAGTTCCTTGTATAAGAAGCAGTGTGGAAGGTTAAATCTCACAATTTAGTGCCTTAGGGGAAATATTCTCATAAATTGCATCCACCTCCACCTTCTTCGCCACATTCCATCACTTGTTGATCGTCGACGGATTGTGCTCAACAAGCTCATATTCCACCTTGGTCTCTAATGGGGCCCGCCAACTAGACACGCCGCTGCAGCTCGACGAAGCGCCTACGGCGGGCTAATGAGGATGCCCATTGCCATGAGCCATTCACTAGAGCGGTGGTCGACAACGTAGTAGCTAGGGGAAAATGTGTGGCCGACAGCACCAACCAGCGTATACAAGAAGAAGCGGAATGATAGTGGGGGTGGCGTGTCACCAGGGGCTCTAGGTTTTAAAGACACACGCCTCTTCCGCGCGTCCCTTGGGAACCTGCACCACACCACTTTTGGGTGCCCCTTGGGAACTCACGACACAAGACAAGACGGTGCGCCACGCACCAACCGCAAGGGGACGTATGCCACCTGTTATAGGAACCGGCCACAGTCACCAAGACCAGATGCCTACGCCAATTTCTTAGCAGGATGAAAGGACAGAAAGGGCCAAAAGGCCTAAGCAACATGGTTTCGACCTGCACAAGATGAGGTTATTTATCATGAGATGCTCCTGTTGTGGGGATGGCCCTCACTTAAATCTATTCAGCATGTTGAGCCAAAAGGCCAAGTAAGGACATGTAAAAATACATGTATACCCCTAGTATAGTGCTCAATTATAGAGGGCATTATTGTAATCAGGCCTGTGACCATATGTACATATATGGGTAGCCTGTCCCCAGGGGGTGAGTCCATTTCTTACATTTGTTGTACTAGTCCTCTAATATATTGTTTGGCCAGTAGTTATAACAGAAAGTATAGATCAATTCCCAAATCCTTGTTCTATACTTCAAATTGCATGGTAATCTATTTGGATTCATGCTTGATAGTGGCCGATCTGGCAATGTTAATGCTCTGTCACTGTGGGCTGTGGCTTGACAACAGATGATTATTATGATTGAAGCAATAGATGTGATATTTGATCTGTAGGAGTCGTGGTTGATGTGTTCTGCTTGGAAGTGTAAAGGGTGAAGCTAAGTTTTATTATAGTTTCATGGTCTGATCATTAATAGCTATATGCTTTGGTAGTAGCATGAACCCACAGGGTCAAGTTTCTGCATCCACAATCGCAAATAGTGTCAGAGATTGATATAATGATATTTGATAGCAATGATGTTTGTGATGCACCTTACCTATTTTTAAGTAGAGAATTGGACATAGATAGCTTTAATTCTGAAACAGAAACTAGAATACCAATGCTCACAGGATGGGTGTAGGCGATATACTGTCTGTTGAATCTTGTTTCCATAAGATTCATTAGCTGAACATGAGACAATGACTTGTACATTGTTGGTTTTTCTGACCTGATGATCCTTCCAATTTGATGTCTTGTCTGCTGTAATCCCACTTCAATGGCTCCTTTTTACTGAATTGTTCCTATATAATTCTTTTGCAGGAGAGCACATTGTTTTACTGGTGTAGAAGTGGATGCTGCTGAAATTCTTCCATGTGCTTTGGCAACTCATTTTGACCTTGGCGGTGATTGCCTATTTGGCTATTTACATTCTTAGTACATCACCATATACTTATGTCTTTTGCCCTTTGAAGTTGGTTGATGTAAACTGCATAGCCTTGTAAGTCCTCAATTATTGCTTCCAATTTTTATTTTTATGGCTTAGCTTTTTGAAGCAAAGATTTTCGTGAACCACATCAAATTTTAATGTATAACTCTACATCTTCTCAATTCCTGTTAACCTGCATGTTTTAGGCCCATAATGCACTAAACTCAATTGTACCTATTTGTACCTATGGAAAGTTCTTACTGGCCAAATATGTGTTCCTGATATGGTAGCTGGAGAATGGGGGAAGATTTGGGAAGAACGGCTTGCTCAACCTCTATTAGAAGGTTGGGAACAGCCTTTTACTGGTATTAACTTTTCTCATTATGTCTCAACCAAGTGTTTACAGCCATATATAAAGCCAGTAGGCTAACTCCTCCCCCACGCCAAGCCTTAACCCTTTTGAACTAATATGCATGCAAAGTTTAACAAACTCTCTAACAACCCAATCCACTTGGAATCACTTTCTAACAAACCCATTCTAACCAGCTGTTGTGGACGTTGGCTTCTTGTTGCGGCGTGTGTACACTTTCCCGACAAAAGCATCCACAACAGTTCCATTATGCTTTAGATATTCTGAACCCAGCAAATATGTGTTGTATTATGCTTTAGATATTCTGAACCCAAGACTTTGTATGATATTGATAGATTTTCTTTGGAAACCGGTCAAGATCAATCATGTTGTATTGTTTGGAAAATTTTCATTCTTCTTGCTTTAAATTGATGCTATGAACGACAAAGAAAAATACAAAAATAAATTCTAGTTATTTTCTCTATTTTACTGTCCGAAATTATATGGTCAGTGATGATTGAGATGTTGTGCTTGAGCTCAATTTCTTCATATGAATGTCTGGTTGCAAGTATTTGCAACTTTGCCATGCCAGCCTTGCAGAAACAGAGCATAGTTTTTTTTTCTTATTGTCATCTAGGAGAACAGTTGTCACTAGAAAAGTGTCAATTTCTTTAATGGTCAACCTGAATAAATGTTGAAATATTTAGATTGCTTTCTTTTTCATTCCGAAGCAAAAAGATGTTGGCATTCTATGGGAAGTATCAGTACATCCTTTGCTGCCAACTGATTAAATTGGCTATCCTGTGACATGTATACTACATCATGTTAATTGCCTTGATGCTGTCTCCAAAAGCTTGGCTTAGCATGGATTTTTTTTAGTGGCAGGAGTCTACAGAGTCGAGCTGATTTTCTTAGTTTAGTTAAGCTGTGCGCTGGTGCGATGTTTAACTATGGATTTTGGTTGCAATTTTGTTTAGTAATTACCTTAACAATGAGTTTGCAGCCTCACATCACATGGTCACTTGGTCAGTAGAATTTCTTCATCGCCTCATGGATGTATCAATTCCTTTGAAACATATGTAGGCGTGTAGCAACTCACAGTCAGGAAACCCAACGAAGACTGATAGGGCAGTCGATGGGATTTTTGGGTTTGGACAGCATCAACTGTACCCCAAGAAAGTACAGCATCAACTGTACTCTCTTGGACAACATCAGTTGTTGCATGCCATCGTCAGAAAGACCTGTTTCCATTTGTGTGGGTATCCTATTCTCTTGATCAATGATATGATATTCTCTTGATCAGTAAGTGTTACAAAATTTCTAATTCGCGATAGAGAAATTTGATGATTTGCCCCACCTTTGTTTGCAAACAGCTCATTTGCCCCATAATTCATATTAATTGATTATTTACCCTATCTTTCAATTTCCATTTGCCCTCTTTGTATTTCCAGGCTATTTTCTATTTTGACAAAGGTAAATTACTATGAAAAATGACCAAACTGCCCCTGCTTCCAACTGATGCAAAAAAGGGGATCATATTCTTTCTAACCTTGTGTGTTTTGCCTATGAATGATTAATTGTTGCAATGATCACGAGCTCGGAGGGGAGGAGAAGTCCATTAAGCAAGCCTTCCTCCATGAAGGACAAGGAGAAAGCAATGAATATTACCAGTTCCTTCCAATGACCTCCTTGGAGGTGTAGCTGGTCATGTCGAAGAAGCCGGCGCTAGCGTACATGATGGGGTGGTCCGATCGGCTCGCATCCGACACCATGAACGTCTGCTGGAACGCCGACAGCGCCGCCCGGAGCTCCTCCGACACTCGGGGGAGCGCCGCCCCGCCGCCGCTCTTGTCGTCGAGCTGCTGCGGGCCGAGCCGCCGGCCCCGGAGGTATGGGCGGCCACTCCCTAGGGGCGGCCCCTGTGCTCGTCGGTCTGGAGCACGAGGCCCCACTTCGCCGCCCGCTGCGCCGCCTTCCCCACATCCACATTCCCCGCGGCAATGAAGGGGGAGGTGGACTTGGCGGCGGGGCGGAGTGTAGAGGAGGCGGCTGATGAGGGATTGAAGACTGCCATCCTCATCCTTGATGGGGGCAATGGTTAAGAGGTTCCAGAATGGCATGCCGTTCTTCTTGTAGTTGAGGACACGGCCGCAGTAGTTTGAGCCAGCAGCAAGAGCTTCTCTGATCGCGTGCACGATGAAGCACATCAAGGCAGCCGTCTCCGGCGAGAGCAATCCGCAGTAGCTTCATTGAAGTTTGGTCATTTCCCATAGTAATTTACCTTTATCAAAATAAAAAATAGCCTAAAAATGCAAAAAGGCAAATAATCAACTAGAAATTGAAAGATAGGACAAATAATCAATTAATATGAACTATAGGACAAATAAGCTATTTGCAAACAAAGGTAAGGCAAATCATCAAATTTCTCTTCGCGATACTTGTGACAGACTCAATTTTAGATGAATATTGATATTCTCTTGATCAATGAAAGCAGCTCAATGCAAATAAATTGCCAGATCAATGATACATTGATACTACCTATCTATGTTACTCATTACTTATTGTTGGACACTAGATAATACACTGTTACTGCTTCTCTAGTTTGATGGTTATTTACTTCCAGTGATAGACTGACGGTGAGTGGAACCGAACCATATACTTCTCTAGTTATACTATCTAGTGTAGAAGTATTAATTTTGGGTTTCTATTATTTATTCTATAATTTTAGGTTTCAATTATATTTTTTTGTAGGACGAGATAATGATCGAGACTGAGCTCCACTGACGTCTGACATGGTTAGAGATGGCTCATTACTGGCTTTTGCTAGACAAGATTTGTGTTGTGAACTTATCATGTGATATAAATGTAATGAAGTTAAATGAAGTAGTGATGTACTTGGCTATGGACAATTCTTACTTTTGGACCGTGTGGTATGTAGCTACTACTTGTTTAAGTAGTCTCTATCATTTACTTGCTACTTTGCTAACTAGAATTTACTATTTATTTAACTTGTCCCTATCATCGTGTGAAATTTGCTTGTTAAAGTACTAATGTAGTTCCATTATGGACAGGCCCGTACATTAGCAGGAGCAGGGTGGGCAACTGTTCAGGGCCCCCAAAATTACAGGGCCTCCAAATTTACATTAAGTAGTAATTAGCAATAGTTAATCCTTGAATAGAAAAACTAAGATGCGGCGGGCTCGCAATCACCGGTTTGTTAATTGGAGTATTGGCCCAACGTAAGGCCCATGGCCATCCGCCATGCCCACCACTGCTTGGGTCCTTACTCCTTGGCTTCCCATGCGCATGCAGAATTGGCGCGACGTTCGCTTTCCCCGTGCCGCAGCGATTCTCGCTGCTTTGCTAGGATCTGCGCGCTGCGCTACGCTTCTACGCGCCGACGCCGCCGCAGATCCAAGATCGCGCTACGCTTCTAAAGACGCCGACGCCGGCGATCCAAGATCGCGCCACCGCCTACCATCGCCAAGACGCCGAGAGCTTTTCTAAACTCAAGTTCTTTGTTGCATCTGCGGAAAGGAGCTTTTCTAAACTCAAGTTATTGAAGTCCTACTTGCGATGTACAATGACACAAGAAAGACTCAATGGGTTGGCGACAATAGCACTTGAAAATGATATCTTGGAGATGATCAAGTATGAAGATATAATTGAAGATTTCATTTCAAAGAATACTAAAAGAATGATGCTTTTCTGTAGAACATAAGGTCAGTTTGTTGCTTGAGTACTACTTTTATTGTTTTAGCATTAAGATTTGATATGTTCTTACTTCTTAGTAGTGTAAGAACAATGTATATTTTGAAGCTTTATAATTAAGTAAAAGTATGCTTTCGTTATATTATTTTCTCGAATTTTAGGGCCACATCACGCGTTTCGTTCAGGGTCCTCCAAATCGTAGGTACGGCCCTGATTATGGACATGTAATATGGTTGATTGATCTTTACACGTGTGATATATATGGTTTTTGTTTTCGTGTATTATCCGACTAAATATTCATGATCGAGACTAACCGTATTCGGAGCAACATGTATTTGCTCCGTATTCATGACCGAGAATATCCGCATTCGTATTCGTTTTCGTTACTATCTATGTTTAACTCCGACAAAAAAAATATGAAATTGAATATAGGATAGTTAATATCCACCCATTTCTGCTCAGTTTACACCCCCTAGTTCTCCCCAGCCCACCCCGTAGCATGTGCTAGCACAGACACACACACACAAAACGATGCCCAGCGCACACATCATGTAATATGTAGGTTGATACGCATAAGGAAGGCTTGCACATGGAGGCACCTACATGTGATTAAACTACTTCTACCAAAAAAAAAAAGCGCATCGTCTTGCTACATTGTTAAGAATTTAGAATAACAGAACAAAGATAGACGGGTCAAACATGATGCCGATCTATGAACCAGGCAAGGTAATTCAGATCATTATGTGTACTTAATGCAGAGCATGGAAGGTTATCATGAAAAAAAATATATATCGAGAGGAAGATAATCAACATCCAACAATCACCTCTGATCTGCTTCAACAACCGACGAGGCTCCAGCAAACTTGACCCTATATCCTGAAAACAAGTATTTGAAAATTAGAAAAATCATCTTGAACTTCGTCTTCCAAAAATCAGAAGTTGCTACAATTTAGCGTATATTTCTCATTTGACTTCAGAGTGTCTTCTTTTTTGAAGCAGGTTTAATTCCATGGTTGGTGCAGCTATATGCAAAGTGGCGCCAATAAAGAGGCTCACCCTCAATTATGATATAAGTTAGTCATGGATTCAGTTCATCTGCAGGCTGCGGCAGCTTGTTTTTTTAATAGAGATGTGGCCAGGTCTTGGTGTGCTAGATCTAGAGACTAATACTATGAACACTCTTTATTAGGGAAATGGCTTTGGAAAGTTAAAACTGAGTCAATTTCTAATAAGAGAGATTGGAGGTTTCCCCATCTGTTTCGAAATAAAAAAAAAATGGCTGCTAATCCCATGATTTCTGCTCAGAAGGCCGCAAGGTCAATGGTGGCAAGTAGAGAACGGTGGGGGTCTGCAGTGACGACGAGGAGGCCGGCCGACGTCACTGAGTTCGAGGACGACGACCATGGTGTTGCTCTGTCAGACCGCCTCGACACGGCACTGAAAATGAAAACCAATCAAACGGGCCCGCCGAGTGCCATCACCATGGAACCCTTGGGCCTGTGAGCTTTGAAATGTTAGTGCGTCCTACTATTGTGGCAAAAGGTCCAATTAAGAACAAACAGTATCTTATGGGCCCGGTCCATCCTCAGACACTGTCGTGCCGTCCACTGATCCGTGACCAGTGTCATCGTCCTGCCTGAGAGATTCTCGGCACCGACGGCTCATGCGTGTGTGACATCCACCATGGAGCTAGCCACCGCCGCCGTCGATATCAAGCCGGCAAAAGAAAAGAAACGCAAGCTGCGAACACAGTAACATGATGCCAATCCGACGAGGTCTTTTCTCGAGAAAAAAAAATGAACCGACGACAAGCCGGCAAAGATGGCCTCGGAATCGATACCATGAGTGTAGCAGCAGTTATGAGCCATAGTTTAACGGACAGAGCTGGAAAGTGAAGGGAAGGAATGAATTGTAGCGGTGAGTGGTCGCCCGCAAGGTCCAGTAGTACTCCGGTCCACTTTATGCGTCGACTTTTTGCAGTATCCTTTGGCTTTCTGGATTCAGCAGGCAAACAGCTCATTTGAAAAGCGGTGCACTCGTCGTCGCAATGAGCTGAGGTAGAGTGTGACGGTTTGATTTTTGAGAAATTGGAGACAAACACGCACCTAAGCCGGCCATGTTGCCGGTTTCAGCATTGAGAACGTGTGCTCGTGTAAACATTTTTTAGTAGTACAGCTTCCATGTTGACTTGTTTCTGGGGGAGGAAGCAGTTAGCAGTGCCGGAGCCATCGCCCGGCGACCCTGGGCTGCTGCCCGGGCTCCTGGCTGGCTCCGCCACTGGAGGGAGCTTGCGGAATCCAGTAAAGAAATCTCATCTGGATCAGAATGGAGAGGAAGAAACAGTGGTTTAATCAGTTCACGCAGCGCAGCTTTGAGCTTCCTACTCTGCAACGCGCAACGAACCATGCACTTGGCGAGCTAGATTAGATACGATCCAATTTAGAATTTACCCTCCCGTTCCGTGGCCCACCTGTGCGAAGAACAATCCCGATCTCCCGTCCCAATCAGCTCCAATCTGGTGGATCAGGCACGTCTGTCATGCGTCCATTCCGGATCCTACCTGTTCCGGACCAGGGAGTAAAAAAAATAGCTCGCCGTCTCACGAGCAAAAGCTTAATTAGGAAGTGCGGTGCACTACGCAAAACAAAAAGCAGGGTCGGACAAATCACCGACTAGGACGACGAGTAGTAGTCATGGGAGGCTGGGCAGGTGAGTGACATGCCATCCACGCCACGCGGCTCTCCTCTCCTGGAAGGAACCTCACCAGCTACCAGTCAGCACCTACCAACATCACGAAACAATCGAACTTTTTTGCCCGAAAAGGGTTCAAACTTCAGTCCCCCTCTCGGCTCTCGCTCGCGTTGGTCAGGTCCAACTCCAACAGCGCGTCGAGCCGTCGTCGATGCGCTCCGACTCCGAGCAGAGCGTCTCAAAGCTTCAAATGTTTGTGGTCGATGAGAAGGACGTCGCGGTGTTGGTCTGTGTAAAAGCTTTGGCCGGGTCCGGCTGAACTTTCGGCCGCTGATGGACGTCGGTTGGTTGGCCTCTACGTACGTTTCCTGGTGACGCCGACGCGCCCTTGTTTGAGATGTACGATTGCGGGGTTTCCTTCTGGACAAAGAGAAAAAGGGCGACCTGTTGCATTGCAGCGACGACGGGGACAAGTGCCTCTGCCGCATCGTTCCATGCGAACTTAGCCCGCTGTGCCGAATTCAAGTTCACAAATGCTCGTCCTGCTAAGTTCAAACGCACATGGCGCAGTTCGTGGTCCATCCATACTGTAATATCTAAAGCAAGTTCTGAAACTACGCCATCTTAAACCATCACGTAGGTGATATGTAGATAGAACACCTGCAAAATTTCTATAAATTCCACGCAAGCGAGCTCACACGCGCCACTAATTCACATCAATGTGCGAGTATTAAATCACCAGTCGTAGGATTGGTATGGCAATACAAGGTGAATAGTGCCTTCGATTGTTTTTCAAGTATTCACCGATTCTTCATTACAATAGCTATAAAAAAAATTATGAAGATCAAAAAACTAAACTTCTAAAAATTTCACTGTGTACAGTAAAGTCAGCTCGATGAATAATAAAAGCGTTGTTTCCAATCAAAATATTCATATAACTTTTGATCCATATCCAAAAGATTTAAAACTTGAATCAAGACTATATAATGACCTTAAGAACATATTCTAACCAAATACCTTAAAAGAACTTAAGAGAATTATGACCTTTTGGTTCGTGAAACGTTACTGGCCAAAATCATAAATTGAGTAAACTCTCAAACCAAGTCTTCAAATTACTTGAAATTTAGTATGCACATTTTTCAGGATGTTAGAAACCTATTCCAATTAATGATTAAGAAAATCATTGCCAAAATTCTGATCTTTTTTCATTTGAAGGAAGGTTGCATTAAAACGGGTAAAAACAAAAAATGATGAATATGATTTGCTCGTAGGTGAATGATGGCCAAGATGGCTCAATATGTATTTTCACATGTCACAGTAAGTTAGAACATCTAAGAAATCAAGGTAAAAACAACCGGATCAAGAAATTACTCGGAGAGGCCAAAACAAGCAAAAATCGGATAACTTCAAAAACTTGCCAAACTTGATGCTTAGATAGATGGAGATTAACTTCCAAAGTACATATCTATCACTTACTCATTCTTGGCATCTAGCGGGATTAAAAGAGGGAAAAGACAAGAGCAAAATCAACCAAGACAAAGAGCAAATCAACCAAAACAAGATGGATCCACGAGAGATGAACAAAATTGATATATTACTTTTTACGAATGAAGGTTTTATAACCACTTCATCTAGAGAACAAGAAAGCACATCACAGCACACTTCTCAAGCTCTAACCCTCGAACACTTAGCTTCGACGAATAAAGTTAGGATAGTTGGATAGTTAACTTATAAGTCTCTGTCTTAACCCGCTAAATAGATAATGCAACCAGTCTCATCTAACTCTAATAGATATTATCCACTTAGCTCAAATGGGGGAAACCCGTTAACCCCACACAGTACGGATTTTACTTACATACTACACTTATGTATGTTATTCAAAGCATATAACCTCGAATATGCTAAGCTCTTAGCTTTTGATTCACTTGGTCATCAAAGCTTCTCTTTGACCTAAACCGCTTTCCCCAAGCGTCACGGTTTTGATCTAAGGTAGTTTTCAATATTCTGATCAACTTACTAAAATATCCTTTCTTGATTCTGTCTTTATCTTTACTTGCTATCAGTCGCAATACTTGCTAGTGTAGATGCATCATTGGTTTGCCACATGTCAGTAAGTATCTCCCGTTCTTATTTTATCGGACAACACCTCACTTAGACCTACAAATTCACATGGTGCAATATGTCGCTCGAACTTCTCTTTAACATTTTTTGTTTTACTTGTGCCATACTTGAGTTTAGCCATATCACCTGTCATTCTTAATCGTTCTGAACCTCGGCTCCTCCATGACTGTAGCTCCAATCCTCACCGTTGACTATGATTGACTCTAAGTATCTATGCACATCTAAAAATAAAAAAAAATATTTTCTAACATAAGTTTTTCACAACTTAATTTATATTAATTGAAACACGCATCATGTCATATATATACACATTGATCTAGGTCAAACTAAATAATCACGACTCAAAATTTTTCAAAATCATTCATTTCAGCCAAGGCAACATAAGTTGGCTAGTCAGGCCACTGCCTCTGCAAATTATCCAATAAATGAATAAATCTATAAATATTTATTTTTAAAAAATAATAATAATTCATTGCAATAAAACATTAGACTTCCTCGCATGGTGCTTCAGTGATCAATGGTCCATGGAAATCATACCACCCGAGGCGCTCCGGCAGCTCGCTGTGATGGCATATGACAATGCACGAACCTCAGAAAGATTAGGTACTTCGTTGTTAACAACGAACATTCCTCGGCCAGTCGGCCCCAAACACTGTGTGCAACGCCCAACCGAAAACTTCGATGTACGGGCGAGCTGGGCCTCGAAATTTTTAACCGCCAAACAAGGTTCGATCGATCCGATGCGGATGATCGCAGCTCCAGCGTATCGGACCATCCCTAACCGCTGCTACTGAGAGTAGTATAATAAGGCTTAGTCAGCAGGGCTATAGCAAATATAATATTAACTAAATCTTACGTGGCAGAGAGAGAAAGAAAGCTGGCTACTAAATTACAGCTAGTTATAGCATGTAAAAATATGCATTTTACTCTCTTACACGTGGAGTCAAATAGTTATTGTAATAGCTACCTTATTGTATGAACTATTTTTTTGAAAGATATAGATAAAATGGATAAGTATTATAACCACTAGTTGACTATATTATTGTACTTACTCTTGAGACGAGGAAATGCGATTCCGAGCGCGCGGGCAAATCGTTCCGGCCGCCTGACGCGGCCGGGAACTCTACGCACGAACGAACCCACGGCCCCCAACAGAAAACGCGCGAGTTAATACGCATTACGCGGTGCCTACCTCCGTGACCCGAAACGGCGGCTTAAAGCGTTCCCTTTTCTTTCCCCCTCCCTCGCGGGCAACCTCACCTCAGATCTCGCCCCACCCCAACAGTTACTTCCTTCTACTTCTACCTCTCACCACACCAGCGAGCTCCTGTTCCACTGGCCCCATCCACGCCTGTTTGGCTCCCCTCTCCTCTCACCAGTTGGTCCATCGATCTCTTCTCCCCGCGTCGACGGATGGTCCAGCGCTCCAAGAAACCTCCGTTCCGCCGTTGAGTGGTGGCGCGTATCTGGGTTGGATTGCTGGGGAGATAGCCGATAGTGGTGCGGAGTTCTTGGTTGTTTGCTGGGTTGTGTAGTGGCGTGCGTGGGTGGATGGGCTGCACGGGGTCCAGGCACGCACTGCGGGGAGGCGTCCGGGGCGGCCGGTGGCCGTTCGCGCGGAACTGCTCCAGGCCGGCCACCGGGGCAGTGCACCACACCGTCGCCCTCAAGTCCTCCACGCTGGGCTCGCTCAGCCTCGAGCGGGACGAGCAGATGATGGAGTGGCGCGACGACGGCGGTGGCGGCGCGGCGAAGACCACGCCGCCGCCGCAGCAGCTGGTGAGGTTGCCGAGGCAAGTGGTGGGCACGCCGACCAAGACGCCGGTCCACGAGCCCGAGGTGATTAATGTGTGGGAGCTCATGGAAGGACTCGATGACAAGGATGAGGAGGGCGGCGGCCAAGATGAGGAGCGGCGGGAGAAGTCGCCTCCCGGGTCGCCGGAGTTCGATCCGGACATCATCGCCGCGTTCCGGAAGGCGCTCGACGAACTGTCCCCAGCACGAGACTGCCCGGGCGGCGACGAGGAGTGCGTCAAGAAACGCGAGATACAGAGGTTTCCGGGCATCGTGCGAGCGCGGGTCAGCGCGTTCCAGCAGAGGATCAACGCGAAGCTCGCCAAGATGGCGCCCACTCCCCTATCCCCACCCTGGCCTCCGCAGCCGCAGCCGCAGCTTCCGCCCCCGCCAGACAGCGACCGGAAGGTGGTTCTGTACCTCACCAGCCTCCGCGGCATCCGCAAGACGTATGAGGACTGCTGGGCCACGAAGGCCATCCTCCACGGGTACGGCGTGCGCGTCGACGAGCGAGACCTGTCGATGCACGGCGGGTTCAAGGACGAGCTCAACGCCTCGCTCGGCTCGGCGGCCAGGCTCCCGCAAGTGTTCGCTGGGGGCAGGCACCTGGGCGGCGCCGACGAGGTCCGCCGCATGCACGAGGCCGGGGAGCTGTCCAAGGCGCTGGAGGCCTGCGAGATGGCTCCGCCGAGCGCCGGCGGCAAAGGCATTGCCCTGGAGGCGTGCTCCGGCTGCGGCGGCGTCCGGTTCGTGCCGTGCGAGGAGTGCTCGGGCAGCTGCAAGGTGTTCCACGAGGAGGTGGGGAGTTTCAGGCGGTGTCCCGAGTGCAACGAGAACGGGCTAGTGCGGTGCCCTCTCTGCTGCCTGTGAAAACTCGAATTTTTATGGGATTTGTAGTGTGATTTTGCAAGATGTTTGCGGAGTTCAGATGATTTGTACAGAGTATACTTGTGTTACTTTAGGACTGATGGAGTAACATGTTACCGTATTGGTTTTATTTATGTTTCTTTCTTCTCTCTGGAGTTGGATGTGTAGTAGAAGAAATGACTGCAATCTGAAGACAAGAATTTTTCTCACCCTGTGCTTGTGATCTGTGAAGAAAATTGTATGAGTATTGGCTGAATTGTGCCAAACTGAACCACGCGAGCGACTGACAATGAGCTCAGGAGCTATGAAACACCCCAGAATTTGGACCCTTTTTGAAAAATTTTGGAATGTAATTAGATTTGAATACTTTCCCAATTTGGCAAAAGAATGGAAAAACCGCTTTCCTTTTTCTGCTTTCCGCCTTCGCTCTGGGCCGGCGCCGTTCGCGCGCACGCCGCTCCGCCCTCCTTCCCGAAGCCGCCGACGCCCCACGTCGCCGTTTCCGCCAGTGCTGCAGAGAGCGCCTCCGGCTCAAGCCCGCGAGACGCCGACCCACGCGCGAGACGCCACCCCGCCCTTCTCCCCGTGCGGAGAACGCCCGGGCAGCCCGCTGCCCTTGCCGGCGCCAGCGCGAGTCTTCCCGTGGTTTCTCTCCCTCTAAGGACGAATAAGCACTCGAGTGCTGCAGACTCACCTCGCCACTCGCCTCCTTCGCGGCACGGCCCCACCACCCTCTTCTCTGCTCCTCGTGCGGAAAAGGCCGCCGAGCTGCCTCCAAGCTGCGCCACCTGTACACGCCGTATAAAGGCCTGCTTCCACTGTAGATCACCTCCAGACCAACCCCTCTCTCTCCTCAATCCACCGATTGTCCCCTCGCTGCCTCCACCGCCGGCAAGCCGCGCCCCTGAGCCCGGTAAGCCCTAGCTGCAATCGGGAGATTTAGCTGATAAAAATCCAATTCCTCCCTCTGGCACGTGTACCTCTACTCCCTGAACACCATGACGCAACCACCAGAGCGAGAGCGGGAGTCTAGCAGCCGAGCCACAAAGCTCGCCGCCGACCACAAGGCCGTCACTGTGGCTAGGCCACTCCAGCCTCCCCCCGAGCTGAACCGCCACTGCCAACGAGTTCCTGAGGTCCCCTAGATGGTGAAACGACGGCCAATTGGGTCGCAAAGCTGTCGGTTCCCCTCAGCACCGCCGGACTTGTCCCCGCCTTCCCGACGGCCCGCGACCGTCTCTGTTCGCCCTGCTCCCTCCCAAAGCCCTCAAATGGAAACTACTCAACTAACCGCACCGTTTGGCTACGACCGTTCTCCGGGAGCATCACTGCCCCCGCTTCCCCGCTCCGGAGAGCATGCTCCGTTTTCCCGCCTAAGTCGGGGACGCGCGAGGAAGACGACGACGTGCGACCGTCGATCCAACTTCATCCGACCGTCGGCCTCCGTTTAAATCCCAGCCGTTCAATTCGCGCCCCCGCTCCATCCGATCGCCCGGGCGCGTCGAACCGCCCTCATCCGCACCGTCCACGCCGACCACGCGTCGCTCATCGCGTGAGCACGCTCGCACCCGCTGGACTCGCCCGCAGCAGCAGCGTGTGGGCCGCTGCCGCGCCAAAGCCGAGCCGGGCGGTGGTGGCGTGGTTGCAGTACGCCGCCGCCGCCGCACTATGCTGTGGCCGGCCGCATGCATTCATTGGGCCAAGCCAGTTCTCTCACACGAGAGAAAATCCGAAAAATCCCCAAAAATCATAGAAAAATCTAGAAAATTCCCAAAAATACAAAAATACACCATCTTGACCAGAAAAATGCCCTGAGTTCAAAGCTAGTCTCTGTTACTCCAAATTCAAATTTGCTAAGTTTGAATTTCCCTCTTTTGCTAATTCCAAATATACCCAAATACAAATTTCATCGATTTAAAAATACCTTTCCTAGAAAAATGTCCATCCACACACTTCTAAAATGTTTGGTTGAGATTTTAAGCTAATTGGCTCTTTTTGAATTGATTACGTTGATTTGAGCACATTTTGCGTTGGAACTTATGTTATGATTTTATGTGTTTACGCTAGCCTCCGACGTAGCTGAAGTCCCAGTTCCGGAGCCGGAGCCGACTGCTTAGATCTACGACATAGTAGAGATTACGGACCAGCAAGGTAAGTCACATGTTTTTGATCATATTGAATCTCATTCAATTACATTATGTATTTAATGTATTTTCATTATGGATAGTTGCGAACTGATAATTGCTTAAAACAAAGAATTAGAATGGCATGCTATCTAGATAATCCTACCACTGATAAATAGCCCTGTTCACCTTGATGGCCATATTCACCTTGACAACCTTAGTAAGAAATAATGTATGATATCAAAGTAACCATGATCGCCTTATACCACAACTTGTACTACTAAGGTGTTGGCCGCAGGCCGGTAGGATTTCAAAGCTGATACTAAGGTAAAGGTGTGTTGTGGGGAAATCACGTGGTGATCTACGCCCACGACTTTACCTTAGGAAATTGAGACTGAGAAGGGTGTGCTGTGGGAAATCACGCGGTGATTCACGCCCACGACCTTACCCGAGTGAGAGGCTGGTATGGATGGGTGGCAGTAGTGCCAGTGGGCACAGAGGGGATGTGGTTGGATGCCTCAGGTGAAAAATGTAAGGACGAGAACCTTGTGCCAAGTAAAAGACATAGTCAACGCTCAGGCCACAGGAGTTGACTTGTCAACACTGGTCTAGTAGCTGTTCCATTCAATTGAAACTCTACAGGCTGTGACGACAGGTAGACGGGGAGTTAGGTATGCTGCGGGTACCTAACAACGATAGTATTCACTCACCAGCGGCTAGAGAAGAGTATGTGCACAATAGTAGCCGTGACTGGGTGATGCTATCGGGTAGAGTCTATATAAAGAATGGAGAAGTGAACCGACCTGGCTTTCTTAACTCTGTCGCGGGAGTTAAGGGATCGTGTGGGTAAAGTTGAGCAACTCTGCAGAGTGTAACAAATGGTATTCGAATACGCCATGCTTCCGGTTAATGAAGCTGTGTTAATTGGGTGATTCCAATAACAAGGCATAAGTAGGATTGGAGATGATTTAATGTGATAAGCGATGAACGATTCGTTAATCAAAACCCCTGATCTTAAGGAGCAAACATCTTCAAGTTTTGCTTGCTTACAAATAAAACTGCATCCACCCACTGTAATACAGCCAATATACTCCCACCCTTGAAATATCATGCATATAGTAAACCAAGGTTTACCCCTGTGACTTGCTGGGTACAGTGGTACTCATGATTTGCTGAACACAATTAACAGAAGGCCAGTACTGGCAAGATGACGCTGTCGAAGAAGACGCTCCTGAAGAACCAGTCTACTTTGAAGAAGATTGGGCTTAGGATTTAGCCACGCTCAAGCCGTTGATCCTTTTGTGTGTATATGGTGGTGTATGGGCTTACGCGCCCACTGTGTACCTTAACAACAATATAATAATGTAATAAAGTTGGTACGTTTATGTAAGCTGGTACTGTTGTGATGATCACATGTAACCCCAGAACGTCATAGCTGTACACTCCGTACGGTTACGATGTTCCGTATCGTCTCCAGAAATGGGGGCGTTACAAGCTACAGCAATACTACTGCTGTCTTTCCAGTGGCGTCCTCTGTTCCTGCGTTTCCTGAAACTGGTGTCAGGTCTGATCGGCCGGCTCATTCTGTGATGTGCCATCTGAACCACGGAAATGCGTGAAGCGTACGAAGATGCGAAGAAGCGAGGTAGCCAATATTTGTCTCTGATGTTTGTCGCGCGTAGATGCGTCACTGACACGGGCACGCCGACTCTGCTTGCACCTGCACCTGCACGTACTACTACATTGCTGCGAGAGCGCCGATCTGCAGTTTCCCAGATCAGATCAGTGATACCACCGACACACATCAACTCAGCTTGCCGATTCCGGATTCCGGAGAGCATCAGCTCGAACCTTTTTTTCGTGTGTGTGCGCGAGGTATGGAGAGGCATACTTCAACGCATAACGCTAAGGGAGCGAGTACCCTGGAAGCCGTGGAAAATCAACAGGGACAGGGTTCGCTACGCTACTCAAGTTGGTGCCTCCAAGCCTTGTGCTCGGTGTGTCTGCAAGTTCTGCAACTTCGCGTCCTGAACTCCTGATGGAACGAATCATGATTCATGAATGGATTATGCCACCGGTCTCCGTTGGCCCCTCCTACCATCCGCCTTGTCCTTTGGCCCACGACCGACCGGACATGCATGGTATGTAAGGGTGCAATCATGGATATGGACGGATATCGTTTATATTGTATCATATTTCATATTTTTTTAGAGTTGAAGTCGAACACAGATAATATCGGATGTCTATTTCTCTATTCTATATCCGTTTCATAATCTTTCGGACGGTCGGTCAGACGAAAATTATCCGCTTATTTGCATATGACATTGGACAATATGGTACAATCAGAGCAAACATGGAGAAACTAATTACTGAGATGTTGAAGCAAGAACACTCAGTACTCCCGTCTGTTTATATATGATAATTTGCCTATATATTATATTGTTCCTAGGTAAAGTCACAACAGACTTCCTCATGTCACTTGACATACGGATATATACGGACGGATATCACTTATCCCGTATCCTATTCTATATTTTTTCCTCGCCGCAGACCTTCGGTCGGTCGGTCGGTCGGATGAAAATTATCCGCTCCGTTTGCACCCTAATGGTATGTGCACAACTATATATCACTTTCCAAAAAAATATGCTAGCACAAAAAATGATTTTGAATCAGAAAAGGGCCTATTTTAAAGTGGAACACACATTAACCTCACATAGAAAACTTCATTTTCTACAAGGAAACTGGAAAGTTTCTAGCACTCCAAACAAGCCCAAAATGTTTATGCTAAGCCATAAATTCCAAGAATACGGCTGTTCTGCTTCAGGCAGTAATGTCTTGCTTCCTATGGCCATGTTGCGCCACAGGAGAACATAAGATGTAATTTCATTTAGAAATCAAATAGGCCACAAGTAACGGGCCTGGTTAAGGCTGAGAAGGCCAGTCCAAAAGAGTCCCCGTTTTGGGCCGCCAAACTGGCCGAACGGCCCGAGCCTTTTCGTCTCAGCCTAGGCACAGCGACGTCAAAAAGGCTAAGCCATAGCTAGCCTGCCTCCTGCCATCATCCAATGACAGCCTGTGAGTTCGTTCGTGCCAGCCAGGCCTAAAAGGCTTAATAAAAGTCCGAGCTCCAAATGCCAGAGCGCACATCGGGTTCGTTCTCCTGTCCTGCACGTCGCCATAATCTGATAATCAAACGGAGGTAATAAGCTCAGGCCATTTTACACGCTGCAGATGAGATAAGCAGGTGCTTAACTGCACATACAGTACCAGACAAATCAAAACCTGAGGCGCCCAGCTCACGAATGAAGCCTGCTTCTAGCTTGTCAGGGTCGATCCGATCGAATTCCTTGACGTACGTGCCCACCATCTTGTTCCGGGAAATCCTTTTGATCATCCTCGCGCGAGCCACACGTTGCTGTAGCTACGAAAGCTACGGTTCATCTCTGTCAAAACCAGTGTGCGGTACCGCAATTATATGGGGCAATGAGAACGTAACACCAACCAGTGCCCCGGCCGACTAGGCTCCTTTTCTTTCCCGTTTGTTTGGGTTGGGCAACTTTTTTGTCTCGCGATAGCTGCTGTACGTGACAACGCTGACAGGGATGGATGTGGGAGTAATCATGTATTGTGATGGCAAAATGCCTGCCTTGTAATCATTTCTCCCTGCATTACATCGACCGGGACAGAAATACTTCTACTCACTAAATGCCTTTACGACTGACAAACTCAAATAAACAGACAAACTAGTGGAAACCACAGACAAACACATCTTGTACATGTCATATAGCACGCCGAAAATATAAGAAGGAAATAAGAGCAGGTTAGTTGCTGATTCATCTAGAATAAGACCGGTTAGTTGTTAGTTGCTCAGCAATATTCGTCACGTGTATTTTTCATTGTGCGTTGTATTTTGTTATTCGAATTTGGTTGGATCCGATGATCTGATCATCTAAAGAGTTCAATTACATTTCACTCGAAAGTTAAAGCAATCGGGCCAACAAGTTCTATTAGAACTCATTACCCAACTAGTCTATGATTCTGAATTAGTTGAAATTTTCGAACTATTTGGACATGTTCCAACCAGTATGACTGGTTGTGAGCAATGCAAACCGCTCAAAGATTATAATTGGATCATCTTCATATCCGTGATGGACTATGCATCAAACGTGATACCCAAAGATGCTTGCACCAACTGAAGTCAGACATGACTACTCTAGATGTTTCCGACTACAACTCTTCATTGTCTTCGACTGGGACTTTGCTTTGTCTCCAACTAGTATAATATTCTCTTTGTCGAGTATAACTATATTCCTTTTTCATCTGAAACTCTTATTCCAAAAGCTATTTATACATTCTGTACGCCTCTGGGTAGAAAACACATTGCAAGGCATATATAGGTATAGACATGTCATTATATCAGAGTGTTTTGTAACTTTTTGATACAGTTATCTCGTCAATTATATGCCCGTAATTTTTTCTCTCAAAGATTTTTATATTAAATCTTTATATCGTGATCTATCATTCTTCGTTGTTTGTGTCTAGTCTATTCGTTACGTGACATTATGCATCTACAAATAACATCTCTCCGGCTACCAGAGACTGAGCTACGCGTGTAAAGCCACCACATAGTCTATTATGGCTGTCCCCTCAGTGCTGGGGTTTGTGGAACGGTAACTGCCCCAGTGCCTTATCCTTTTCGTCCCAAGCAGAGAGCGAGATGAGACGTTAACCTCCATTAATTATGGCAGCCGAATCGCGGTAGTGGCGTTGCATGGCTTTGTGGTTTGTTTACGCGAGAGATCAGATAGCCTTTCGAACAACAAAAAGGACAGGGAGTTGGTAGGAGTCCAAATCCAATCCGACGAGAGCGCAGAGATGAAAAGAAGAAAAGGAGCCGGCCGGTAGTTGCAGTAAGTGCTGCAGGCATCGCCGCTCGCTATCAGGAAAGGGCTTTTCCGGCTGCACAAGTAGAGGCGTTAGAGAGGGGCTTGTTATGCTTCTCTTTCACTTGCTTAAAGAACAAACCAACAAGCGCAGGATCTTCCCTATCGCAAAGCACTTTTCAATTTTCACGATCGTTGGGAAACCTTTCCTACTGCTTCTTGATCACGAAATCATTGTATAGCCAACCAGAGGACACAGCGTCGCGACACACACACACACCCCAACAGTGGGCATCAATCATCAGTAGCCCATACGTACACATTCTGTATGTACAGCAATCAAGCAGTGCAGCACTTAACAAGGCGCAGAAAGAAATTTATGACGCTCCTTGTTCAGTCAGGGCCTCCTGTCCTTCCTTGCTCTCCCCATCGGATTACTGTATGGAATGAGAAATTTCAGGCGAGCGATTGGCCCAACCGGTGATCGAAAGTACCACCACTCCCGCTTCACCTGTCCCTGTCCATCAAGTTGGGGAGGTTGGCGTGGAGCCCCACTCCCGTTTGGGTTATCATCCGTCGTCTTCCTGATCGGAAAACGAAAACGGAAAGAGAGAGAGGGAGAGCGCAAGACGGCAAGCGAAGGAAAGAAGCCCGAAAAGGCAACGAGAGGCGTGGCCGCGTTGGCCAGCAAGCAACTGGGCGACGCAGAGACTCCGGTGCCAAGCCGCGTGTGCCGCCGGGCGCTGATCGATAGCGCTCTCGCAATTTCGTAAACTCGCTGCCATTTCCCTGATTTTCCACGGCTCGCGACGTGAGATCGAGAGCGACGTTTGTGTTCGTGCTTGCGCGCGCGCGCGCGCGCCCATCCCCGTTCCCGTTTGCTGTCGTTGAACGGGCCCGGTTGCCGTATCGGGAAGACGTTTGGATCTTGTGGCTTCTGCGCGTGTGTGCGCCTGCCTGCCGAGCCGACTGGAGGTTTTTATCGTGTGTGGGGATGATTTGCGGAGTACGTTGTTGCGTGTTTGCTTCCGGTCTTTCGTGGCTAGTGCAATTCATAAACCGACAAGAAAAGCCATTGTGAATCTTGAGTACGTTTCTTATTTGAGCACGACTGCGAGTGATATCAGGAGAATGAGATGGGGCAGTGAAGCATGTACCGACATAGGTCTCCCGCTGGAGGCTAAAAAACGGGCGAACTGGCCGACTTAGCTAATAGCTGGCTAGCTTGTGATGGAAGACGGGGCTCTCCAATCTCTACCGTGGTGACACCCGTCGCGGTTGAATCGGTCGTAGTTCAACCGGCAAGGCAGCATTGAAACACTTTTAAGTCCTTTTCCAAACGATTTTAGTTTCTAATTTATTTTAATTTTTGGCTTATTTAACTAAGAAGTTATTTATAACACGTGGGTTTCTAATTTCGACTCACATGGTCGTTTGTTTTTTTGGTTTTTTTGTCTTTTATTCTTTTGTATTATGTTGGCGATATGATAATTTTTTATTTTTTAAAAGATTAATACCTATTATAGTATAATTTTAATCATGAGTCAAGAGTTATAGCTAAAAATTTAAGTTGTAAGCTGCTTAAAGCATCACCTTATTTTCAAGGCCGTGGAGCGTTGATCGGAATGTTGCAATCATCCGTGGAGCGTTGATCGGAATGTTGCAATCATACGAGCCGACGTTCAACAGCACGTCACGGTCGTATAGATGGAGGAGGGAAGCATGGACACGGGCCGTTTCGACGGCACGTCACGGTCGTACAGTTGGGGGCACGCGGGAGGAAGGGTGTTCCAGCTGCCTACATCGCGAGAATGATGATGGCCTACTTGCGCCCAGCTGATTTTCCTGTCCCGGCTGGCCGGCTCTGTAAGGTGGGTGAGAATTGCGGATGAATGCAAGCCCTGTTTCTGTGTTAGCCATACTTCGCGCAAGTAATAAACATGTTAAGATGGTTCATCCGCGTTTTTCCCATTCAAATACGACTGTTCATTTATTTCGTTACGGTAAAAAATTAAGGCAATAGAATGTGGTGACATGTGAAGATGTCAAATGCAAACAGCTGTGGAGTGTCCGATGAAAAGGAGAAGGGAAATGTCAACCGTAGGATAACCTAGCGGTGTATCACGTTGTCTCTCTGGTTGACGATCAGAATTTGATTCCCACCAATTATAGGTTGGATGGGTTATTTGTACGAATTTTCTATTATGAATTTTCGGTATTTGAACTTGTGATGTGTGGGTTGTGAGTCTTCAGTTAATTACACTTGCCAGCTATTCCTACTATCTCAAAAAATAAAAAGTAGAAGGGAAAGGAAAAAATCCAAATAACACCCTAAAGTTTGCTCAAAAGTTTATCCAGTAGCCCGAACTAAGAAAGCAGATATTTAACCTCGAACTTTTGTAATTCAATTCAAATAACACCATAACCCCGTTTCGAAAGATGATATTGCCTGTGTGGCATGATAAGTGGACGACTTACAACACAGGATGATACACTGGTAAAGTTTAAGTGAATTATAAGCGGGACCTACAGGATCTTCTCTCTTAAATCGAAATAGAGAGGGTGAAACTATAGGAGATGGCGTAAGATCGAGAAGACCGACTAGAGTAGGTGAATAGTCATTTCTAAATATTTCAATTAAAATTTATTTAAACTATTTGGCTAAAATCAAGTATATAATGTGGAAACTTAAAACAATTTGGTTTAGCACTAATAAAACCTAATTCAACTAGATTCACCTAAGAGCACAAACAACTTAAGTCCATGTCAAAGGTTTACAATTCTAGAAAGCAAGCGATCAATTTAATTATTTGAATGCAAATTACTTGAATGTAAATTGAGCATAAGAAAATAAACCATAATTTATGCGGTTTCTTTTTACCATGGTGATCAGAAACTTGTCGGTCTCCCCTTGTTCACGTTGAGGTTAGCCCAAACGAATTGGATCGGCTCCATGAATTAAGCCGAAACACCTCAATCCACTAAGGTTACTCTTCCTTCACTCCGAAGATGGCGAGCACCACACCACCCACAATTCGCCGACACTTCTCACAATTTTCTTTGAGAAGCTCACCGCTCACGACGCCTCCAAGCCATCTAGGAGTCAACAAATTCCATGAGTAATAAGTCAATTCCCTCGCTTGACTCTCACCACGTGCAACAAAATGCACAAACGCAAATAGACATTAAGTCCAACTCTAGATGCAATACATGCACTCTACATCACTCTCCTTACTTACAAGATGTAACATATGCACAATTGAGAGGAGGACCTCACACCAGCTCAAGAGAATAGAAAATGGGTCGAGCAACGACATCTCCAATCGGCCACAACGGTGTATTATACAAGAAAACTTATACCCCACATAAAAAAACTAGCCGTTGAAACCAAATACTTGAAAAAATTAGGATTATCTAAAGTACCGGCTGCAAAACTACGGTACTTCCATTCCCCTCGTAATGGTCAAAAAAATTAGCCGTTAGAAGCAAAGGAACAGTCAAATCCGATAGTTCCATTGTACAATTTTCGGTAGCTCCTATCATCGGAAGTATCGCTCCCACATGTGGAACTACCACTCTTGTGGGGAGGAGAAGACCACCACATAGCCACAGGTGCTTTTTGGAAAATGTATCGCTACATAAACTAGACATTCTGCAGATCGGAAGTGCCACTCACACAAAGTCAATAGTTCCATTTGCTGATCGGACCGCTCACACAAAACCGATTGGACCGCTCACATAAAGCTGGTCAAAAGTTCCGATCGTCGATTACACTAGTCTCCGACCACATTGTCTGAATTAACCACACAGGTCTCTGACCATGCTGGTTTGACCACATTGGTTTTGACCACTCAGGTCTCGACCATGTTGACCATGTTGATATTTGACCACGTCGATCTCCGATCACACAGATCTCCGACCACTACGTCGATCTTCGATCACGTTGTCATAATCACATCAGCTCGACCACCTCCATTTCAACCACACAGGTCTCAACCACGCCAGTTTCTACCACGCTGGTTTTGATCACACAAATCTCGACCACGTCGGTTCCGACCGTCTTGGTTCGACCACGCTGGTCTTCAATCACACAGATATCGACGCTGTCGGATTCAACCACTATGATCTTCGTCCACGTCAATCTTTGATCACACAGGTCAATGACCATGTAGATCTTCGACCATACAAGTCCTCCAATCACCAACAGATACGGTAGTTCCGCGATTACAACGCCGGTAGTTTCGGTCAGCGGTAGCACCACAGACTACATAAAGTCATCCTCAGATGTGGAACCTAACCTATTTATTCAACTCATGAAAAATGTTAGTCTACAAATCAATTGCTATCAATTACCAAACTTCACTATGAACACATAATGGAGGGACTGGATTCAACAATATCTGTATTTTGGTAATTCATGACAATCTCAACAAATAATGAGATGGAAATATTGAGTTAAGAGTATACAACATAAACATAACATTTGTATACTCTAAGATAAGCTTTCAAAGCAAAACTTACTTATCTAATTGTCATTAATCATCCAACCATTAATACAAAATTGAGAAATTAGATGACAACCCGATTGCAAATGAGTATATATGAACTGCACAAGCTATATATAATCAAAGGATGTGTTTCAAATTAAAGATCCTAAATATGTGTATCAAATGAAACATGGATCAATACTTATGAAATCTCAAAACATAGAGTGAACGCTCCCTAAATGTGTGCATACAAATATGTGTAATGAAGACATATGCACATATTTATTTTGGACTATTTGTGGAGTTTAATCTATATTTTGGATCCAAGGAATGCATTAATATATAAGAATGCATTTTCGAATGCATAGCTCTTTGATTTCACCTTTTCATCCAAATGTGACTAAGCAACAAATATTTAATAAATAAGGTTAGTCTCACAAATGCATTTGCCATTATCACAAAAACCTTATAATAATATTTGTCAATATCATCAAAACCAACTTAAATGGACCTTGATCTTTCATATGGTGCTTATGGAAGCACGGGCGTGAGCTTGATAGGGAGAAGCCCTTGTAGGCTCTATATGTTATTGACCCAACTTAGCTAAGGTGTCATCCTATGTAGCAAAACAGTCCACTTATCAGGCCACGAGGGCATTGTCACCATGTAAAACCGAGTTAGGGTGTTATTTGAACTAGATTGTAAAGTTGGAGAGTTAAATAATTGATTTTATAGTCTAGGGTATTAGACGGATTTTTAAGTAATATTTGGTAAGTTATATGGACTTATTTAAAAGGGAAACGTAGAGAACATTCCAAACAGCTGCAGTGTTACACCGGCACGGAATCGCCAGTATTAACAGGCAGCCACTCTAGTTGTTCCATAAAGAAACAACCAATTAAGTAAAAGAATTTACGGTTCTAGTTCGATCAATATGCATGAATCTGATGTGGCGGAGACATTCCACTCCATTTCAAATGCTTTCTTATTGCTATCTCCTACTTCACAATAGTTATTCAGTTCCATTTTGAGGTTCTTCTGTTGATTCTTTTTTTCCGTGCAGCACTCAACCTACCTAATAAGCACATTTGTTGTTCCATAATGTCCCACTGATTGACAAAATTGGCATTTGTGTTTTTTTGCTTTATTATATTACGAAGTTCTTTTACTAATAGACCAATAGTACTCCCTCTGTCTTTCTGTCAAAAAGGAGGTTTTTTGCGTGTGTATGTACAAAATACAGAAAATATAGGTAGGCTTTGGTGTAATTTATTCTGTACTCACGCATACAGTTGCAACCTGTAGAAAGTTCTGAATATTTCAATCACTGAAACGTCGCCTTTTGACCTTTCAAAATGTGCCGAATCAGAGTTCTCCCCTTTGATCCCGAACTAAATTTAGTTGAATCAATCTTCATTCTTCAATTTCCATGTTCTCACTTTTCTATGCATCAAAATTACATAAGTCAGAATTGACAATTGGCAAACGCAATTTTAAAAACTGACGTACACCTAACATGTTCTCCTCCCAGTCATGTTATGATGGTCAAAGGAAAAACAAACCCACGTATCAAATTTGACTCTCTTTCCTAAGAGCAACTCCAAGAGATTAGCCAAAAAAAATATCTAAATTTAGTGATTTAGCTATTCTCTAAAATGAATCTCACTAAAAAAAACAAGACTACTCCAACAGGCTATCTAAACTAGAGGGCGCGCGGTGGGTCGCGTACGCGCGGGAATGGGGCGCAGCGTGCGGGAAGGAAACGCCGACCGCGCCAAGAGGCTGGATGGTGAGCGAGGTAGGCTATCCAAAAATAGAGAGCGAAGGAGGAGGGATGGAGAGCTACTAAATTTGGAGAGTCATTTACAGAGTCTGTTGGAGACGTTTTTTCTCTAATAATAGCTAAATTTACCTTTAGAAAATGATTTAGCTCTTCTCTTAGAGTTGCTCTAACGATTTTTCAGTTCCGGTGACACTGTCAACTTGTTTGACAGGCATGAGCGTAGGCAAGCTGTCTTTGGCGTGAAAGAAAAGAGCCCTTTAATTATAAGAGCACACTCCATAATTCTAAGGCTAATTGGTATTCTTTCGTGCTAAAATATGTTCATGCAACACGTCTATGCTGACAAATCATCAGCTCAGAAAATATATCAATATGTTCTATTAAAAAAAATAGATGTCAAACAAACAAAAAAATTGATGGATATCACGATGGGAGAGATTTTTTTTTTTGATTTTGAAGGGGGGGGTGTTAGTAAGGCCCTGATCGGTTCGGCTTGAGCTTCTGGCTTCTAGCTTATTTTCACTATTCATAAATTTCGTCTTTTTCTGAACTTTTGGTTTTTTGTTGAGCTTTTTTGCCGGTTCTTTTTTTTTCTGTATTCGTTTGTATTATATATATTGGGCTAACATATTTTTTTATAATATCGTCCTCGAGCTTTCTGCAATATGTCCACATCAAAAACCGTACAATCACTTCTTCGTTCGGTTTTGCAAAAAGTACAAGGATGTAGTGTAAGGTGGTGATCGGTTCGGCTGAAAAGCTCATGGATTATGGCTGAAAACATCAGAGTCGATGAAAAAAGCATCAGAGTGATGAGACTTATTTAGCATAATTAAATTTAAAAATATAAAAAATATGTTGGCCCATTACGTATAATACAAACAAATACGGGAAAAAAGAACCGGCAAAAAAACTCAACAAAAAGCCAAAAGTTCAGAAAAAGACGAAACTTATGGATAGTGAAAAATAAGCCAGAAGCCGAAGCCGAATTGATCAGGGCCTAAGGATGCGCTTCTATATTTTTTAAGTGATTTATATAATTTTTAAAGTAGAACTAAAATAGTGAATACTGATTACTTGTCTTTTTATATGCTTTGAGAATTATACCATTTTTGTTAAAATGAAAAATATGAAAACACTACTCAAAGTATAATAGGTTTCTATCAATCGCAATGCGGAACTTATTTAATTTTCCCTTTCAAGTGAGTTGTGCACTTGGAGAGCTAACCCATGCATAAGAGGGTTAAGTTTTTTTTTGCGCAAATCTAAGCAAATGCCCTCCAATTTTCTCTCTATGAAGTAATCTGTACCAAACCATATTTTGCGCTTAGTTTGTTAATTATTATACAACCAAGGGAAGGGATGGATTGTGGTAGAAAGTAAGGGAACTTAGTATTTATGTCCAATCAATAGTTCTCTATAAGTTGCCTCTCGATTCTTAGAGCAACTCCAAGAGTCTTGTTAAAATAGAGACACCTATAATGTATTTTGAAGAGTCATTCCAACATTTTTTTATATTTTGTTCCTTCAACTCTAGCAGACTCTATATTTTAGCTATATTTGAATATAGGGGCACATATATGCGCCGTGAATTGTCATCGCGGCACATAGCATGTGCCGGCTTTCATTAGGAAATAAAAGGCACATATAACTGTCGTGGTTATCTATGTGCCCTCGAAAAGCATTCCAAGGCACTTACTTAGATAAAGGGCAAAATATATGTGATGTTTATATTGTTCTGTACTGTAGTGTTTTACACATCACAAGCTTGCGGAGCAAACGAATGTCAGTGGAGCAAATGAAGAATGGGATGCGACCCGCCAGGAGCTTGCGGGGCCGGCCGGGCACGCGGGGAGGGCCGGGCGCCGCCGGGACCACGCAGAGGCGTGCGGGCGCCTCCAATCCTGCGTCCGCAGGGGGGAGGGGGGAAAGGGCGCCGCGGGAGACTTCGACGCGGGGGAGGTCCGCGCGGGAGGGGGCACGAGAGGGAGGGATTCCGCGTGGGAAGACGACCGACTAGCGCGGGAAAATGGAAAAATGAGCGGGAGGAAAGCAGCTAGCGAGCCGCGATGCCTCGCCAGGTTTTGCGAGCGAGATGATGGAATTCGGCTCCACTGCAAAATAGATAACAGGATAAAAGAGCTGTTGGAGGGTGTTTTTTCCTTGGATCATCTAATTTGGAGAAAAAGTGCAAGATAAAAAGTCTCTTGGAGATGCTCTTGGGCCATCTATAATATAGACAGTGCTAGATTTATCATCTCATTACCATATTATATTGATGCTAGATTTACTTTTTTCTACAGTGTTTAGCATCTTTTTTCTCTTCCAGATAAAATGTAGCTTCTTTTTCTCTCTTCCTACACTCTCCCTCGATCCGTGGCGCAGCAGCCTCCATCTGGCAGCAACTGTTGGGGAAAATCTTTTTTTATTGTGAAGCACGGGTGAAAGTACATGCATCGGTTCTATGATTTTTTTTTTGCTAGCTCCGATCTCATTAATGGTTGGTACCAGTACTATCTTCTCTCTCTCTCATCCTCTAGCACCGATTTTACTCTACCCTGTTGATGGCCTTAAGCCATATCCAATGTGGCGAAAGACCAGTGCTAGAAGAGGAGAGAGAATTCTAGCACGATCTATCCGTTGGAAGGGGACGGTGCTAGAAAAATTTTTATGAAACCGGTGAACTTAGATATGCATAAAAATTGCACGGGCTCACCCGTAGCGCGTTTGCCGCCGCTGCTCACCGTATGTTCCTTAGGCTGGGGATACCGCCGCCGCTGTCTCACCGTGGATATTGTTGTTGGTTACTATAAGGGTATTTCTATAATTTTTTAATTGAGAAAAGAAAAAAATAAATGCAGGCGGGGTCACCTGTCAGTGAGCCACGCGAAGAGATAAGGGAGAGGGGACTGTGTCTCCTCCCCGTGCGCATGCACGTGCCCGTGTAGTCGCTTCGGCTTCGCCCAGATCTAGCGCACCTGCAGGCGATTTCGGCGGCGTGTGAGGGAAACGGCAACCGGAGAGGCGGTAGCGAAGGCGCGGGCTGACCCGGGTTCCTTGGAGCTAGCCGCTTGCGTCACCACACCGCAAACCCCCGTCTCCTCTTAAGCCCCGTTTCTTCCTCCGTGCGGTATCTCTCGCTCGATCCTGATTTGCTCCTCTTGGGTCTTCTTCCTCTCTGGTCTTCGGGTTGTGTGGAGGATTGGTGCTTATGCACCATCTCCGATTGAAGCCTTTGCCTTTGATTTCCGTGCGAACCCTATTGTGGTGTGAGGGGAAATCCGAAGGTTGAAGGTTAACCCGAGGGAGGACAAAGGCAGTGACGATTCCCTGTTGCTTTTGAGTGCACTCAGTCGGTGTATTCTTGTGATTTTGTGCGGCATCACCCTGACCTTCGACTCCGGCATCGGCTATCCGAGGTTGGAGAGGGCACTGTATCTCCGTCAACCACACTCTTCTTCTGCATCGGCATAGAGGGGCGCTAGGTTTGCTGGGACAGCACTCTTGAGTATGCCTTGCCCTGGTCGTCTTGTTCTTTACCGACATGAGTTGCTTCTGGACGGCTTGGAGTGCCATCTGCACCGTGAGTATTCTTGATTCTTCTGCAAATATCAGCGGCTATACTTGTTCTTTAATTTCGGTTCAAGTACTTGGAATGCTATGTTTACTTGTGGGCTCAGATCTTGTGCTCTGTGATGAACTAGTCGAATACTGAGATGGGTCTTGATAACAGGATTAGATTTGAGCTCTAGTGCTTTGGCCTCTGCTGATTGTACCGTAGCTAGTTGTATTTTGGTTGAGCAGATTTGTTAACATGCAATTGAATTTGTTGAGTATGCAGCAGTCTCTTTTGTCCAATTCTGTTCAGATCGGATCATTTATGTGCTCGATTCATTTAATGGTTGTTGCTTAACTGTGTGGAACTCTGAGAATACTGCCTGTTATTCCATTGCATGTGAAAATTTAAAACTGAAATTCAAAGGGTGCTTTTCTTTGTGTTTGCACGGTTTTGACAGTAGAAACTTATTTAGAGTTGAAATCCTGATTTCTAGTTATCAGATCTTAATGAAGAGTTTCGATATTAGCATGAGAAGGCCAAGATCAAAAATCTTGAGCAACTCTGTTATGAGAGCAAGTTTAAAGCAATTACTTTGTCATATGTTAGATTTAATTACTTCTCTGCTTAGAGGACCGCATGACATGTTATTTTCAGCAGTATTGTGGTTATATACGTTGGATATATACATGTGTATAAATGGCATGATGGAATTACATCATTATATACAATTTATGTCATTTATATTCTACTAGAAATGTTTTAAATTTATACTTTATTTAGCTGGAATTAAAACTGCAAATATGCTTATCCCGCTTTATTTACAACAGTTGTCGCTGCCGGCTCACCATGGATGTTGTCGCCGTAGTCGGCTCGCCATGGATGGAGATCGAAGACATGATGGAGACTATTTAAGAGACGGTGGCGCAATTTGGTGAAGGGAGTTGGAAGAAGGTGTGGAGAGGATCACGTAGGCCTCGCCGGCGGCGATGAGGACCATCGGAGCCAGCGGAATCAGCGACAACGCTGTTGCCTTGGAGACAGAGAGTAGAGATGGGAATGCCAGACGCGCGATACGGATGAGGGAGAGATGAGAGATAGGGCTGGATTTTTTATATGTGGAACACTGGTGAAAAAAGAAAACTAGTATTAGTATAATGTGGCAACGAGATGGCAAATCTAGCATGTGTATATTGTATAGCCTTATGGCCTATTCTTTTAAGCTTTTAAAAGCTGTTTTTAGCTTTTTTACGATAACTAACTTTTAAACAGAATCTTTTTTAAGATAAGGTCTACTAGTTAATTGTAATTCATACTATATCAACTTTATTTATATCGACAAAAACCGCACATAAATTTCTATTGCTATATAATCCCTCACACAAATAACCTAAAAGTCACAAACCATAACTAAAAACCATAAACTTTAATTAAAAAGAACAAGTAAGAGCATCTCCAACAGTATGAGTCCAATAGTACTAACTTTTAATACATAGCTCATACATAAATAGCCTCACATGATACTCTCACATAATCTTGGAATGTGTGTATGAGACTAGCTCTTGATAAAGAGATAGCTTTTCTCTCTCTTCTATTAAAATATGAAATAATATGCTTAGAGCTAACTCATAAGTCACTATTGGAGATGATCTTAGATGCCTAACTTAGAGCATCTCCAACAGTATGAGCTAGTTACTAGCTGTAAGATAACTTCTCCAATAGTACTAACTTTTAGCACATAACTCATAACATAAATAGCCTCAGAGCATCTCCAATAGTGACTTATGAGCTAGCTCTAAGCATATTATTTCATATTTTAATAGAAGAGAGAGAAAAGATAGCTTTTGATCAAGCTAGGCTCATACACACATTCCAAGATTATGTGAGAGTATCATGTGAGGCTATTTATGTTATGAGCTATGTGCTAAAAGTTAGTACTATTGGAGAAGTTGTCTTAGAGCTAGTAACTAGCTCATACTGTTGGAGATACTCTCACATGACACTCTCACATAATCTTGGAATGTGTGTATGAGCCTAGCTTTTGATCAAGAGCTAGTTTTTCTCTCTTTTATTAAAATATAAAATAATATATTTAGAGCTAGCTCATAAGGGCGTCCGCAATGGTAATAGCTAGTACTAGCTATATAGTCAGCTGACGTGGAGGTGAGAGACAAAAGCAAAGACTATTTTATACTGTTGGACCCACATGCTCCTCTCTCATGTTCTTGGACTACGTGAAATAGATCAGCTATTTGCTCGTCGCTAGTGACTACTCTCTCTCCTACTTTTTCCTTGCCACATCAGATCTAGCTAACTAAATAGCCAGCTGTTGGAGACGCTCTAAGTCACTGTTGGATATGCTCTTACAATCTCCTTGCCAGCTCAACTCATATAGCGAGCGAGAGTGGAATGCGCCATTCACCATTAAATGCAGGCGTATTAAATTACTTTTTTTAAAAAGGAAGTGATCATATTACACTTTTAGTCCTTCCACTACCGAGAAAAAACAACTATAGGGTATCTAAATTTAAATGCCGATGAAGCTAAACGTTAGATTAATTATCAGTTGAACATACTGCATCTTTTGCTAAAAGGAACAACACTCCTTTTATGTTTCCATGCCTAACTCTGACCCTTTGTTTTCCACGAAAGAATGGTGTTGGCTATTCTATGAAAGGATTCCTATCGGAGTAAGAAGACCGGAACCAACGAAGAGCAAAGCTGATGATTTACGCATAAGAGACGTGCTTGGACCTGGGAGTGAACCATGGGTATAGACCATGAGTTTTGGTTCGGTACATTCACTTATTCTCAGCCGTTCAATATAGCTCATCCAACGGTTCTCATGATCTTAACACCTCCGGTGTCTCTGAGTGGTGTGCAGGAGTGGTGCTAGGTGCAGTTATACCCCTCGTTAATTAACGGCTAGATGCAGTGGAGGTGTTAACACCTCCAACACCTCTACGTGGACCGAACCAATTCTCATAGACCATGTGGACACTGCTTTGGCAGTTGCCAGGCTCCTGGGCAGGTTACCATGGCTACACGTGCCAGCCCCGTGTACCACAGGAGAGATGTTTGATGTGCATGGGGTTGATGCAGTGTTAAAGATGACTGCCGCGGTTGTTGGACATATCAGACGTCCTAAGATACCATAAAACAACTGTGAGCTTAACACCAAAAGGGAGAATAGTTTCTGTCACATGGTTAAACTTCCGTCTAGCTCCACCCCCCAACTACTCGGTTTAGCGTCCTGGCGATGCAAATGCACAAATCAAACCATGTAGCAAAACCAATCGCGAGAAACACCGTAGCATTATTGGAAATGGTCATCACTTGCTGGCCCGTGTAAAGGCGTGCTACAGTATATATACGGCCCCAATTTGAAAACCACAAGCAAATACGCAGCACGTTCGCGCAGCGCAATTATAGATCGCATCTAAAATACTACTGTATCCCTACTTTTGCCTGTCAGTACAATACGGTCTTACGGCTGTTGCACGATAACTGTGGTCCGGAGTTTGTCTTTGCGCGTAGATATACCAACCCGTTGAACCGATCGGTAATCGTATCCACCAGTGAAGCAAACTATTGACCCAACTTCTGCCGTCAAAGCTTTTAAAAAGACAAACGAAAAAAGAAAAGAAAAGAAAAGCAGGGAGGAGGAGAGAAAGGGCATGCCGTTCAAAAAGTACAGCTCAGAGTGTGCGTGCAGAAAACGAACTCCAGAAATGCGACCTTGTTCACCGCTAAAAAAATGCATCAGTGCAATCAAGGAGTTTCGAAGGTCCTTGTTCTTTTTTAACTTTTGAGCTCTGTTTTTATTTTTTTCTATAATAATTAATTTTTAAATAAAATAGTTTTAAAATTAATCTATTAGTTAATTGTAGTACATAATGTACCGACTTCATTTATATTGACAAAAATTGTACGTAAATTTTTGTTACTCTGTGATCGTTTTGGCTTCAGCTTTTAGCTTCCGCTTATTTTTCACTATTCATAAATTTTGTCTTTTTCTAAACTTTTGGCTTTTTGTTGAGCTTTTTTGCCGGTTCTTTTTTCCCGTATTTGTTTGTATTATATGTAATGGGCTAACATATTTTTTTAAATTTAATTATGCTAAATAAGCATCTGCCAGCTATAGTGTTTTTTTTCAGCTAGCTATAGTACTTTTCAGCCATAAGCCACAAAAAAAGCCCAAATGATCACCACAGCAGGTACAATAAGGCTTAGTCAGCAGGCTATAGCAAATATAATATCAACCAAATCTTACGTGTGGCAGAGAGAGAAAGGAAGAGAGAGAAGGAAGCTGGCTACTAAATTACAGCTAGCTATAGATGAAATGGACAAGTGTTATAACTACTAGTTGGCTATACTATTGTACTTGCACTAAGAGCAAGGCTAATAATACAGCCTTTAGCTGGCTGTATGGACACTTACAGCACACTTATCAGCCCATTCATATAGTAGTTTACAGCCAGCTGAAAGCTGTATGACCCACCCTTTTCTCTCACAAAGTTTCTTGGTTCTTGTGCTTCAGCTGGCTGTAAACTTACAGCCCACCTCTTCTCTCTCCTCCACCTCAGCATACAGTCTACTAAGAGCAAGTCCAATAATAGAGCCAAGTGCTTGGCTATAAGTCAAGTTATAAGAGCCAAGTTATACAATAATTTGTCTACAAAAGTTTTTTTTATTATTATATGGTACCATGTCTCACATTCTCTTTCCTACTCCTCCTCACATACATTTATTATCTGGGCCCACCACTGCATAGGCTCCCGTGTGCAGCTTGTTGCTTGCATGAGAGCCAAGCTCTCATCTCTCTCCTCTCTTCTCTCCTCCACATCAGCAAAAATGCTAACTAGCTTGACTATAAGACCATTATTGTACTTGCTCTAACAGCCTCTTAGACAGGCCCGGCTCTGGGGGTAGGCCGTGGGGGCGCCGGCCTAGGGCCCCGGGCTAGGGAGGGCCCACCCCCACCCCCCCGCGCGCTCAAGCCGCAACGGCCCAACGCCCCACGCCGAAGGCGAAGCGCGACGCCGACTACTATCGGCGAACGTGAACTCCGTCCGCGGCACGGCCGGCGTGAATACGTGATCGACCGACGACCGCATCAAGGGCTCAAGGCTGCCATCAACGTCGCGTCGCGGGGGGGGCACGCGTCGTCTACTCGTCTCTGCGCCGACATCGTGGGCTTGTGGCCGCCCGCCGTGGCGCCATCGGCCGATCACTCGCCGATTCTGCCGAGGTGCCGACTCGCCATCATCACGTCGTACCACGCACCGCCAACTCGCCGTTCGCTCTCGCGCCTTGCGCCCGATCACTTGGGGTCGTCTCGATTCCATCTGCATCCGCCGCCGCGCCGCATCGCGAGGTGAGGCAAGTAGGCAACAATTTACATCTAGTGATCTACTCATCTACTTCAAAAATTAGGTTAGGATTTTATGTTCTTGTTGTTTACTTTACTTTGTAAATTACAGGGTTTAGAATGTTGACATTGATTTCGATGTTATTATTAATGATTTTGCATCAAGAAGTGCTAGAAGAAGTTTCTTTTTATGAAAGACATTGGATATTTGTCGCTCCTATTTGAGGTAAATTAATTCTTACTAGTTATATTTGGTTTATAAACTAGTTAGTACCTAATTAGTTTATCATGTTAGAACTATTGATTTGTGTTACTTTAGATAATATAAAGTTTAAACTGCATATTTTATAAGTAGAAAAAAATTTATAGTAAAGGGCCCATAGAGCCGAATTCGCCCTAGGGCCCTTGAAAACGTTGAGCCGGCCCTGCTCTTAGAGCATCTCCAATAGTGACTTATGAGCTAGCTCTAAGCATATTATTTCATATTTTAATAGAAGAGAGAGAAAAGCTAGCTCTTGATCAAGAGCTAGTCTCATACACACATTACAGGATTATGTGAGAGTGTCATATGAGGTTATTTATGTTATGAGCTATATGCTAAAAGTTAATATTATTAGAGAAGTTGTCTTAGAGCTAGTAACTAACTCATACTGTACTTGCTCTAAGAAAAAGGAACCGACCCAAATCCCAAAGGAAAGGGAAGAGAAAGATGCCCACTGCATGTACGTGATCCAGCTACAGTGCCGGTCGCAAGCCCATCATTCTAGCCATGCGTGCCACACTGCCCACAGCAGCAACCGAAACAAACAAAAAAACGCATTAGGCGGAGCTAACTAATAAGCCCGAAAGCACAGCCGCGCGCTAGTTATTTTACAGCGCGAGTAAGTCGATTCGAAATCGACACTCCTCCGTCGGAGCACAAAGCATGCAAAGAGAACAGCAGCAAGGAACTCGAGGATTGGTCGAGCCCACGGACTCCTCGGGTTACCGCGTCCTCGGCGTGACGGAGACCCCAAGCTCGTTCCAAAACTCTAAATAAATAATACACGCGACCGAGAACTCACTGTTCCGGTTTTGTCTCCCCCCTTTTCCACGTGAGAGACGCAGCTCGTTCATCCCAATCAGCCGTGCGACCGAGGAAAAAGTCGGGCGCCGCGCAACCGCTGCGAGCGAGCAACGTGAGCCGCCGCGTCAAAATCAGCCGCCGTCCTGTTCGCTCGCGTGGGCCTCTTTCCGTTCCCATAAACTGCGCCCCCGTCGCGTCTCCTCCCCTCCACCGCCTCCGCATCGCCCATAGGCCATAGCTGCGCCTCCTCTTCGCTCTCTCTGCCCCCCTCCTCCAGACGCATCCCAACTGCCCCACCTCCCTGGCCGCCTCGCCCCCGCGGGCCTAGTCCGATTCCTCCTTTCCGCCTCCTTCCTGATCCCGTCGGCGTCCCCAGCGCCCTTGGCCGCCGACCGCCGGCGAGGAGCTTCGGGTGTCTCCGTCGCCCGGTTCCGCACGCCACCGCCGAGTGCGGCCGTGTCGGCGACCTGCGCGGCTGCGGGGGCCAGCCGCAGGAGGAAGCGCCTTGTCGCCGAGCGAGCGGGCACGGCTTGAGGTGCGATTGTTGGCCAAGCAGCCGGCGTATTGTTAAATCCAGCCTTGTTCTTTATTGTTGCCTGAATACGGTTTTTCTCTCTCTCGAATTATTCATTCCTGGTTCTTGTAATGGACGACTGGGAAAGACAAAGATTAAACCGCTGGATGAGCGGCTGGTAGCCGGTAGTTAGTGCTGGGCTGCTGGCTAAAGCTGGTTCAAGGGTCTAAATATAAGAAGCCGTAAGTTCAAGTGGAGCACAATTTTGTTGAATAATAACATCGGTGACAACGCAAGTGTTCAGATTTGCCATCCTTAATTTCAAGTATAGAAAAGTAGTATTATCTAGAGTAACGATGGTTTTTAAATCAACCATATTTTTGCTACTCCCCAAGATCTTTTTCCCTACAACCTGTTAGACATTGTTTAATTTTTTTACTTCTTAGTAAGAATCAACATTAGCTATGCTCCTTTCTAAGTTGCGAATATTCCTTTCAAGCTGATAATTTTGCATTATGCTCGCTGGTCGCTGCTGTACCAAAATGGTTGATCTCTATTAAATTCACCTACCATCCAGAAGCTCATGTATATGGACTTAGGACCAACCTGGAATCCAGTTCTTATAGTTCAGCTGCAAGAAGCATGTTCACATAGATATGACACGTGTTAGCCCAGATGTAAATTTCTATGTTTTAAATATCTGTTTGTAATATTAACCGTTTGAATTTTCTAGAGAACTATTGGAAATGAATTGTATGGTTACAGTTAATATGCATCTTTGGAGGCTTCGGGAGAGCAAAGTAGTTCAAAGTTCTTTATGAATCAATCTATTTCCACATACAAGCAAATTAGTCTCTTTTTTTTTCCTTTTGTGTGTTGTTTGCGGCAGGTTTTGCTTTTGGTTCTGATATACTCCCTCCGTTCCTTTTTACTTGACTTTTTTTTTTGCTTTTCACGGTCTTCGAGATATGACTTTAACCATTACTTTGTATAACTTTACACTAAGATATACTAATAAAATTGAAATATTATAAAAATATTTTAATGACAAATCTAATGATATAATTTTTGTATAACCAATCTAGATAGTTTTAAATCTATTGGTGGTCAAAGTTTAGAAAATTGGACTACACGGATTCTAGGAAGTCAAGTAAAAAAGAATAGAGGGGGTATATTGTATTGGGTTTTTGCCAATTTTGGAGGCCGCTGCTTAGTTCTGAGTTATATGTGTTTTTGTGTGGATTTAGAATGGTTTGAGTACATGCCCATATCAGTTGAAGGGGCCATTTTAGAAATTTGCGAGTTTTGGGCCTTTCTCAATTTGTTTTTCTTCAGTATGGTGGACTAAGTTAGGTTTTGGGTGGACTTCGTCTTCCAATGACATGTTACTAACGTGTTACTGATGGATCCTTATAGGCTGTATCCTTAGGTTGGTTTTGGAGATTTGGGGTTTTTCATCTCACGTATTGATGTGTTATGGTTGGATTTAGCTCCATGTCATGATTATGTTATCCAGTGAGTAATCAGCAATCTTCTATTAATCCCCTGCTGTTTTGTAAATTTTGTAATCAATATGTACCATTTGCCCAAACTTTTAATGTTCATCAGTGTTTGTAGTTTTGTTAGACTTTTCCTGGATTGAAATCATATGCATCCTTGTTTGATTGATTGAGCTGAGTGATGCTTGGAAATCTCTTGCAACTTTCAGTTATGTACACAAATGTGATCTTCTGCTGCTATTTGCATAGGTGGAATAATACTCTTATTTGGGTAGAATTCCTGGTGACATAGTTTTGATCTCTTGCAGGTTATGCGTACAGAGGGATCGGGGTATTGTGTAAAGGTTCCCTCTCAATCGAGATATTGTTGAAGATTCTGACGGAATGTTGGAGGGCCAATCTTGCCTGATCTCGAGGTCACTGCCTAGCACCTGTGAGCAGGAATCCAGATTAGCTTACATGACTTACCACCTTCTCGAGATCACGAGTACTAAGCGCCCGTCTAGGGCCCTGGCTATTGAGCACGATGGAGTTGCTGCAGTGGCATTGCTGACAAAGCGGCCCAAGTATGAGGACAACCACGAGGATGAGCCGTTGGACTGTCAAGACAGTAATGATCAGGGCTACTCCGATTCAAACACCCTGATAAGTTCTATTGGCCGGGACAACTCAATCAATTGCCTTGCCCGTTGCTCTCGGTCTGATTATGGTTCCATTGCATCACTCAACCGGAGCTTCCGCTCACTTGTCCATGGTGGTGAACTGTATAAGGAACGGCGGCGGTTGGGGATTGCAGAACACTGGGTCTATTTCTCCTGCAATGTGCAGGAGTGGGAGGCGTATGACCCCTACCGTTTACGGTGGATGATGCTTCCAAGGATGCCACCTAATGAGTGTTTCATGTGCTCTGACAAGGAGTCACTGGCTGTGGGCACTGAACTTCTGGTGTTTGGCAAGGAGATTCTTGCACATATTGTTCTGAGCTATAGCATTATGACGAACTCATGGTCACGGGGTGTTGAAATGAATGCCCCTAGATGTTTGTTTGGATCAGCTAGTTTCGGAGAGAAGGCAATTATAGCTGGTGGCATGGATGCTCGAGGGCGTGTGCTTCGCTCTGCTGAGCTGTATAACTCCGAAACTAAGAGATGGATACCACTTCCAAGCATGAACAAGGCTAGGCGAATGTGCTCTGGAGTCTTCATGGATGGCAAGTTCTATGTTGTTGGTGGAATGGCCAGTAACACAGAGGTGCTGACCTGCGGAGAAGAGTATGATTTAGATAAGGGTACCTGGAGGGTGATAGAGAACATGTCAGAGGGACTCAATGGTGCAAGTGGTGCGCCTCCCCTTGTTGCTGTAGTCGATAATGAGTTATATGCAGCACAATATGCAGGAAAACTAGTAAGAAAGTACAATAAAAAGGATAACACATGGACAACACTGGGAGAGTTACCAGAGCGGCCAGAAGCTGTGAATGGCTGGGGTATTGCATTCCGGGGATGTGGAGAGCGGCTCTTGGTGATTGGTGGACCAAGAGTTCTGGGTGGTGGGATGATTGAGCTCCATTCGTGGATCCCAAGGGAGGGGCCCTTGCAATGGAACATGATCGGAAGCAAACCTTCTGGTAACTTTGTTTATAACTGTGCTGTCATGGGATGCTGATTTGTGTGCCACCCACTTGTCGAACATACCATCAACAAGAAAGAATTGTGATATTGGTTTCTCAAATGGCATAAAGCACTGATTCTTCCTGATGGGTAATCTCTTCGGTTTTTTTTTGACATTTCTGATTTTACTTAAGGTTCAATAGAGTAGTCACTTCCGTGTATTAGTTAACAGTTACCCTTTGGTTTCCGTTTTCACGCATTTGATTTGCAGTTGGGGATTTGTACTTGGTCCATATACTCTGTTGAAATGAGAGTTTCCTGAGATGGATGCATCTAGGTGACAACTGTAATTTAGGTAACCGTGCATCTGTACAATTGTATCGGATTCTGAATGGTGTCAACTCCATAGTTCTGCTGTGCAAATGTCTCTTGACAGAAAGAGCATGAAATATAACGCTCCTCTGTACACTTTTCATTTGGCCTTTTTTGTGCATTGTGGCATGGTGATTTTTGTTTACATGTGACTTGGACTGCTTGATAATATTCTAGAACGAAGCATATATTTGCATAACATTCTGTTTTGTGCTGCTTCATCTTTAAACGCAATTTTGACCTGACCGTATAAGCCGAAACCTTTAACTGATCATGGATTTACCTGACCTGACTTGACCTCTCTTAAGCGGTAAAAACTACAGCCCAGTTTTCAGTTTGTCTAATGGTTTAGGCTGAAATTTTATACTTATTACGCCTTCATCCGAATCCCACAAGAAAATCAAAGACTATTTTAGGCAGACCATAGGTCCTTGAAATGTACTCAACCATTGCATATGACACATTTATGGACAAGTCAATATTTGGCACCGAATTGTCCATGTTTCTAGTTTGGTCACTTGATCCTTTTGGAACACTTGGTGCTGAAGAAGTCGTTCCACTTACGTTTTAGCAGTAGTAGGGATCCTATAACGCTAACTTGGATGCTTTGCCTATGGGATATTGTTATCATCTAGGGTGGGCAGGTACCCACTTTATTTCCAGGATGGCGACAACTGTGGAGCGAATCAGTGGATAGTTGTCTGATTCGTGCTTTACGTCGTGGAAATCGGAAAACAATGTTTTGTTGTCGAGTTGTGCGTACATTTAGTTTGATTAGATTGTTTGTACCGATCATTTCGGCAGCATATCTCCGAAACTCTGCTTCTTTGGAGTGCCCTTTTTTTTTTTTTTTTTTCAGTTGTGATGGGGTGCATGTCGGGTTGTCTCAGGCCTTGGTAGATTTGATAATTTAGTGATTGATTTCATGATAAAATAAACTGGCTGGAATGTCTAAGGCACCATCCTAAAAGATTAGGAAAAAGATCTGTCAACCCTAAAATACCTACTCTATCCGAACACAAATATTAGGATATTAGCCAAAACCTTTTTCTGCAGATTTTTTTCATGTCGGGTTAAGATCTGTGGTGTTTGCAAGTAGGAACAGAATAGACCTGAAATGGTGGATTCTTGTGGTTTCTCTTGGCAATCATTTTCTGTTCATCAACTTTACTGTCTGCTTCGGCAATAGATTTCCCAGTTCTGAGTTCTCATCCTTGTGTACACGGTTAATTTGACTAATAATTGATCATTGATAGTGGACTGCCACGTTGGTTATTCCATCAATTCTTGGTATTCCGGTGCTGTTGTGGTTGTTGCATCTTGACCTCTCCATTATCGGTGGACGCAGCACGTCGACACCAGAGCTCCTTGGCCTCTTGCTTTCACGACGAGAAGAAACCCCAAATTCACCATCGCCAAGCTACAGCCACGTCGTTCGCTGTCGCAGCCTTCCCGTTTTGATCCCGTCCCCGTTGAGGGCACGAGTAGACTGTAGAGCCGACCTCAAGCCAGCAAAAAGATACATAAGGTGGCAGTGAGTGAGAGAGCGAGGTAAACTTACCCTGCCAACGTAGGAAAGATTATCCGTGTTGCTAAGATGGGCAGGAATGATGAGAGCTGAGAGTTGCTCAGTTGGCAGGACGTCACATGCGTCCTAGCCCACCCGCAAATAAAATCAAATTTTAAAAGTAATTTAAATTCTTATTCAATTTTATTTTTTCTTGAATCCTTGGCTTAAACCCGCACCTATCACAGCCATCTATGCCTTGATCTCTCTGCCGCTTCGCCCCTTCAGTCGTTTTGCGCACATGTACTATTCACCATCTGAAAATATCGCCGCCGTCCCGATTCTTCTGCTCCCACACCTTCCCATTTCTTCCCGCCACTGCCACACCGCTGCAGTTGGTCAGAGACCATACCACCTCGCCCCTCCTGCCTCTGACACCCTCTTAAATGCTCCTAGCTGCGCGTCAAAGCAGCCGCCGCCGTTTCTGCTTTTCCCGCCACCGCCTCTGCTCTCCCCTGTCTCATGGCCGACAACCCCACACCACAAATTCGAGCACCCTAGAACCCACCTCTGCCAGCAAGAGCTACCGTACACCCCCTCATTCGTGCCGTAACCCTTACCTGGACCAGCATCGTAGTCATCTCACATCCTACCGCCTCGCGCGACCTCCCTGCTCTCACTCTCTCACAACTGACCTGATGCATTGTACTTCCTTTAACTGCCGCAATGTTGTGCCCAAGGAAGACCCAATATCTGCATTGCCAGCCGCACTGCACCCTCTCGTGCATTCCCGACTCCAGCCACACGCCATTGCTGCCTCGCTTTGTTCCCTGTGCCGAACCGCCTCCCCGCTCTATTTAAGGCCCTGAAGGGCCCTGAATCCCTTCAGAGCAATGCACCTATGTCTAGTAAGCCACCTACACACCCAATTGAGCTCTCGACCGGAGCATCGCCGACGATCGTCAGAAGACCCTAAAGTAAGCCAATCTTCAATTCTTTTTATTCAGTCCTTTTTGCTTCGATTGCTTTTGCCTGCAACTTCTTCATGCCTTTAGTAACATTCTCAAAGCAAGACCCCATCTTTCTAAATCCCCTACTGCGTTGGCAGCTAGCGCCGCCACTCGGCCATAGGAGGTCACCGTGGATAGCTCAGCTTAGCCATCCCTGATCCAAACCACCACACCCCTAAGCTTCCCTATCCCAGGAGATGCTCTATCGCAAATGCCATTGTCCTCTTAACCCGCCGTTAACCCGTGCCATTCAAAAGTCCCGAGAAGAGGAGACCTCACCACCGACGCTCGTCTAACTTCCAGTCGCTCCTGAGCCCAAAAATGGAATCCTCGTGGCCCCAAGAACCCACCCATGGTCGTCAATTGTTGTTTCGACCACGGATTCTCCAACCACACCACTGCTTGAAATCTCCGATTGCCCCACCGCTTGAACTCTCCAACCACTCCACCACTTGAACTCTTCGACCACCTTGTAATCCAGAGGAGCCTCAATCGCTCTACTTCAAATTCTGAGCAACACAACTCATACGCCGTTCAATGTTCTTAAGCCATTCGAACGATGTCCGATGTTCTTAAGCCACTCGAACGTCGTCCGATCTTTTAAGCCACTTGGACACTGCCCAATCCTCGCAACTACTCAGACGTCGTCAGATCTTCGTAGCAACTCATACACCATCCGATCTTCATCGATTTCGCACTCGAAGTTGATCCTCAACCATCCACCCGACTTCATAGTAGTACCCAAAACCACCCGAGTACTCAAAACTCCTCTGTTCTTCAAGTACGCAGCGACAACCTGATAAGAACTAAACCCACTATGAACAGTACCTAAACCCGTTACTGTTCACAAAACCCTAAAACACATACATATATATCTATTTTGATCGTCTTGAGCCCATCTACGCCATTCCCAACCCTATTTTGCCAATTTAGACTCCGATAAAACTTCAAACCACCCAAATGATATTCTGACTCTAAACCCAATACCATCCATACCTGTAGCCACCATAGAAATCCATATAACCCCTATATAGCTATTTCGACCGTTTTGGACCCATTAACCCAATTCTAACAACGATCAACCAAAGCGGCCAAGCCACACGCACCTCCCAATCCCTAACCACCTAAATCTATTTTATTTCTATCTTTTTGGTTATTTATTTGTATTTTGTTCCCAGCTTGTATTCCTAAAACAGAAACTCATTTGCATTCATTTTCTGCGCTAGTATTCGAACCACACGAGTTGGTCAACAGAAAAACTACAAGAGCAGTTTAACTAGAAGACTGCAGTGAAATAATTAGAGATTATAGACAAAGAGGTAAGTCATATGGTTTTAATCATATTGAACCTACATTCCTTTAATTATTTATTTATTAGTATTTTCATTATGTTTATTTACACAATATTATTTTTTATACAATAAATGTTTAGAATGACATGATATTAGTTATGTCCTACCATCTAATAAAGCCCAGATTAACTTTGATGGCTATATTCACATTGACAAGACTTAGTATTATAAAAAAAACTAATTAAATAATTATAGTAAATCAGGAACTCAACTATTTTATACTACTCAGAGATTTGACATTTTGCTGATAGAATTTCAAAAATAGTTGCAGAATAATAAGATATTATAGGAAGCCGCGGGATAGTTGAATCCCATGACTTTATCTATGGCTTTCAAAGATGGCATGAAAGATATGCGTGTCCGTGGGTATTGCAGAGCGACAACGCAGATTGTTGCACTTTGACAGCAGCGAGTGAAAATTTCAGTGCCATGACAACAAAACTGAAACCCATGATAACCAACAGAATGAACAGAAAAAAGAGGTAAAAACTGTACGTGCTAGCGCTAGACAATTTAGGCTGAGGCACGGCTCCGGTATCCGCGCCTTTGCCCCGTGCGCCTTCCGATCTTTCCTTTTCGTGCGATCGAGCCGTACGTGCCGGCCTTCGCTTTGCCCCCTCTGCTGCCTGCCTGCCTGGTCCTCGGCAGATCGACGTACAGCCGCGCCGAGGCGAGGCGTGGTGCGCCAGCCTGAGCTGGCCGGTCCACTGCGCCGGGCTTGGAGCCTCGGACTTTTTCGGGGCCTCGTCTGGGCCAGGACCACGCCCCAGCGGGTACGAGTGGCCGATGCTGATGCGTCTGCAACGCGCGTACGGCCCGGCGCGGCGAGGTAGGAGTGCGTAGCCAGAAGCCCAGCAGTACGAACGTCTTCTTGGGATTGGTGGCATGCAGTGCAACTGGCAACGCGTACGCGTGTGGGCGTGCACGGGCGTCGCAGTCTCCCGTCTCGATTTGCCCCTCCCTGTGGCTCTGCCCTCCTTCGCCGCTGCTGCCGCTGTCCTTGTTGATCCCTGCCTTGCCAGTTCCTGCGCCGGTCGGGGATCTTCGTACTGCAAGGCTGCTGTGGTGATTTCCTTTTGCTGCTGTTCTTGCTTTTGCACACGCAGTTTGAAAATGTTTGGTGTACGACATGTACTAGGTTCCGTTCTCTAGCTAGGAGTACGAACCTGGAGTTCTTTGATGGATTCAGCAATGTTTGATTCCATTTTTCTATTTTTCTCAATGGCAACGTTGAACGCAAGTTCTTGCCTTGTCCTGTTGTTTCACACTAGTGCATGAGCTTATACACCTTACGATTGTTGTTTGACCCATGGCTTTCTTTATCAGTACTCCGGTTTATTCTTCGGTTAAGATTACATGAAGGGGGCATGACATACTACCATGCATGTAGGCTTGTGAATTAGTGTTACTCCTACATGCCACGTCGCTTTGTGTGTAAACATATGCAAGCTCTATGTCCGATGTGCCGTGCCACATGTCATAAGCATCAGCTGAAGAGCTTCGTATGGAATCAAGTGCATAAGTGTATAACACAATGAAAACAGTATGCTGCTTCGTTTTTTTTATTGCAAAAAAAGAGAAACGTGCATAGGGCTTGTTTAAAGTAAAATTAATGTTAGACTAAAATTAGATAGCCACACAACTCTAGGGGCCTCCAATAGAGTATGCACGCCAAACAAGATGACCATACTTTTTTCTTGGGTCTGTAATGCAAACTCCTTTTCTTTTACAGTGTTTTTCAGAAATGTTTTACAGTGGAACACAGCCAAGGCTGCAAATCGGAAAGCACGTCGCTGAAGAATGGGGCCAACTATTGCACAGTGGCCTAAAAACTTCTAGTTGATTTTTTTTATGACTGAGACCATTCTAATATTCGTGTAACAAACTAAACCTAACCCACCCAATCCTCTCCTCGCTTCCTAGCCACTTCCACTCTCACCCTCTCGCCCTAACACATGCTCCTGCGCCGCCGCCTCTTCGATACTGCCTCCGATGCCGGCGAGGCCCACATGCGAGCTCCTCCCCCGCCGTCCATCTCCTCCTCCTCCGCCTTGCCTCTCCAGCCACCGTTGTCGCCGTTTTCTTCCTCCTCTTCGGCAGGATGCCCCGTCGCTGCCTTCTTCCTCATCTTTGATGGCTACTGCCGTCGGATCCGCCACCCCCCAGTGCCAACCTGCACACTATCCTCCTCGCTCGCGTCCGACGGCACCATCGTTGCCTCAATGCACCATCGCCACCCGGTCTCCCTCTAAGCCTAAGGGGCACGGGTAAATCTAAACTCTAACAGTGAACCCTAATTCTAATCCACCAGTTGCCGCCGTCACCGTTGTCAGGCTCCAGGGAGGAGAAAAATGATCTCATCTGACCACGAATATCCACAACGATCCCAATGTGAGAAAATCAACTACGGTTTTGTAAAATTTCAGGGCCCGCTGAAGAATTAGGCCCACGCATCCCTCATTCAGATACGTCCTGAGTTAATAGCGCACGGCCCATGGGTACAATACCCAAGACAATTTCTTTTAATTTTTTATAGCTCCTTAACGTCACCACCTGTCAAGACTCGCATCACCGCCTCATCGACCGCTACCCGCTCAAATCAACGGCCAGCATTATAAACCTCTGCCCCGAAAATAAAAGGTAAAAAACTCGTAGCACTCGGTTGCCTTGCCGGTCGTCTTCCTCCCCGCTTCCCTCATCCCCACTCCTTTTCCCGATCCAAACCCTAAGCCGCTGGGATCCACTCTGCCATGGAAGCGGCAGCTCCGCCGCCCCTGCTCCCGCGACCCCCGGACATCACCCCGGAGCTCCGGCGCTTCCTCGACGCCCGCTTCCGCTCGCTGGCAGACCTCGCCGCGGCCGCCGACGTCGAGGCCGAGATCCGCGGGCGCTGCGCGGGGCTCGAGGCCTCGGTCTCCGAACTATCCGTACGAATTATGGATGCAGCCACCGCCTACTTATCCTCCTCCCGCGTCGTCCGTGGCGGCCTCGCCGCCCTGAAAACTTGCCCCTCCGAGCTAGGTATCTTCAGCAAATACTCATGAATTTCCCAAATTTCGGGCTTCTCAAGTTGATCTTTGCTTCTTCAAAGTTGTAATTCTCTGGGGTTTTTTAGGGGTTAGAGAAGAGGTGGAGGTTGGGAGCGAGAAAACGCTGTTTGAGCTGCTCCCTGCTCTGGCCAACGAGGTGGCGAGAGTGGAGATGGTCAGATATTACGCCGGTGAGTATGTGAAGATGTCGATGATAAACACTATATTAACAATTTTGCAATGATGTCAAATTTTCGTCATATGCTTATGTTTGTTTAGGCATAATGTTATGGTTCATTAGTCAGAGTGCAAGTTGAGACCAGCATCTGCTTGGTTAAGGGAGCAATTATAAATCGAACTATTCTGTTAGGTATGTGGGAAATAGGACTTGTGCATGATGTTGAATCCGAGAGGTGTTTTATTATGACCATTATGCTGATATTATATATTGTGTCAGTGTGGATATGGATTTACTTTTAGGCAATATACTGTACGAGTACTTGATGCGATGGGAAATGGCAGGCTGGGTGTTGGTGATAGAAGCTGCTGTTTGGTTTGATTAATAGGTTTGGTTGGTAGAGATCTAGCCCAATACATCTGGGAGGGATGATGGTATCTGCCCTAGCCCTCAATTAATTGACATTGGATCTGGCAGCTCTCGAAAGGGAGTTTCATTTTGATCATGTGGAATTATGACTTGCCTTTGTTCTTGTAGTTAACTGGAAATGATGGGGGACATTTCATTATGGTGCCCACACAGTGGCTGATTTCCTTATTCATGAGTCACAAGTAGCTATTATTCCGTCTCTGTCCTCTGTCTACAACTGCAATTGTCGATGATCTACCACCGATAAGAGTGTTGATTGTTGAAACCAGAACATCCATTCATGTTCTCCTATCCTTGCTCATCCTTAACCTAGCCCTTATTCTGTTTATGTTTCTTTTTTAAAGGAGTGGGGAATTTTGGGTGCAGGAGTGTTGGTGGTGGTTGGACTGGGTAACTTGAAATTTTAATTTGTAAATTTGAGCACACTCGAGAAACATACAAATAAAGGCATAGCACCAATGAGGATTGTACTGAGTTTTCAGAAAGTCAAGAGGCCAAAAAATAAATAGGTGGGGTTTGAAATGTTAAATTAATGAGTGAAAGCGCACATTTAAGTGAAGGCACTAACAGAATATCTAGTCCGTTAGGACTATGATTTAATTTCTTAAAAATTGAGCAGTTTTCTCCGTCATAGGGTAAACTTGCAAACACACCTCGATGAGTATTCTTTGTATAAGGGTTTTCTTATGACCAATATTGTGTTGAAAATGTGGTGTAAAGAATTTCATAAAGCACACCTGTTGGCAAGATGGTGCTAGTTACTGTTATTATTCTTCTTAAATGAGGCAGTCACTGTTTTATAAGATTGATATCACAACTAAACTAGTGCCAGGAAAAAAAGGTATATCATAATGCGTTCCTCAAGTTGGTGTGCTATCCTGAGTTTAGTGTTTATTGTTTTGTTAACCTACCATTCTCGAATGTTTGGTCCAGTCTGCTAGCGTGTGTTGAGTTTCGCATATTAATGCTTATTTCTGTTGCCTCTTAATGATATTTTATGTGTAGTATGTGCAATCTTTATCAAACAGTATGCTACAATTTGACAATTCGTACTTATGCCCAGGATTTATTGGGACTATCTTTTGGCTGCAAGGATGCCATGTTTTGACAATCAATGTTGCAATATATGTTATTTTCACTGGTATTGTTGTGTACCTGAGATGTGTTAAGTTATTTGACTGTATTTCATCATCTTCTTTACTTTGATGCTTTAAACCCAATCAAACAATCCAAAATTGTCAGTCTCCTTTTTTTCATTGCCATTCTTTCCTGCCTACTATGAGCAGGAGTTCTCTGCTTTATGCTAGAGACCTTGAAACAAGATGTACTTACATGTCATGCAAGCCATCCAATGAAAAGATGGTTGAACCTAAGGTACCGTACCAATTGAAAGAGTGTTATAAAATGACAGCAAGTTTACAGAAGAAGTTCATCATGGACTAACATCAGGATGATGAATTGAATGAAAGCTAATCGAACCAAACTCTGTACTTTGCTTTAGGTGTTTCTCTGGCATCCATTATTTGTATTTTCTTGCCCTTCTCTTGGCTTACTAGTTTTCTTTAGTTATGTTGCAGATCAGCAGATGTGCTTGTTTATATTTAACTTTGCAATTGATGGTTTCTTAACGGTAGGTTGTCCTATACAGAAACGGCTGTAAAGCTTGACGGTTTGGTCGGTGATGTAGAAGATGCTGTTTCCTCTTCTGTGACTGAAAAACTTAAATCTCGTGGGGGAAATTCAGAGGTATGAATCATAGCATACTGTGTTTCTGGGGACAGTTAACTTGTCAACTGCTAATTTTGCCATTGTTTTTTTACTCCAGAAAACACATCATGTTGCTATTGGATATCTTAAAAAGATAGAAGATCTTTTAGCTTCAATTACAAGGACTAGACCACAACGGACTCGCCTTGTATCTGCAGTGGATCACAGAGTGGACCGATCTTTAGCTGTACTAAGACCACAAGCCATTGTCGATCATCGAGCTCTTCTGTCATCCCTTGGCTGGCCTCCTTCCCTTGCTGGAACAAAATTTTCAAGTATTAATTCCGGAAAACCAACAGAGATTGTGAACCCATTATTTTCGATGAAGGGTGACCTGAAAAGCAAGTATTCTGAGAGCTTTCTTTCGCTATGCAATTTGCAGGAATTGCAGAAACGCAGAAAAGCTCGGCAACTACAGGGTCATAATATTGACAATCAACTACGTGAACCATTATGGGTGATTGAAGAGTTAGTGAATCCAATATCTGCTGCTGCACAACACCATTTCTCCAAATGGGTTGAGAAGCCTGAATTTGTTTTTGCTCTTGCTTATAAGATAACAAGAGATTTTGTCGATTCCATGGATGAGATACTACAGCCCCTTGTGGATAAGGCCAACCTTGTAGGATATAGTTGCAGAGAGGAGTGGATTTCGGGAATGGTTATTGCATTGTCTACATACTTGGCAAAAGAGATATTTCCTAAGCAGATTGAACTTTTTCAAGAAAGTAGCTCAAGCGATGCTAGCAGCACGCCATTTCAGGCTAGAGTCTCATGGCTTAACCTTGTTGACCTGATGATATCTTTTGATAAGCGAACTCAAGATTTGATCTCAAGTACAGGACTGCTACTTTCAGTGAAGGATGATGACAATTGGCAGAGGATCTCAGTGTTCTCTGTCTTCTGTGATCGGCCAGACTGGCTTGAAATATGGGCAGAGATTGAGAGACAAGAGACTATTGATAAACTGAAATCAGCAATGAAGAACGAGAAAAATTGGATTACTAGCATTCAAGGAACAATGCTTGAGTATGGATCAGATGATTACAAGTTTCCAGCAATTACTAGTGCTGTTCAACAGGGCTTGTCTTTGCTAATTGATCGTGCTAGGACTATTCCAAGCGCTACACTTAGGGCAGAATTCCTTAGGACTTCTGCTTCACCCATAATAACAGAATTCCTTGGCTGCATGCTTCTGAGGTGCCAAGAAGCAGAGGGGCTAACTGCTCTGGCAGATGATAATGCTCTGCTCAAAGTATCGCAGTCCATTAATGCAGCTCGATACTTCGAATCCACATTGGCAGAATGGTGTGAGGATATGTTCTTTCTTGAGATGGAAAATCTACCTGTAGGTGGTGCCAGTGGGTGTATCTTCCAGCAAGAAATAGATCAACTGAGAGCGTTCAGAGTGGAATGGGTTGATAAGATTTCCACCGTCATTCTAAGGGCATTTGATGCTCGCTCCCGGGATTATCTGAAAAATAAGAGGCAGTGGCAGGAGAAATCAGAAGGACCAGCTGTATCCAGGGCCATCGTAGAATCTTTAGACTACATGCAAGGGCGGCTATCTAAGCTGGAAGATGGCCTAAATGTCCTGGATTTTGTAACAGTATGGAGAACTGTGGCGAGCGGAGTAGACCAGCTGGTTTTCACTGGAATTTTAACAGGCAGCACAAAGTTTAGTAATGGTGGGGTGGAAAGGCTTCATGGTGATGTGAGTGTTCTGTTTGCTGTTTTTTCAGCATGGTGTCTGAGGCCTGAAGCTTTCTTCCCAAGACTGTCCGACGGATTGAAGTTACTAAAGGTTGATGAGAAGCAGCTAAGAGACGGGATGTTTACAGATAAGAATCAGCTGACGAACTATGGTATTAGGCATCTGACAGCTGCTGAGGCTGAAAAGATAATAAAAAATAGGGTGTATGAGGCATGATATATAAGATGGTAGGTAACATCAGGCTTGGAAGTTCAAAAATGAATTGTCAAATCGGAATTGAGTTTACACAGCTTTAGTTCATACAGATTGCGTGTCATTCTTATCTACAATTTTATTCTTCGCTTGTGATTGGTGTAATAAGGTCTGCTACCAAGAAATATATGGAGGTAGATTGATTCACAGTATTACGGTTTTGTTCCAAACAGCAATGTTTAAAACCCGTTGGTTTCTTAACGTGATTTGTTCTTTTTATTATCCATAAAATTATAGCAGTATTTTTTCTTATTTTTCTTTAATTAAATGCTTCAGAAAAAAAATCTAACATCTGCTTTAGTGTTGTTTAAGCTAAAAGCTACAGTATTTTTAAACAGACTTACAAATGCATTTTCTCTCTTTTAAACAAAAAACTGTTTAGTCCCTTGCTGAAAGAACTTTATATGTTTGACCGAGAAAGCAGCTTTTTCTCAAAGCTGTACCGCGCTTCGGTCCTCTCCTAGGACCTGAACACAGTGAATGCTGTCAAATCATTGTGTTTTGCCAGACTGCCTCTTTTTGGGAGCCATACATTCCCGTTTTCTTGGTCCGTCTCAGCCGTCGCCTGAATGTAACCGTTTTACTATTGGAAGATCTACGTGCACGCTTTACATGGCACAACTCATTACTATATTGCGCTTTTTTCTTTGTTACGAGTAGGATTTAAGTAGCCGAGAGAGCAGTTGTCTGAGAAGAGATCGAGACTCGCACAATCAAATGCCAAAGCACATTAAAAATGCGCGCGTTCGGTTGCATTGCAGCTTCCTTGCAGCGCTGTCGCGTAAGCTCCTCGTCCCCAAATCTGACTTGTGCTCGTGCCTCTCAGAGTCTCTCACGTACATGCATGGCCGATCAGAACACCCCAGCCGAAACGTTAATGCGGCAGAGGCAGCACCGACTTTTTGCTGCAATTTTTTGGCCTACGATTCCGTGAGCCGCTGCCTAATCATTCATGCCGCTCCGTGCCTCCCGGCCCCAAACCTCCACTGGATAATGCTATCACTCAGCGGCGGATACAGCGGTGGGGCGGGGGCTCGAGCCCCCTATCGTTATCGGACCCTTGGAGTTCCTCCTAAATTTTTAGACATGGATGTATAATGTAGAAGGAGCTGAGGTCGAGCTGAAGGTACTTCAGCCCCTCTAAAAAAAATTTCTGGATCCGCCACTGCTAGTAGTATCACTCACCTAACCTGGGCCTTGAGAGAGATTATCGAGAAAGGGGGAGAGAGAGACGCATCGATCACAATATGATCGATCGAGAGGTAGGGTGGCATGCAGTGCAGCAGGCGCAGCTGTCTGTCCCTGGCTCGGAGCAGTGCGCGCGGCACTATTAGGTGCCTGCCTGCCTGCGCGCAGGGGCAGGCGGACACCATGCCGTGCAGCCCGGCCACCACCACCGCCGGTCCCCCCGTCACGCACCCGCCCGTTGCCATGAACGCATTGGTCCCGCGCGCGCAAGCGGCACGGCGCGTGACCGCGATACCCCCGTCGTACGTACGTACGCGCGCGCGCTCATTCGATCGAGGTGACGCCTAGCCGCCCCCGGCCGGACGGCCGAGGCACGCAGGCTGTCCGCGCGCCGGACAGCCTGGTACACCTGCTGTGCCCGAATTGACGGACCCGACGGCGCCCGGTCGGCCGCCTTCATGCGCGCATGCTATATGTGCGGCGCCGCGCGCGCATGTGACGAGGGACCGAGCGGTGCGTTCACTGGCAGAGCGGCGCGGCACGCATAGGAGTGGAGATACACGCTGATGAGCTAGTGAATAGTGATGAGCAGCTCGTGATTGGCTCTGACAGTTGACGCCGCGCCGTGGTACTGACCTGGCCATTGATGTGCAAGTCCAACTGCGCTGCATGTGAAGTGGACCTCAGGCACATCGTATGTTATGGGTTTTCAGGTGCGCAATACGTGATACGTACGCGCGCGGACTAGTTAACCTATTTACTGATGCGCGTATACAATGTCTGAATCTGAATGTCACCTGTGCTGAGGTTGAACATGTAACCACCCGTGTCTTTGATTAACCTTAAGTGATAGATTATGATACTAAGCAGGATTAATTACATAACTAACGATCTAAAATACGGGAGAATTTAAACTTTTTATGTATCAGTGTAGATTGAAACCAACGAATGATAAACAACTGCAATTCCATCGACGAGGACAAAAACTATTTTTATAGACTAGAGTGAGAAATAGAATTTAATTGCATGACAAGTAAAAGCATTCAACTCAATTAAAATATATAAAATAATCCGTAGTAGAACAGTGAGTCAATTACAATCCTTATACAGCAAATCAATTATATCCATCGAATGACAATTAAAATTTGTATTAAGTAACAATTAAAATTTACATTAAGTCAAATAAAAATAGTACAACTCATTGCAATCTACAATTGTGCAGTCCGGCGTAGTATTACATCTCGTGTAAGAATAAAATTTCAATAGGACCATTTCATCTAATTTACAATTAACCAAGAGCGATGGAAAATATAAATTACATGCATATCATTTCATACAACATTTACAATCACCTGATTCTCCAACACAACCATAGTAAGAGGACAACAAACCTTCGAGAAGGCACCGCACGGCCTCTAGCATAGCACAACAGAGCAACAAAGCCAACCAAAGACAAGGGAAGGGAGAAGAAAGCCCACGACACCAGTACGCTCAGCTTCCCTATTCCTTTTCTACCCCCCCCCCCAGTCCAAACCCCCACCACACAGCCATAAAGTCGGCCACCGCAAGGCAGAATCAGGGCAAACCGCCCAGGAGCAAGAAGTCGGCAAGAAGCCAAACCGCAGGCCAACAAGCTGTAGGACGAGAAGGCCATGGCCAGTCGTGCACGGCCAACCATGAAAGCGACTGCCAAGAACAAGCCTTTATTCCTTCCCAAAGCAACCCGACCAACAAAGGTAGCCCACCATTCAAATTCAATAATAGCATCAAATTCTCAGAAGTAAACCATGCATAGTCCATAGCCAATAAGCAACTAGCCGAATGTCACATAGCACCATCACAAATATTACTAGCCGAAATTAGTAGAGCAGAGAGGAGGGAGCAAGGGTACCGAGGAGGTGAGCCACCGTGGTGTAGGGGACAACGCACACTCGACGGCCATGGCATGCTCCCCCAGTGCATGGCATGACCTTGAGCCCCGCCAGGAGCCACCAAATGACCACCCTCGATTAGCTCTAAGATCAAAAATGGCAAATCAAAATTTAGTATAAAATCAAATAAATCACGTAGGAAGAGGGAGTGAGAGGAGAGAGAGGAAGGGAACCACAGGACGGCACGGCCACCAAAGTTGAGCGGTGGCGCTTGGAGCTTGGGCGGCGGCGGGAGGCATAGGCAACTGGGCTAGCGAGAGTCAGTGAGGGGCCAGAGACGACGGCATTGAGGGGGACCGGCGGCGCTAGCCAAGAGAGTGGCCACGGGGAGGCGCTGGCGGCGGCGAGGCCGAGAGGTGACATGACGGTGATGGAGTAGTGGCTCAAAGCCGAGCCGGAGGAGGAGACACAAGGCCGGGAGCTGACAGCGGAGGCGCCAGGGCCGGCGCAGGGCTAGGGCAACGTGGCGCCAAGGCGGCTGGAGGCAGGCGCCGAGCCAGATCCAAATCGGGGTGGGGAGAGGAGTCAAGAGAGAGAGAGAAAGGTGAGAAACGAGGGGAGTCGGTCGGGTGGAAAAGAAAAGGAAAGAAGAAAGAGAAAAAAAGGAGAAAAAGAAAAATGAAAGGAAAAAGAAGAAAAGAGGGAAAGGAAATAGAAGAAGAAAATAGGCCAAAATGAAAATATGCAAACTTTTTTTTTGCTGAATTTAGGAATCCTCGCTTGAAGCGGTGAAAGATAGAAATCTCGCAACCTATTTGTCTTCGTAATTAAATAAATTAATTAGGGGTTCCAAGAACTACGTAATTAAATCGTAGCCGCATAAAATAATATAAATTCTTTTAAGAGCTATTCGAGACCTTAGCATAAATTCTCCAGGTCGACTTAGTATTCTAGAATTATTATGCAATTAAATAACATTAGTCGAATCATGCCGATGGTTAGATAACAATAGAAATAAATAAGAAACCCCAAGAATTCATTAATACGCAAGGCGAAAAATTTAGAAATCACATAGGAACGTTTTAGTATAATTCATTCAATTATTTATGCCATGTTATCTCCTCAACGCCATAGATTAAATCATAGAAACCCATAATATTTCTCAAGTTATTATAATAAATTTAATACCGTCAATGTATTAAAACACTGGTATGCGTATATATTAAAATTCTTGTATCATTGTTTAGACCACTCCCTGGCATATTTAAATACTCAAATAATTTTTATTAGTCAATTATAAACTGTAGAAACCTACTAATAAGTATTTTGAATTATGAGAATAAATTAATAGCCATCAGAAGATTTAAAACTATTCATGACAAATAAAACAATACACGCTGGTTTAAAATAGTACGCGAACACACTGGTTTACAATAGTACGCGAACACGCTAGTTTAAAATCGTGCGCATCGATTAAACTTATATGCGTCAATTTAAATAGCACGTAAGTTGTAAAAATCTATAACCGCCTAAAAATCAGGCCACAAGAAGGACTTCACCTGATCCTACTTGAACCCGAATATATGGTTAAAGTTCAGGCAAATATTCCTTTGAGCATATGATCAGAGTATCTTCAGTAAAATAAAATATTTTCCTATTGAGTTATTACCACCATGCATAAAAAGGAAAAGCATGTTTAAATCGAACGATTGTGGTGAGAAAGATAAGAAAGAGATTTGGCAGACAGTTGGGAACCCACTGCCAGGCCAATAAATAAGTGGGTGGAAGGTCCCCAGGGCAGGAGAAAAAGGGCAGGTTTGGGATCTTCTGCATAGGGATAAGATATAAGGTTAATCAGACTTCATCCGTGTGAACGAACCATACTAAAATGTATCAACCACCATTTCGTCCGCGGACGGATAGAATTAGTAATTCTATCAAGGTTATTATATTCTCCATATGGGTAAGTATTAATTAGGGGAGGAACCCACAAGATTAGTCGAACCAGAACTGGAGTAGGGGAATCCACAACTGTAAGAACCTAGAACTGATAAGTAGGCCAGAAGTGGGGGATGCGGATCGCAAGAACCCAAGACTGGTCAGAATACTAGAAGTGGGGTACACGAAGGCGATATTTACATAGTTGAGTGTTGGGTGAGGTTCAGAAACCACCCCAGCCAATAGTTCCTATTGGTGAGTCTGGTACACTGCCCCAGGCTGCCAATTAACTAGGTGAAGATATAATATGCTAAGATAGATATAAAAGTTCTATACTCTGATCTGGGCATCGCATCTTAGGAAATGTGAAGATCCATGAGCCACCAGGATCAGAGTGATGATGGGTAAGTGATATAAGCTTACGCAATGCTATACAAATCATGAATTCATGTCTGTCTTCGGGAAAGGAGAATTACAGAAACTTATGGGGGTCTTAGCCATTCATATGAGTGTTCGTTAATTTTCTAAATTTGTAATCTGGAATTCTTTCAAAACCTAACAACAAAACCTTATTTTCTATAAATCATGGGAAAGAGAATGAGGGAGAAAAAGAGAATAAGAATGAGTAAGGGACAGAGGATAGGAATGGATATTCCTAGAAGTGTAGAAGATAAACATTCAGTGCATTTTGCTAATAACACTTGTTGAATACTTCTGTACTCACCCTTACTATTATCTTCCCTTGTTTAGGCGTATGTCAGTTCGGAGAATAACTAGGATCGGGCGGAATCTGTCTGGATGGAATACTGTGGATTTAGGACACAACGAGTACAAGACGGACACCCCGTGTGGAGGTTGGGTGAAGTAGGCAACTGTTAGGAATTGTCTTTGGTGAACCCGAGTAAGATTACGTGTAGTTCTATTGTCTTCATTTTTTTTTAATATAAAGTAGTTAGTATATTTTCTTTTTTAAATATTATGATATTCGAGCCCTTGATACTTTGTAGTGAACTTTAGTCTTGCGTGACGATATTATTGTAATATCGTGTTTTGTCTCTTATTATTATTCTGCTGCAACACTCTGATGGATTTATATTCGTTAGAGTGATGTTCTATCGGCTAAAATGAATAATAATCTGTTAACTAGTGTTTTTACCCCCACGATAAAAATACGAGTCATCACAGAACCACCCTCAACTGTTCAGTCTTTCATCCTCGCTTCATCCAAACTAAGTTGCACTCACATGCATGGAAGAGAATTCGATAGGTACAAGAAGGAACATCTTCGATATAGGTCATGCGTGACAGTCCACCAACACATTCAATTATTCACACATACATAAACTCGTTGGTGTAATCCGTCAATTAATGTGCAAATGGATAGGTTAATCAATTAGTACGTGCCATATGTGGAATCTCATCCTGGCATCGATCGATCCCTAGCTGGCCTGCTTAATTTCTACGGATCTCTTGGTGGATAATCACCGGCCGACCGTGGGCTGGTCCAGGAGAAAGGGGTGGACCGATCGAGCTGAATTATATGACGCGAGTGATCAATCAAGAGCACGTACTGCTGTCAATAGCGGGCCATACCGGCTTTAACACCGTCAATACTGACCAATATCGATAGAATTAATAATACCGTATATTGAACTATATGTTATATTTGACAGTGCTACTATATATTTAAGATAATATTACAAGTGATATTTGGTATACATATAATTAAATAAATATATATACTTATATTATTATATTAAATCTGGAATGGTACCCTGGTATAGATTGATACTAGATTATACTATTATAAAAATCAAACCGATATGACTTTCGGTATGGTATTAATAAGTATGATATAGGCTCAGGACCATGAAATCTTGCAGGGTGGTCCGCTGGTCCAACTGCAAAGATTTTTTTTAACAGCGTACGCTAGCTTGTTCCTGTAGCTATTGGCACTTTTGGTACGTTTTGCGCACGTATTTGTAAGCATGGCAATCATCACACGGAAATGATAAAAATGGTGCCTCTACCGCGTGGTCACCGTGCGGCAGGGGGCGCTGTAGCACACTATAACGTGTTGTAGTAATTTTTTCAGAAATTTTTATTTATGTACAATTTTTTCAGGTGTTTTTAAATATACAAAATGAGCCCTAAAAATTATGCATTTTTTGGAGCCTCTCAACACAATACACTTGCCTGTGTAATTTTTTCATAATTTAATCCGTTCTGAATTTTTAAGAAAAATTCCTACAAACTGTATAATAAAATAAATTTTTGAGAAAAATTTAGAACGAATAAAATTATGTAAAAAATACATAAATAAGTGCACTATGTTGGAATGATTCACAAAAAATTCATAATTTTTAAGCTTATTTACTATATTTAAAAATATAAAAAATATACATAAATAAAAATTCCTAGAAACTTACTACAATGCGCTACGGTACCCTGCCGCACGGTGGCCGTGCGGCATCACCTCTGCGGGCCATGCGGTTTCGCCATATGTCATGCCGGGGTTGATGTCGCACGGTAGCTGTACAGTAGAAACGTTATTTTTGTTATTTTCATGCGACGACTGTCATTATTACAAATGCAAGTGCAAAAAGTGCCAAAACTCAAAAAAAAAGCGTCGCTGTCCGTCACCCTGTCAACGTATGTAATGGAGAGATTTTTGCTTTTATTCATGATATGCCTACACAGTAGTACTTCTGAGTTGACAACTTGACAGGATCAAGGTATCTGACGGAGCTTGAGTGTGACATGCGTATATACGTAGATTGTTCCGAAGGCGCAAATAAATGCGTACGTGCACTAGTGACCTCACTACCAGCCTCGGCATCTTTCGCTACACGAAAAACCGTTAGAAAAATACAGATTACCGTTAGAAAATAGGTGTGAGGACAATGAGGACATAAAAAAAATTAGATGATTAACGGTAACCGACAAGGAAAATAGTTCCTGACAGCATTCCTTGACGGTCACAGAAAAATTCACCCGTCGTCATGTTTTGGAGACACTATTTACTGTCGGGTAGCCGTCAGCAAAAAACGTCAGGTATTTAGTTCCTAATGGGCACCATCAGGAAACTGTCTTGTTAAAAAAAATCCAAATACACTGTCTTGCTCACATGATCTGTCCATTTTCCTCCATATTCAAACCCATACACACATTTTTCACCAATAGCTTGTACATCCACCTTAGTCATAATTTCTCCAAATCAAATGCCTTGTACACCATTTAGCACATGCATCACAACTAAGAATCATTCAAACAGAGAAGTTCATTCTTTCGACCAAATATGGAACATCAACAAAACAGTACAATCTTTCTTACTTATAGGCACACTTTTTCATGTACAAAAGCCCCTCTGCCAGCCATCTTCCCACTACTCATACCCAAGCTTCCTCTTCTCCAGAAGTCCTCTACATAACAAAACAAAAAAAAAGATAAGTCAATTGTTTCGAGATCATGTTATATTTTCAAAATACCATGTTTGGCATCATAAAAGAAAGGATGCAATAAAAGATCATGTTTGACTTAACCAGAAAAGACAGAAAACATTGGTAAATTATGTATAGAAAGGAGCGAACATTTATACAGAACTAAAAATTTGATCTATACAACATAGACTATATATATACAACAACACACAATATGCAAGATGGATTTACCTGCTCTTGTTTCGTATATATTTTTGCACATCGTGTTTAATGAAACAGAATTCCAGCTTGAGAAGTTATATTTTGACGCACCACCAGCAGTACTGCAGTATTGTGTTTAGGGATAAGGCTGCAGCTATTGGAACATGTCACTAACAATGTTGACACTTGTGCTCTCAGTAGCCATTTCAATGAAAAGATACATTGCATTTTAAGGGTCTACAAATATCTTTACTAGTACATGGCACATGCTATCTAGAACAGAGGCATAGTTGATGTCTAAATCTACTTCAGATAAATAGTAATAAAAACAACACTAACTTGAGAACTACTACACGTAAGCACTAGTAATCCTCTTAAGTTATAGTGCACATTGTAAGATAGCAGCAAACAACAGTTACAAACTTACATTCTGTTTTTGCTCTTCAAAACAGTATGAACTGATATCAGCTTCATATATATTTGCAAATTTTGTTTCTCAAAATAGAATTCCAACTTGAGAAGCTAGATGTGCTTGCTATCATACAAAGAATCAACCATGGCACCAACAACCATTGGATCATAGGGATCAGAGAATCTGCATTCCACAACATGTTTTATTGTTCTTACTCAACAAGAAGCAGCATAAGTATAATGACATAACTAACGTTCAGTACCATAAAGACGACACTGACACAACATCTAATAATTATTGTAAGGAAGTTCTTTACCTCAGGTCCACAAAGATCAGGATGGCAACACGGAAGATATGTACATGGCTGTGATAACATGGAGCAGAGGAGTATGACTGTATCCCGCAGCATTGCGGATTTGAATGTCATCCAAAATTACTCACAAATGGAGATATCATTCACATGTAGTCTAAACACTGAAGAGGAATAGTCCCACCTGAGCTTGCATAACTCAAGACTCCTCAATTGGGGTTTGCAACTGGAAACTTGTTAGGAACATAACGACTTAGTCAATGATTCTGCAATGGAAGTGTTAGCACAATGAATCCACAAATATCCTCTATGATTTTAGCATTAACCTTCTATAAATTGGTATATGTGATTTCATAATTACAAGCCCTATATCAGATAACTCACAGAAGCCATATGGCAGTACAACAATCTGCATTTTACCCCATTCATTGCTCTGTACACAACAGTCTCTTATGTACTGTGAAAATGCTACAAACAGAACCATCTTTCATCCATACAAAGAGAAACAATATTGCAAAGGATATCTTTTTCTGCACCATAATACCACCACACATTATATTTATCTAATTGCAGGACTACAGTCTTACAGATCACAATTAAGCTCATTACGAGAGATGGCCACCCGTAGTACCAAATAGGAGAGGCCGGTGCAACATTCCCTGGTAAAGAACCGAAACCAAAAAATACAGGAGGTATGAATATCAGTTAGTTGCAACTAACAAATTTTACCACGCAAACTCAGATCACATGAGGAAGGATTTAGTAAATACCAATCAATATCCACTTAGACATTCCATCAAGCACATGGTATGCAACCCTCAGCATCCTTCAGTTGTAGCTCCTACAACCAATCTCATGCTCAGTTGAACACACAACATTAGAGAAAATAATAAAAAAATAAATCAGTTTCATCAATTGAAGAGAGCGAGAGAGAGAGAGAGCTCACAAGGTGGTGCACGGACATCAGGAGGCAGCGGTGATGGTTGGGATGGCTGCCGCGGTGGTCAACTGTGAGGACGGCTGTCAAAGACCGTGAGGATGGCCAGGGCTGCTACTGATGCAACGGATCTGAGTGGAGGTGGTGGTGGCAGCATCGGCCGATGCTACGGACCTGATCGAGACAATGAGGATGGCTGCCGCTGCAGCCATGTATGGTGAAGACGGTGGTGGAAGGAGGTGAGGATGGCCGGGGTGGCTACAGATTCAACAGATCTGAGTGGAGCAGCGTAGCGATCTGGATTTAGCAATTTGAATATTCAGTGTATTTTAGGATAGTCTCTGAATAAGCAGTAGCCAACTTATATAATATAACAATAACAGATATCACACTTATATATTTGCATAAATAAAAAGATTTAGTAAAACATAAACATAAATGAGCTAGATGGCTAAGTTATTGCATTATAGGCCGAGGAATCTAAATACGAATAAACTCTTGTGGCGGAAAAGAAACATAACAATAAAGTCACTTAAGATATACCTACAGGCAATCGACTGTGATACGTGTTCTAGTACTCGGCGTTGTCTTCAACTTTTGATAAATGGTGATAATTGTTCCCCAATAGTTCATTTCTTGAGCAATGAATTTATATAGTTGAGTAACAATGAGTATAAAAGTACTCAGCAAGCATTTATATCATAATACAAGTGTATATGTATATATCTACATGTCAAGTTTAACCAAGAGAGAGTCTTATATTTTTATTAACATAAAACTAGTTTGTCAAATATCATAGTGTAGCTAATTTCCAAACCTACGACCTAGCCATTTTAACTAAAACCAAGTGTTCAGTTTAAGTGAAGCTTATCATGAGAGAGAAAATCCTTTGCTTTCGCTGTCCATGTCTATACCAAGATATCATATCCATTCCAATACTAAAATACAATGTCCACTTCTATACCAAATAAATTTCATTTTCATACTAGAATACCATATCCATAACTACCATAACCTGCAACAATTTTGTGAAAACTATGTAAATGTGGCATTTCTACACTTTGCCATGTCTGACGATATGGTTGTTTGAATAGATTTTTAACACTCTGTAGAAATTGTGCAGGTTTACCCATAATATATAATTAACTCATAATGTCGACCATTACACGCTTCCATAGATGTATGACCGGGGAAATCATAACAATACCTTTCTAATGCTTAGTTCTAATGTTTTATCCTACTCTAGAGGTGTAACCTTTCAGCGCTGAGGGACCACTGTTGTTAGGGAGTTGCTCGCCCTTCATGTTAAAGAAATTCACAATGGATAGTGACCGTTACAAGCCAATCCTAACAAAATCATAACAGAAATCTACATACCAAACCATTGCGCAGGAGTTCACATCAAAACTAAGCAAATTAGTTGGACAAATTCATCCTATAACTAGACTTTTGGTTGCACAATTAAGTGTAAAAGAGATCGGTACAAGATTCATTCCTTAATCAACTCAGGCGAGACTAACCACAAACCCAGAGTTCGTGCAATCCCTGCACAACTATTCAAAATGACACATGCAATCCCTGCACGGCCAATCCATTCAGTGTGTGAAATCCCTATACCGGTCTCATACCAAACACTCGTCCGAATCTTCATCGTTTTATAAAACATTCCCTACCTCGAGTGGTAACCCACATTCCATTCCCATTATTAGGTCTTTAGTTTCAGTTGGCAATGTTCGTGTTGTATTCAATTTTACCACTAAAGCATATTAGGCACAACCATAATCTAGTAAGGTTTAACCAATGGTTGAGTAATTACCATTATGTATCCTAGGGTGACATAAGGAAGATATTATCGACAATAAAGGAAAGAGACTAATAGGTATTAATTGTATAGTGTAACTAAGTAATCAATATTTAACATAGCATTTAATCAAATAACATTAATAAGCAATATACTTGTATTTGCACGCAAAATATTTAGATTTAAAAACTAGATTCAACATGATCAATTATAAGAGTTTGCCTTGCTCAATAGTGGTTAGCGTTGGTTTTTGATCGGTAGCGACGAGGTGGTCTAAAGCGCCAAATTCTATAAGCGCGTAAACATGTACATTCAATACAAATCCAAATAAAATTCAAATTAATTCCAAAAATTAAGTTTTTGATGTCGTTGGAAAGATATCAAATTTAGATGAATTTAGAAGCAAAAATCAGGTCATAGGATTTAAAATGAGGGAGAACAAGCTCTCCAAAATTTGACCCAAGAGAAATTCTAGAAAATAGAAAGGGTGGTTCTTTTGGGCTGTAGCTTATGGCTTAAACTTTTGAATTTTGGCTATTTGTGAAAGGTAGTACACAAAGAAAAATATTCATATGCGATTTTGGCCGGTACAACTAAACTCAGTACACTTTATACAACAATATTTTTGTTGAGCCCGTCCTGAAAAAACACATCATTTGAAAGCTAGTTATTATAACATAAGCCACAAGTCATAAGCCCAAAAGAACTAAGCCAAAATCCTGACATGTGGGGTCTACAGGGATTTTCTTTTCTTTTTGAATTATTTTTGAAAGAAAACACTCTACTCCTGACAGGGGGTCAAGGTCCTCACTTAAATCTAAAACTCGAGTTTAATTAAATTCCTAATGATCTCGAGCCCATATGTCATGCTAATATTAACCACTAAATAACTACTAACTCATTACCGATTTATATTATCCTCATCTTCCACGTGGGGTCCATACATCAGCATCATGTCGTCTTCTCCCTTGCTCCAATAGGCGAACCAAAGGAGGCAGCCATGGTAGCTTGGGAAGATACTTACTATCAGTTGAGCGTCCTATGTCTGCCAAGACTCTATATGCATATAAATATTCTAATAGGATCCCTAGTTAACTGGGCCTCCTCTAACTACATATCGGTGATAACATAGTTAATCTTTATTAATGTCTAGCACTAGATAGTTTTCTATGTAGCACCAAATTAAGCGTGTCCTAATAGTCTGGTAGTGTTTCATTCATTATATCCAAAGAGAATCATTAACGGTTCAGGGCGGGGGTGGTTTGGGTGTCAAACCTAACTTTTTTTAGCTTGCGCTTGAATTAATTTACTATTAGTCCTAGGGCACCAATAAAATACATTTATATATATGTTATCATATTTTTTTGACAATTCCAGTACTTTACATTACATGTTAAAGATATATTAATAAATTCTAATTATCGTTTAGCTCTAGAAAATTTTGGATTAACATTAGGCGGGGTAGAGCGTAACAGTCCTAGATTTTATAGCCATCCATAGCTTTAAGTAACAACTAAGGACCTAGGGTTTGCCGGTCATTTGGGTATACAAAAAATTATACTTTGCCTCTGTGTGTGTGTCACCTTGACCCAACTAGCGATGGTATACCAATTGACACTGGTTGATATCTAATATTAACTCATTTTTAATTAATCATCTAGTTATGTGAGGCCCTAGCATCAAGTATGCCTTCAAATTGCACATTATAAATTAAATAGAACTTTTAACTATGGTGACACCAGACTCCAAGTGTCAGGAGTATTCCAACTGAATCTATCTATAAAAGTTTCTCCACATGGGCCCACTGTCAGACACACCCAAAAGAGAGAGGGAGCAACATAAAGGAATAGAGGAAGGCAGAGAGGTAGAAAAAGGGGAGGCGGTCATGGAGCTCTGGGCATGCTCGATGTCGACAAGAGAGACCACAACGGCAGCCTAGGAGGGGGAAAAATGGGTTGCTAGGGGCTCAAGGGACCCCTAGGTGGTGATGGTGTGAGAGGAGGTGGCTTGTAGCGGCAGCGGTATGGCTACGATGGCTACGTCTACCCGATAGATACCTCAAGAAATCATGTGCGTCATGAGCATCTACATGGTTAGGGTGACTCATCGAAGTGGATGGTGGAGGTAGAGGAAAGTCGTCGTGAGGCGACGTGGTAGGCTCGATGTAGGGGCAATGACCTGGGAAAGCTGGTCTAAGCTAGAGGTAGGGAAGGATTGAGGGAGGTGAGGAGATGCTCTCGTGAGGAGGTAGATACCTCAAGAAATCACGTGTCATGAGCATCTACATGGTTAGGGTGACTAGGGGTGGAAACGAGCCGAGCCGAACCGGCTCAAGCCAGGCTAGGCCGAGCTCACACGAAGCTGCGGCTCGGCTCGTTATGGAATCGAGCCAAAGAAGAGGCTTGGCTTGGCTCGATGAGTGGCTCGAGCTGGCTCGTGAGGGCTCGCAAGCCGAGCTACCCAGGCAAGGCTAAAATTTTGGAGAAGGCAAGAACAATTGCTGCAACAATTATTACAAAGAATCATTGATAGAGCAAATTAAACCTAAAAAACAAGAGGCTTGTTCAGATCAATGGTGAGCTCCTGAACAACCATCTTACTTCCCCAATCAAAATTGCACCATAGAATTACACATCATTATAAACACAACTGAACAATCATCATTATAAACACCGACGCCGGGAGGCTGCTGCCGGGGTTCGGGTTGAGTATAGATAGAAAAAATCCTTCCGGTAACATGAGTAGCTGATATAGTACTTGACTCGTGACTCTCTGTATCTACAACCTTCCTCTTTGGTAGTGTATGAAGTAAGAGTATATTTTACTGTTGATACTTATCTAAGGATCAAAGCAATCTAGGAATGATATTGATGTGTACGTAGCACCATTGGTGGAAAATCTAAAAATACTATGGATCAAGAGAACATCACTTTACACTCCTTGTTATTCTGCACCATAAATGATTATCCTGCCCTTAGTAACGTGTTGGGCCAAAGTATAAAAGGGGCTAAAGCCTATACTCATTGATTAGATGATACCGAGAGTATGTGGCTGAAGTACTCATGCAAAACCTTGTACATGTGTCACCGTAGGTTCTTTCGGATAGCTCACCCATACCACAAGATGAAGAAACAAATCAATGGAGAGAAGAAGGACAATTTAGCTCCAAGACATTTAAGCGGAAAAGAAGTCTATGATATGGTTAAGGATTTAGATATTGTGCTCGGTAAGGGATGTAAATCGAGGACCCATGAGAAGAATATCTAAAAGAAGAGATCAATCTTTTGGGACTTATTTTATTGGGAGCACCTAAAAGTTCACCACAGCATCGACGTCGTACACATAGAGAAAAGTATATGTGACAGCTTGATTGGTCTTTTACTGAACATTCGTGATAAAACAATGGATGGTATCAATGCACAGCTTAACTTGGTTAATATGGACATCAGACTTGAGTTAGTACCGACAAAGACCAATAAAGGATGAACGTACCTTCCCCCTACTTGTTACACTCTATCCAAGGTCAAAAGAACTAAACTGCGCCAGTGCTTGCATGGTGTGAAAGTCCCATCTGGTTACGCTGCCAACATGAAGAAGCTTGTTTCGATGGAAGATTTAAAGTTAATTAGCATAAAGTCTCGTGATTCTCATGTGCTGATGACACAGATGCTCCCTATTGCAATTAGAAGTATTTTACCGATCAAGATCTGAGTGACAATCATGAGGTTGTGTTATTTATTTAACACAATTGCTCAGAAGGTAATCGATCCCGAAGAACTAGATGTTCTGCATGACGAGGTGGTGACGACTCTATGTCATCTTGAGATGTATTTTTCTTCATCATTTTTTGATATCATGGTCCATCTCAATGTTCATATTGTGTGGGAGATAAAGATGTGTGGGCTTGTGTTTCTACGTAGTACGGACCCGTTCAAGAGGTTCATAGAAATTCTCAAGTCAATGTATGGAATCAATCTCGTCCGGAGAGCAACGTCATCGAAGGCTATGCAATCGGAGAGGTCATTGAGTTCTGTGTTGATTACATAGCTCAAGTCAAACCGATAGGTGTTAACTCATAACAGTCTATGATAGTTGACTATCACAGATGATTTGTAGTAGAAACCATATGTGATATCTCATAAATCACAGATGGTTCAACTACAACCCGTGTGTGATAGTTTAATATCACGAACGGTTTATAGTTGAAACTGTTTGTGATTCATGAGATATCACAGACAGTTTCTACTACAAACTTCTTGGGATAGTACGAATCACAGACGGTTCAAAAATCGTCGGTGATGACCGCATATCATTACTGACCTATAAACTTAGACACCTCATAAAACCGTCTATGATGATGTTTTTGAACCGTCTGCGATGATCTTTTCTGCAGTAGTGACACGAAATCATCGTTGATGAAGTAGTCTTCACCTGCAGTTGCTTCTTATTCACAGTACTCGTGGTTTGAACCAAAATATGCAAGAATGGGAATAGAAGTACTCAACTAGCTACGACAGTAACTTTCGTAATGCAATGCAAGGATTCAAGGATAGTTTACCAACGTGTTCTTAACAAAAAACCTATTTCAACATGTAAAGTACCTGTAAAGTTTAATGGTAAAGCATTTTAGTGAAACCAAAGTAGTTTTAATAAAAGTTCGTTAGGGAATTCTCAATTTATTTCCAATGAAGCTAATATCAGAGCATAACCACACATTCAACCATCTCGTTTATGCAAAATGACCACTCACCCACTAGCTTCATGCATCAGTTCAGGAATCACCCTTTGATACAACTCCATTTTACCGAGAGTACGACACATCCAAATGGTTCCAAATCTCTACAGAGAGTACCTAGCTTTACCCACAAGATACCACAACTTAGCTAGAGTCAGGATAATAGAACTCATGACTGATTCACAACATCGATGTTGCCTACTACAGCAATAGGTCCTCTCTCAACAACAGTCCCGACCAGGCCTATGTTTAAGTAACGCATCCACTCATTCCCAGTGGTCATAGTGTGGCATATATTGATTTGTGAAAATCTCCAACACCAAACCTACTTGTGGGGCACCCAATGAAATCACTACAACGGTCGAGTTAGACCCTACATAACGGTCCTGTGATTTGGTGATAATTATGTCTCTCGCTCAAAATCACACTTCACCTTTGCCATTTGTCGAATGGAGACCATCGATTCCCATGGCGTGAATCAGCATAGACCATGGTCATTGAAGCAACCATACCGCACTAGGGCCAACAACAACCAAGAACACCATTCTAGACAAGAGATCCAACTTAATTTACCACACTTCACCAACACTGGAGCACTCGGAACAGACCCGACCCATCAATTCGTGAGGGCGGGCAAGGCAACAACAATAATTATTATATATATTTGATTCTGCTAACACTATTCTAGTCTAACGATCGGCATCCAAATCTTAAAGGCTGCAAGAAAAGGTTAGGGTAGAGCAAAATATCAAGGATGGCAATATAAACACGTATTAAATTGGGGAATGTAACTAAGTAAGATTAATCGAAATTAATTGATAATAATAACATTTGCGAGTAAGGATATTAAAGTAATCCCATATATAATATATCCAACTATTGGTGCTCAACATAATCAAGAGTTCATGACTTGCCTTACAACTCATAACCTTTTTGCTCACTGCAAAGTAGTCCTCGAGACTTTATCCTCCAACTCCTAGAGCTCCTCCGGGTCGGAATCTAAGACAACACACAAAACATTGAATAAGCCTATTGCAATAACTATAAAACTTGCAAACAAAACTCAGCAAGAAAACAAAAAAGGAACACGATTGGAAAAAGGTCTAGGAGAATGGAATAAGGTTGACGGAGGAGAACTGAAAGCACAAGGGTGCACAAGGATAAAAGGGCACCTTCAATGCAGGACCAAAGATCAAGTAAACAATGAGGCTTCAGCAACTCCTGTCGAAAAGAGAACAGGCTGACCACCAATGAGCGAGGGAGGCAACGGACGAAGAGCTTAGGCTTCAACAAAAATGAGAAGGGAAGTGAAGGGAGATGAGGGCAAACAGGTTCTTGAACTTGGTTTCTCCCATGCTCTTAGCGACATGCAGGTCCCACACACAAAGGATAGGCTGACTTGGTGACGTGAGTCCATGCACGAAGAGAGCAAGGATCAGTGGAAAACGAGGCTGGCGCAGGATAGACAAGGCAGCACACGAATACACGATAGGGTAGAGTGACTAGGATACGGTCAGGGCTCCGATTAAAGATTGCTGGCTGGCACTAGAGCAAGGCGACTATTGCTAGTTCAGGGCTCTGGTCGGAAGACCTAGTCGGATAGCAAGTGCTTGGAAGTCAAAGAAGAAGGTTTTAGGGCTCTGACTGCTCATGAATCTTTAGAGAAGACTAGGGGAGGAAGGGAGAGAAACTAGACCAAGAAAACACAAGAAAAACCAAAGCAAAAAACACTTAAAAATAATAAAGACCTTTATGAGTTTTGAAATTTTTGGGGTCGTCACAGAGGCGGTAGCTTCGTTATGAAGGAGTTAGGGATTTGGAGGATTGGGGTGCTTGGAGTTATGGTTTACCTACAGGGGCGGATCTACAGTAATTCATGGGTATTCAGCTGAATACCCAAATTTTTTTATAAAAAATCTACTATATATTAGGTATAATATGTATATATATATTAGTAATTGGGTCTCAGGGAAGCTTCTTGACACAGGCTTGAGGCTTGAACGGCCCAGCGGCCCAGCGCCAGTCCGCAGTCCGCCTCCGGTCTCCCACGCCCAAACGGCCCACGGCCCACTCGCGCTCGCGCTGATCGCCTCATCACCGCGTCACGCCGTCTCGAGTCGATTCAGTCGGGCGTCGTCTTCGGTCTTCGTCTGCATCTCTCCTCTCAGCGACAGAGCGAGCGACTCAACCCTAACTCTCAGATCCGGTGCCTGAGCAGCGGCTCGGCGCTCCTTCCTCGGGCTCAACCGCTTAGTCCGCAATCCCTCTCCGGCTCTCCCTCGTCTATCTCTCAGATCCGGCACTCCGGCAGCTGGGCAGCGGAGAGGCGGAGGAGCGGGCGCTGGCGGCTGGCGCGCTCCTTTCTCAGGCTCAGCCGCCCAGTCCGGTAATCGGCAGCGACCACACGCCGCAGCGCAGTCCCTGAGTCCCTCTCCGGCTCTCCCTCGTCTCGTCAGGCGTCAGGATCTGAGATCTCCCTCCGTGACTCCTCCCGGAGGTTAGTTTAATTTTTTGTTGGCCAGCGAGGCATTCATAGATCTTCTCCAATCTTGCTCTTCGCATAATTAAGGTCTGAAGGAAAGCAAACTAAAAAGGCATCAACAACACCACAGATTACACAAACGGTTTATTACATAAAACAACACGATTTTATTCCATTCCTGCAGTCTGACTCGCAGATTTGCTCTGCTCCGTGACCTCCGTCTGACCGTCTGACCGTGCTTATCGCTAATCGAACCGCACGGTGCATGCAGGAGCGAGGGGATCTGCTCGCACGACAAAGACGAGGTAATGGAGTAATCTTTGTTATCCGAGTAATCTTTGTAATATGGCAATACGCCAATACTTGGAAGTTGGAAATGGAGTAATGCTGTAATGGAGTAATGCTGTTATGCAATTGCGAATTGGCCAATATGTATATGTAATATGTTTCTCAGTTTCTGCAATAGTTAAGAGAATTGGCCAATATGTATATGTTTCTCAGTTTCTCATTGTGAATTGTAGTAGATAAGTCATAACTCATAAGTGACATGTAAGAATTTTTAGGCTGTTATGACCAAATTTACAATTGCCTTGAGAGACAGTTCTAAAGGGACATGTAAGAATCATTTATTTGATTGCTTCTGTGCATTACCGCTGCTTTCACAAATCACAACTTCATATAGTCTATCTTGAAGTATCTTGAAAGACAGTAGTCATGATTTCTGATAATTCATTCAATTATCTTGAAGTATCAAATTATCTATATGTTCGATTTTGTAGATCTTTGAGCTTTGAAAAATGAAGAAATCTGCAAATTTAAAATCTTTATGGGAGAGAGCTGAAAAGACGCAAAAGGTTGCTTCCACCTCAACGCAAAAGGTAACTTCGAATACCTATTCCGAAATTTTTGGATCCGCCGCTGTTTACCTAGATATTTGTGAAAGGAGTGAAGGAAAAATTTTCCTATCGGTTCACTCAAATTAAATTCCTTAACAGTGGGTCACAGACCTGACAGGAAAATGAAAAACTGTCACGAAAGATCCTCTGGTAGTGCCTGGTTATACGTTGGGAGGCTTCTATATTTGTTCCATGACTTATGCTTTCCTACATGCAAGTCATATCCTTCAAAACCAGATGACAAACATACCTCAGAGAAAATCTAGAAGCTAGAAAAGTCGACTTAGAATTTATAATGAAAAACCAAGTAAGCTATGAATGTCGAAACCGTATATGTTTTCCTCCGAATAAATCTGGATGAGTTCTGTTGGTAACAAAGGCCGACACGAAAGAGAAAAAAAATCTTGGCCGACTTACAGTAAATTAACCGATCGAGAGGACAGCCGACTACACATAGTAGTATATAGTCTGTGACAACTGCAATAATTTCTACCTTAGGATCCGTGTACTGTGGAGTATACTTGAGTAAGTAGACACAATTAAGTCACTGCAGGATGAAAAATGCACTGTCGGCTTGTTATGTGACAAGACGAAAATTCAGGTGCATGCATCGTGCTCGCTGGAAGTCGCACAAGACTCAGAGCTCGAGACCAGTGGGGCACCCGGGTATAAATCTGGTCGGATTAACACAAACTTATTTGCCCGACCTTGGCACAATTTAATACCACACATGATCAGTCCATCCGTGTGAATCTAGAATCCATACCCGGATGGATGACCGTTCCGTGAAGTGCTCTCTCACTCTCTTGGATCTCACTTAAGTACACATCGCGTTGAACATGGTATATTCTGCATGAACTGTGGCCTCTCAAGTCAGCCTCACAGGCGACCTTACAAGATTCATGACAGGAACAACAGTGCACCCCCGAGCAACACTCCATTATTACGGCCTTCTCCAGAGATATTTTATCCGACGCCGCTCGCGCCGGCGCCAATCGAAGCGAGAACGAGCGCGTGACACAACTACCCCACCTGCACCGGCATCCGACGAAACATTTAACCACCGGACTGTTACGATGGAGCAGCATGTCTTGCGTCGAGACACGCTCGCGTACGTTACAAGTGTACTAGACGCGCTAGCTCGTACAAGCGGAGTGTACGCGTACTGCTGGCACGTACACACGCACGTATGCAATGCATGCACGCGCGTGTAGGTACTGTTGCGCACGCACGGCAACTGCCGATGGTGGAGTTGGTTACGTTGCTTCTGGCGTCGGGCACAAGCACGGGTGCCTTCCACGGGGCGGCGGGCAGCCCATGCAATCGGGTCCGCCCCATGCAATGAACACCGCGACGGCGACGTGCAACTTGCTGGCCGCCCAGCCGGCCGCCGATCCCTTCTCTCCCTCTTCTCTCCGGCCCCATCCACGTACGTACCGGCCTACCAGTGGGTACGTACTCACCTTCCTAGGAATGACGCGGTACATGTATCAGTTTTACCATCATATCACTTGCGTGCGTGCGTACGTCCAGAAATGTAGGACAAGCTGGTACGTACGATGTCACAAAGTAACAATCCTCAATTGCACACCAGTAAGGACATCTGTAGTGTATATAATCCAAAGGGTCTTAAGGTGGATTCTATCTAAACCTTAAGGCTAACTCCGTAGTGTATATAACATAAAGGGTCTTAAGACGATCCCACTTGGCAGATAAAGAAAAATTGTAGGTCAGATCTTTAGTTTGAGGATCAGCCTTAAGCCTTTTTTGCTTATAACCTGTTTAAGGTCACCCCTGTAATGTATAAGGTTGACCTTAAGATGACTTAAGACCCTCTATTTTCATACACCACAGATACCCTAACTACTACAACTCTACATAGGCCTACGTATCAACTGATCCTAGCTCGCTAGCTAGTTGTCAAATGACAGATGTTTCTGCAGGACTAGCTTTTCAGAACCTTTTGGCAGAGAGGACAATGGATCGAACATGACTTGGCAGAGGGCCGAGTACCCAACTGTTTCTCTTACCTTTACCGTGCCCTGACTAGTCTTTGCGCCGTTCACTCAAGACTTCTAATTAACACGTTGGCTCCTTAATTTTATTTTCTTTATTATTATTTGTGAAGGTATAATAATATTTTTAATTGAATGACTTTAAAAATTAATCATCATTATAGTATAATTTCAGCAAAAGATCAGCAAATAGGAGCCAAAAGCTGTAAGAAAACCAAAATGAACACCAGCTTTAGCTAGTGCTAGGCCCAGCTTACCAGTCTCAGAAGATGGGCACTTGCACTCCCCATGACCCATTCCTAACACATGGCTAGGCCGATATCAGAAAAGCCGGTTTTGGCAACAGCAGCAGGATAGAAGCCAGAAAGCGCCCGTACCGGCATCCATCCCGAAGCGCACACGCACTAGCTGTGAGGCCGTCAGCTAGTATAACCGTCCAGCTACATACGACCCAGCCGGTCGTGCCTTTGTTAAAAATAGGGCCTGGCCCTGCCCACCATGGATACATGCAGATCCCCAAGAGTTAGTAGTCCCCAACTGATCGGGCGTTTGCTCGGTTGGTCCGGTCATGTCACGAGGGGCTAGTAGCAGGGGCACTAGGCTACTCTTTAGTAGTAGAGTAGCACTGCAGTACCGATATATAGCGCCCGGGGGGAAGTTTGTTGATTAAGGCGCATATGTGGGTGCCTGGGCCACGCATACGGCCGGGGCTCGATCCGCGACAGACGTACGTGCCGTGTAACGTAATCGCATGTCAAAGCCGATCGAGGTCGACCGGTGGGCGGCCGACCTCGCCATCAGCCGAGCCCACCCGCGGTATGCCCCCTCACATGGCCTTTTGCCCGCCACAAGTGGCAGCTGTCTCTCTAGCTAGCTTGGTCGAGCAGAGCTGAGCTAGTTAGATCTGTTCTTTTTAGCTTTTAAAAACTATTTTTTAATTTTTCTATAGTAATTAATTTTTAAATGGAGTATCTTAGGGTCTACTAGTTAATTGTAATACATATTGTATCGACTTCATTTATATCGGCAAAAATCGCACGTAAGTTTCTGTTATTTTGTAATCTCTCACATAAACAACGCAAAAATTATAAATCACAGCCAAAAAAACAGACCCACCTCTCGCGACCACCGCACATGTCGTGGCCGTCCCTTGTTCGCACATACGCACCTCGATCGAACGACCGGTTCATCCACCCCTCGGCGTCTGCGCGATCGCCCCGGACGCGCACACATATACGCGCACACGTACGCAGCTATACTCGCGCGCGCGGGGGGACGGAGGGGGCCAGACCACGGAAGGGCCCTCGTGTCGCCCGATCGATCGATGGAGCCGCGTGATGATTTCGTGACATGACGGCCATTTTCTGGCCGTCGCAGGGGGCTGTCACTCGCGCGGCGCGCCGGAGCCAAGCCCGATCACATGGATGACGGGCCCCAAGTGGCCATGCGCCACGCGACGGTCACGTGAAGGTTGGCGCACGCTATCCGCCCGGCCGCGCGGTTCGATCCGACATGGCAGCGGCGCAGGGCTCCACGTCGCCCGGGCGCCCGAGATTTGCGTTCCATCGTTCGGTAAACGCAGCCAACTAAGTCCACCCGGAGAGCTCTTAATTAATTGGAGACGCACTATACATCGATATATATATGATGGCTGGAGCACAAACAAACTTAGGCGTACGTGTTGCATCACGCCCTTAATCATCGTATGACATTTAGGCATTAATATGCAGTGTTAGGTGCGTTTATTACACATATTTACATGCTTAATTAAGGTTGTGTCGTATCAATGTGCAGACACAAGACAAGGGAATAGAGGTGTGCATGCATGTATGCCCCCTCCTCTCAGGGAACCGGGGACAGGGCATCTTTCGAGTCTGGTGCTCCACTTTTTTTTGTAGTAGTAGATGTGTACTTGATGTAGTTAAAGACTTCCGCTGATTAGAGTTACTATACTACACGTATGTGTGGAATACAATAGTAGTGTTCGTGTCCTTTTGCAGGAGAAAGGATACAAAGAAGACAAGAGGTGGTAGCCCTGTTTTTATTAAAATTGTGCCTTTTTTAAAGGAAGAGTTAACTCCATGATCAAAACTCTTAAAACGGGATAATCGATCCGTTCAAAAACAAGGACTAAGCGACACACATGCACCACTAACTACGCAAATACTGATTGACAGTGGTTTAACAAAAAGATTTGTCGACATCAGTTCATGATGCACAATTAATTACAAATCTGTTTCCATACGACGATTTGTAGCTCTGCTTATTAGCATACTTAAATCATCATTTTGACTTGGGTAACATCAAATCACAACATAAAACCAAACAAAGGCTTGGCTTGATTTTCTACCGTAAATAATTAGACATTGTTCTAACTTCATTTAAATAGGTCAAAATCACACATAAATATCTTTCTCCATATTCTCTTATAAACATCTAAAATTTAAAATTTTAAACAAAAAATTATAAAACACAGTTTAAAATAAACCACCATATACATTTGTTCAACCCAACTCGATCGGTTGCGAGGCAACACGTGTAGCTAGGGGGGTTTTTTTCCTCGGGTAAACGTAGTGCTGCAACGCAGAGTAGGCACGTGGCAAGTGGTGGGTGGTCATAGCTTATTATAGCTAGGCAGCCCCACGAGCTGCCAACCGGTGGGCCACGCCGAGTGGGAAACTCCGCAGTGATTAGAGAGAGAGACGAGCGGGCCCAGCCCAACCCTCAGCCTTTTTTCTCGTAGTCTATTCCGTTTCTACTTTTCTCGCAGTCAGGCTCTTTAAGCTTACTACGTCTCATTATTTTTTATTCCAGCACAAGTATTTATTTAAATACATTAAATATCAATAAATCGTTTTTAGAAAATTGTCTAGATAAATCGTTTTGAAATAGTGATGAAAAAATCATCCTATTTATTTATTTATTTATTTATTTAAAAAACTATTAATTATAAATTGAAAAAACTCCGCCATTAATTAGCAAATTCTCTCTCATAGCTCGATCTATTGCCTATCTCTATCCCCTTATAAAGACACCCTCTCCCTTTCTGTCTCCCTCACACACACTCCTCCAGCTATTGCAGAACTAGCTTGCGCCCTTGTTGAGCAGTTGAGCCCAGCTCGCTCCTCTTCAGTCTTCCCACACTAGGCAGCGCTGCCGGTGTGTGTACACGTACACTTCTCAAAACCACACCCAGCTTAGCCTCGCTTAGCAAGCTGCAGCACTAGCTCATCCCGCCCGACGACGATGTCGAGCCGAAGGCCGTCGCGTGGCTCCATCTCCGAGGAGGAGATCAACGAGCTCATCTCCAAGCTCCAGTCTCTGCTCCCCAGCTCTCGCCGCCGCAGCTCCAACCAGGTAACGCGCGAACTACTCCCAGTAAACAATATACTTGCGTTGATACACATTATACATCCGCGTGCGCACGTCGGTGTACGCCATTCAGTGTGTACAATGCAATAATCCTTATGGTGATTTAGTTAAGTGCGATGAGCAAGTAGCTCTGTGGTTGTGTGTGTGTGTTTGTATGAAACGAGTAATTAATGAATGTGGCGTTAATGCAGGCGTCAACGACGAAGTTGCTGAAGGAGACGTGCAACTACATCAAGAGCCTTCACCGGGAGGTGGACGACCTCAGCGACCGGCTGTCGGACCTAATGGCCACCATGGACCACAACAGCCCGGGCGCCGAGATCATCCGCAGCATCCTCCGCTCCTGATCAGCTAGCTACAGCTCCGGCACGCCGGCCATCGACGACCGCCTGGTCACGCCAATTAAGCAGGGCCATTCTCCGGCCATGAGAGCTTAGCTAGGGTATATATGTCTACATATATTTGTATCTCTCTTTCTTTATCTTATCTCTGCCTAGATCTGATCATCTAGCTTGCAAAATGTACTAGCTACGCGTGTCTCTAAGCTTCACTCGGTGCGTAGGGCATTAGCGCTAGGGCCTAAGCTTATCACCTCTTTAGCTCACCTCATCTCCTCTGCTCCTTCATGTGTTCTCTCGGAGCTCCTCTCGTCTTCCTTCTTTTGTTGTCCCCTTCCTTCGATCTGTAAATTTAGTTCGTGGCTTGGATCGAGTTGTGACCTCTACAGACAACCGACCGACCACTACTACCTAGAGCAAATTAATATCATCATCATGGTGTACTGCTCCAGCTTTAACTTTAGTTGGCTACGCACGTACTACGAGAAATATACTTTTCACATATGATTAAGATATGCAAGTGCTAGCGAGCCAAATGATGCCTGGCTTTCATGGTTGCTTCCCTCGCCCTCGGTTCTATCCGCACGCACGTGAAATGGCGCGTTTACTTGAGATTAAAAAGGAGCTAAGCTTGTAGAGCCTGTAGTACTTGGCGTGCATGGCATGGCCCCACGTAGCATGCCATGGCCCACTTGCGATCCAACTGTTCGGATGCTACGATACCACCGCTACGACGGCACAGCGCTGTGACAGACTAGCTAGCTCGGACGGCCTCCCTGTGCATCACTTGGGCTTGTCCTTTAGGCCCTGTTTGGATCAGTTTCAGATTCTTAAAAACCAACTATTACTTCTAGTTTTTAAAAACTGGTTTCTAAGCAAAAACTGATGGGGTGTTTGGATCCCCTAGTTTTTAAAAGCTGATTTCATTTATGATTGGTGCTAATAGACTATTATACCCTTACATTTATTGCTCTTGAACAGCACATTAAACAGCCATACGTAGTCTTTAATGAGGGTAAATGGGTATTTGTGCTAAAAAAACTGGCAAAAGCTGGGTATCAACAGCTTCTTGGTTTTAAGAATCTGGGTAGGTAGATTTTAAAAGCGCCCTAAAAGCGGTGCATTTGGATCCCACCCAGTTTCCAAAAGCCAGATTCTTAAAATCTGGGTGGATCCAAACAGGCCCTTAATTTCAGAAATAGACGAGGGGATCAGGAAAAGGTTCGCGTCAACCGCCTTGTTTTGCTCGGCTGTTAATGTTGTGTGGATGCCGTCGATCCTTTCTTTATTTTCTCCCTGCGACGCGTGCCCCCATATGCATGTTACGATCCATCGGTGTACCCGGACGACGACCGAGGGAGAAGTCACCCAGCAGTGCGAGCGAAAACCGAACTGTTTGTGTGTGTATATACACACATATACATATATGGTACTGTAGCACATTTCTTTTTTCAAAAAAAAATGGCCGGACATCCGTTTTCACAAATCTAATTCCGTCCCTAAGCTTCGTACCATTGGAGCTCGGCATCATGGGCGAGCGTGGCAGACGAGCGAAGCGCGCGGGAGCCAGCGGAGCCATCAGCCTGCTAAGCTCCCCTTGCTCAGCAGCTCCTGCCGATGGTGCAAGCTAATCACCTCTTGCATGGCTCGTGATAGACCTCTCCGTCAAACAAATCTTAAACTTCTTCCTCATCCTGTCCATAGTTTGAGCGACATGCGAATGAGCCTTTCTCATTATCTGCTCTACGTACGCCTACATCATTTCTGAGAATTCCTTCCCTTCATCCAACTACATCTTCGCAATTATTGCTCTGCTAACGAAGTAACTAACGATGCGGTTCCAACTCTCATCCACAACTGTAGGGATCGAGAGGGAACTCACACTATTATATACCTCAGATATGTCGATCATCATAATCTCATATCTCGCTCTATCGGCATTATGAAGTAGGGACCATTTCTCCAGGTCGGGGCATGCAAGTTGATCTATCTGGTGAACTTGCACACTGCTGTCGAAGTAGGCTGAGCTACGGCCGGTTCCACTACGCATGACTCCCTCACAGTCCTCAAGGTCTCCTCGTCAAACTCCCTCTAAATTGCGTTGAATTCGTGCCTCTGGTTCAGCATGCAGAGTTTTTTGAACTTCGTCAACAACTCTTTGTTTTGAAAACGGGTGTGGAAGTTCGCCACCAGATGCCTCATGTACTAGCGGGTTCTCACGTCATTCCACTTGAAGGGTGATTGTGTCCCTTACTGCATGGTGCTCAACGCCGACGGCAGCTCAGTGTTGTGGTTCGTGATAACGCAAACGTTGAGCCGATCTTGGACTACCGCTTGCTTCATATTGGCCAAGAATCACAATCAACTAACAATGTTCTCATTCTCCGTAATTGCAAAGGCCATTGGGAGTAGATGGTTGTTTGTGTCAGCAGCCACCACCATTAACACCGTGCCCTTGTACTTGCTGAAGAGGAATGTGTTGTCCATTGTGTGTAGTAGAAGGCAGAACCTGAACCCCTCGATCATTTACTGAAATGTCTAGAACACTCGGTCAAGGATGAAACAATTGAGCCTCTTCGAAAGGCACATCCTCTCCACCTCGTTTATATATGTCCCGGGGTTGGCTTTGGCGATCCGATGTAGCATTCTTGGCACCAAGTTGTAGGTCACCTCGCACTTGCTGTATATTCCATGTATGACATTTCTTATCGCCCACCACACTTTATTATAGCTCACCGAAAAACCAATCAGATTCACGGCATTGGCCATCGACCGCTTTGGTGAAACTGTGACATCTGCAACTGCGAGGTGACTGATCAAGCTTGCGATGATTGATGAGGTCATATTTCTGTGCCTGTGCAGTGGCTCCACATGCTCACAGGTGTAATCCACCACCAACGTTATCCAAAAGTCCTTTGCACTGCCTCTGAATCTCTGCGCATGGACCTTCTAGGGATAAGAACCATCTACACACAGACCACATGCACATTGGAGTTTGATATGAACACCTGATACATATGGCTTATGTGAACGACATATCTTACAATGGCTTCTTGTGTAGCACCCATGTTGGGGAAGTGTTGCCCTTCTACCAAAGTGTTCTCGTTGAAAGACCATTCCGACCATCTTCAGATGAGAGACTTAGGGAGGCCACCATAACAATATCCAATTTAGAGGAGACGTACTCAACATTTGTGCACACAATGCCATCGACGCACTGCCTCCACTAGCGCCTACGCCAACCTCATCTCCATTGTTAGTTGTGTTAGCATCCTCCTCATCGTGGGAATGGTCTCTATCCAACAAGCCATCCAAATATTCATGGCAGTCTATATATGTTGCGTACCATATCACTGTGCCTTCGGTTAGCTCAAAGTAGTGAGCCAACCTCGTCAACCCTCTATAGTCCCAACCAGCACTAGGTTCTGCTATACTACTACCATCCCCACCAACATTACGCTACACACCCCCACCACCAACCCACTGTGGCACTTCCACAATACCACTCCAGCCGGCCTCGCCCCTGCTCGACAGTTCTGCCTTCTCTAGATACTGCACGTACACCATTGGCCTCTTGTATATCGCTACACCAAGATTGCTTGCAAGCTCCATGTGCTGCCCCTAAGCAACGTTGCAAATCACCTTCTTCATCTTCCAGAAACAATCCCCGAAGCTTCAATAACGGTGACTATCACATGTAAAATGCACTCCGTATGCACCTCCTAAGCTCAGGAAGACACATCTCCTTTAGCCCCGAAGCCCGGAACACAATACATTCATAATTTTGTAGTTCCATACCATACGGCCTATCCTGTACAACATCCTCCCCGTAGAACATGAACAAATATTCCATACTCGACACCACATACCTAGCACTAATGTAGATGAAGTCCACTTATTTTCTGACAATGCTAAATGCAACTAAATATAATACAAAAAATCAAGCACACAACACATGCATAGGTGAGCTACCAATTATGCCTACGATTATGTGCTCATATGCATGTATACTACTACACACATATATAGGCACATATATAACAAATACATACTACAATTAATAGTGCATAATTATACAATTTTAAAATCATTTTCTACATTATTTATAGTGGCACCAGAGCAATACATACATGCATACATACATACGTGCATGTGCGCGCGCTTATGTATGCTAAAAATAACTGTGCGTTATTTCTACATCTATTTTCATAATGACAGTTCGTACACTAAAAATAACAATGCATACGTTATATGTGCATACATGTCTACAACTATTTACGAGAACTTATCATTATCGCCACCAATACGTTATTAGCATGATTAATTATAAAATATCATCCGTATGAACTAAATACATATGTCAACTAAATATGGTTACCAAGCGTATTCCATATTACTAAATCATCGTTACGCTAATGAAATGCTAACGATATATTAAACACATTTCTTGCATGTGAATAAAATATACCTCTTCTAGAAGGTCTTCACCATACCTATACTATTTCCAACTACGAAATCTATTAAATCATAATGAAACTACTTCGAAAAGCTAATTTAAATTCTTTTCTACTCTCTCTATCTTTTTTCTACCTCGGCTCTCTCGCTCGGCGAGAAGAGAATTACGAGGCTTCGAATGAGAGCGCAGAGAGTGATGCGGGCCATTTTATACGCGCGGTGAGGCGTTGGCGGCCGACAAGACCACATTGGTGCACGTGAACGCAAGGGGTCACTCCAAGCACTGCTGAAGGGCACGAGATGCACTACGGAGTGGCATCGCGTCGTGTTGTGCCAAGCCCCCATTGCTCGGCAACAGAGCTTCTGAATTCCCACTACTCGGCAGGAGCTAGCTGGCACTGCCAAGCAAGAGGAGCTTGGCAGAGCGGTGGGCCCCATTGGCTCCCGCGCGTGTCACTCGTCTGCCACGTTCATATTGTGCTATCGAGCTCCGATGGCGCAATAGAATATACGTGTCATATACCGTGCCTATCGAGTTCAAGGACAACAGGGTTATATTTATAGAAATGAATGTGCGATTGCCAAATTAAAAAAAATGCAGTACAGTGTGTACGGAAACAGTTCGCGAAAAGCATCGGGCTAACTTGCCGTCTTGGTTTGCATGCAGACATGCAGTTCGGCTGAAGTACTACTCCATGTAGTATAAGAATTTTTATCCTCAGTTTACTGTGAGAAATTTCCTTTTGGCTGCACATTCAGCAGTAAAGACTAGACTAGCCCGTATCCGTTAACATATTCTATACATTTAGGATTATGGTACACTTATGAAATACCTTAATTAAAAAGTCAAAAAAAATTCTACATGTACTTCAATACTTATTTTAACTATGTATAAAATTTTAATATTAGATTATATGTTTGCGGTAACAAAAAAAAGGAAAAAAATCTGACAACCATTAAGAATTCAAATTTGTCGGAATTTTTTCTTTTTTTGCTGTTCTCAACATAGAATAAATTTGAACTTTAAATTTTGTATATAGATAGAGTAAACTATAAAATATATATAGAAATTTTCTTAAAAATTTTTGTAACTTTTTTAGTTACAATATAAGATAAGTACACTTTAAACTTGAGTATATAGCATAGGTTGTCTCGTATCCAGCCCAACAGACTAATGTGCATTTGGCGCAGCCAAGGATGCGTGATCCCTTGTATGTATGAACAGTCATTTGCTGTGCAAGTTTCTCGGGGAAAGTATAATATGCATGTGGCCGTCCATCAGAAAGTCTAGCTAGCCAGTTGATGATGATGGGCGGACACAATTGCTAGCTTACGCAATGAACCCCACATGCATGCTACTACCAATTTTGTACATGCACTAGCTAGCTCGACCACCGCAAGGAAGCTAAAAAGTGTGGCTTTCTTTATCTCGATCTTTCAGCTGGGGTCATTGAGTCGAGTTCTAGTTTGCCAACGAATGGCATGGCCGCACGGCACAGCTGTGGATCGAGTTTGTTGTGTTGGGTGTGTGTAAGGCCATGCGGTAGCAGCATCGTAAGTGACATGCGTATTTAACTATGTTTATGTTTTGTTGTCAATATTTAAGTTTGATTTAGTGCATTGAATCGCTAGATTTGCTGTCAAAGTGGTGACAGGCTGATCGACCTTTAGCTGACAGTTTGACGGCCCGAAGGTGTAACTGGCTTGTGGTCATATCGGCATTTAGCTAGCGGTTTAACTGGCTAGTGCATGGCGGTCAGACTGGCATCTGGGGGAATGTGCTGAGTTAAGTTGTTTCAGCTGTGTTAGTCATGGGGTGTCTATACAAGAGTGTCATAGGTGTGTTCATGTATGTGATTTGCTAATGAGAGTCAAGTATATATCATTTGTTCTCGTATCGATTACCTATTCTTTGATGTGCATGTGCTTAATGATTGTTATGATCAGCGGCAAGATCAAGGCTATAGAAAAAGTCCTGAGGCTATAGCATGTCACGCAAGTCCAGGTGGAGCATCATCTCAATTCTCAAGTGGAGAAGCACTGAAGAAAGATTGGGATCGTGAGGAGCAAACTATGCGCATATGTTGTACAATTTAGTCTTGTGTGTTTCAAATGGTGACAGTTCTTAGAGCATATGTATGATCTTGGAGGTAAATAATTGGACATCACAGACTACGGTGTGATGTGGTGTGCCATAGAACTCGGGCATTTCAAGTGGTGACGAAATCGTAGTAGGCATACAATATTAATGATGAGGCATTGGGCATCACATCCTTGTGAAAAATCGGGGGGTAACAATTGAGGAAATTACGGTTCGGTCAAAGGTAAGAGTCACCATTATATAAGCACTTGTTTGTGAAGAGAGAGATAACATTAGAGATGTAGATTAGGGTCTCTCTTTTGATCTTTTCAAGTGAAGATATATCTTGGAAATCAGATCACACCTATCTAGGCACCATATAGGGAGAGTTCTTGAGTTTGTCTAGTTTTCCTCAAAAGAGATGTTATTTTGGAGTTTTGCCCTTGTGAGTGATTTGGCTTGAGTTATTGTGTGAGAACGTATTCAAAATCATTTAGGACTCATGAGTAAGAGTAGATCAATATTTCTCTCCTTTGCTTGATTTTGATGCAACATTCCTTGTATTGGATTAAGGAGGGAACTTTGACATCGATCTTCATGATCTATGATTGGAATATGGTCCTGACATCTTAGGGAGGTCTTGTGCCAAGTTTTACTGTGTTTGGATCAGTGGTTTGGGAGTGACTCCTTTCTTGGATTGTGTGCAGTATTGTTCTGCACTTTTCCTCGTCGAGCGATGAGACCGTAAGGAGTCGAGTGGTCCAACTGGTGTGCGGTCCGATCGGTGCTCGAGCAATTCAACCGCTGAGCGGTCCAACTGGGGTCAAATCGCACATAAGCCCGCTGTCAAATCAGTCAGCGGTGAGAACTCCATAATGAGTTATGTTTTTTTGGCTCTTGACTTTTAGTGAGCTTATGAGTAAATTTTTTTTGAAAAAAGTTATTAACCCTTTTAATTCACCACATCGATCCTACGAATTTCAGCCGCGCTCGTTTGGGTTTCAGCTTTTGGCTTTTGGTTTCTGGATTCTAGTTTCTTATTTTTATCTTTTCCGGTATTCTGGATTTTTTTGGTTTTTTAACTTTTCATTTTTTTATCTCTATATTTCTTTGCATTGTCTGTGATGGCCCATCCTATTTTATTTTATTATTTTAATTCAATTATGTTAAAAAAATCACTAGCTATTATATTATAAAATAAATCAGCTATAGTACAAAACAGTGAAAAATAGGTCATAAGAAAAAAAATCCAAATGATCAATTAAGTAAGGTGGACTAGCTTAGAGAGCAGTGTAGTAACTAGCTCCACCTGTTGAAAATTCAGAAGAGAGGTTATAGGGCCTGTTTGGCTGGCCACAAACTGGCTAGCTTTTCGCAGCCGCTACAGTACCTAACTTTTAAATGAAATATTTTCTCAAGACGGAGTCTACAAGTTAAACGTAGTACACGTTAAAAGCCCAACATTTGTACCAGCTAAAATCACAAGTGAGTATCGATCTCTCTGTAATCTATACCGTAAACAATCAAAATTCAAAAATTTCAACCAAAAATTATAAGTCACAGTTAAAAACAATAGGCCCATAAGGGTTCTAGGAGTATTAACACATGTACGTACTAATTTCTCCGGAGCATATATTATGCAACATCTTGTGTGAATAAACTATTGCACGTACGCCTGCGCGGTCAAAAACGTGAAGACCAACTGTACCTAGTCAAGATCTGACCACTCAAAGTAATCGACTGCATGCCAGAAGCATCTTTTCACATGAGAAAGTAGTATAGTAAAAATCTGTGTCTGGTACATATTAGATCTGGACCAGTCTAGCTATGTTTTGACCGAACGTTCAGTCTCTCCGTAAAAGTTTTCAGGGGAGAGATACAGCCCCCTGTGTTCGACTGCATCGATCACTTTTGAATCTAGCATAAATATCTATATAAATAAATTTAATACTATTGATAAGTAATTTTAGAAAAATTATATTAATGCGTTGTTTTGAAACAACAATAAAGAAACTATTTTATTTATTTATTCAACAAAAATCATAAATTATAAACCATAAGTTGAAAAGAGATATATTATTTTAGATTGTAGCTTATGTCTTTTGGTTTAAAGTTTTGAAATTTTGCTATTTGTAAGATAGAGAGCAGAGAAAACACTTACATGTAATTTTCATCAATAAAGATGAATTTAATATAATCTCTATTGTAATTAATTAGTAAATTTTATCTTAAAAATATTTTATTTAAAAATTAGTTAACATAACATAAATAAAAAATCCATAAACAACAAACAAAAAACCAGCCGTTCAAGTCCTGCAGACCTCCAGTCTTTCCACGTCACCATTTGGCCCTGATTAACTCGGCTTCGGCTTCTGGCTTATTTTTCACTATTCATAAGTTTCGTCTTTTTTATGAACTTTTGGTTTTTTGTTGAGCTTTTTTGCCGGTTCTTTTTTCCCGTATTTGTTTGTATTATACGTAATGGGCTAATATATTTTTTATATTTTTAAATTTTTTTAAATTTAATTATACTAAATAAATCTCTGTCAACTAGAGTGTTTTTTTCAGTCAGCTATAGTGTTTTCAACTATAAACCATGAACTTTTCAGCCGATCCGATCACCACTCATACGAAGAGCAACATATCGATCCATCCGCCTAGCAGGTACGTAGCTACTGCAGCTAAGGCGCCATCAAATCTGACTTAAACCACATCCGACTTAAACCACATCCGCATGCAGCTGTAAACAATATTCCTGACACATGCAGGTCTGTTAAAGTGTAGGCTCCAGCTATGCGCCGCAGCTTTCCAACGCAAAATGATTGCCCGCTCTTTGACTCAACAACTAGTTTTTTATGTGACTTATAGTTTTTTAATCAATAAATGAGATTACTTTTTCAATATTATTTTAAAATTATTTATTAATATAGTATTTTCGAATTAATTTATCAGTATTTAATTCGTTCACACAAACATTTACCCTAAAATAAAAAATTATAAGCTTAAGTCCAAGTCAAAAGAACCATCCATACACTTGTATGTAGTTATTACTCTTCCACACTTCCACCACCCAGATTGGTGATGGTTTATGACTTCTTTTACTACGATTGTATTATTTTTTACTGTAGCTGACAGTAGCTTGTTTCATGCAATTAAATTTAAAAAAAATTAAAACTAGAAAAACAAAATATCCTATCACAGACTATGCAAAGTAATATAGGAAAAAGAAAAAGAAATAAAACTAGAAAATTAGAAAAAGATAAAATTAAGGAATAGTGAATTAGAATTAGAAGCGGAAGCTGAGGGGGACCAAATATCGCCGAACCGACCACTTGCATGCGCGAAATTCGACGTACCGATCTCATTGCTGTACACGTGCACACCGGTAGATGTACACTTGCATCACATGTACCTACGTGGAAAATAGCAACGCAAAGATCGACGTTTTCTCCAGCTAGCTGGTATACATGTAGCCTGGCGGTGCAATGCCAATGCAAATATGCAAATGTGTATTGCAGGTGGTGACGTGCCAGTACTACGTGCATGCACTGCACCCCGGCCCGGCCCGTGGCTGGCAATTCCTAGCGTGGCCTTTCCTCTCCTCTGCTCAGTATCGTGGGAGCAGCGGGTAAAGTGGGGGAAGAAGAACCCCGGCCGCTTTCGCCGGCCCCACGTCACTGGCCGGCAGACTCGCCTAACGGCCGGCAGCCCCTGCGCCCAACCACAAACCACCGCCGGGACCCTCCGCCGATCGAGAGCCGGCCGTACGGATCACGCGGTTGCCGCTGCCGCGCGCACTGCACCGATCGCCGCCGAATCCATCCGCCGATATATCGAGCCCACGGTTAGAAAAGGCCGCCGGGCGCGCGCGGCGATGGCGAACCGGCGAGAATGCGTGCAGTGCAACGCAATGACCGGGTTGCCCCTACCGGCTGCCGCAACAGACTCGGAAAAGGCTACGCCGCGCTAGGCGCGGGGAGGGGCGGAGTCGGGATGACGGGGGAAATCGACGTGAGCGGCCAGTAAAAAAGCCTCCTGCGCGCTGCAGTAGTGCTGCTGGTGTTAGCAGTACGGTTTGGTTCAGGAGATGGCAGGCTGAAGCAGCAACAACGTACACATTAAAGCTATGGGCCGGGGGTAGAAAGGACTTGTAAAGTTCTGCAGGAAAAGTATACTGCAACGTACGTACGGATTGAACTGTAAAGGCGAGTAGTTATACGGAGAGTTAGTTCTGGCAGCTTTTAGCGGAGTAGTACTGTGTTGGGAATTGGGAAACCTGGCTCTGTCCTAAGACAGGCCTATGTTAGATATTTTTCTACTATAAATAGATACATTAATAATTAGATTTTGTACTTGTAGAAGTAAAAATGTAAAAATAATTTATTATCTTGCATTACTCTATAATTCAACTATCTCTTTGCATAGGAAAAATTAATCAGACTAGACTCACCAGGACGGTTCCCTAACATGTTATCAGCACGGATCGTTTCAGTGGATCGCAAGTTAATGATTTGCAGAATAATTTACCTATCTAGATTACTTGAATTCCAAATTTTGCTTTCTAGCCAATCTTCTACGGCGCAAATCCGCTCTATTCTACTACGAGCAGACTTAAAATCACCGGCATAATGCCGATTGCTAGATTATATGAAAAGAGTAGATGTTGATTGCACTGTAGATTGAAAAAAAATCAATAATCATACTGTCTGCCACCCGCACATGACTGTGACGCACCGCGCACCACACACGCCTCGGCAGCTGCCGTGCCGGGATGAACGCACACAGTCACACCACCGACCACCCGCATGTGGCGCGAGGTGTCGCTCGCCGTGTGCACCCCGACTGCTGGCTCCCTGAGCGCGCGCATGCTCTACTACCGGCTACTAGCCATGCGCCCCGACCATCGGCTCCCCGAGCGTCCGCATGCGCACCAGCTGGCTGCTCACCGCACGCCACGACCTCAGGCCATACAAGGCCACCGCCGCCCGCAGCACTTCGGCCGTCGCCGCTCGCCGTGTGTGTCAGTACTGGCCTCGCACGACCACCGAACCACCACACCTAGCCCCGCCCGCATGTGCCGCAGAAGTGGCCGTGTCTCGCGCGGCCACATGTGCCGCCACGAGAGCCACAGATCAGCCCTACACGGCCATCGCCGCCTCGAAAGCCGTCGGTCAGCCCTACGTTGCCAACCGCCTCTGAAACGGTGTGTCGCCGCTCGGCCCTTGCACTACCGTCGCGCAAGACACCACAGCTTGGTCCAGCGAGCCGTCACCCACTGCCGCGTGGGGCGTCGCCTGTCTCCGCACAAGCCATCGCCGCCGCTCGCACCGCCCAGGCATGCACGGCCGCCGACTGTGCCGCCGACCCCCAGTTACCCCACACCTCCGTCGCTAGCCTGGGCCGCAAAGCCGTCATGGCCTGACTGGCAACCCGCGCCTGCACAGGTTGCCCTACGCATGACAGGGGTAGGAAAACTCTACCCCTTTACCCATTTGAGCCAGCCGGCTGTGGGCAAAAAAGCCATGGGTCGAAAGAAAAGAAAAAAAAAGGGAAAAGGGGGCTCACGTTTGAATTTTGCAAATAAGCCCTTGGAAATTCGGCAAATTACACGAAAAGTTTACTTAGAATTGAAAATTTGCAGATAAGTCGTTGGAAATTGCAGAATTCACTGAAAATTCATATTCCAGCATAAAAGGGCCTCAAAAATTTAAATTTTAGATTGTTTTTAACATTTGAAGCTTGTTTAGGACTGTTATTATTATTTTCTATGCTGTCTTGTATTTACTTACTATTTTGATTAATCATAATTATTTAAGTTGCCTTTATTCATAGAAATTAATAGTAAAATTATAGAAAATGCATAGAAATTCTGAAACATTACGACAATCCTTTTGTACAATTGTCCAATTTATTTTATGCATATTTACCTACAGTAATTTCATATATTCCTTTCATGACCATGTAGATGAGAGGCATCACAAACCAGGAGTTCCAGGAGCTAGTCTAGAATGGGCAAAACTACTTGACTTGGGTTTCTGATGTCGAGATTGTATTTGTAGCCAAGAAGCTCCGCGCTGCCATCAGGACTGGTGCGCCACAGGATGCCAAACCTACATCTGAGAAAAATGATCAGCCACTTTACTTCCTCAGGCATCACCTCAGCCTCACTCTCAAGAATGAGTACATGGCAGAGAGGAGTGCTCTAACATTATGGACTGCACTAAAGAAGCGTTTCGAGAAGCTAAAGTAAATCATTCTTCCTCTCCAACTGAGGTTTGCTGAATTCAACACAGTTAGAGAGTACAACTCTACTCTGCACATAATTTGTACAATCTTCAACTTTATGGTAGGCAGATCACAAATGAGCAGAAGATTGAGAAGACCCTCTCCACCTTGCATCCCAATACAGTCCAGTCTGCTCACAATTATCATCAGGATGGCTACAAGGAGTATGCTGAATTGATTGATATTATGCAGGTTGCAAAGGTTCAGGATAAAATTCTCCGTAAGAACTTTGTTGCACAGCCACATGGGAGCTCCGCTGGCCGCGAGACCAACACTGGGAATTACAATGTGTTAAAACCAATAATGAAGAAAAGGGGAAGGAAAGACAAAGTCGTAACCCAGAAAGGTAAGTCAAATGCTTCACATGAAAATAAGCCCTAGAAACCAAAGCAGGACGACAAGCCCAATGGTTAGCAAGATCAAACCTGCTACATGTGGCTAGTGAGGGCATCGGTCGTGGATTTGTAAAGAGCCGCAACACGTCGTCGATACCTTCCAGGCCAAAAAGAAGAAGGTCAGCAAAGGGGCAGCATGAAACCCATTTTGCCTTTGTTGAGGAGGATAGTTCTCAACAGCTGCCTGCACCAATGGAGACTGACTCCACCCCTACATCAACACCCACTCTTGACATTGTAGCTGTCACTGCCATGCTTTCCCAACAAGAGCATCTTACCACTAAGAAGATAGCAACCGCAGTCTCTGGCTTTTCAGCAGATTCAGTCTATTGCACAGAATAGATTTAGACTTTAATTGTCATTTATTTCATGTGTTGAAGAAATAAGCTAGATTTTACATTGATGGTACTCGAACAATTTATTTTTTCATGATGGTTGGATGATATTGAATAATTTATTCATTTATTTAGTTAATAATGACTTGATATGTTCTAATATTTAAAGTATTTTATTTATGTGTTGATTGCCTTCTACTACAAATCAATAAAATACATTATATTAGCACACGTGTGGCGCCCTATAGAGTAAGTGTGCTTAGCTAACAGTGGCACAATGAATACCATCTTGAGAGAGACAAAATTCTTTCTGTCGAGTAGCAAGAATGCTGGTAGCCTTACAACAATCGTCGGTAGCGATACTTATATAATAGGCTCAGGAAGAGCCACAATTATACTCCCAATGGGCACAACTTTGATTATTCAAGAAGCCTTATTGTACTTAAAATCGAGTAGAACTCTCCTAAGTTTCAATGATGTTTGCGCTAACGGTTTCCACGTTGAGACTAAAGAAGAGTATGGTAAAGAATACCCGCTCATTAACAGAGTGTGAAGCAAATAAAAAAGGGTATTAGAAAGACTTTCTTCATTTGAGACTATGCTATCCTACACTAATATTAAGGCACCCACAACCTACACTGCCCTGAAAACCATAGTTAGAAGCTCTGAACTCTTCTATCTCTGGCATGATAGATTAGACCATCTAGGTTTTAGGATGATGATAAATATAATTAACAATTCAAAGGGACATAATATCGATGTAAAGAATTTCCATAATCAAGAAGATTTTGTGTGCCCCGCATGTGCTACCGGGAAAATAATTACTAGACCTTCTGCTCTGAAAGTGATGGATGAAGTCCTTGCATTCCTGAAAAGCATCCAAGGAGACATTTGCGGTCCTCTACAAACACTGTCAGGGACATTTAAACATTTTATGGTGCTCATTGATGCTTCTTCGAAATGGTCGCACGTATGTTTATTATCTACGAGAAACAATGCATTCGCAAAGCTGATCTCACAGATAATTCAAATTAAAAATAGTTTCCCTGATCATCCTATAAAGTCCATCTGAATGGACAACGCCAGATAATTTATTTCAAAGGCATTTGATGATTACTACATGGCAATGGGAATTAAAGTTCAGCATTTCATACCGCATGTCTACACTTAGAATGGACTAGCAGAAGCATTAATTAAGAGAATTAAATTTATTACCCGACCGCTTTTGCATAATTGTAATTCACCAACTACATGTTGGGGACACGCAGTCCTGCATGCAACAACTCTAATCAACCTTTTACCATCGGCATATAACATCATTCACCAATACAACTAATGCAAGGGCCGGCACTGAAAATTTCTTTTCTCCGGAGGTTTGGGTGCAAGGTTTATGTACTTATACCCCCTCCACAGCGTACAACAATGGGCCCTCTCCGAAAGTCTAGGATATATGTTGGTTATGAGACAGCATCCATAATCAGGTATTTGGATCCCATGATAAGAGATCTGCATACTGCCCGTTTCACTAATAGTATATTTGATGAGGGTAGTTTTCCGATATTAGGGGGAGGAAATCGCCCCCTTGATGAAAAATATCGAGAAATTACATGGCAAGTCACGGGAATCCATGCACATGACCCACACGCTAGTGAAGCAAATAGAGAAGTCCAGAAGATCATTGACTTGCAAGCATTCGCAAACAAACTAGTGGACAATGGTTTAAAAAGTGTGACCAAGTCACATGTCCCTAGTTCCGTCCAGAGGCCTCAAAGAGGGTTGAAATGCCAAAGAAAATTGAAGATATCCATAGTTCCGTCCAGAGGCCTCAAAATAAAAGGACGAAAATTCTAGCCCCTCGAATCCCAAGTAACCGAGGATGCCTGGTCAAAAAGAATAAGAAGGACTTGGTACAACCAATCACTAAAGTTCTCCAGAACCAGAAGGGGAGCCAGTTGAGACCTGGCACTAGTTTGCACCTTCAGTAAAGGGCATATCGGATCTTAACATTCCTATAGAGGGAGAAATCAGTATGGATGTGTGCTCACACATCGAAGCTGAAAAACTAAAGGGACTTGGCCCCGCGACTGGAAGGAGTGGCGAGCAAGTAGAAGTACTAGAAGAATCAATCTATGATGAAATAGTTATAAACTATGTGCACACGGGAGAATCTATGAATAGGACAACAACTAATGTTGATATTTACTTTGTAAAGAAAATTACTACAATCATCGATCTTGATCCGGAGCCTGCATCATTCACTGAATGTAAGAAAAGATCAGATTGGGAGGATTAAAAAAGCTAATAGAAATTGAATTATTATCTCTGAACAAAAGAGAGCTGTTTGAGCCTATAAGCCACATGCCTCCCCATGTACACCCTGTATGGTTTGAGTGAATTGTACACTTTTTTCCTTGACGAATTTTCTTGAAGTTTCCTGGCCAATGTTTTTATTGAGATAATTCGTGCAAGACAACATAACATGTATTATGTACTTTTTCTCTAATTTTTTCCACTGGATTTTATGGAGTTTTAATGAGGCATGAACATGTCGGATGTGTTCCCAAGGGGGAGCGTTGGAAACCTGGGTCTGAGCCTACATGCCTAATCCATGGTGGGCACCTCTCTACCTAGTCTAAAAATTGGGGTCCCATTGGTTAGATCTTATACTTAGAAAAGTAAAAAAAACAATAAAGAAAATGAGTTTCCCTTTCTCTCTCTATGTTTAATCTTTTATTATCTTACACTACGCTATGATTGATCCATCTCTTTGTATAAGAGGAATCAATCGGATAGGACTCATCAGTGATGGTTCCTCAACATACTGTACTTGTATACGGCTGCTAAAGTTGGTTTTGGTTGTTATACGTAGTCTTTGTTCTGGCAGCTTTTAGCGGTGTACTACTGTACTAGTATACGGGTGCACTGCGTAGTAAGCTGCTACAAAGTTGGTTTTGGTTGGCCTTTAGCATGTTGCGCGCCCTTGAGTGCCTCCTTGGATGAATGAGATTACTTGAGAGGATTGCAATAGTATTCTTTTTTCTCTAATAAAGGGGAGAAAGGATTCTATAGATTTGGTGACGATGTCCACTACCACATAAAAATTCATCACAGGTGGTTTGAAACTGTCATCACCTATGGTTTCTTAAATCGTCTGACTTAATGTGTCAGTGATAATAGAGGTTATCACAGACGATTTTTAAACTGTTTGTGAAGACCGTATCACAGATGGTTCGAAATTAGAACCATCTGTGATCGTTCGTTATCACAGACAGCTCGAAACTATAAATATCTATAATAGTCAATTATCACAGACAGTTCTTGGTGAAAAATCTTCTGTGAGAGCTGTATCAGAGTTAAAAAGTGAGTAATTTTACCATGACTTATATAGAATTGAAGAAGAGTCAGGAAAAGGAGAGGAGTGGAGGAGGAGAAGCAAGAAGAGGAGATGAAGAGAAGAAGAGCCAATCGAGCCTTCTATTTTTAAGGACAAATTTGGTGATGAGAATTGGAGAAGTAAGAAGAGAGAAGAGGAGTGAAGGAGAAGATATAAGAGGAGAAGAGCAGCTGAGCCTGCTATTTTAAAGAGCAAATCGAGTAAGATGAGCGAAAAATTCAAATTCGGCGAGAGGAAGTAAGTTGTAATATTATCATAGACAGTTTTTGTTTTGATCTGTCTGTGATGCATCACACAGATGATTTAGAACAAAAATCGCCTGTGATGTTTATACTTATCATAGACGATTTTTGTTTCGAACCATCTGTGATACATATATACTTTTTATCTTTGGGTGGTATCAGTAGAGGTGTTATTGTGAGCTGTGACAGATGTCTTTTAATTATGGTTGATAATTTTTGTCTACATTTTTCAATATAGTTGTAGATGATATAGACGCCGATGTGGCTAACACAGTCGTTTAGAGAATTTGCTTTAAGAGACCTCTCATTTAAATGTTTGCTTTTTATTTTTTTGGAGAGGAAAAAAAAACAAAAGCCAAAAAGAACAGGTACATACCTGTCCAACATCTGTCAATGATTCAATGCAGTACGTGCAGGACAGCAGCCGGTGATGGCCAGGTTGCAGGAACATGATCCCTTTGACTTCCGGTTTCCTTTGCTCGTTTCGCTCCTTAACGTGGTAGCACATCCGATCCAGCAGCGTCATGTGTGTGCTTGATGAGAACTTGATCGTTATCGAAGTTTCTGTGTGCTATATTCCCGTTGCTCGATCGTGTCGCACTCATGTTCATATTCATGTGAACTTGATCGATCTAGGCAAGAGAACAAAATGCCGTACAAATAGTAGACTACAACGGAGCGATCACGGGTTTCGAATCAAAACTTTTGGTTCTTACCCTGATTTTATATATAGTCCTGCCACAACTCCAAAAGTTGTTTTTTTAACAGGGTGGTTTTGTGCTTTTTTGGATAAGTTGGTTTTGGGTGCTGAAGGAGTTTGTGGCTTATGATTTTTAAATTTTGTTATAGTAACTAGATTTTAAATGATGTGTTTTTTAATATGTGGTCTATTAGTTGATTGTAATATATATTGTACCGATTTCAATTATACCGGCTAAAATCGCATGCGACTGTTTATCTCTTCGTAATCTCTTTTACGAATAGATAAAATTCAAAAGTCACAAACCACAGTCCATTACAAATACATGACATTTTGTCTTTTAGCTAACATCTCCTACCAAATGCTCATATATTAGCCAATCCTTTAATGGTACTGGAGAATGTCATTAAAAGGGGTTAAAAAACATCGGCGGCTCTACCGATTGTGGCCTTTTATGCCTCCATAGTAGCCTAAGATAGCTGTCTTTGTCTTTGTATTTGCCTAATATGTCATATGTGATTTTGACCGATATAAATAAAATCATTACAGTGTATACTATAATCGATTACTAGACTCTGTCTTAGAAAACACTATATTTGAAAGTTAAGTACTATATAAAAATTATCTATTGCAAAAATAGTTTTTAGAAGTTAATATGAATAGGGCCTAAGTCCATAACAGAAGTACAACGTGACAACAAAATTCTGCCCACGGAAGTATGGCATCGCTTCGATCAAGCCGTTTCTGAAGTCCACATAGCTAGGACATGGTGAAACTATTTCCATCAATTATGGGCCTCGAGAGTAACCTAAGGCACCCGCTGACCCGCCGCTGTTGTATTAGACCAAGGTGTAGCGCCGTTATAAGGCCCAGATCATAAGTATCTCGTAAAACATGACAACAAAACTAAGCCCACCAAAGTGTAGTGCCATTTTCGCGAAGCCCAGCTTCAAGAGTCCACATTAGCTAGGCCCATGAAAATTGCATAACATCTACACAAATTCCTAAAAAAATGTAGGAAGCGACTAAAGCTCGGGTATACGATTAGAGTGCTCCCATCGTATGCTCCTCCAGCCATTAGATCTCATTTTGATAGATTTTGACCATCCAATTTAGCGCAAACAAAAAAATCATGAAAATTTCATATCTGGTGGTGATATTTGGCCGCTGCTAGCTTGCTAGAGGAGGCAGTGGTGACGGTGAATGACCTCCCTTGAGTACAAGCGGCGGTGACCTCGGACCAATGACTAGTGTTGGAGCTCAAAACACCGTGACTGCAAACTGCTTTTAAGGCCTAGGAGGCACTGGGTGGGAAAGAAGCTCACTTTGGTGGTGATCTCTGACCATCACTGGGTTACCGGAACTCTAAATTGGCAAAGGAGAAGCAGGAGGAGAGGAGGAGAAGGAGGATCTGGATGATAGTATTCCCGATTTGGCGCAACAAACTTTTATGAATCACAACAATTAGTACCCTTGGTTGTAATCAAACGTAAACTAAAAATTATGCAACAAATAAAAACATCTATGGCAATAAATACAAGGATAGGCTATAAAAATTGAAACATGGTTGTAACAAAAATGAAAAACCACTAAATCAACCCTAATATTTTAGGGATAGTGTTGCAACATTCAAAAATAATCATTGCAACAACTTGACTTATTGGCACTAACTTTTTAGATGGGTTGGAGTAGGAGGAGGAGAAGGATAGCCCAACTCCACATCACCGACAGGATCTAGTGGTCCAGACACCACATCCTCGTCATCCCCGACCATGATCGTGCCATTGCTGAGTTCGACCTCAGCAGCGAGTGGTGTACAATTTTTGCTACTATGATCACATGCAACAATGTCTACTAGAGTAGGAGGGCATGTGAGTGGTGACGATGGTGGCTAACATCGTGTCTCGTCTCTGCTCTACAATGCTACCGCGTCACTGGCCATACATTCACCATCGGCCTCCCTACATCTGGCTTTGGCCTCATCAGATCCAATGAGCTCCAATTGCTCCTCGCAAGGGGAGATCTCCCACATGAGCTCCGATTGTGGTGGACGGCCTTATCGAGTGTGAGTGGCGGTGAGCTCTGACCGACGGCCGAGCTTGGGACGTCGGGGGCAGAAGCAGGAGAGAAGCAGCTCATCGTGGTCGAAACGACTCAGCCGAAACCTATTTTGATGGGTTGAGAGGAGGGAGAGAGAATAATGGATGGTTGGCGGGAGACTCTCAGCAGTAATGAATGGATAAGGTTGGCGGTGGCTAGTTATTTTTGGAGTTGAGAAATGAATGGTTTTAATAGTAAAGTGGTAGGAGTGGGAGCATACAGTGACATTGATGGGATCATAAGTAGGGTCTCTGTAAAAATGTATTTACACAAAGTTGATCCAATTGGATTCATTAGCCTAAACGGCTATGTTATGAAAGTTTTGATCGTGGCCTGCTCGGATTATTGAGATGTGAGTAGTACTAGATTGTCCGATGTTTGCTTCTTTGAAACAAGTTTGACGTTTACTATTTGCTAACAAGTGGTAACTGGTAAATGAGCTTGCGGAAGCCCAACAAATTTCAAATTCGGACGGAACGGCGGCGGCCGCGCTGCACTGCTGCCGTGCCGGAGTCAGCCGACGACGCAGGCGTTGGCGGGCTTGGATCCCCGACCCCTCGAGCCGTCCAAAGCTCCCACGCGACGCGTCGAGTGAGGGTGGCCGCACTGCACGCTTCGAGATTAACCGACTCCCTCCCCGTCTTCCCCTAGAACGTTCCAAGTCCGTTTCTCATAACGCCGAACGGCGCCGATCATCTCTGCGTGCACAAATCACATCGTATCCGTCCACGTGTCATGCCATTGTGCGGGACCTTGCATGGCACGGAAAGGATTTTTTATAACCGTTGGATCAAAATCATCTTAATCCAACGATAAAGAAGTAAAGCCTCACATGAGACCCGTCCCATACAGTTTTTTTTTCCCACGGCACGGGCCGCGCTGGCTGGCTCCCCTAGCCTGGCACGCATCACGAGGGCGTCGCGCACGGTGCGAACGCTCCCAATTAGCTCGCGATTTAATTACCAGCAAATCTCGGTTCGAATTATAAGCACACATTAATTACATATAACCTTAGTCATTAATCCTAGCAGCACCACTACAGGTAAGATTAAATATCCGATCGTTTTTAGCACTGTACTCCGTTAAGCACGAGACAAATCCGCCTCTGCGATTTTTATCCCTTTCCTTTTCCTCTCTCGATTTGTCCAATTTTTTTTTTGTTCCCATCAGCGATTTTTGTTCGTTGTTTCCCGCATCACTCTCCACTAAGCTGCCGCCCGGCTCCTCGCTCGGTTGCTCGCGCTCGTCTCCTCTCGTCGTTTCCTTCCCAAATTCGCCGTCTTCTCTGTATTTATTTCCTGCCTCGATAGCCAATTCCCTCGATAATTTTTTACCATTTTTGTTGCCTCACCGTGTTATTAATATCCGCACCGCGCGACGATCTTTTTTTCTTTTCTTGCTTGGGCTTGCGTTCAATCTTCGGAGGCTTCCCGATCTTTTGCCCCCGTCAATCGCTGCGGGCTGCGGCGGAAGGTACTGGGCACCACCGCTTTCTTGGTTTCTCTGATTCTTTCTAGTTCTAGGTTTTGTTTGGAGCGATAGAGTGATTACGTAGGTTTTCTGATATAGTTCTCTAGATCTGACCGTGTGATTTTTGTTTGTAATGTTTTGTTTCTTCTCCTCTTTTGCAGATAGTTTGTGAATAGGGAGGTGTACAGATAGGTTGGGGTTCTGGGAATTATTTCATTTTTGCTTCCATGTTCGATGAGGGAATCAGAGGAAGGAGTTAATCCGGGGAAGAGAATGGAGGGTTCTTTGGAGGAGGAGAAGCCTTCGGGAGAATCGGGGGATGAGGGCAAGATAGAGAGGAGCCATATCAATCTGAATTCGTTGCCGGCAATTACTGCAGCGGCTGCCGCCACTAGAAAGAATGGTGACTTGCACGGTGCAGTGGAGTCAGGAGCGAAGGGTTCAAGCACCGGGAAGGTAGAGGAGTCCAGTGGTATTGGTAAGAAGAAGCTCCTGAAGAATGAGGAAGCCGGCGAAGGCGAAGTTCAAGGTTTTGCAGACGTGAAGAACTACTCAGTGGACCCTTTGAATAGCGAGAACCCTGTCGAGGTGAAGGATGCTTTTGTAAATGTGGCGGAAAACGAAGGGGGTGCTGATGGTGGCAATGGGGCTAGGAGAGTTGAAGTTCTCAGTGTTGTCAAGAAGGATGAGCCTGCAGAGGAAGTTGGAACTTCTATCAATTCTGTAACAGTTGTAGGGTATGGAGAGAAGGGTGCCACAGGTGCTCCTGCTGGAATTACTGCGGTGCGAGCTGCCGGCTCCCGGTCATCGAGTTTCCATGGTGTGACCAGGTGAGCTTGGTGGGTGTGTTCTTTTAATTTGTAGTTGATCAGTGGAAACTAAATAATGCGTTTCATCTGTCACCTCACCATCTTAACCAGCCAAATCTTTTCTGCTGTAAGCATAGAGGGGGCTACTCACCAAAGTATCATCAATTGTGCAGGCATAGGTGGAGTGGGAAATTTGAAGCTCATTTGTGGGACAGTTCTTGCAGAATAGAAGGACGAAGAAGGAAAGGAAAGCAAGGTATACCCTTTTATCTTGGAGCTTTCTAGGGGGCAGTAGTAGACATTTTAGCTTAATGACTAGTACCCTTTTCTGCACCTAATCATTACCATGTTTGTTACATCAAATTATTGTTATGACATTGTCAGATATTCTTACGCCATAATTAGAACTAGCTGTTTTAAATATTAGGTTTTCGAGGGAGCTAGATATTTGAACTGTATTTCTAGCATTTATTTCTCATGTGTTCCGTTACTATATTCTCCGTCCTTGTGTGATGATCATGGCTAATATGGTCAGTGTCAGTGTTAGAATTTAGAAAGAACTAACTAATTAGGAATTAGAGAAAAATTTGCATCGCAATTTCCAGGGCACATTTGCTTAAACATGAAATTTATTTTTTACAAACACAAGGATAAATGTGAAATTTGTTCCTCCAAAATGCTAGTGTACTGTAATTATTTCTCTATGTCATATTATTATTTTAACTTTAGTGGTGGTCTGTGTCAGGAAGGTAGCAATTTGTTTTTTCTGCATGTTACAACTTTGCTATATGTCCAATTCCCCATTTGTATTTTGAGGTGCACTAGTTATAGTGGAATTAAGTTCATGAGCTACACAATGAGGCTTTGGGAGCGAGTGATTGAGCACAGTTTAAGAAAAGTGACTAGCGTGACTACAAACCAATTTGGTTTTATACCTGGGAGGTCGATCATAGAGGCGATTTTCTTGCTACGACAGTTGATGGAGAGGTATAGGGAGTAAAAGAAGGACCTTCACATGGTGTTTATTGACTTGGAGAAAACCTATAACAAAGTGACAAGGAAGGTCATGTGGTGGACGCTTCAAAATAAAAAAGTCCCAACAAAATATATTACTCGAATTAAGGATATGTACGAAGATATTGTGACTAATGTCAGAATATGTGATAGTGTTACTAATGACTTTCTTATTAAGATAGGGTTACACTAAGGGTCAGCGTTGAGCCCATATATTTTTGCCCTAGTGATGGACGAGGTTACATGGGACATACAAGAAGCTATCCCTTGTGTATGCTTTTCGCTGATTATGTGGTGCTAGTTGATGAAAGTATGATAGATGTTGATAGGAATCTGGAGTTGTGGAGGAAGACCTTAGAATTACAGGGTTTTGGACTTAGTAGCACTAAAACTAAGTATATGAGGTGTGATTTCAACGGTCTCAAGGCAGATGATGGAGATGTTAGGCTGGATGGACAAGTAGTGTTTAGGAAGGACACGATTTGTTATTTGGGATTGATGCTACAGTGGGATAGCGAGATTGATAAAGACGTGAGCTACATGATAAGAGCGTGGTGGCATCAAGCATATGGTGTTCTATGTGACAAAAAGTCCCTTAAAAATTAAAGGGTAAGTTCTATAGGACGGTGATCAGACTCGCGATACTATATGCAGCAGAATGTTGGGCAACTAAAAGACAAAATATATAAAAGACGAGTGTAGTGGAGATGAGGATGATGCGGCGGATCTATGATCACACAAGACGGGATCGCATCTGCAATGATATATGTGATACGGACACCCGCCTAGCCCAATTAGGCACTAGGCGCCGGTTTGACGCCCGATTAGAGCCTAGCGCCTAGGGGAACACTGTACAGCTTAGGGTTTTAGTATTGTAGGTTTTCAAGGTTTTTATCTCTTTGACCTTAAGGAGATTTCATTCTTAGTTTACCCCAACTTGTTTGAGACAAAAGACTTTGTTGTTGTTTGTTGTGTTGTATCTTGAGATGTTACTTTTCTGTATCTGATTCACTTACTGCCACTAGCCTGCACACTTGGGTTGTAGTACTGTTATCGGTTAACCAAGCTCCAGCAAAGTGGAATGGCTCAACATTGCTTTGAGTAGGCAAAAATTATGTGATATACCTAGTTTATCTCACCTTTGGGACCATTTGCACAACAACCGGTTTCAGCTTTGAATTATCGCTTCTTAAATATCTTCAATATAAATGACCAAAGAGGCACAGCTATGAAAGGAATTGTATTTGTTGTGACTACAGATCAAATAGTAGAGAGGGGGACCAGAAGAGGAGAGCCAATAGAGAGGGACGATATGTGGGAAATGAGTGATCCCCCTCCTCATGCCCCTCTTGGGGGCTTATATACATAGTAGGATAGGATGAAAAATTACAAAAGATAGAGGTACATTGGTACATTCCTCTATATTATTACGACTATTACGTTTTGGGCCAGCTGTAAGGCCCAGTCACGGGGGGTTGGGCCACCCCTACGACAGGACTCTCTCGATAGCAAGCGCGGAGGTCCCGATGGGCGAGTTGACGTGACAAACTATCCAAGCCCTCCGTCCCCCGACAGCAAGCGCAAGGGTGTTGACTGGTGAGCCGATTCAACTGGTAGCTCGCAGCCTCTGGAAGAGGGTTCTTATTTCACTGATCATAGTGCAACTGCAGAGTCCACCAACAAATCATGGAAGCGGAGTAGGGGTGGTGCCGTCCCTTTGAGACAACGCCTACGAGGAGGTCGGCGAAGTCCCACGCTGAAGCTAGGCCGTCCCTCCGAGGTGATGCCTACAAGGTGGGTAGCGAAGTTGTGCTGCCCCACCGAGGCAATGCCTCCAAGGCGGATGGCGAGGTCCCGACCGTGAGTTGGTCGAACGAAACATCTACGACCATGAGGTGGTCGGACGAAGTGATGACTGCCAGGCGATCGGACGAGATCCCAACCACGATGTGGTCGAACAAAGTTACTACCGCGAGGCAGCCGAACAAAGTGTCGGCCGCGAGGCGATCAGACGAAGGCACGACTGCCAAGTGGTCGGGCCAAGTAACGACCACGATGTGGTTAGATGAAGTCACGGCCACGAGTAGTCGGGCAAAGTCATGACTAGGACGTGGTCGGATGAAGTCACAACCGCAAGGCAGTCAGACGAAATCACGACCACGGACGTGGTTGGGCGAAGTCATGACTACGGGGTGGTCGAACAGTTGCCGACAAAGCCAACGGCTAGATGAAGTCCATGAAGCGCGTGCTCCGTCCCCCACCCTTCGGACTCGCGACGACGAAGCCGGTGGCGGGACGAAGTCTTGAAGTGCACGCTCCGTCTCAACCCTTCAGACTGGTGTCGACGAAGTCGGCGGTGGGACGAAGTCCTAAAGCACGCGCTCCGTCCCCCACCCTTCGATTGGCATCGACAAAGCTAGCGGTAGGACGAAGTCTTAATGTGCGCGCTCCCCACGATCGCGAGGCGATCGGACGAGGTCTCGACCACGATGTGGTCGGACGAAGACACGACTGTGAGACGAGCGAACGAAACGTCTGCGACCACGGGGAGGTTGGACGGGTGCCGACGGAGTCGGCGGAGTCACGACCACTAGGTAGTCGGACAAGGTCACAATTAGGATGTTGTCGGATGCTGCCGACGAAGTGAGCGGCTGGACGATGTCCTTGAAGCACGCGCTTTGCCCCCCACCCTTCGGACTGGCGTTGACGAAGACTGTGGCGGGACGAAGTCTTGAGTCGCGCGCTCCCCATGACCGCGAGGCGGTCAGAAGAAGTCTTGGTCGTGAGGCGGTCGGACAAGTCTCGACCGCGAGACAATTGAAGATCACGCAAAGTCCAGAGAAGAACGTGCGGAGCTCTGTGAAGGCCACGCGAAGTCCGTCGGAGATCGCGTGAAGTCCAGCGAAGACTGTGCGGAGCTCAGCGGAGGCGACACTAGGTCCAGCGGAGACCCGCGGAGGCCAGACGAAGTCTGACGGAGGCAACGTCTACACAGAGTCCGGTGGAGATCGCGCGAAGTCCAGCGAAGACTGTGCGGAGCTCGGTGGAGGCAACGCGAGGTCCAACAGAGGCAACGAGAGGTCCAACGGAGACCTGCAGAGGGTACGCAAGGTTTGGCAATGGCGTGGTCCGCACAGGGTCCGTCGGAGGTTGCATGAAGTCCAGTGAAGACAACGCGAGGTCCAGCGGAGACTCGCGGAGGCCACGCGAGGTTTTGCGGTGGCAAGGTCCGCAAAGACTTTGGTGGTGGTCGCGTGAAGTCCGTAGAAGATCAGGTGAAGTCCTGCGGGGGCTAGCGGAGGTCAGATGAAGTCTGATGGAGGCGACATCAACACAGGGTTCGGCGGAGATCGCGCGAAGTCCCGCAAAGGTCGTGCGCAGTCTTCGCGTGGAGACCGTGTGAAGACCTCGGCGAAGACCATGGAAAGTCTTCGGTAGAGAAGTCGGAAGCGGTCGGACGAGGTCTTAACCACGATGTGGTCGGACGAAGTCACAACCGCGAGACGGTCGGACGAAACGTTTGCGACCACAGGGTGGTCGGATGGCGTCGACGGAACCGGTGGAGTCAACGGCGCGGAGCTCGGTGGAGACCGTCGACATCGACGAGGAATCCGACAGAGTCAACGCGGAGTCTGACGGAGTTAATAGCGCGGAGCTCGGCGGAGGCTCGGACGAAGTCTCGGTCGTGTGGCGGTCGGACGAGGTCTCGACCACGATGTGGTCACAGACGGAGTCGCGACCAAGATGTGGTCGGGTGAAGTCACAACTATGGGGTGGTCGGACGGTGCTGACGAAGTCAGCGGCTGGATGATGTCCTTGAGGCGCGTGCTCTGTCCCCCACACATCGGACTAGCGTCGACGAAGCCGGCAGTGGGACGAAGGCATTGAATTGCACTCTCCGTCCCCCACCCTTCGGACTGGTGTCGACGAAGCCGACAGCGGGATGAAGTCTTGAAGCGTGCGCTCCGTCCCCCACCCTTTGGACTGGCATCGACGAAACCAACGGTGGGACGAAGTCTCGGCCGCGTGGCGGTCAAGTGACCGCGAGACCTCGTCCGACTGCCACACGGTCGAGATTTCGTCCGAGCCTCCGTCGAGCTCCGCACCGTTGACTCTGTCGGACTTTGCGTCGACTCTGCTGGATTCCTCGTCGATGTCGACAGCCTCTGTCGAGATCCGCGCCGTTGACTCCGTCCAACCACCCCGTGGTCGCAAATGTTTCATCCAACCGCCTCCGACTTCTCTGCCAAAGACTTCGCACGGTCTTCACCAAGGTCTTCGCACGATCTCCGCGTGGAGATTGCATGGATGTCGCCTACGCCGGACTTTGTCTGACCTCTGCTGGCCCCCGCATGACTTAGCCCGGTCTTCGACGGACTTTGCACGACCTCCGTTGAACTCCGCGTGGACCTCGCCACCGCCAGACCTCGCATGGCCTCCGCGAGTCTCGCTGGACCTCGCATTGTCTTCGCTGGACTTGCGAGACCTCCATCGGACTCCGCGCGGACCTCGCCACCGCCAGACCTCGCGTTGCCTCCGCGGAGCTCTTCACAGTCTTCGTTGGACTTCACGCAATCTCCACCGGACTCCGCGCAGACGTTGCCTCCGCTGGACTTCGTTTCACCTCTGCAGGTCTTCGCTGGACCTCGCGTCGTGCTCCGCACGGTCTTTGCTGGACTTCGCGCGATCTCCGCCAGATTCCATGTGGACGTCGCCTCCGTTAGACTTTTCGTGGCCTTCACAGGACCTCGCGCTGCCTCTGTTGAGATCCGCACGATCTTTGTTGGACTTCGCGTAGACGTCGCCTCCGGCAGACTTTGCCTAGCCTCCGCGGGTCTCCGCTGGATCTCACGTTTCCTCCGCGAAGCTGCCCACGGTCGGTGTCAACTGTTGTGATCTGTATCATCCTTCTTTCAGTTGGCTTTCTAGCATCCTTCCTTGCGCAGTTTCTTGCGCTATCCCCATGGCGACGCCAATTGTTGTGGCTATAGATCAAACAGTAGAGAGGGGGACCAGAAGAGGAGAGCCAATAGAGAGAGACGATATGTGGGAAATGAGTGATCCCCCTCATGCCCCTCTTGGGGGCTTATATACATAAGTGGGATAGGATGGGAAAGTTATTGGTGCATTCTTCTATACTATTGGACTTCTTACATGTTAGGCCAGTTCCAAGGCCCAGTCACGGGGTTTGGACCACCCCTACAATAGTATTGATGATTAAATTTCACGTTTTGTTCTTGGTGAAGCTTATATTTAGCATGCCTTTAAGAGCTGTGAGGTCCTGTCACACTGCCGCATGCAAAGGTAGTTTTTGAATTTGTTCGTATCTTTTTACGGCATGAGGAGAAAGTATTATGCATTATTAATGCTTATTTACTAACATCTAAAACCCATAGTGGGCAATGAACCGCATGAGTAACTAGTTCACTGATTTGCTAGTCCGACCGCCGGTTTACCAGTCGAATCGGAAGCTCTAAGAAATTATATTTTAGAGTAAATTGTAACACAGGTATATAAACCTGTGAGGTAGATGCATCTAGGTCATTAAAAAATGAAATCGTGTATTTATGTCAATGAACTTGTTAAACCACATAAAGGAGGTCCAAAAGAGGTTCTCCAAGGATGACAAGTCATCCATGTGTCACTAATGCTTATGTTGCGTTGACGTGGACGCTGACATGAGAAGGTGAAGGCCTCTGTCTCCACCTGGCCGGCTATGCCCATCTGTGTGTTCATCAACGCTATTCTAAAGCCTTCAAAAGTAATTTGGTTTTGATTGAGAAGGAAAGCTGTGAGCTTGCTGTAGTGGGATTTAATTACAAGGTGAATTCTTATTGCTTTCTGGTCGCATGAGATGCATATGGAGCTGATGCAACTGTTAGTAGATGTAGATGGGGAAAGAAAAGCCAACGAAGAAGGTGGCAGGCCCATCCACGTGCTTCAGATCGTGTCAGCCGCGGCTGATTACTTCCTGCAGTCCCTGTTCGAGGAATATGTCGAGTCATCAAGTGGTGCCCCTCCTTTATTGATGTCATCTCCTTCTGCAGCCATGCCTTCTCGTGGATAATGTTGCTCCCACTTCTAGACGAGGGCACGACCCGAGACCTGAAAGCTGAAAGCTGCTGTCAATGCACATGACTAGGTTGCCTACTTTCGAACTTGTGAGAATAACAAAGGGAAACACTAATCACCAATAGACTTTATTGATGTGGTCAAAAGGTATTTTAAGAGAGTGACAATGAATGTGAATGATTTCATTGTGTTGTTGGGAGGCATGCAGGCCTCCCCTATTTACACAAATCTAAATGGTGGCAGTTAATGTTTGAATAGGTGCCTCTTGTCTTCACACGCTAGTCTTTTCTGTGTCTTGAAACGTTGTGTCTTTTGTCAAACATCGTAACTTGTCGGGAATGCCATTAACCGTTCTCATGTGTCGTATTAAACACCCATGTGGAAAACCATATCCGTCTTGACCAGTTAATACTTTGTTTAAGGAAGTGAATGGATACTGGTCATCGTTTAGGTGTAACTTGTCTTCGACTAGTTATATTTATGAAAGGAGGGAAACTTCCTCTTTTATGTGCTCGCAGGCTAGACAATGTACTTAGTGGACCTTAGCTATGTGGGTCTAGGCAAGGAGTTTTATTTTGACATTTGTTGACCAAATATATTGACCTGGTCAAGAATGCTCGTCAGCGGTCAATGAGGGTTCGACGGAGAGAGTGAGAAGAGAGTATATGAAGGATAGAGAAAAAGTGGGTGAGAAAAGAGTAGGGGTGTCAGCGGATCAAATAGTGGTCTTTCCATATTCGTATTCATATTTTTAAACGAATACGAATACAAATACAAATCGAATATTATAACGATTATGCATACGAATCAAATACCTACTTATTTTGGTCAGATGTGAATATCCTAATGCACAATGAGTAGCAAATTGACAGTTATTTTATAGTAATACTTATGCCCCTTTTCCTCTAGTTTATCACATAATCATTGATCATTGGTATCATTTTGCCACTAATCCCAACTAATTCTAGATATATTGCAAGTAAAGCGGTTATAAATATATCGAATTTGGCTAAAAAGAGCATGCAAAAAGCTTTATTGGGGGATGTGCCAAAATGAAAAATATGAAATGCCAAATTAGAGTTCACGACAGCTCATCGAGATGATTGAAATGCATATACGATATGTCCAATTTAAAGGTCAAATGCAAAATATATGTATTAGCTAGATGTTGCTATTATATTTGCCGAATCCGGATATTATCCGTATTCGTATTTGATTTGACACCTATTTTACATGATGTATTCGTATTCGACAAAAAAAATCCGGATATTATCCAGGTTCAGATTTGTTTTACAATATGAATGCATTTTTCTTACCACATTTGGTATCATCCGAACACGCATGCCGGATAAAATGGATAATTCGGATCCGTTGACACCCCTAGAAAAGAGAGAAGGAGAAAAGCTGACACGTAAGCATTAACGTCACATGGATGCCTTGTCAATCTTGCAAAACTTCTTTTGGATCTCTTTTGCACGGTTTAATAAGTTCATTAACCTAAATGTACGGTTTCATAGTTTAGTGACTTAGATGCACCCACCTCATAAGTTTATATACCTGTGATGCAATTTAATCTATATTTTAACACTTGTTTATTTTTAATTTGGAAATAGTTGTTAAAATTTTTAATTTGGAAACAGTTGTTAAAAATGTCAAGGAATATTTTTAACAAGGTAATATCTAACTCTTGCCTCCTATGGCATGTCAAGGAGCACAGTTGGGTTGGTGGTGCACTTCCCTTGCGAGCATTGGGGGGGGGGGGGGGGGTCGACGTCCAGTTCCGTAATCTAACAAAAAAACTATTTCTTCCCATTTTTTCTCCAAATGATACATTGCAGGAGCCGAATTGGACCTGGCGCCCGCCCTGTTATTTTCAGCTAAATTGCTACTCTGCTCTGGTTTTTAAACCTATGCCTAGGAGGGGAAACTGAATATTGATAAAGACCTTTGCTGAATTGTTTCAAAATTAGGCAGAGCATTTGATTTCCTGACTTAAGGTAGTTTAACCTATCTCATGCTAACTCTTTTGATTTCTGGTCCGTATAGCTTTGTTATTTTTCCTTTCTGTAGCAAATGAGAAAAGATATAACATAGATATGTATTTAGTTACTTCTGAGTGGTTACTAATGGTTTCTTGCAATGGTGTTCCAATGTGGCGGTGCTTCAGTTTATTTAGGTAAGCATTATTTATTTGAGTTCTGTCCTTATGTCTTAATTTCGTATGTTTAGGGTCTAATTATTTTTCTCCAAATTTCCTACTATGCAGGAAGTTATGATACCGAGGGAAAAGCTGCCAGGGCATATGATGTTGCAGCTCTTAAATACTGGGGCCAAAATACAAAGCTGAACTTTTCGGTAAGTCTTTTTTTCTTTTGCTTTCCAGTGATATATATTTAAGTAAATGCTTGTCTTATGAGTCAATTTTATTCCAGCTTTCAGAATACGAAAAGGAACTGGAGGACATAAGAGACTTGTCTCGAGAGGAATGTGTGACATACTTGAGAAGGTATATTATCTGTATATTCATTCAATGCACTAATTAGAGAAATGACTGGCATTTTGTTTTATCCTACAGAAGGAGTAGCTGCTTCTCAAGAGGGGCTTCTATTTATAGAGGAGTTACAAGGTGACCTCTCTTTTTCATTTTGTTCAACTTTTTCAAAGGACTAGCTTTTGTTCTTTAAAACTACTCAAACTCTCAGCTAATATCATGTCCCTATGATAGAAGGCAGAAAGATGGGAGATGGCAGGCTCGCATAGGACTGGTTGCTGGAACTAGAGACATTTACCTGGGAACTTTCAGTATGCTGCACATGCCTAATTCTGACCCCCCCCCCCCCCCCTCTTTAATATTTGATGATGTATTTTCTCTTGCTTGAACTAGAAACTGAGGAAGAAGCGGCAGAAGCTTATGATATTGCTGCCATTGAGATACGTGGCAAAAATGCTGTGACCAACTTTGACCGAAGCAACTATATGGAGAAGGGCCTGCATTGTATAGAAGGGGCAGGCTTGAAGCTGCTTGCATCGAAGCCAGAATAAGAACTTGACTTTGGTGCAGTGGTGTGGTACATACAGATAGAAGAACTGGTTGCAGTTTGTCAGTACTTGCTGCTTTATAAGTCTTCAGATTACAGTTGTCTAACAGAGAGAATCTCAATTAATTAGCAAAATTTGTGTCGACAAGAAGATTTTGAGCATGTATTATAGGGTGAGAAGGTTATATTTGTATTGGAAATTGCCGGCAACTCAATGTTTGTGTTCTGTTCAATAACTTTATGATGTGAGATATCATGTTCCCTGGTCTCACTGGAGAATAACTCATGCTATCATGGGAACATGTTTTACTTTCGGTACTGGTACTTGGTTTGATGCCACATTCAAGTGCATAATCCCGTGAGCAACGCTTCTTAAGTGTACTCGTAGGCGGCTGCCGCTAACTGACACTTTGTCAAGAGAAGTTGAGAAAAAAAAACTTCTGAACGTAGGAGTACTACTACAGACCATTCCCAGAAGTAACACTGGCTGCCCTTCCAGGATGGTAGTAGCGTGACTCTCGGTTGTCGTTGCACCAAAAGGAATCTTTATGCTCGACCTGCAAGCTGCAACGTCACCATTTGTCCTGTGCTGTAGGTTTAGCTTTCACGTGTGTAAAGAATGCTGTGTTACTCCCTGCGTTATACCTCTCAGATGTGAGCCTGTGAGATCTTAGTTCTGGTATACCGCGTCTCTGCGGAGCATGGGAATGTGCTTCACCAAGAACAGCGGTAGCATGGGGAATATCGCATATGAGCTGGTCGGTGTTACAATCGGCTACGTGCTGCGCGCCGTGGCGTGGCGGTTGCTGGCAATTAGCCGGCAGAGATGATGATGGGAGGAGCGGAGCGGCCGCAAATTAGCGCGGCGCTGCACACGAGGTAGGGCGCGGGCGCCGGGCGCCCGGGAGGTCATAAGCGTTGCGGCGGCCGTGCAGCATGGAGCGAGTCTGTACCCCACCAGATAGCTAGCACGCACGAGGGTGGGGTGGCGCGACAACTTCACCCTTCTTTCCAGCTGCCGCGTTAATGTCTGTACGACTTTGGATCGCTCTAGTTTCCACTACCTGCTCAAATTGTTGGGAGATTTTCGTTTCTTTAGTCTCAGCTACCCTCTTCAATTGTTGAGAGATTCTTTTTTTAGTGGTGATTCAGACGATCATTCGCTGAGGAAGCAGGTGTGGATTTGACACATACGCTCAACTGTGTTCCCAAACTGGACCTGCATTTCCGCCCTTTTTTTCGAAAATACATTTTGCCAATCTTATATCAGACGAGCATATAGCCATATAGCTAGAAAGATGGAACAGACTTCTTTTTCCTAAATCCTGAACAAGTCACACAACCGCCGAAACACGAATCTAGCGTTCAATCAATGGCATGAATATTTAATTTTCAGTAACATTAAAAGATTCACAACAAGAACATTGCATCGTCCAGACTCGAACAACTATCCAAAGCCAGAACCTATTTGCAACGACTCATGATTGTTCAGCTACAGAAGACTAATCCAGCAGGTGCCAATGTCATTCTCAGTTCACTTCTAGACTTCTTCCCTCAAGCTGGTCATATGAATTCCTGCTTTAAGGTTTACGTTACACAAAATGCAGAAGGAATCTCAACATTCTCGAACAATAACCAAGAACAAAAAGCTATAACCACATAATGGTTACTCTTTCATTTTGCGAAGACACCAAACATCATAATGTACTGAAGAATAAGCAATGCAGCAGGCGAACATACATTGTGCTCACCTGACGTGTGAACAAGAAAGCTGTCTAGTATCCATAACTTTGATCGAAGAAAGGATTCTCATCCCTTGCTTCTGATTCTTGTTCAGCCTTGGCTCTCCTTTCCACCTCTACCTCCTCCAAGATTGAGCGCCTCGTGCTTAATGTCCTAAAGTGCACAAGTGGAAATGGAAAAAGTTACGTGCCTAACATTACTCCACCCGAACAGATTGTACTCTGGTGTGAACCAAAATGATGCTAGCTGCAAATAAGAAAGAAACTAAGGTGATGCAGTGCTTCCCTCTTTGCCATACTACAAAAAAAAAATGTCTTCCACTTTTTTGAGCAACAGGATAAAAAACTACATGCTAAGGGCTTGCACGCACTTTGATTATGTTCATCTCATAAGGCAAGGTTTAGTGTTAATTGTTAAGCTTAATAAAGCAACTTACTAGATAATCCCTCAATGCTATTTGGGTGAACCTATCTTATAAACCCACAAAGGCTTATAAAACTCTAACAGTCCCATTGGCTTCAGCTTTTCTGTATAAGGGTAGCTTACGAGTTTTGCCTGAAAACAATTTAAGCTATTTAGCTCTGACTTAAGGTCTGCCTTTTTCTTTTGTTTCTGCACCCTCTCGCCAACTGACGCTTTCTTGCTTCTTGACATCTTTGTGCAGCTGTGCGTGCTTCGTGGACCCTGACGAGTGTTTCCGGTGAACACCGTGCACGACGCGTGGACAAATGGCGCGGCACGTACGCATAGAGTATTCTCTGCCAGCGTAGCATGACATTTGGGCCGAGGTGGCCCGCCCATGCAGATAAGAGGAGCCTAGACTGCCTACTAGGCCTGCTCCAGTTATTCCCGGGCTGGTGGAGTTTTCGCCATGGGCTGCAATTTTTCTCATAACCTCTTTAACAAAAAGTAAAGTTACAGTCACGTACATCTGAATAGTTAGAGCGTGACGCAGGCTCAGCGACCAGTTTATAATTGCTACACTTTGCTAGCGCAAGTAGCAAAACTACATTATGGTGCTTTGAGGTGAGGGACGAGGATTGAATAAAAATCACTAAATAAAGTTTTAAAATATAATTAAGGTCAGAGGACCTCATGGTTGTAAACCTCTAGAGGTTGTTCCCGAGTATCCTGGTCGGAGAAATATTGTACGTGTTGCCTGACTAGATAACTGCTTGGAAAGTCTATAAACTGGTCCCTGAACCCGATTCTAGGATATTTCTTCCGTGCGATGGATAGAACATGTGCCTTATCCACTCCAAATAGTACGATGCTTCGGCCTTGAGTCTCTGACAATAACTGTTATGCAGCTATTGCCCACGTTCATTTTCTACTGACAACAACTAACGATCAGATGTTATCTTTCTGACAATAATTACCCCCTCCCCCTGACCAGACACGCTAGTTCCACAAGGCGTCTTTCCTGGCGAACAAACATGTGTCTCTTTATTGGTATTTAAGGCTGAACGAGAGAAGGCCAAATAGGATCGGGCAATTCATGTACAATCAATCAGTCTTAATCCTAGGCAAATTGATATCTTATTCAATTCAGTGTAATTAGGGCTAGTCTCTTGCCTGATTGAAGGCACCCTATAACTAGTTTATAGTAATAAAGAGTATCCCTATTCTCTCTCAAGGATTTTTAGCCATTTTTCCTTATATTATTTCATAAGATCGGCGACTCGATCGTCAACAACTAGTGATGTCTGTGGGGGAAAGAAGGCGCTAAGTCCTTGGAGTTCTCCTTTGTTTAGTAATCCTCGTCCTTCTTTGCTCTCTGTTGTCATCGCTAATGTGATCATGGCAAGGACTTGTGAGAAGAACTAGTTCGGCTTGGCAGATTATGTTGACTTTGACATAGACGCATGCATCTACGCCATGGAACATGATGTGTTGTCATCATTCTCTTCCATCCTAGGCGCACTACTCGCTGAAACTGGTGAGATCGACCGGATGAAAGAAGATTCGTTGCCCCATCAGCAGCACTCCCAGAGGAATCGATTGTTCTGACCAGATCAGAATGCCCAAGTGCTTCCACAAGCTCGGTGCTTTCGACTGGCAAAAACAACGACAAAAACTCAATGCTGCAGTCCGAGGGTTAGTGTACTCTAGATATGGTCATGGGCAACCACTATTTGCCAACGGCTTCTACATATTCTAGGAGTCGACTGACACCTGGTCACAGTGTTGATGAAATTACTATCGACAGAAAGCCAGGTAAAGATGATAGCACTTAGCATCTGATCGACAATCCGCCAGATCAGGCTAAGTCCACAAAGCCTACTAGAGATGGTAATTTCCAAGCATTCATGGTAATTTCCAACTATTCCCTATCATGAAAGCTCCTTGCCGAAGTGGTGGAAAACACTCGCTTAGTTTTAACGAGAGTTCAGCAGGAGATTCATGCTGCAGGCACAAAATTAACACAATCGATGGCACCGATCGAGATGCCATGCACAATTCTTCATGATAGAAACTGCCAGGACTCATTGGTTGAAATGGTGCAAATGCTCATGCATCACCTTGAGACGACGGAGGCAACAGAACTGGTGTACATCAATTGGCTAAAGCTTCTACCCCCACCATGCGTGACGGGTCGAATGGGACAAGCAAAGGATCGGAGGGAAACTCAAGTCATCATACACCTTCTGCCAACAAAAATCCGACCCTCAGTAACAATCTAGAACTTGTAGCGAGTCCATGATATTTTAAACAACCCAGATCCTACTATGGCCAAGACTCTGGGATATGCTTAGATTGCAAGACAGGAGTTAGAGATCCTTCAGCAGACTCTCTGCATCACACAGAAATGTACAGAGAACAAAGGAACTTGCAGAGTCACACACTGACTTCATTTGAGGGATGGTTCCTTACTTAGCAGAAACCAGTGTGGTCAAAATAATCTGACATCTGGCTCTAGACCTCCTCAAAGATTTCGACAAGGGAATCACAAGGGAAAACAGCTCTTCCATGAAGCCACTTCTCCTCGTCGTCATGAGAAACGAACTCTTGGATCGGGTGATCTACACATCACCTGAACCAAGCAGTTGATTGGAGACACCATGTAAGTATCCATGACCAAGTCAGAGCACCATTTCCTTAGTACAACTACCGAAGGAACTAGTCCCAAACCGACCACAATCCAACTCCGTTCCAAAGAAGGTGCCATGACTCGATCATAGGATGTTGGCATTCTCGGTAGGCCTTCAAGTAGTACATTGACCGGACAGGTTCCGACCAGTGAATCTAGAGAAATTTGATGGGTTACAACCATCCGAGCTTCCGGTGGTGATTATAATGTAATGTCAAACTACTTACCCATAGTCCTCAAATGATCTGCCTGATCTTAGTCGCTCAATCAACATTTGGATCAATTTACACTCGGGAGCAACTCTGCGACCTATTGATCACAAATTTTCAGGGGACATACGATTGCCCTACTAAAGAAGATGATCTCCATTGAATCTGACAAGAACCAAATGATACTCTTCAATGGTGCATCAAGAGGTTCAGCCAGATTCATAATTCCATTCCTGAGGTTGCGGATCCTCTATTATTCAAGCTATCAAAACAAGTTGAGGAACTGATGGTTTATAGAGGACATCACAATGAACCCTCCAAGAACGATCATCGAGCTGTTTGGCATGACCGATAGGTACGCAATCACTAGCGAGGTGGTTGAATGGAACAAGGCCATCACCCAGATAGAGAAAATTCCTCAGTCTAGCCTGGAGAAAAGAAGAAGAAGCCTAAGAAGTCTCTCAAAGGTAATAAGAATTGCAAACCTAATGCTACAGAGGTTCTTGCGATTCCAGAGAAGTTCACTAGGGGCAAGAAGGACTATTCCGGTTGGAACAAAGCAAAAGTTCTAAACGACAAGTCAAAAAATAACAAGAAGTGTCCACTTCATCAAGCGATAGGGCATGATCTATGCAATTGTTATGCCTGGTAGAAGAAATTAGAAGACTATTATTCAGGTAAGGGTCCTTTTTTCCAAGGATGACAATGAAGAGATAGACTATCATGAGCCACAACACACCGTCGATATGATCTTCGGTAGGGTCCTCCTCCTACGAGTCCAAACACCATCTGAAGACCATGGAGCGGGAAGTGAACCTCACCAAATATCCCACCGCTCTCAATCCATCCATGTGGTCAGAGACAACTATTTCCTTCAGCCGGGAAGACTACCCTATCCCCTCAACTCGACCAGGTAGGTTCTCTATTGTTGTAGAACCTAGCATAAATACTTGCAAAGTTAATCGAGTTCTAGTAGATGATGGTAGCTCTCTTAATATTTTGTTTATGGGAGCTTTTGAAGAAATGCAAGTTTCTCAAAAGTAAAGCCCGTGAAATATGTCTTTCATGGCATAGTTTTGAGATCTACTATTAAACCGATAGGGCAAGTTTTCTACTAGTTATGTTTAGGAGTCCAGATAACTTCCAAACAGAAAGAATCTCATTAGATATGGTAGACATTGAAACCACATACAATGGGATTCTTGGTCATTCAGCACTGGCTAAGTTCCTAATAGCCATGCATTACGGCTATCAGAGTCTTAAGGTGCCAAGACAAAAATGGGCCATAACAGTTCGAGGGGATAGAAAGATGGCACGTACATGTGATCATAAATCCCTAGAATTGATCGATGAACTTCTGACCGAAATGCTAATCCGCCTTTTGTGCTGGCCAAGCACTCAAGACCAAAGGTGACCCCAAAACCCTTCGACCTAATCAAGGAGATTCCACTCAACAAGGATACTTCTCCGAAAAATGTCAAAGAATCATTTGGACTCGAAAAAGCTAGCGCCTCCTTCTAGAATATATTGGTCATGGTAGGACTCAACCTCAAATGCGAAGAGTCACTCGTCTCCTTCCTCCAAAAAAACTTGGATGTATTTGCTTGGCAGGCATTCGATATACCCGGTGTCCCTAGGGAGGTGATCGAGCATAGGCTAGCATTTCGGCCTGATAAAAAATCGGTCAAGCAAAAGCTAAGATGCTTTGCACCCGACTGGAAGGAGGCAATCCAGTCAGAGATCGATAAGCTTCTTAAGGCTATATTCATTTGTGAGGTCGACTACCCAGAGTGGCCCGCCAATCCTGTAATGGTTAGAAAAGTAATAGAAAATGACGAATATGTATTGATTTCACAAATCTCAATAAAGCTTATCCGAATGATGACTTTCCCCTTCCATGTATCGATCAGCTTATTCACTCTACTTCTGGGTGTAAGTTATTAAGTTTTCTAGATGCATATTCAGGGTACCATCAAATTAGCATGAGTAAAGATGACAAGGTGAAAACTTAATCACGCCATATGGCACCTTTTGCTATGTAAAGATGTCATTTGGTCTCAAAATGCTAGTGCCACTTTTCAGGGGAAAATCTTTAGTCAACAGATTGGTCATAACTTAGAGGCCTATGTTGATAACTTGGTTGTAAAAAGTATCAACATTGGAGATCATATCTTCGATCTACAAGAATCTTTTACTAACTTAAGAAGACATAACCTTAAGTTAAATCCAGAGAAATATGTGTTTAGAGTTTCCTCTGGAAAACTTCTTGGATTCCTAGTTCCAGCTAGAGGAATTGAAGCAAATCTAGAGAAAATAGTGGCCATTGAGCAGATGCATCCTCTGACCACGAAGAAGGAAGTCCAGAAACTAATCAGCTATCTGATAGCGCTAAGTCATTTCATAACACGGTTGGGAGAAAAATGATTGTTTTTCTTTAAGCTTCTTCAGAAATATGGAAGTTTCAAATGGACTTTCTCAAAACTAATATGAAAGCTTCTTCAGAAAAATGATCCCAAGACCCCATACAACTTCCTCACTCTCTTCCACCTCTTAGGGCTCAGAGGAGCATCTCCTGAGCTCTCAGATAGTTCACCGCTCTCTGACCCAACCATCTACATAACATAAGAAACGTTACATCATGCCGATCAAAAATATACAATTGATGAAAAGAGTTATCATTTTTACCTTAAGTCTTTTATTCCTCTCTACTGAAGAGGTAGCAACCAAGATCAAGGGCATCTCTACCTTCTGGCTGGGCTCACTTGTGCAGATCATTTTGATCCGCTTTCCCACCTCAGTAGGGGATAGGGCTATAAAATCAGGGGAGACTTTAAGATTAAAAGATTCAACCAAACAAAAACAAAAGTTGACTGGCCATAATTTTTTAAGACTTACATTCTAGAGAATCCCTGGTTGAGTCATCCCTGCCCATGTACCAAAGCATGGTACGGTCGGGCAACTTCAGAGGACTTATTCGGCGCATGGAAAAATTCTTCAGCACGTGCCATGAAGTAAGACCTCTTATCCTTAGATGGTGGATGGCATCAACCCATCACCCCACCTTCCCCTCATTCTTCAGGGAGGATCTCCATCTTAGGTTCTCAACGGCCACCCGACCGACGAAAGGAAGGCTATCATCCTTACTGAGCGTCATGTAGAACCACAACTTCTTCCATGATGACCATGAAGATTTAGAATACATTGGAATGTATTCTTCATCCTTCCCATTTGGGAGGCGTAAAGCGCAATCTCTGAGTGACACCGTTAGGGGTGAGGTTTACCAGCTCGATTCTGTAATACTCCAAGACTTGGGAGAGGAATAGGTGTGCTGACAATCGAAGCCCGAACTCAATGTACGCCCAGAAGATCAGAATCTTGCCTTCATTCCCGCTCAAAAATTTCTCCCTGACTGCTGATCTCCATGGGATCAGAACCCTAGTGGGAAGCATCCCTTCTTTCTTCATGGCCTTAAGCTTCTTCATCCCAAGCTCCAACGCTGGCCAGTTGGTGATAAGATCAACATTTTGGCTAGGTGGTCGAAGAACAAAAAGGGGATCGAAAGGGGTCGAGGCTATAGGCGAAGAGTGCCAGGGTAGAGAAGACGAAATGTTTTTCTGAAAGCGTGAAGTCCCAAGGTGGCACGCTAAGGGTTTTTATAAGGGTTTCTTTCCAATTGCAAAAGGAGGTCACCTGATCCGAAACCCAACGGACACAATATCTTTCAGTTTCTCAGTTAGTTTTTCAACTTTAAAGTGAATATGAACTGCTTCTTACTCTTATTGTTGAAAGGAATTGTTTCCGATTGAAAATTCAATCATAAGATTATAAATTTACTTAAGGTTCAGGAATTAACTGGCGAAGATTGAATAAATCCTTAATACGGCTTTAAAATATAATTAAGGCCAAGGGATTTCATGGAGGGGCTGCTCCCTGAGTACCTTAGTTTGAGAAACAATCGTTTGAAACATGTTATCTTTTTAACGCTATTTTTCCTCTTTTTTCTTTGTATTATCTATGAGATACAGTAGTTTTTTTCTATTTTATTTATTTTTAATTAAATATCTTAAAAAACTATCCCTATTACTATGTAATTTCAGACAAAAGATAAAAATCACGTCTAAAAACAAAATGTCACGACAGTTTCAAACGGGACCTAACGCCTCCTGGCAGTCATCCTGTCGCTGTTCGCCATGATGCCGCTCGCAAGGCCTCCACTTGGATCGATCGCGACGTCTCTTCTCGTGTATCATCTCGATCGATGTGATTGACATGCGTATATGTATGCATATGGATCGATCGCTAGCTAGTTGGCGATCGATCGTGACAGCCTGACCAATGTTAGTATTTAATTCCAAAATGAGTACACATATGGATCGACAGGTATATCGATCGATCGTCTTATCCAACACCTCCCAACGCGCGCGTGCCTGCCTGCATCTCCTTCCTGCATGCAAGAGCCAGTGATGCCCTGTAGAGTTTGTTTTCCTTTTCAACATGGATGAACTATATACGTACAAGCGTACGTCACGTACACGGCATACGGATTCTCATTACTCGACTCTCATGCAGACTTACCAACACATATTACTATACGTAGGTGGAACTAGGACAAGCGGCGTGCATGCATGCTCGATCGATCGCCGCCGGCCGCGCGCGGCACAAAACATCCGCCTTTCGCTTTTCTTGCTCATCATCGTGTTCCAAGCCCAGCAAAGGAGGAGGGGGTAATCATGCCGCTTTTGTTCAATGCGCGACGTGCGTACGAGCATGGCGCGCGCGCGACTTACAACTTTCCCGTCTTAATTTGTGCCTGCTTGACCCATGTCTCATCCTCTCCTCAGTACAATAAGGCTTAGTCAGCAGACTATAACAAATATAATATCAACCAAATCTTACGTGGTAGAGAGAGAAAGGAAGAGAGAGAAGGAAGCTGGCTACTAAATTACAGCTAGCTATAGCACATAAAAATATGCATTTCACTCTCTTACACGTGGGGCCAAATAGTTATTGTAATAGCTACCTTATTGTATAAACTATTTTTTTAAAAGCTATAGATGAAATGGACAAGTGTTATAGCCACTAGTTGGCTATACTATTGTACTTGCTCTCATGCACGAATTTGAGCTGCTGGATCGATCGATGCTGAATACTTCACATAATAGCTGCATTAATACACTACTACCTTAAGGATTTTTTAGTGTTCATATATACAGGTTTGACAAACTTGACATATGCATGGGGCCGGCCCGGGCCTGGGCAACACAGGCAACCGTCTAGGGCCCACAAAAGGTAGGGGCTTGTGTGTGTGTGTATGATATAGCTCATGTACTGAATATTGAAAATAGTTGATTAATGATTAGTTGGGTTAGCTGCCAAAGTTAAATAATGGTCTATTTGGTCCGTGCTGTGTATTCAGCGCTGAGCGCTCTTTAAACATCCAAGCATGGACAATCAAAGAGAGAACACATTGAGTGAGTCATCCACCAGAACCAATTGATCACGCACACCGCCTGCACCCCTTGACCTCTCCACCCCTCTTCCAATCTTTTCTTCCCCAAAATAAACGCCACCGTTGATGCTATTAATGGAGGAGGAGAGTCCGATTTCATTAATTCCTAACCAATTCGCCTTCATTTTCTTCATTTTGAAACGGTTCTACTTGAAATTTCCTTATATAGCCGTTGCATACATGGTATATTTTTTCTGAATTTTTGTTTCTTGATTATTTGTAAAATACTACTTTAAGTCTCTAACGCAACATCTACACTATTTAGAATAAAATCTTGAAATTTCTTATAACATTAGTTTAATTTTTATGTAAAGATATCCATTAGATCTGAGAGAGACAGGTTGAAAAACTATTTGAGGTCATCAATGCCATATGAAAGGTTGAATAGTCTGGTCACTTTATGCAGAAGGATATGTTAGATCAGATTGATGTTGATACTATTATCAATGACTTTGCATCTGGATATGTTAGAAGAAATTGATTTCTGTGATCATTCTATTCATAACTCGGCTGCTTGCTTGGCAGGTGATAGATAATAGCTCATAGCTCTCCCTTCACATGCTTTGGCTAATATAGTCTTCTCTTAAATTATTTTATCCTTAGTAGTGTGTTATAGTTTTTTAAGACTTATTCATAATATTAACACGCCAATGGATTGTCATCAATATATAATTTGTATTTTGTGATGTACTAAGTCTAATGTCGCCAATAAGTACTTTGTATTTTGTAACGTACTAAATCTAATAGTTACTATAATGAACTTTAGCTTTTGCAATTGATATAAAAAATGTTGTTATATATTTATGTTAGAACAAAGGCCTTCACTTTGTCATGCCTCAGGGTCTCCAAAATAACATGAATGCCCTGATATTGCATAAATAAAGGCCAATTTATACTAGGACTTACCGATTAAGCTGGCCGGGTTTCCAGCTAAAAGATAGGTTAGGTCCACTAATTGTTCCAGCTGTATTAGCTAGAAGCTGCTTGGTTTTCTTTTTTAAAAGCGGATTAAGGACATTGATGATCTGGGGTAATGATTCATTTTCATTGAAAGGGTAGCTTTAGCTTAAGTCACATCATCTTTGCGATTCAAAAAAATCGATCCACTTGGCTCCGACTTAATCAGTTTCTGTTTAATGATTCGAAGTGCCTACTCAAATTGCTGCTAAAAGAATGTACTTTTTAAAAACGTAAATCAAATCATGCAGCTCAAGAAACAACTTTGGTTAATTGACTTTGGTTGTGGAAAGGGAGTGTAGTGCATGCGAAAGTAAAAAAGGTATCTCTGACTACATTGGACCACTAATTCTACCTAAATATTTAGCTAACATCTATTAGCCGCATGATCAGTTTAAAAAATGTCAAAATACGTTTCCGTCTTGCAGGGGCAAGAATCTTCTCTGCTGGGTGTGTGTGAGTGCATGCGTAATCAAACATATCTTATCTTATACTACACATAGGTCCTAACTAATATTCTTCTGATAATTTAAGCCTCAACTCACACATTATCGCATCGCATTGAGTATCTACCGCACTAAACATCAAAGCAGCAAGCGCCACCGAAATCTAATTTAAAATCATTAGAGTCTTCTAATCTCATTATAATGGCCTAGAGGAAGACAAACCTGCCTAGGAATGTTAGCATGCATGCATGAGGCCAGCATCCAGCAGCAGGGACAAGAATTACAGTCTACCGGTGCAGCTAAACTAATCCGTATATGAGTCCCTGATTCCTTCCGTTTGGCACCAGTGCACTTTTTCCTTCAGTATTCCATCTGAATATATGTAGATATATTCCTCATGGTAATACTGCAGAACATTCATTCAGACATAGATGGATGCAAATTCATGACAAAGCAGTAATTGCTGGTGAAACAATTTGGGGTGAGTGATCGAGGAGGGTGGAATTCTGCAATGAACAACCATCATCGGTCCATCAAACGTAAATCATGGCGCAGTCGATCTCGAGGCGCAGAAAGGAGATCGAGGGCAGGAGCAGCGCGACAGGCGAGGATGAAAGTTGAGGCACAAAACCTTTCTGAAAAAGGGCTACAGGGAGGAGAGGGGAGGGGGAGCAAAGGAATTATAGCATGCACTGCGAAAAAGCAAGTAATATGCATCGCACACACTACACTATGCACAATATCTGATCACATAAAGCTGTTGTTTTGAGGTCGAAGACTGCATCCCGGCCATAAAAGTGATAAAGAGAGGAGCTGAGGGCCTCCTGTTACAGGCTAGCTAGCCATGGCCGCTGCAGATTCCTTCAATTCTCCTGTGAACAAATTATGCTAGAGATGGAGAAAAGGGAGTGTAGCTACTAGCGAAGGACTCAATGCGATGCGATAAGTTAGTTGTCACTTTACACTCATGATCCCTATGAATTCCCTGTAATTTTGTTGTCACCTCGACATACACGCACACACTACCTATCTTTTGAAAAGAAAAGCGCGCACAGGCACAGCCCTGACAAAAGGAAGTCAAAATGAGAGCTCGCTTCAAAAGCTAGCTCGTCAACTCATCAACAAGTATAACTAAATTAGATGCTTACTGAAATGCGTGTATTTAATTGTTTTGAAGAAAAACAACGCGATGATGAGCTAAGCAAGTTCTGCGGATGGCGCATGCACGCACTGGAAAATGTTCTTGCACCTACTTAATCATGAACATGCGTACAAAAGATGATTTGTGCCTAGACTTTTTTTAAATTTTTTTTTGTATCGATCTCGTTTGCCTTGTGCATTCGAAGTGGACTAGTGCGGAAAAGCCAGGCACTATACAACTAGACGCATACAGTAAGGTGTTTGAACTTCGAAATGGCCTGCGTTCGCTTTGCGTCCACCGTAAATATTTGTTTCCCAACTTGTGAACGTACCTGCAGTGCTCTCTCTCTCTCTCTCGCTCTCTCAATCAAGCGCACAGAGAGGCATTAGCACAGTTGTGTCAACTGCCAAGTCCTCTTCTTGACCCCGGAGAGAGAGAGAGAGAGAGAGAGAGAGAGAGAGAGAGAGAGAGAGAGAGATCACTTAGAGAAGGTTAATAGCAAAACAACAGGGTCATGCTAAGTCTGCTCACAAATGTACGTTTGTGTTGAAGTCTGATCAGAGCAAGCAACGTCCAAACAGGACAAGAGCACATGTGTTTAGGGGCCGAGTGACTACTACCACCACTCAATGCACCCAATCAGCTCAACATGTGACAGCTTCAATATTGCACAGAGAACAACCGACAGCTCAAATACTGTTGGCCTCATCCTTCCAGCTCAAATACTATTGGCCTCATCCTTCCCCTCTTTTCCTCCTGGACCCGGCAGCTCGACTGTGCTTGACCGCGTTCAGCGGTCCGAAACATTAACATAGCTCACTCACTCATAGTTCCACTTGTCAGTGGCCAAACAGTTTTATAGGTTATTTGAAAACCGCTCCAAGCTAAAAAAATAAGTGCTACAAGGTTGTTGTATTTTATTATCCAAATCTGATCGGGTTCAATCTTTGTTAGCCTTTTCGAGTACTTGAATAGTTCAATCAAGAAGCAATGCTAACTAATCAAAGGTTATGATTAGGATTATCTTTATATCTATGATAGACTTTGCACTAATCTGCATCAGACATATTGCTCTAAGGTGCGTGTGCTAACTGGAATCAGACGTGGCAACTCGAGACACTTCCGACAACAACTCTACACTGTTATCTTCTGAGACTCTCTGAGCGGGGTGCTATTCCTGTCAACGAAAATGTTACAGTTCCAGTTTCCAATAAGTCTCTATTTTGTTGCCGACTAGGATTTTGTTCCTTTTTCATTTGGGACTCTTATCCTAAGGCTATTTATATCCCTTGTAAACTGCCTGGTAGAGGAATAGAATCACATATATGCCAAGAACGTTCTCTAACTTCTCCTCATATAGTGATTCCGCCGATCATGCGTCCATAGTTTTTCACCTGAAATGGTTTTTCACCTTAAATTTTTGTCTTGTGTTCTTGATTGTTTTTCATTGGTTTTGTGTTTTATATTGTCAATTCCATAACATATGTTATTCGATCCTAACAAGTGGTATTAGAGCCATGTTCTCTGCTCAGATCAATCTAGCGCACTCTCAACATGACGACAATGAAGTATGATTTTCCCTGTGGCAGATCAAGATGCAAGCAATACCAGCACAACTCAATTTGGTGATGCGTTATTGGGATTCGATAAGATGCTCGCTACATGGCCCACCGAAGAGAAGCAAAGAAGAGATCGTAAGGCCACCTCTGTTTCGTTAAGGCTAAAGTTGAAACAGATCTGCATGGCCAAGAATTTGATAAGCAGGATGCTTATGAAGCAAAAGCTTTTCTTGCTTAGATTGGTAGAAGGCGGATCTATGTTGAATCACTTGACCACTTTTAAGGGTATCGTTGCCGATCTTGAAGCAATGGTGGTCGAATATGAAGATGGAGATTTTGGTCTAATTCTACTATGCTTGTTACCCGGTTCATTCTCTATGTTCATTGACAAAATTCTTTATAGTCGGGACACTCTCATCGTAAAGGAGGTTTATGATGCTTTGCATGCAAAGGAGAAGCTGAAAACCATAGTGTTGAGCGAAAGTTCAAGTTGGCATGTAGAAGGTCTATCTATTCATGGAAGATGCACTGAGAGGACTTTGACCAGGGATTACAAGAGCAAGAGTAAACTTCGAGACCATTCCAAGTCAAAGAACAAGAAGTCATGCCGTTATTGCAAGAAAAGTAGCCACGACACATCCGAGTGCTAGGAATTATAGAACAAGGAGAAAATAAATAACAATTCTAAGAAAGATCACAAAGATGAAGAAGATAAAGCCACAATTGTAAATAAATAAGGTTTCGAAGGAGATGTCCTTGTTGCCTTTGCCTGTAATTTCAAAACCGGTGAAGAATAGACTCTTGATTCAGCCTGCACTTTCCACATGAATATGGATCAAGATATTTGATTACACCATTAGAACCCTGTCAGAAGTCTAACATATTTCAAATTTGAAAAGAGCCTCATCTCATGAAGTACTCTTGATGCCAGAGGGTACAAGTTTTCAGGTAGAGATGGAGTCTTAAAGGTATCCGAATGCACTCTTATTGTGATGAAAGGTGATACGAAGGCAACAAACTTATATTATCTTCAAGTCACTTCTCTGGTCGGAACCACTGTTGTTTCTACTGTTGTTTCTTCGACCAAATTGTCTGATAACGATTGGACTAATGTATGGCACATACATCTAGGACACATGAGTGAAAACTGGTATAAGGTGTAACGCCCTAGGGTCCAAACCGGCTCAGACCTAACCACATTCTGGATAGGCCATGCACACGTAGCAATCCGCTTGTGCTTTCGTCCTCGCTTCGCGCAAAACGGTTAACCGGGGGTGCTACCATTGGAACTCCTAGGCTTATATGTAAGTGCTTCTCAAGGTAAGCTAGCAAGGTGGGACTAACCCAGAAATTCATGTGTACACACACATGGGCCAACATGGGCCGGGGTGTCACATACACCCCCCTCAAAGGACCCGACGTCCTCGTCGGACAAACATACCCACACTGGGGCAAATGATAAGGATCTCCTCTCTTGGCACATGTCCGTACGTTTAGTGCCAGCACATATGCCATGCCATGTGTCCGCTACGGGCCCACACGCGCCATACGCCTGCGCCCCTGACCCGCACGCGCCCATGTAACCGCGAGAGTCGGCTCTGATACCATTTAATAACTTGGATTGGGGGGATTCCGAGAATTGAAATCGGGACCTCTCGCACTCTAAGCAAGAATCATACCAGTAGACCCCGGCCCATGTTAGCCCATGTGTGTGTGCACATGAATTTCTAGGTTAGTCCCACCTTACTAGCTTAACTTGAGTATCCCTTACATATAAGCCTAGGAGTTCCAATGGTAGCACCCCCGGTTAACCGTTTTGCATGAAGCGAGGACAAAAGTGCAAGCGGGTTGCTACGTGTGCGTGGCGTATCCAGAATGTGGTTAGGTCTGAGCCGGTTTGGACCCTAGGGCGTTACATAAGGAGTTATGCAAAAGAAGTTTTCTGATACCGATTGGATACTTGTTTGCATTTTAGACAGACAAATAATGGATTGGTCGGATATGTTGACTCAGACTTTGTAGGAGATCTAGATAAGTGAAGATTTCTTACGGGTTATATTTTTACGATTAAAGACTGTGCCGTGAGTTGGAAAGCATGTTTATAAGCCCCACTTATCAGTAACCGGACAGGCTTATCAATCGTACAAAGGCCGCCTCGAGCATATGCACCTACAATTCATCTGTCAGTGACTAGGCATGCACCCAGATATACAGGGCGCACGCCCCCTATGGACATGCGCCGGCGGCCATCGATCCATCCATCCAACCCCTCCTTGAGAAATTCATCAAACCACCATCGCGCGCGCCCTACCCTGCCTTCCCTCCTTTATATGGATGGATGGATTGGCTGGTTGATCTGAGTTTGACAGCGTGAGCAAAGCAGGAGGGGTGGAGAGAGTGGAAGTGAGGAGAAGAACGCAGGGCGAGAGGGGGAGACGACAAGGCCCGCCATAAATGCCTGCCTGCTTGCCTCCGTGAGTTGTGTTCGCTGCCGCTGTAGCCGCGGCTGTAGATGTACAGTTCGAGCTCCGCCCCCGAGCCGTTGAGTTGGACGCCGTGTTTTTTCTCCCGGGAGGAGGGCAGTGCGGCATCTGCCATGGCATGGCGTGGTTGGTGCCGGGGACGGAGACCGTGCCGTAAAACGCGTGTGACAAAACGAGAAATCATTGACGGCTCCAATAAAAATACGGCCTCGCGTCGTCACTGTTGGACTCGAGTCCACGCCAGCGCGCCGGTCTTCGCTTGCTACTTTCTATCTCGCACTCCTGTCTCTCTGAGGTATTCTGTCTCCTGTGGCTGTGGTCCTCGCCGTCGATCGGTTGCTAGTTTGGCTTCTCTGCAGATTGTTCGCCCATCAGATGACAAAATCCTTCGCACGCAGTTGGCCAGCCTCGTCTCCTATACCTTATTTCTACATCATCATCCTACTGTAATGACTAATTTTGGAACATGTGTTGTGTGCTCATCCAAACAATTAACCTTCTTTATGCATTTTTTGTTTTCATGATCAGAAGTTAGTAGCACGGGAGAAAACCAAAGGCGGCCGATCAAAAACCCTATAGTGGTTGATGGGAGTCCAGTGTTGAAAAAACAAATTAATTAACGAACACAGCAATCATGCAAAATGTAGTGGTGGTGGAGAAGAACATGAGAGCTAGAACTAGCACTTCGGGAAAAAAAAATGAACCATCATGGCAGGTGAATGCCATGCGCCCCTGCCTGATAAAAATATCTTCTGCTCGCAGTTGACCAAACCCTAAAGCTAAAGAACAAAAAGAACAATCTCTCTGCTGCTGCGTTTCCCTCCTCTTTTCCCATGGCACACCTCTCTCGCTCACTCACAAGCACAACGTACGCAAGAATGATCCAAATGCCATGGAATGCAGCTAAGTGTAATCCTTGCAAGTGTGTCTAGGAGGAGAGGAAGGAAACCACAAAAAAAAGGAAACCAAGACAAAGAACAGATCAAAGCCACACCAGACCAATGCATGCGATCCTCGGTGACGCGGCCCGCCTACGAGTCGCTGGTGCTCATGCTCTCATGCCGCTCGCCCCCGCCGCCGCCACCTCCGTGTTGCTGCTGGCTAGAAACTCCTCCTCCGCCTTGGCCTGCCGTGGCATCCGTAGCCGCCTGCGTCCGGTACGCATTAAGCGCGGCCAGGATCCCCATGTGCCCTTCGCCTCCGCCGCCACCACTGCCTCCCACCGGGCCGAGGCCAAGCTGCTGCCCGGGTAGCAGCGCCATCGGCGCCGGGAAGTTCATGAAATGTAGCCCGCTCGGCACGCTCCCCCGATACACGGCAGCCGCGGCGGCCGCGCTGCCCATCTGCGGGAAAGTCCAAATCGACTCTCCACTGCCTCCTCCTCCACCGCCGCTGCTACCACCGGACGGCGCCCCTCCCTGCGTGTTGTTGCTCGGCACCATCCACACGGTGCCCGGCATTTGGCTCTGCGTGTACCCCGCCATCTGCTGCTGGTACTGCTGTTGCTGTTGCTGCATTTCTTGCTCCCACCGCCTCTTCCTGGAGAGGTCGGCGGCTGCTGCAGCGGCGGACGGCGACGGCTGCACGTCAAGACCGACACTGCCCGAGTGGAAGTTTAGCAACAGCGGAGACGGCGACGATGACGACGAGGCGAGGCCCTCGGAGGGGAACCCGAGGCCGACAACTCGATCCCACACGTCAGCACGGGTGCCGAACCGTGCGGCGGCGGGGCTAGGCAAGGCGGCGCGGAGGTGGGCCGGGGCGGAGAGCGAGGAGCCGGAGGAGCGAAGGGAGATGTTGAGGGAGGTGAAGTTGGCCGGGATGGTGCCGGTGCCCGTGGCCGCGATCACCGCCGGTTCCGCCTGCTGCAGCAGCCACTCGATGGTCTCGCCGTCCGTCTTGTGGCCCAGCTCCCGCGTCAGCTGGAACACCCGCGCGGCGCACAGCGCCGGCATCCGGATGCGCCGCCCTCTCCCTTCCACCTTGGTATGCCGGTCCTTGGTTGAGCTCCGCTTGGGCGTCGTCTTCCGCACCTGCACCTCCCCTCCGGCCCCGCCGCCCGCCCCTGATCCATTCCCGTTGCCTCCCGCGCCCGAGGCGCCCCCTGCAGCCGAGCTGGAGCACGGCTGCTCCTCCTTCTTCTCAAGGAGCTGCAAGGGGAAGTTGGGGCGGCGGCCACCTCCGGCGTCTCCGGCGACGTCCATGATCAATTAGGCCATGGTATACACACACAGATACGTATATATATTTGCGTGTATATTTTTTAGCCGGGTAAATGGGGTGGTGGTTTGGAAGCTAAGAGAGGGGAACGGATTTGATGTCTCCGGCCTCTTCTTCTGGGTCTAGCTCGAGAAGGTTAGGTGTGATGTAGAGGTGGTGGTAAGAGCGAGAGAGAGAGTGTGTGTCCAACAAAGAGCTAGCTATCAGGGAAAGATTATAGGTTGGAAAGAATCCTTCCTCATATGATATGATGAGAGGGAAACATGGAGGGAAGCAGAGGGTGGTGACTGGTGAGCTTGTGTTTGTGTGTGCGTGTGGGAGATCACACACTATTTTATGGTGTTTTGGTAAGGTTCATCTGTGATTTTAGAGAGAGGGGGAGAGGGGGAAGAGGGTGGAGCATGAGCAGATGACCCTAGCTAGGAGGGGAGAGGAAGAGGATGGTGTACTTTGCAGGTCTTGGAGGAGAGAGATGGATGATGTAGAGGGACGGAGGGAGGGAGGGAGAGAGAGAAGCTGGAGAAAGAGACTAAGGAGCGTAGACGGAAGGAGACCTGTGTGTGAGAGGATAAGGCGGACGCGGGGGGATTATTAGGTTCACCTAGCCAGCCATGGCTTGCTAGCTAATCCCATACACAGTGTGCATCAGTACTGTGGCAGAACGTAACGTGATGTGTTCTCCCGATGCTAACCAACGAATCTCTTGTTTAATCAGCAGCAACACCATAACACTATTACTCTTCTCTCTCTCTCTCTCTCTCTCTCTCTCTCTCTCTCTCTCTGAAGAAGCGTCGTACCATATGCTACGGATTGACTCGAACAAGGTCTAGCCATTTGGTGGGATGGAAAGCAATGTTTCCTTTGTGGATTGGCTGCTTTTGAGAGCACACCCCAATCTAAAATTTCCCCTTTTTGCTGTTTGGAATGTGTTTATTTTTTTTTTCTGCTGCTGCTCCTCTCTTTATTTTTTTGTTGTAAAGAAGGAAAATCTTTAAACTGTGGACAGGCAGTCACTTGGCTCAGACTCCACGTGCGGTGCTCTTTATCATTCAATCCCCAAAGACTGCACTGGCCACTGTTGGCGCCACTCTCCAAGTCGAAATATACAAGGAAAAAATTTTAGCAAAGGGGGTTTCTTTCTTGTCTTGAAAACTCTTTGGTTTCCAAGTAGCCCGTCCATGTATTATGTTGTTGTATTTAGTGAATTATGGGTGTTTTCAGTTTCTTGTTCTGTGCTTCAAATTATGTAATATGGAAAGCACCTTTTTTGATAAAAAAGAAAATTAATCATGCAAGAGCATACTCGCTATATATATTTGGGGAATTGTTAGAAGAACAGCGAAGAAAGGGCTAATGAAGTAGGGCCAGCTCAACCAGTAATCATTCCGTTGCCTTTCCTATTAGCATCTGCTCCCTCCTTTGCTTGCCAGCCTTAGAATCTGTGGTTCCCTAGTTTCTGCTGCTATGGACCTGGTGCACACCAAGTATCTAATATAGGGGGTATTTGGGACTGTTTCACTCCACGTTTTTCAGCTCCGCTCTATGTTTTTTAGCCAAACAGGTTCAGCTCTACGCACTCTGTTCGAGGAAAAAAAGGTAGAGTTGTGAGAGCACCTAAAGGGGTGCTCCACAAACTCTAGGTTTTTTGTGGAGCTGCTCCACGGTAGAATTCGTGGAGCAGAGTTTATGGAGCAGTCCCAAACACCCCCATAGCCTCTTATATGTCGTATACTAGTCGATTCGGGCTCTGTTTGTTTCAGCTTAAACTTTTAGTTTCTAGTTTATTTTTTACTATTTCTAAATTTTGTTTTTTCTAACGTTTTGGCTTTTTTTTAGTTTTTTGCTGGTTCTTTTTCCCCGCATTCGTTTGCCTTGTCTGTGATTGGTTAACCTATTTTTTATTTTTAAAATTTTTAAATTTAATTATGTCAAATAATTCACCATTAGGTACAGTGTAATTTCAGCTAACTACAATGTAATTTTAATCATAAGCTACTTTTTCAGTCGAAATGAGCGGGATATAGGAGTTGGGCAATGAAACGAAACTACACAAAAAAAAAAAGCAACAAAAAGGGTGTAATGTCTTTACACTCTGCAAAGCTTTGTCTCTAATTATGGATGCATGCATGCTCATTGTTGTGGAAAGCCTCAATACAGAATTCAATAGTTCAATATATACGTAGCTGATCAGTCAAACAGTCAAACCTCATGTTTGATAGAAAAACCAGTCTGCAAAGGCCAAAAAATCAACCCAATCAATAAATTAACCGTAAACACACTTAAAATCTGCATACACCATGGATCTACTAAAATTCTGGCATGCAACTGTTAAATTAAACCAATATATGCAAGACACTTCTGTATTTAAGACGAGCACAAACATATTAATTTCCACCAAGGAGTTTGATGAACATAAAATTCCGATGCTATTTGTGGCTATCTTAGTGCAATCTCTCTGCTTCGATAAATTAAGGCCCTTAGAGCAAGTACAATAGTATAGCCAACTAGTGGCTATAACACTTGTCTATTTCATCTATAGTCTTAAAAAAATAGTTCATACAATAAGGTAGCTATTATAATAACTATTTAGCCCCACGTGTAAGAGAGTGAAATGCATATTTTTACGTGCTATAGTTAGCTGTAATTTAGTAGCCAGCTTCCTTCTCTCTCTTCATTTCTCTCTCTGCCACGTAAGATTTTGTTGATATTATATTTGCTATAGCCTGCTGACTAAGCCTTATTGTACTGCTCTTAAACGTTTCTTTCTTTCTTGTTGGGGGTTGATTTAAGTACCTCTCTGACCAAGTTCCAGCAACATCAAGTCGTTTAATGGCATAGAATTATCACTTTATTAAATTTATTTACTTCCCTCAGGACCCCAACCAAGAGCCCTGCCAAATCCCCATCTTTTTCCTCTGACCATTCTCTGGTGTGGGCCTAATTCGTCTCTCTCACCTCGATCCCTACTGTCAACTATATTTTCCATACATATATATATATATATATATATATATATATATATATATATATATATATATATATATATATATATATATATATATATATATATATATATATATATATATATATATATATATATATATATATATATATATATATATATATATATATATATATATATATATATATCACAAGACCGATTATGGGAAGCTGGATCATGGATGGGAGAGTATGTCCATAGGTAGATAGAAATCACCAAAAGAATTAGCCCCTTGCATTGACCAGGTTCTCCTTTTTCTAGTCCACTTTGAATCATTAAAAACTACCAAATGTGACAAGCTGGTGATTCTGTTATAAGCAGCTAGTACTAGTACAAAGTTGTTCTCCAGCTCATTTTTTGTGTGTGTGGGGTGTGTGGTGTTCTGGTGTGGTGTGGGGGTGTGCATGGACTGTCCATAAAACTGCTTGAGTTTGGCAATTCGGAATATTCTTTCATGTACATAGGCAAAATGTACATCAAAGTTTGATTTTTTTTTTCTCGTACAACTATTTTTGTGACACTTCCACCCCCCACTAATATGCAGTTGTTTGAAACTTCCCCTGCCACCCATTTTCATGTGATTTCTGATGACGTGACCAACCTGGCTTTCCGATAGCGGTGTGGTCTTCCAATGTGGCATGAGGGGCTTTATGTTGGGCCTGTTTGGTTGCCTGTATGAGCTGGTGCAGCTGCATGAGCGTGGTCAGGTTGAATAGAGAAAGTCCTCAGCCGCGTTTCTCCTCAGCCTGACTCCAGTTGATTTTTTGCATCCGCTCATGCAGGCTCTCACCCTGATGCAGGCAACCAAACACCATCTCCCTGCATGCGCTGATACGAACCACCCCGATACAGGCAACCAAACAGCCCCGTTAGACATGGCACAAGGGAGACAAACCGTTTCTCTCCTCGACATACTCTGTGATGAACCTGAAGTGACACGTGGCAACAGGAGATAGTCAAGGCAAACCCATGTTGATCCTCCCGAGTTCACCACCGCCAAATCCTATGTCACCTCCTCCATGTTGCCTCATTGGTGCTTCCTTGTTTCTTCACGTCAAACCAGTCGGGTTAGAGAACAAGATTGAATTGATTCATAGGGTCAAAACACCATAATAAAGGGTTTATTTTCAACCACTTTGCTACAGTGGAAGACCACCTCGCCGCATTGGAAGACTAGGTTGGCCATGTCATCAGAAAATCGCATGAAAACATGCGGTAGAGGAGTTTCAAATAACTGTGTACTAGTGGAGTGAAAGCACCACAAAAATAGTTATATAGGGGAAATCAAACTCTGACATACTTCTAGGTAGGCTTTTGCAATTTTTTCATGTAGATACTCTAATGGTTCCTGTATCTATTTGGATACATTATTAATATTTTTTTTAAGAACAAGTAGGACTGTAGAAGAACTGCATGTCTTTGTATTATAAGATAAAAAAAAGATTACAGCGTCGGTTTAGGCCAAAGGCTCAGAAACAACCCATCTTATATACATTGGAATACTAAGCTGATCATCCATCTCCTATATAGTGGGAAAGATGCATGCATGCTTACCGCCTTACCAAACACATCCATTTCACGGTGCTCATTCACATTTACAGATTTTAAGTTCAGCTAATTAAGTTGGTAATGACTATTAGGCTACCCTCAAAATTTCAGTTCTCAAAAACAGGTCTTAAGGAATTTTTTCTAGACACCCAAGAAATGTTTTTTAAGGTTCACTACCGATGCATTTGTTGGTGCTTTGTGAGTTATGACATATCGGGTACGTGCTAGATACAGTTTTTTGTTTTTTTAAAAAAGGCAAAACATTGTTCTATATATGCATGCATCTACCAGCAATAATGAAATTAAAAATCGCAACCACCTCCAAGAAACCCCATGAATGATCCCTTTCGGTAGGAGAGATTTGGTTGGGGTGGATGTGACTAATGCACAGAACATCCTTATGCATGGAACAAGTACTCATTGTTGTTTTTTAATATATACAATATATGCACTCGGTTTCTCTCTAGTGCTGTATTTTGAGTGCACGCTCACCACACTATTATTGCTTGTTTCAGTTCGTAGAAATGCTTAATACACAGAGGCTGGAAAAATTTTTTTGTTACCAACCACAGGTGTTACCCGTTGTCTAATCCATGAGTAGGCCCATGTTACAGGGAGAGAGTGTCCCTACAGTTAATTCAAGATGGTGAACAAAAGCTAGCTAGCATTGTTGCTCATCAGTTAGATTAGTGTTGCAATACCTAGGAGCTAACATCGACGACTGATAAAAGCAAAAGATGTTGGTTGTTACAGGTAAGACAGACAACAATGCTCCAAGTACCGAGCCTTTCCTTTTCATCTCGGTCTTTTCGCTGCAACACAGCCACACCAACCTTTTGTATACAACATGCAATACTACTCTCTTAAAATGCTGCATATTAATGTGCAACAAAGCTAGCCACAACATTGCACGCATGTATATATAATTTAGACGTCACTTTTGATATTAATAGGCATAATCCCACCATCAGTTGGTACACATAGCAATACTCTACTTTTTTCTGCTGTTTAAAGTTGGATGGCACCAGTTGTTAAAGGCCTAAAGGGTCAAATTTGTTGGAAATTAGATGGTTTTGGCAACATTTCTATTTTAATTTTAATTATAACTAAGCACAAGAAAGCATATATATAACCATATGAAAATGACATGAGAGTAAATATATTATCTCTCAAAACAGATAAATGATTCATATCATTAACATATGGCAATATGCTTAATAAAACAAACAAGTAGGTATCTAAAATCTGCATAGCGCACATATTTGAGAATTATAGTATTGTTCTCAGATGAGGAGTTGCACAAGTTCAAAGAACTTGGCCTTCCACCACTCTTGTTAGTATTTCAATGATTATAGTGACAATTCCTTAAATATTCTCATTGAGCAATCAAAAGCCCACAATCTATCATGAAATAGTTCTCCCAGTGCCAACCAACAATCACATATCAGAGATAATTAATAAACGGATAAACTAGCACAACTCACTGATGCACAACAGAGGTAAAAGGAGTAGAGATCAGCTCACAGAGTGGTGGCACTCCAAGCCACCGTGATGATCGAATAGGGGCTAGGCTCATCGGAGACGATGTTCCAGAAAACCAACCACCGGCGAATACCAGAGAATCACCGGAGAGGCAATCGGAGATACAAAGCCCTACTCCACAAATCAATACTCACTGATTCGTGGAGCCGAGGTACAAGCTGATGCCGTACAAAGCCAATACTTAGGCAAAATAGCATCGCACTCCACTCAGCCAAGACCAAGCTGACGAACCAGAAGAACACCGTGCGCAAGCACACTGTCCAGAGGGTGGATCTGCAAGTAGAGAGCATACGAGCCACAGTCCACCGACCACAGGCACAGCTGCCGCCGAGCTCTCTCAACAAATCCCCAAAGACCAAATAGCCAACGGAAGATTTGATTCGGTGGTGTGCCCTTCTCCTCTATGAAACCCCAACTCTACCATCTAGTTATAGCCTCAAAGAGGCGAACTCACGAGTGAGATTTTGGCGGCGCCCACGAACGGAGAAGCCGAGCATTCCGTCGAAGAAGAGGGAGGAGAGGGGATAAGGAAGCGGCAGCCCAGATCTGGATTAAGTTGAACCGGTCTCCTCCCCTCTATTCGCATCTCTTCCCCTCTTACATGTGGGCTCCATGGGTAGTTTTCTTTTCCTTTCCTTGAAAATGAGGAAAATTACAAAATAGCCCAATAGAATTTAGGATCACTATGTGAAGAAAAGGGTGGAGCGGAAAGAAGGGAGAAGAAATCCATTTCTTAGCTTTTTTTGAGACCTCGCAACACAATGGATATATAATATGTAGTTATATATATACAGCTTGAGTGACTTGAGTCAAGCTTGCCCCTCTCTCAGAAAGGAAATATGAAAATATGCAAATGGCCAAGTTGCATTAGGGGGGAGCAGGGACCTGAAATTGTGGGCTAGTGGAGGATCTTTGACATGCATAATGTATGACACCTCCCTTAGCCATAGGGCAACATTAAAAGGGCATCTGGCAGCAGCTTGCATACATTTCTCTCTCTCTCTCTCTCTCATAAGTACTTCAAATGTTCAACATCTTCTTGTGTGCTGATTTAACTTTTCCCGCCGCAAAGGAGACTGATGAGAATTAAATAATTCATTCAATATGGCTTTGATTTGTAATTAAGGTTCTAAGTTATTATGATCATAGATTGCTTAAAATAATACTGCCCGAGTGCCACCGGTTGGAGGATTACTACCCGAGTACCCCTGGTCAAAAGATTATTACCTGACCAGCCACTACTCGGAGATCTTACGATCCGATAACTAGGCTTAACTACATGCAGTTTTCCATGTGGTGAAATTGGGCATATACATCCCTAACTCCAATAACCGATTTGGCCCTATGCCTCTTACAACAACCATCCCACGGTTATTGCCACAATCTTCTCCCACTGACAAGTAACTAACGGTAGCTATTTGTTAGATCTCCCTCGCTGATAGTAACCGCCTGCTCAATCGGGCATGAGGAATCAACAGGGCATCTGTTCTAGTAAGATAACCGACACCTCTTCGGCGCTATTTAAATCTTATGAGAGAAGAAGAGAATCAATGAGATGGAGAATCGATCGAACACAAAATCAAGAGATAGATTAATAAATAGAGGCAAAACATAGCAAAGTTAGGGCTAGTATTACCCCTTTGTAATCGCTTTACAAGAGCATGTTGTAATCCCAATAAAGCAATAAAGATAGTATGCTTTCTCATTTTCAATCCTTCTGTAAGACTTGACTTTTTTCCCCATAATTTGTAAGACTGATGATTTGATCACGATGGCTGGTGCTGTCCGTGGGGAAAAAATGTGTCGAGTCTCTAAGCCTGCTCATCAACTTCGTCATCTTCCCCTATTTCTAATGACATTGCATATGCAATCATGGTAGGAACCTAGGATGAGGAGAATTAGTTCAATCTAGCAGACTACGTCGACCTCGATATGGATGCATGCATCTGTACCATAGAACACGTGCCTCCTTGTCATCGTCCTCTATCCTAGAGTCACCGGTCCATACGCCCAGCAAGGTTGACTGGATGGAAGAAGACACGCCGCCCCAGTCATAACACTTCCTAGGAAGTCAGGCAACCAAATCTTGCTGGGATGCCTAGGCACCACGACAAGTTTGGTGCATTCGACTAGAAAACATGACTACAAAAGTATGAAGCCACAATTCATGGGTTAGAGTACTCTTAATTAGATCATGGTGGTGTTAGATCGAGGAGGCCAACTAGAGGGGGTGAATAGGCAGTCTCAAAATTTTTCTCTAATTAATTATCAATTTCTATTTGGCTAAACTAAGTAAATAATGCTGAAGCTCAACTCAAAAAGGCTTAGCACAAATAACGCTTACAACAACTGGGTTCACCTAAGTGCACCAATAAGATAAGCCTATGTCAAGATTTGCAATCCTAAGATGACAAGTAATCAATTTAATTTTATGAATATAAATTGCTTCAATGTAAATTGAGCACAAGAAAACAAACCACAATTGACACGGTTGCTTTTTACCGTGGTGTTTGAAGACTTGTTGGTCTCCCCTAGTCTACGTTGAGATTGGCCCAAATGAATTAGACCAGCTCCATGAATTAAGCCGAAACACCTCAATATACTAGTGGTAGCTCTTTCCCGCTCTGGGTAAGTGAGTTCCAACCTTTATAACTTTGTCGGGTCTTTTTCATAACCTTCTTTGAGAAGATCACTATGCACGACGCCTCCAACGTCGTCTAGGAGTCGACAAACTCCGAAAGTAATAAGTCAAGCCCCTCGCTTGACTCTCACCACATGTAACGAATGCACAAACTCGAGTGGATACACAATCCACCTTCAGATATAACACATGCAATCTAGAGCCTTCCTCCTTACTCACAAGGTGCAACACATGTACAATTGAGAGGGGGCCCTCACAATAGCTCAAGAGAGTGAAATGGAGTGTCAAAAGTCCTACTCCTATTGGCCACAAGGGAGTATATATACCCCACACCTCGAAACTAGCTGTTGGGACAGAAAAATAGGATTTCTAGAAGTACTGCAGCCAAACGACCGAGACTTCTCCTCCCCTCAATAACGTCAGAAAACTAACTATTGCAGATAAATTCAGTAGTTTTGTCGTGCAAAGTCCGGTACTACCAATCATCCGAAGTACCGTAGCACTTGTGCGGAACTACTGGAAGACTCCACATAGGTGTCTCTCTGGAAAAAATGTACTGCTACACAAATTGGACGTTTTGTAAATCGAAAGTACCTCTCACACAGAGTCAGTAGTACCGTTCACTGATTAGACCGCTCACACAGAGCTCGTCAAAAGTACCGATCATCGACTACACTTGTCCCGGACCACATTAGATGGTTTGACCACTCAGGTCTCTGACCATGTTGACTTTCGACCACGTTGTCTAGTTCGATCACATAGGTCTCCAACTATGCTGGTCTCTGACCACGCTTGTCTTTGACCATGTTATTTGGATCAACCACACAGGTCTTCGACTACGCTGGTCTCTGACCACATTGGTTTCGACCACTCAAGTCTTGACCACGTCGACCATGTCAATTTTTGACCACGTCAATCTTCGATCACAGAGATCTCTAACCACCACATTGATCTTCAACCACATTGAATCAATCACGCCAGTTTGACCACATCGATTTCGACCACATGAGCCTCGACTACGTTTGTTTCGACCACGTCGGTTCGACCATGCTGGTCTTCAACCAAGCTAGCTTCGACATACAGATCTCGACCATGTCAGTTCCGACCACGCTGGTTGCCCACACCAGTTTTGACCACACAGATCTCAACCACGTCGGATCTGACCGTCTTGGTTCGATTACATTGGTCTTCGATCACATAGATCTCGACCATATGAGTTTTGACCACACTGGTTTTGATCACATAGATCTTGACCACGTTGGTTCCGACCACACTGGTTTCGACCACTTCAATCTTCGATCACATCAATCTTCGATCACATAGGTCATCGACCACGTCGATGTTTGACCTCTTTGGTTCGACTACGTTGGCTTGACCACGCTGGTTCCTGACCACATTGATTTTCGGCCACACAGGTTTTCGACCCCATTGGTTCAACCATAATGGTTCTTGACCACACAGGTCTTCCGATCACCAACAAACACGGTAGTTCCAACTAGCAGTACTACCACAGAATACACTGTGGTAGTTCCAATTTCCCTAAGAAGTGCATATACTTCAATAGATTTTGCAAAAACACATTTGCAAACTATAGTATCATGCACACAAGGATTATCCATGATTCCTAACAAGTTGTAAAATACATTTGCACACTTTTAGAATCATAACACAAGGATTATATATATAAACTACAACCATTTGCAAAACATATTTGCAAATATAAGCCTCATACTACAAAGAATGAAAATATGGACTTCAAACACTTGCAAAATATATTTGTAATGTATAGTCCCATGTTACAAGGATTCAACACATGAGTTTCAACTATTTGCAAAAACGTATTCACAAATACAAGCCTCATGCTAAGAAGAGCTAGAGCAAGTGAGGCCGAATTATCAACACATGATGAGACTCAAGCTACTATACATGACCCATCTTAATAGTACGGTAACCTATACTAGTAACCTGGTCTTCCAACCAAACAACAAGACTAGTAAATGACTAGGAACATATTTTTAGCCCTAACTAGCAATACCTTTGCCTTCAGTCATAGTCTTGACATGTATCAACTTATGATGCATCATTTACTTCAACTCCATTAACACATGATGGATCTTTACTTGACTTGATGATCAACACATGATCATCTCCTCTTGGACATGCATCAACTCATGATGCATCCGCTTCTTGACTTGATGATCTTCAACACAAGAAGTCATACCAAGTCTTCCTCATTTGTGGAATCTAACCTATTCATCCAACTCATGAAAAATATTAGTCCACAAAATAATTATCATCAATTATCAAACTTCACTATTAACTCATAATGGAGAGACTAGATTATACAATCTTTCTTTTTGGTAATTCATGACAATATCACAAATAATGGGATAAAAATTGAATTGTGAGTATATAACATGTACACAATAATTGTGTACTCTAGAATAAGCTTTCAAAGTAAAGTTTACTCATCTAGTTATCATTAATCATCTAACCATCAACATATAATAGTGGAACTAGATGATAACCCGATTATGAGTATATATGAACTACACAAGATATATATACTTAAGAGATATATTTCAAAGTAAAGATCCTTAATATGTGGAAATAGAACATGGATCAATACTAATAAAACCATAAAACATAAAGTGGACTCTCTCTAAATGTGTGCATATAAGAATGTATTGTGAAAGCATATGCACACATTCAAGTTTGACTTATTTGGTGAAGTTTATTTTATATTTCGGATCCGAGGAATGCAACAAGATAAGAATGTGATATTGAATGCATACATCTTATATTTTTCATCTTTTCATCCAAATGAGACTAAGCAATATCATAATCAATAAACATATTAGTCTCACAATTGTATTTGTCATTGTCATCAAAACCAACTTAACGGAGTTTGAACTTACAGGTGGCCGCTTTTTACCGATAGCTTATACATATTATGAGAGTTGTCTGACAACTAGTTGAGGTGTCGATGAGATTACTTCCGACAGAAAGCCGGGCAAGACAATAACATTCACCATCCGATCAACAATTCATGAATTAGGTTGGATCTACCACCCTATTTTTAAGAATAGGGCCATGATGTTTTCCGCAACAGCCCAGGAGTAAAAGGGCACAGAAGCTAGATGAAAATGGGTTTTCCTGAAGAAGAAAGCGGGAAATTGACTAGAGTTCTGGATTCGGCTGTATCAGAAGTTTTAGGTAAGAAAACATTAGCACATATATAGAGCTGTTATTATTTACGAAGTGGAAAATAAAAATGATCGTCTGAAATATTATGTCTACCACGCCCATAATAGGGGTAGGCAAGCATAAGATCCACACAGTAATTTAAGGAAAATATTACCATTGGAGCAGGCACCGACCTAACACCAACCTAACCACGGGCATCCTACTTGAACCATCTTTTCCAAAATATATCATATGGATTCTATCCATCCATACGATTTCAATCTCTCATGGATTCCATCCATCCATAAGCTTTTCATAAACCATTTTGAAAACTAAAGTCTAATCCATGAAAAACTTTACTCAGCTTGCCCATGACCGTGGGCACGGCTATCCAGGATAGATTATACACTTTGCCGATGTTGTACAGCTTTACCACAAGACATGATCAATTCATATTGCCACGTGATTAACACACTTCCTTAGGTGTGCGGCGAAAAGATCATGACAAGGCCTTTATAATGCAAAGCCTTCAACCTAGCAAAGCCAACACTAAGATTTCACCCCAGTAAGGAATCCACCAGACCGGGACCCCCTCTTGAGCCGAGTAAGACTTCCCATGGCGTATGCCACACTCACTTTCAACCTACGACGAGACTCAAGTTGGGACCCACAAATTAGTCAGCCAGGACTGTCTCATACTAGCCTTGTGGTAATACGATAGGGTTTTGCAATAGTAGCTTACAAACCGGTCTTTAATTGACTTAGGCTCAAACCACATACCCCCTGTGCCCGACAATCAACACTGTGTCACCGAATAATAGTGCATGCCTGCACCCACCACCTAACCATTAGCCTAAGTCTAAACCAGATTTTATATTTTATTTCAAAATATTTTATAAACCTTCTTGACTCACCGAGGTCCAGAATACATTTGAAAACTTTATCATTTTATGTGAAAAGGTATCCCAAACATAGTTTTAACTCTAAGCAAGGCTAAGCATTTGCTACAAAAGTTCTCTAGCCATACTAGTGTACTAACTAGAGTTTTAATCTAGGGTGATAAGGTACAAGGATTTTCAATGTCAAAGGAGGTAATAACAAACAGTTACTAACTAAATTTAAAACTGTAATTGAAATACATTGAATAAAATTAAGCATGCAATATAATTTAAAATAACATAATTTTATTTCACAATCTGGGATCAACAAGATCAAGGTGTGTGACATGCCTTGCTCTTTAGTCTGGTGTGAGTCGTCGTCGAAGAATTCCTCCGAATGGTCGCAGTCTACACATTAAAATTACTCAAACAAACTTAAATGAAATCCAAATAAATTCAAATAAACTCCAAATAATCAAAAGGAGGATATAAATGGGTAGATTATAATTTTTGATGAATTTAGGAATTTGTACGGGTCCAATCGGAGTTAGGACGAAGGAGAACAAGCTCCCGAAAGTTTGAAATCAGAGAAAAAGAATAAAAAAGAATTCTTGGAATTATTTTTCTATAGGAAATTCGGGTTTATGACGTCATGTTGACATTAGCCCTAGTTTGACCAAGGCTGACCAGTGGACCAGGTCCATGGACCAAGGGGAAAGTTGAGGTGGTAGGGGTGACATAGCGCTGATGTGGTGGGTGACTGGCTAAACATGCTAACGTGGCGTGGCACGTGTCTACCACGTGGGCTAAGGGAGAGGTGTGGCTGCTGACTGGGCTGGCGGTGCTGGGTGGCGTCTACATGTGATGCATGCGCCAAGAGCCTGAGATGGCGCTGAGGTGGCATGCCACGGGGCACCATGGCAGCCACGTCAGCTCTCGTGCTGAGGTGGTGTCGTCGGCTAGTGGCCGCGCACGGGAACCAAGGGCACCGGCGGATGGCGGCGCTGCCAGGGTCGGTGAGGGGTGCGCAAGAGAGAGGAGGACATGGGGAGTTCATCTCACCTGGCTGCGGTGCTTCAACGGGCGTGTGGGCGGCCGGCGGCGAGAAAAGACGGTGGCGGTGCACGGGTCTCTGGTGCGGTAGCGCTCTAGTAGGGCTAGGGCACGATTGAGGGGCGAGCGAGGTCAGGAGCGACACGGCGAAGCTGAGGACGGGGTCAGTGAAGCTTAAGGGCGGCCAGAGCGGTGAGGGGAGCTCGCCGGAGTTGGCGGAGAAGCTCATAGAGAGAGGGCGTGGCGCGGGGAGAACTCTGGCGTGATGAAAGGAGGAGGCGGGGAGGTGGTGGGGTGAGAGGAGGCCCTTTTATAGGGTCGAGGGGGAGGGAGTAGGGCGGGATTTCTCATCGGAGAAGTAGGGGATGCGGCGGCGGTTATGGAGGGAATGGAGGAGGCAGGTGGGTATTTGGCACGGAATTTTGGGGGATACGGGAGCAGGACTTGCGGGGAAGGAAAGGGAAGGTGGCAGCGGTCTCGCGGGAGAGAAGGGAAGAGGCGGGAGGGGCGGCGGGAATGGCGGAGCCGGCGGTGCTCGCGCGGGGAAGGAGGAGGGCACGAAGAAGGAGGCGGGCGCTGATAGGTGGGGTCAAGGAGAGAGAAAGTGAGAGGCCTGGCGAAGACCATTGGACGGGGATCTAATGGTCTTAATTAGATCGAGCGGCGAGGATTGAATCTAGGCCATTGACGAAGGGGTAAGTGGCAATGGGCAGGTTATATTAGATCGGACAGGGAGGATTGAATCCTGATCGTTGGTGGGAGAGAGGGGCGCAGGCAGCCAGATTTGGCTGGCGCGCACGTGTGTTCGATCTGGGCCATCCACGTGTCAGGCCAGGAGAGAGGGCGGCAGGATTAAACTATTAAATTTTGATTTTGATTTTCAGAAAAGCCCGAGAAAAATAATAAGGGCCTAAAAAGAGCACTGGAGATGTTTTAGACTTAGATAAAATATTTCCAACTTAATTTGGTATTATATTTTTATACTTAAAATACTTTTTGATTTCAAAATATATTTTAAACTCCAGAAAATCCAGAAACCCCAGATAAAAGCCAAATAAATCCAAATAATTAATTTTAATTGGAATTTTTTATATAAAATCAAAATATCTTTTTATTTAATAATATTTTTAGGTTTTTAATTAAATTACTTTTCAAAATCCAGCCTTATTTAAAACAAAAAAACCAGGGCAAAGCAAAATTAAAACTCAAGCAACCAAAACACTTATTTTTATTTTAAATTATTTTTTACTATTATTTTTTTTATAAAAAACTTGGGCTGTTACACAAATGTTCCTGAACCGCTGCTTATTGTGCTTGACACACGCATACGGAGCCTGCATGGACTGCTGCTTTCCTTGCCACATGCAGCAAAATTTTTCCTTGCTCAAAAATTTTTCTTTTGCTCTATCTCCCATAGGGATGCGTCACCTTTCCTTCAGTGAGACCTGCTGGTCCCCGTGATGTATGCCGATACCACTGTTGGCTTTGACCATGCAACCTCCGACCACTCCATGCTCTAGAACCTCCGACCACTGCATACTCTGATCCTTCGATCACACCGCTTGAAGCTTTCGACCGGTAGCACTCGAACGCTTTTGACTTTGCACCAAAAGCTTTTGGTTACTTGAAACTCCTCTGGTACTTGTATCTTCTCTGGACGCCTAGGACAGCTTGGGATGCCTCCTGCGCCCTGCATGGTCGAAACCTTCTGAGAGTGTGCGCACCCCCTGTGCGTCCGACCTACTCTCCATGCGCACCCCCTATGCATGGATTCCACAGCCTTGACCTGAGCTGCTGGCTTCCATGCTTGGTGCAGTTATCCCTTGGGACTCTTCATGTTGATTACCCTCTTGAGATTACTCTTTCCTGCCGCCTGGCTCCTCCAGGCTACTCTTTAGACAAGCCGATTTACAAGTTTTCAAGGAAATCTTGTACAACCGGTTCAGAGATCTTTTCACTTTCATCAATAGATCATTGTTCTTTGCATAGACATGTAAGAACTCATCTTGTAGCACCACCCTGCATCCTTCTTCTATCATCTGCCCAAGACTGAGTATATTGTTGTACAGTCTCGGTATAAAATAAATTTCAGGCACCAACTTCTGATTGCCATTCTTACATTACAACAACATCGATCTTTTGCCCTTTATCTCAATTGTGAAGCTATCGCCAAACTTAACTTTGCAGGCTCTATTGTCCAATACCACCAATCAGGTTCAGGTTCTAAGAAAAGAAAAGAAAAAAATAAAGCAACACCCAAACTGCAGATCTAACCAAAGAAACATTAAAAGAGATTACAAGCAGTTAAAGGATGAGGAAAGGCATTGTCAAAATTACATGTTGAGGAACAACGTTATAATTAACATCCTCAAGAATGTGAAGGCACATGAGCGAATAGGTAATACTCTGAATGGATGGAATAAGCCTTGTACGGATTATAGTTTACGTTATAGGATTACAGCAAAACATGCAGGCGTCCGTCCTATTTCAGTGTTTTGTTTTGCCAAGATTGAAGGAGCGAGCATGAGTGAGAGTGAGGCATACGGTACTGGGGGTATTGTTGAGCAGCCAATCGTACTTGTTGGTGTGGATCTTCCTAGTGATGCAGATGGTGTGGTTAGGTAAACTTTTTTATTTTGTAATTTATTTCCGAGGATAACAAAATGATCAAAATTTTGATCAAACAGTTTGAATCAAATTTGAATTTTAAACTTTAAACCAAAGGATAAAACAAATATAAAGTTCCAGTTCAACGTACGCAGTTGCTAGGTCTGGTGGGTTGAGCCGTTCCTTCAACCACTAGGTCCTGGGTTTGATTTTCAATTAGAAGTTGACACGGGACCCACATGTCAGATAAAGGAAAAACCCAAAAAGTTGGTGGAAGTGGTGGGATTTAGATCTCCCGACCACACGCTTAGTTGAAGGATCTATGGTCCTTTAACCCTTCATAATTCAAATTAAAACGAAATAATTTGACTGAATTGAATTTTTTTTGTTGGATAGCGAAAAGGATGAAATTTCGAGGAAATTATGAACTTTGGGTGTGGTTGGGTGTATCCCCACTTAGGGATATCTTGACATGACCGGACTCCTCCCCCTCTTGACGAAGGCTCCAATGTTGGATGCTCTACCGAGAATCTGTAGGCAAGGCCGGTGATACATTTATCAGTTATAGTAGCAGCAGTAACAAATAGTAAGACATAGAGAGGAGGGTAGGTAGGTACGCTTGGGTAAGCGGCAAGTGCGATGGCGTAGATGAGAAAGCTCTTGCCGGAGCCATTGGGGTCGATGACGAGGTTGAGGCGGGGGCCCATGCAGCAGGTGAGGTGGTCGTAGGTCATGAAGTTGCAGAGGTCGATTCCCATGACGTTCCCCGGCATGTAGTCGTCATTGCCTTTGCAAGAAACCCCAAGAGAGAAAAATGACATGGGGGAAAGTCATGCCATGAGAGAAAGGAGGCGAATTGGGTGACCGACCTCTGTGACACGAGGCGGAGGTGGAGGCAAGGGTGAGCTTGGGCGCTTGGCGGTGTGGGCTGATGCCATGGGGGGGGCGACGAACAAGATAATAGGGGGAGATAGATAGAGAGGAGAGGATGGGGTTTTGGTTGCTGCCCTGCAAGTTTACTTGGTGTTTGAGGACGAGGGGTCGCGAGAGAGGTATCAGGTGGGGGAGTTGACTGGTCCCACCCATCGGCGCATGATTTCAAGTGGTGGGGTGGTGGCAGATGAAGCACTAGTGGTGAACTATCACTATCAACTTCTCTTTTTAAGTAGTAGAAATATTTGAAAAGGTCAAAAAAAAAGTTTCACTCAAACTCACTAGTTAGACCATCCTAATCCACGCAAAAACCAAACGAGCTTGCCCTACTGTACATGTGTTGTGTTTGGCTACTCTAGTAGGCGCCCTTCTTTTGCTACATACGACAAGTCAATAGCACACTGCGCTTGAGTTCTGCGTACGGACGGCTGCTTAAGCTATATAAATATTCAAGCTTTTACATAGATTTTTACTGTCCATCAACGCACACAATGTACGTACGTACGTACTATACTAGCTAGCGGCCAATCGATTTTTCTGCAATATCTTAATTAGGTCCCGAAACACGGGAGTTTCGTAGGATTTGCTACGGATTATACTATTTTTGCAAAAAAAAATTTCTGAAATTCTGATGAAATTCATGTGTCGCGACCAGCCCCTTAATGAATCAATTCAGCTACACTTTACAGCTAGCTAGCCACCTTTCCGTTGATAGATGATAAACGAATAGGAGTACTAGCACTAATCAGACGATCTTACATAGGCCCTGATACCACGGCTTATGCCTCAAAAGGAGGATAAGGAATGTTTTGAGGCAAGGGTTGCGCATGAACCGGTGGGGCCATGGTGGTGACTGGTGAGGCGAGCCCCAAGGACTAGTGTGATCGAGAAGGGTGATTGGGATTGGATGGCCAGCGCCACGTTATCCAGACAGTTGGAATCTTCCTGCCTGGATCCCTAGGCCACGCCCATCAATCACTTTTGCACTGACGTCACCCCGCCATGTGGGCCCACTGGGTCCAGTCACATCCTGCGCGCGGGCCCGGCCCGCGTATTGCGGACGGTAACCAGCTACCCGGCCCCTAGCTGACCCACGCCCTCCTCAGTTCCCTGTATGTAATATTGCCTCTGCTCTTTTATTCCACTGGTGGTATCTTTCTTTTATTTTCTTCAATTTCCTTTTCATTTCTCGTTTTCTTGAGTTCCTGTCTCTCCCGCTGATCCCTGTCTAACTGAGGTCTTTATGGTATGGTACTACACTACTACTCCACTATGGTCGATAGCATCGAGTGTCAATAGGGTATTTTTTTGGACCCTAACTGATAATTTTTATCTATATTTTTTAAGACGTGATGAGGATTGAATAAATCCTTAAATACAGCTTTAATCTATAATTAAGGCCAAAGGATCCCGTAGTCATAAACCTCCAAAGATTGCTCCCCGAGCATCTTGGTCGAAGAAATACTGTGTGTTTTGCCCAATTAGATAATTTTTTCGAGAGTCTATGAACTGACCCTTAGACCCGATTCTCAGAAATTCCTTCCGTGCAATGGATAAAACACATAACTTATCCACTCCAAACGCCACGATACTTAGATTCTGAGTCTTTGACAACAATTGTCATGTGGTTGTTGCCCACATTTGTCTCCCACTGACAACAACTGACGATCAAGTATTCTCTCTAACAATAATCGCCTCCCCAACCAGACACACTAATTCCATAAGACGCCTTTCCCGACAGACAAACATACATCTCTTCATTAGTATTTAAAGTTAGACGAGAGAAGGCCGGAAGACAAATTCACTCATAATCAATCAATCTCAATTCTAGACGAATATATCTCATACCATTTAGTATAATTAGGACTAGTCTATCCCCTTGTTTAAGGCACCATGTAACCAGTTCATAGAAATAAAGAACATTCATGTTCTCTCTCGAGAATTTTAGTCATTTTTCTCATATTATTTCGTAAGATCCATTATTCGATCGTTGACAAGATGTTACCATACGGCAAAGACAACAACGTGGACAGCGCACATGGTTTTGGGTTTGAAAAATTATTTAAAGAACACGCTTCAAGAAACTGCCCTGTTTCGATGTTTGGCGTTCAATTTTCGAAGAAGCCGGAGGCTAAAAAGAATATGGCCCAATGTCAAGTGGCGTTTGGCCTGTTTTAGGTGATTTTTGGAGTGTTTTGGGCTAACTGGCTTGCGTATGGGTTTTGAATTGTCCAACATAATTATTGGTCCCAAGTAGATTCAAAGATGAATGATTCTCATATTGACAAATGAAAACTAGTTAAATGTACTAGTGAGCTTTCTTGTCATTCCAAAAAAGTGTTACGATCTTTTAATATTGTTATAATTGTCTCAAGATAAGGATAAGGTTTGATTGGTATTACCTCACTCCATGTTTGATTAAAGTGGCTCCAAACATGCGGATTCTTTTATTTGTTATAATATTGTAGGAACATATATCCTACAAATATTTTAGAACACTTGGTAAATACTTATTATAGCAAATCTGAGGGGTGTTATTTTGTCTCAAAAAAGATTATGGGGGTGTTACTAACTTACTATCACGTTAAATCGAAATGAATTAAACCCAACTACCACAGAAGCAAATTTGTAAGTGCCCGCCCCACTGTTTAAAATGTCATTTTCTAAGAAGTGGCATGTCATTATTCCGTAGCAATTCGAGTTTTGGAGTAAGCTTGGTAACTATTCCAGATCAAATTGAGATGACCTCGAAGTTACATGTTGAGATTGATCCACGGATCGAAGCAACTTATTTTTGTACCTATTAGAAAATATCTAGTTAAAAGTTAAGTAAATCGAACTAGAATTAGTCTCATTCCTAACATGTTAAGCAATACTAGGCTGGAAAAAAAAAGGAGAGAGAAGATGTTAGTGTCACTAAAATACGTACGTTGAAGTACTCCATCTTGCTAGCGACAGACTTGGATCTTTTGTTGCATGAACAATCGATCGGATGGTCCTCCTCGTTCAGATCGATTGCTTTCTTACCAAAATGTCGCCACCACTTTTCCTCTTTACCAGATGGTCAGGTTTAGGCTGGGGTCCTATTCCGGACACATGTTGGTACACCTGTTAGGTTCTCTCCCTGGCAAAGCTGGTCTTGCATGGAAGCGTCCGATTAGCCAGCCGCACATAAATTCACGGTACTGTCGATCGATCGATCGGACACAGCCACACCCATCTGGCCATCAAGTCATTGTCCTCAAGCAATTTCCGGAATCTACACTGCAACTTGCCTGTGTATCAATCCATCGGTCGAGTTTTACTCGGCTAGATAGATTACAGAAACACCGATCGATCGAGTAGTTAACGTTAGCTATCTACATAAGCTACATTGGCAGCTGTGGTCTATGGATTGGTTTTTGGTTCCAACTTATGGTGTATAGCTGTGATTTATAGTTTTTGGGTTGTTTATAAAAGAGAGAGTATGAAGTAACAGAAATTCGTACGCGGTTTTGATTGATATAAATGGAGTTACTATAGTATATATTACAATTAATTTATAAACCCTAATTTAAAAGATATTTTATTTAAAAATAAATTACTATAAAGAAATCAAATAGTATATTTTAGAAGCTGAAAAAGATGCTATATATATATACATACTAGTTATGTACCGTGCGTTGCAATGGAACTCATTGAATATATAGAATCGTGCTATAGAAGAGAGTTGTTCTGATCGGTTGGAAAGTAGAGAATGGTGAGAAGTTGAGTAAATAAAGCGGTTGAAGGAGAATGATATATATATATATATATATATATATATATATATATATATATATATATATATATATATATATATATATATATATATACACACAGTGTTTCATGCACCACAGTGCCTAGGCACCCATATCAATACTCGTTGATTTGCTTTGAGATTATAACGTTTGATGTGGGTATATTCATATACCCATAAAAAGTATATTTGAGATGTCAAACTCCGAAAAAAATTAAATTCAACTTTAGTTTAATTAGTTTGAATTATTTTTATGGTATATACTCACTGTAGTCACATTGAACTTAAAAGTAGTTCAAACTAATTTGAACTGAGTTCAAAACTTACTTACCATAAATATATCAAGAGTATAAAATATTTTCATACACAAACTCAAAAAAATTATCAATCATACCCGTGTATCGGACGGTTCTTGATGTGGGTGTCTAGGCACCTGTGTGCCTTATGTTATATATATATATATATATATATATATATATATATATATATATATATATATATATATATATATATATATATATATATATATATATATATATATATATATATATATATATATACATATATATAGGAACATATCTAGTGCTAAAGCCTATTTGGGTGCTAAAATGCTAAAGCCGCTCAGGACTGTTAGATCTGTCCCCTACGACCCAGATATGTGAAGGTGGAAGCACCAAATTTACTTATACATTTTGCGAAAACCCCCCCGCCTTCCCGTCTTTTTTTCTCCCCCGCCCCGCGCCGTTTGCCCCACGCCTCCCACTCGCACCCGCAGCCAGAGACGAACCCGTTCGGCGCGCTAGGGATAGGGTTAGGCGAAAGGCGGCGGCCTCCTCCGTCCATGGCCGTCCTTCCGCGCGCGCCGCCTCCCGAGCCGCCGGCCGGCCTCCCGAGCCCCGCCGCCGCCTAGCCTCCCCGCCGCGCCGCCCTCCCCGAGCCGTCCGAGCTGGCCTCCCGAGCCCCGCCGCCGCCTAGCCTCCTACCGCGCGTCGACGGCCTCCCGAAGCTCCTCCCCGCGCGCCGCCGCCCCCGAGCCGGCCTCTCGAGCCCGCCGCCGCCTAGCCTCCTCCCCGCGCCGACGGCCTCCTCCCGAGCTCCTTCCCGCGCCGCCGCCTCCCGAGCCATCCGAGCCGCCTCCCGAGCCCCCCGCCGCCTAGCCTCCTCCCCGCGCCGACGCCCTCCTCCCGAGCTCCTTCCCGCGCGCCGCCGTGATGGTTAAAGATGAGCACGTGAATCTCCAAGAATGACTAATCCAGCTTAAGAAGTTTGTGGGCCAAATTAACCACTTAGCTTGCATCTTGATAATTTTCCCTCACCAAAGTGATCTCGAATGTTTGCATGCCTCCAAAATAAGTATTCAACGCTCCGCGATCATGAATTAGCGATGAATTTGGATTCATGTTTTCTTAGTCCATCTTTTGATTGTTGCTAAAGCTACATGCTGTTGTAATGTTGTTAATGAGAACACTTGTGCTACTCAAGTGCGTACATTTTTACCCATGTTTTTTTTCTTATCAACTTGTAAGACTTGTAAGCAAGTAAACTGTGGATGAACTGGAGTTTCTATCAGATACATGGTTTCTCAGCTGGCTATGTTTGTTGAAGTGAATTTGTGAGGAAGTTTAGATGTGTTACTGATCATCTATTTACATAAATCCTCTTGCATTTCTCAGCTGGCTATGTACCGAAACCAGAGTTTGTATGAGAACACAAGGTCTTTGTTGAAGTGGATTTTTGACAAAATTAGAGGTATTACTTACATATAAAGGACAACATTTCTGTGATCTTTGGAGCAGGATATCCTCTTGCATTCTAAACAAAAATAAGAGACCACACCATAATCCTTACAGGTTACATGTTACAACTCATAACAAGAGCACCCATAAAAGACTCTTCACACATTGGCTAGCAAGGCCTTAACAAAAGGAATGGGACACAAAGCATGAGATATGAATGTTCAAGTTCTAGCTGATATAGCTATTATCAGATAAAGGTTCTAGCTGAGAATGGTGACTTCTCCACGGCTTCCTTGCATTCCAACACAAAGTGGAAACTGCATGGTTAGAAAATGCAAATCAGAAAAAGTATATGAGTCAGATAAATGTGACAAAGATGGCTTGTTAAGAAGATGTACAACCTTAAGAATGTGGTCAATGTGTTGTCGTCCTCAAAGGGCAATTACGGCTGTCATGGTACACAATTTCCTTGCATGACCTACACAAGCGTGGCACCTTTGTTTTATTCTCAACATTGTCATTTTTCTTCTGCCCCGGCTTTATTCTCTTGCATCTACCCTTAGAGTTAACATCATTTGGTGGCTTTATATTGACTTCCTTAGGGATGGGACAACCTGCAAATGCTTCAATCTCTTCAGCCTTACTTACCACATTCTCAGGAATCAGAGGAGTCACTTCTTCCCTAAATTTGACAAACTGATCACTAAGAAATTTTAAGCCCTCGTCTGTTCCTCTAGCACGGTGAATTAATTCCTCCATGTTCATACGTATTTCAACTTGTCTTTAGCTATTTCTATTGTACTCCTCGGTTTTTCTTGTAACAAATTGCCTTCTCCATCAAAGACATCTTCCTTAGTTACCATTTTGGTCCACCTCTTCAACACAAATGGGCTTGGTAGCTCCTTAAGTGATGGACTTTGCAACACACGAACAATATGGCGGCAAGGGATTCCAAATGACTCGAATAACATACAGGAGCATTTGGCATCTTTTGTTGTAAGGTTACAGCGTACCTCTCTTACCTTGTTTGAGCCATCACTAACTATTGAGATTTTGTGTTGTCCTACGGTTTCCATGTTCTCCACATTACAATGCTCCCGAGCAGCACACACTTCTTTCTGAAAGTCAGTGAACACAGCGAACGTAAAGACCTCACTTCCATGCTTCTCTATTGCCCAAGTAGTCTGCAATACAGGCATTGTGTGCAACGTGGCATTGTCAGCTTCCAACTCATTTTGACGTTGTTCTTCCACTGCATTAACAAATCTAACCCAAAACTCCACTAATGTATTTTTGAATCCAATAAACCGATTAAAGAAAGAGTTCGAACTCTCTGACCTAGAAGTGGTTCTAAGGATCCGATGACTTAATACAACTTCTCAATTCTTTATGATAATTCTGCAAGTCTCTCCTCGTGCATCCTACATTCTCAAATCCACCCTCACTAATACGGAGATATCTATATGCTCCGCTTGTGCCGATGCCTCCTTTATGACATGTGATTAATGTACGCTTGGCCTTCTCATTTACTTTCCTATTAGACCTTATCAGCTGTTGTTTGCTAGGTGATACCAACTCATGTGTATGAGGTTCAATAAATGTTTCCACCCTAAACTTATTATCGCAGTCGTTTGACAATTAGAATTGCCTCACATCCACACCTACTTAGCTTCCTAACATATTTCCTTTTCTTTGACTCCGTGTTATTGTTCTCACATTTCTCAGATCGGAAACCTTGTCTAGAACACATCCATCGCTTCCATCTCATGACACCATTGATAACCGTATGTGGACCAACACGGACTCCAAATCCAGCTGAATGTGCATATGTCTTGTAGAATTCCTCTGCAGCTTCTAAGTCATCAAAAACCATCCCTTCAGATGGCTTGATAGTTGCATCAACACAAGGTGTATAAGAAGAACCCTGCAATGCAAAGATTAAGTGTGAAGCATGATGGATTGACATATGGTGTAAAACACAAGCATACAACATGATACTTACTGCGAATGGAGTGATGCCGCTCTTTTTCGGGGTACCATAATGAATTAACTGGTGGGGAGGTGAACTAATTTGAGCGATAGATTGTGTATCAAGATTTGCTTCTCTTGGCAATCCCAATGCTACGCTCTCATCGGGCAAAGATTCCATGCCTCCTACTACAACGCTCTCATTGGCCATATATTCCATATCTTCTAACATAATAAAGTGTCAGAGAAACAATACAAAACATAATATAAATCTCATATAGGACATACATACGGCATCATCATGGACTAACTTACACTGAAGCGAATTACCCAGTTCTACGATTTTGTTGAAGAAAGGCAGAAAGTCCATTGTCTTAACACTCTTTTTTCCAAGGTTTTTTTTCATGAGCACCTTTAGTTTATACCTATATGTTGAGCCACATTTTCTGACCTTGAATATAATTTGTAATTAATTTATCCGATTTCCATTTTAATACAGCTGCAAATTAACCAATCAATAATATTCTGTAACTCTGTAAATCGTGTTGAACTACTGGCAAAGAAGATCACAGAGCTTAGTTATTCTTGCTTCTACATGCATGCTAAAATGCTGCAAGACCATTGTAATAGAGTTTTCCATGATGTCCGTAATGGTGCATGCAGGAATCTAGTCTGTACAGGTACGGTATCATCATGAAAACGTATAAAGAAAACTTAATCTTACCAAAAAAAAAAGAGAAAACGTGGTGTACCTGTACCTGAAGACAGATCGATCATCGCGCCGGTACCCAAACCGATCAGCGTCGCGTGAGATAACGCCGCGGAACGGCGCCGAGGCCAGGCGTCGCAGATCAGGCGAGGAGGCCAGGCGTCGCGCGAGCGAGGGATCGGCAGATCAGGCGAGGAGGCCAGGCGTCGCACGAGCAAGATGGGAGGTTGGAAAAAAAGACGGGAAGGCGGGGGGTTTTTCGTAAAATGTATAAGTAAATTTGGTGCCTTCCACCTTCACAGATCTGGGTCGCAGGAGACAGATCTAACAGTCCTGAGCGGCTTTAGCATTTTAGCACCCAAATAGGCTTTAGCACTAGATATGTTCCCACATATATATATATATATATAGGAAAATTACATAAGGCACCATGGTGCCTAGGCACCAACATCCGGTACACGTGTATGATTGATAATTTTTTTGAGTTTGAGTATGAAAATGTTTTATACCCTTGATATATTTATGGTAAGTAAGTTTTGAACTCAGTTCAAATTAGTTTGAACTACTTTTGAGTTCAATGCAACTACAGTGAGTATATACCATAAAAATAGTTCAAACTAATTAAAGCGAAGTTGAATTAAAATTTTTCTGAGTTTGACATCTCAAATATACTTTTTATGGGTATATGAAGATACCCACATCAAACGTTGCGAATCTCGAAGCAAATCAACGGGTATTGATATTGGTGCCTAGGCACCATGGTGCATGAAACACTCGTCCTATATATATATATATATATATATATCTCGACGTCGCAGGGCAGACTGGATCAGTATAGTGAGCGGTAAGTGGCTGGCGACAGGCCTACAGCGTTTGCCACCCTAGCTACTGGCCGAAGTGGACGGGGCCAAGGCAGGCTCGCGCGCGCGGGGCAGCCGTAAAAACGGCGAAAAAGACGTGACGAGAGGGCCGGGTGGCCCGGCCGGCGCGTTGCCACGCACCGCCTCGGCTGATGGGATCTCGCACACCGAACCTGTTGCCAGGTGGCGTCCGCGTGCGCCCCCGCGGCCCAGCGGCGTACGTGCGTGCCGCGCCTGCGCTTCATTCGACGATCGCGCCCGGCCGGGTGGGCCGGTGCGTCCTCCCACGAGTGCAGGCGCGCGGATGGTCGGCGCCGAGTCGAGTCTGTCGACCCCGATCGTTCGATCGATGCGCACGCACGCGTAGACGTAGCGGGAGCCGGGAGGTGGTTGCCTGCCTCCAACGACGCGGGCAGCGGCCGGACCACCTCCGGCTTGGCGCTTTGAATGCGATCGCTACCTCCGAGGCTCTGCTGCATTGACCAGCACGCGCGGCCTGGCCCAGGGGCCCTGCCCTGCGCCGTAGCCGCACCAGGTCGGGTTGGCCGTTTGGCTCAGGCGCTCAGCCCCTCTGCTGCGGCTCGTGCGCGTGTACGCGGTTTCCGTACTTGCGTCTCGAACCGATATATTGGTCATTGGAGCATATTTTCGTGCCAGGAGTGCTAGTAAACAGAGGTTTCACTGGCGGTACGGAAAGAAAGTAAACGAAAGAACGCAATCTCTTCGGAGCTTTCCTAGCCCTGCCCTTGATCTACGTCTGCACCACTCAACCAGACTTTGTACGTACGTACAGTACTTCATCACTTTAGAATTTCGACAAGTGGAAATCGGAAGGGAAAAAGGGATGCGTTTCGTCGTAGACGTGCTAACCGTGCTGCCAATGGCGACCAGACAGGTCCATGTGGTGCCCTGTTTCGTTTTAAGGTCCCGCTTATTTCAGTTTGATTTTCTAACTTATTTTTTTGACCTTTTGATTTTTTGAACTTTTTAGCTCTTTTTTCTGTATTCGTTTATATTATCTATGATGGGTTAACATGTTTTTTATTTTTATTTTTTTAAATTTAGTTATGTCAAATAAGCCACTATCAGTTACAGTGTAATTTTAGTTAACTATAGTATAATTTCAATCAGAAACCACCTTATTTTAATCCAATCAAGTGACACCTAACTGCAGATGCATCTACGACAGGGTATCTCAGGACACTCCAATTGAGAAAAAGCCAGACCTGGTTTCATTTAATGGACTAATTAAATAGCATCTATCCATAATGCTGAGTGGTCCCGTGTTTCTATATAACATCTCGTTCCTGGTCCATAATGCTGAGTGGTCCCGTGTTTCTATATAACATCTCGTTCCTGGTGATTCTTTTTGTGTGGATGAGAGAGATTATAAGTATGTTTACACTGTCTATAGTAATTAACCTTTAAACGATATATTTTTTAAAACAGATTCAATAGGAAAATTATAGTAAAAAGAGTACTGAATTCAGCTGTAGTATAGATCAAAATCAAATACGATTATTTTTTTGTGCTCTACGTGTTACAAACAGCCAGAATTCAATTTATAAGAACCCACTCTATAACTGAGTTTATCTGTGGTCTGTCTGCCTTGTGTGGTGGATGCCTTGATGCGGGAAGCTAGCTAGTTGATTGGTTCATTCACAGCTTCACACCATTCTAGCTGACCTTGCTTTGACAAGCTTGACTACACTACTGAACTGCATCAGCCCGTCGCCACTTCAAAAAAAATTCCTGAGCCGGCCGTGTGTTGTGATGCGAATACATGACAGCGATGGCATGGTGGTATCAAATGCATCAGTACTGACGCATTACTTTGTGATCTTTTAGTAGTACGCAACTATATATGCACATAGAAATCACACACATCGATCGATCGATCGAATCGAATAATGTATAGCTAGCAAAGTATGCGCGCGCTCGCGAGCAAATAGAACCTCTGACGAAGGGAGATGCTAACTTTAGCTGAACAACGCCATGTGTTGGTGTCTGTGCTTATCAATTCAGAGGCCCCACGTGTCTGGGTGGATATCTTGTGGATATGATCATGTGGCAGCTACCTTGGACATACCGGGGTGCATGCTCAGGCTCATCAGCTAGGAGAGAACAAACTTGGAATTGGCTTTTGGAATGGGGCCCATGAATGGCACCATGGGTCAGAACTTTCTTGAAGTTTCAAGACTGCCCTCTCTAATCTATGCATGTTAAAGAGTTAAGACTTCAAATGTTTCATAATTATCGCCTTTGTTCTTGGTCTTATTGTATTTGAAATATTAGAACGCGCAGAAATTACTAGGCGTTCATCTATACGTACATCTATAAATCCTAGCTTGCATGCATTGATGCATACGACTTGACCTAATGTAACTTGTGCAGCTAGCAAGTTGTGAACTTGCAGCTGTAGATCTGAAGAGGCAAGTAAACTACCTATGGTGGGGCGATTGATATATCCAGTACGTACAGGTGGGAAAGATACACATATCTATACATTTTTAACTTGCTAACTAAATCAGAAATTTTTAGTGTATTTAGAACCTTATACGAATCACTCTTTGTCCAAACATAAGCTCGTGATGATTAGCGCTATGATATTGTACCACACTTGGCAATGAGGCCGACACGCCACCTTAATGCACGAAAAGGGAGGGGGGGGGGGGGGATTTCCTACCTACGGATCACATAATGCATGCTGCTGCATGCATGCAACGATCAATCTCTGATGCGATCAATGCAGTACGGGCTGGCCCAAGCCAAGATGCTATTGCGGCTGTAAGGGGCATGCAAAGATGGCCCCGGCGTGTGATGCAAACATTGGATTAAAGCTCTACTCGCTGCATTTCACTATGCTTGTCTATGATCTCGACAGTTACCGTTTTAAAATATTTGTCTATGAATAAATTAAAAGTGTAGTTATTGCAATGTTTTCATTCTCTACCTTGAATAATTTGAAAGAGGTTAATTTGTTGAACTATATTATTTAATAAAGGCATGCGCAATTATTTCTTATTAATTTTTTCTTAGATTTAATGTTTTTTGATCAGTGCGTTACTGCAAAGGATAAAATCGTTTTTATTGCGAGGTACTACATTATATGCACAAATCAATGTATGCATGCAATGAATTGTTCCATGCCTGCATGCCGAATTTAAATGCAAGTTACTCCTCGCTATATTTGTCTATAATCTATACTACTGATCGGCAGTATTGTCAACAGTGCACTCGAAACGGTACATGTTGTCCTTGTGCCCAACTCCCTTTTCTTTTCGTCCGGTTAGGAATCAATTACTGGAACAGAAACAACTTCAGAGGTTCGAAACATCTCAAGACGATGTACAACGATCGACCATGTTGTTCGTGCATCTTCATTTAAAACCATCAGATTTCCCAATTGTACGCACGGACGATAGGCAAATAACGGCACTAGCTAACTACAGTTACACTCACTGGAGCTTAGCTAGCTTACATACGTTGATGTAAACGCAATATGTATTGATGTTATGTATCCCTACAATTCAAAATCCATCCACTCTATTTGTAGCTAATATAAGAACCTGCAAGAACTTGCTATGGCATTATATTCGGTAATTTTTGTTTGATTAATTGTTGGCTGCATATAGGAGTAATGTTGTGTGAGAGCTAGCTCCAGTACGGTGTTCATCCGCAGACTAGCGGAGGGAACAGCACCTGCGTCACGGACACACATAACAGGTGCGCACTTAAGTCATGCACCAGGCACCACGTACTCGTGTTTTCCCACAGGCTAGCACTTTGCAGGCAAATGCTTGTTCACGAGGAGCAGTGAGGCCACTCAAGTTGGTCTTTGAAAAAATGGCAGTCAATTGGATTTGGATTTGAGCTGTTTTTTTTCAAGAGGAAGCAGGAGCTCTGTTATTCAATTAAAGGAGTCGGAAAAAAAAGGTAAGTACAGGGAGTAGGCCATGAAGGTCCGATTAGGGTACAAAATAAAAGTAACTAGAGCGGATCAGAGGTCAACTTAAGGCTCCCGAAAGGCTCTCCAAAGCTGATCTATATAGCCTCCTTCGCTGAGAATGCTATCTCTTGGGATGTGGCCGACTTCTGTTGAAAGGTTCTCCTATTTCTTTATTTTCAATTGTACCGCATAACATAAACAGCGATATCGCCCAAGTCCCTTCTCTTATCCTTAGGCCGTAAAAATTGCAATCCGCCAGCCCAGGGAGGCAAAACGGGCAGAGCTGGATGATGACATGTTCTGCTGCGGCTGCCACAGCAGCCCTTGAAGGCCTCCTCTGCTTGCGTGTGTGTGCAGGGCATTTCACCGGCACTACCACAATATACATTTGCATCGCGTTGCATTGCAAGATGCGCCAGAAGATCGAATGAAAGAGGCCCATTAAACTGACCACCGGCTCACGGGTCCCCGGCCGGTGGTCCCCGGAGATATATACCCCTGCAGCTGTTGGCTTAGCAGCAGTTACATATCCGTACACCACCATGCACCTTTTGTATCTGCTAGTACGTGTACGTACGTATGGCTGGATTCCCGGACAGCTGCATGCGCGAGGCAACGTTATTTTTAAGCGCCCCGCACTGTTGTGTACCAGTTGCAGATTTCAGGAGCCAGCCTCTCCCGGTCCCCATTGGTTGGGCCAGCTTTGCGTGCAGGCTCATGCAGCGCAGCGCAGTGGGCGCACGCATGCGGTTGCAGCTAGCAAGCTCTGCTCCTGCTCCTGCCCGCGTCGCATGCATGCACCCGCTCGCGCCAATTTGTGGGCGCAGACCATGCCATGGACAGGTTATTAATTGGATCAGCTGATGACGATAACCTGTTGATCCCAGCAAGAGCTTTTGAGCCACCTGAAACGGCTAAATCTACCTATCTACTGGTGCGTTTTGCCTTTCCAGCAGCGCGCGCGCCACCGGCCGGCGGCGGACTCGCGGCGAGTGGCCGCGGGTCAAAGCGCGCATGATTTTGAGCCCCCCGGCCGGATCGTGCATGCATGCCACGCGTGACAGGCCGCCGTACGAACCATGGCACCTGAGCTAGCCGGACGATATGGGCGGTCGGACTGGACGTGTGTGCTTGTAAGTTTGCAGGTGTTGCAAGGGCAGGCAAGGCCCATGCATGTGGAGAGCCCAGTGGACTAGCTAGGTTAGAATCACAAACTGTTGTGCGCATGCACCCTTTGTCGATTATTGAACCCCGATCTTAGATCCTGCTCGGTTGGACTAAAAAGCTGTGGTGTATAATTGAAATTGCACTGTAACGACTAAAATTTTACTGTACCTTAAGGTGGCTTATTTGACGTAATTAAATTTAAAAAATTGAAAAATAGAAAAAATATACTAGCTCATCACGGATAACACAAACGAATACGGAAAAAAGAACCGGCAAACATGCTCAAAAAAGCCAAAAGTTTAGAAAAGACAAAATTTATGAATAGTAAAAAATAAACTAAAAAATGAAACCAAAACGAGTGGGGCCTAACTAGCCAACCTTCCAAACGACCAGTAAGGGCATCTCCAATGGTCTGAGTCAGCTAGCTATATATATGTATACATCAGCATATATCCTATGTGGAGGAAAGAGAGTATACAAAAAAACCGAGCCAGCTCTTCCTTAAGCACTAGTCTATAACGCAAAACGAGGCAGCCTCTATAAATGATAGTCCTTTTCTGTGTGTACATGTAAGCATCAAATAGCTATCCTTATAGATAGTTCTTTAGAATGCTAGCTTTTAGTGTGTACTATATAAATGATGTGGAAGTCTTCTAGTTAGTTGCTAGGTCCTAAGAATACAGATGGTAGTACTACTTACACAGTCGCCATGCATGTCTACAAATTAATGCGGACAATCAGAAGAACAATACTAACGTTAAACATTACCTGTTCAGAATTACCCACTTAATTTATCCACACCTTTATAATAAAACCCCATCAAAAAATATAAGCGGTGCAAGTAGGTCCTCCTTTTTCACTCGGTTAACAAGATAATTTATATGATTTCTCTCTCTCTCTCTCTTACGGATTGTCATGGGAATTTAAAGCCATCAAAAACAAAAGAGGTGCATTTAATTAATCTCATTAGTGGTTTATAGATCTACATATATACTACAGCTACTAAGTTTTAGGATTACTTGTTACATCCAGAAAGCACATGCGTACAATTTGAATACCAAAGTAATTGTCACAAAAAAATAAATACCAAATTAAGACATTTTTCTGCGAAGGAAATTACCACATATTCGGAACATAGACTCTTAAAAAGAATTTAGTAGGAAAGTATAGACATAAATTCCCGATCCATATATATGAAATACCTGCGTCCAAAATGGGCCCTTGGAGGCCAACATACAACGAAAGGCGAACGTACAATATAGTTAGCAGAGAGGAGAACCAAGCAAGCCGAGACAGTAAGACGGCCCGCGACGACGCGCCGTGACGACTGACGAGAGTAGGGTACGATGGCTAATCGTGCTTTCACAAAAAGCAGCAGTACGTACTGCACGAGTGACTGTACTAATGGAAGCAGGAACAGCAGATGCAGTGGACGCCGCTGGGGCGCAGGCGAAGGACAGGGCGAGGATAACTCCGAGGACAGAGAGCCAACGAAGCACCGTCGCTATCGTGAATGGTACTAACCACTTACTACTCGACACGCACTGTGCATGCCTTAGGCCCCGTTTGGCAGAGCTCTAGCTCTAGGAAATCTGTAGATTTTCTAGAGCTGGTCATCTGTAGCTCTAGGAAATCCTGGATCTAGAGTTGCAGGCATGTTAAGTGCATTTACATGACTCATTTCATTTATATTATATATTAAATAAAAATATTTAAATCACTTTAATTTAGTCAACAAACTACAGATCCAGCATAGATCTCAGAGCTAGAGCTGTGCCAAACGGGGCCTTAGGATAAGACATGGCGATCAGCGGACGTGAATCATCCCTTCAAATCTTCCTCTCTTTACCGCCAACCCAACGCAACGAAAAAATTAAACCTACAAGCTGCTCATTTGAGCTCAAGCTTTTAATTTTTAGCTTCTACCTTCTTATTTCTTAATTTGGACATTTTCTGACTTTCTAGTTTTTTTGGCTTCTTTCCTTTTCTTTTTTTCTATATTCCTTTTGTATTATCCATGATGAAAAAATCTTTTTCATTTTTCCTTTTTTTCAAATTTAATTACACCCAAAAAATTTACAACAACTACATGAAAAAACCCCAAGCAGTGCCAAAAGCCCCAAAACCATAAGCTTAAGCCTAAATAAGCACTACTAAAGATCATCCGAGATAACAGCCTTACTGACCGGACCGCTAGGCGGGGGTGGTCGGACAACTCGGCCAGCCTGGCCGCAAGACCACCGGTCTGAGCATGCTCGTGCACTGTGAGGTTTAAGTCTTTGCTTTGGTTAAACATGTGCTAGTGAATACATCCACATATGTATGAGTTGAGATGTACATGTGGGGGGTTGTGATTGCATCCTCATTTGTGCTTAAAAAAAATCGAGTACCATGAAAGTATCCACTCGAATTAGACATGTGCTAGTAAACATACTCATGTGTGTGTTTGGACATACATGAGTACATACTCACATGCGCGTGAGTTGAAGTGTGCGTCTTCTCACCTCAATTCACAACTTGACATGTCTTCTCACAACTTTTTTTTGAGAAGATCACCGCGCACAACGCCTCCAATGCCGTCTAAAAGTCGGCAACCTACAAGAGTAATAAGTCAAACCCCTCGCTTGACTCTCACCAAATGCAACAAATGCATAAACTTAAGTGGATACGAAATCCACTTCTAGATGCAACACATGCAATCTTGAGCCTGTCTCTTTGCTCATAAGGTGTCACACATGCACAATTGAGAAGAGAACCTCACACTAACTCAAGAGAGAGTCAAAAGATTTAGCAAGCCTCCCTCAACCGGCCACAAGGGGGTATTTATACCCCCACACATAAAAAACTAGCTGTTGGAAGCAAAACCCCTGAAAAATCAAAATTTTCGGTAGTACCATTGTTATAAGGCCAAAACTACCGTTCCTCTCACAACCGTTATTCAGTAAATCCAGTATTTCCGCTACATAAAGTCTGGTACTACCGTTCTACGGTAGTACCACAAAATATGTGCGGAGAACGGTAGTACCACAAAATATGTGCGGAACTACCGTTATCACTGGGGAGGAGAAGACTCCCACGAAGATGTCTCTCTGGAAATAACATACTACATGACAAATGGTTGTTCCGCAACTCGGTAGTACCGCTCACACAGAATCGGTGGTACTGCTCACCGGTCAAACCGCTCACATAGAGCCAGAACTACCGATCGTCAACCATACTGGTCCTCGACCACGTTGTCTAGTACGACCACACAGGTCACTGACCACATCTATCTTCGGTCATGTTGCTTTCGACCACACAGGTTTTGACCACGTCAACCATGTCGATTTTCGACCACATCAATTTTCGATCACACAAATCTCCATCCACCGCGTCAAACTTCGACCATGTTGTTTCGATCACATCAGTTTGACCACGTTTATTTCGTCCACACAGGTCTCGACCACGTCAATTTTGAACACACTGGTTCGATCATGTCGGTTCTACTATGCTGGCTCGACCACATCGATCTTTGACTACATTGATTTTCGACCACACAGGTCATCAACCATGTTGGTTTCAACCACGTTGGTTTGACTACACTGGTTCGACCACGATGGTTCTCAACCATATTGATCTTCAACCTATTGGTTTGACCACTCTGGTCTTCGACCACACAGGTCTTCGATTACCTTGGTTAGCCACACTGATCACCAATCACGTTGGTTCGACCTTGTTGGTCACCAACCACGTTGGTTCGACCACTCTGGTCTTCGACCACATAGGTCTTTGACCACCAACAGACGCGGTAGTACCATGATCTCAACGCTGGTAGTTCCGATTAGCGGGAGTACCGTACCATACACTACGATAGTTCTGATTTTCTTAAAAAGTGCATATACTTCAATAGATTTTGCAAAACACATCAGCAACTATAGTACAATGCACACAAGGATTAGCCATGATTCCAACAAGTTACAAAACACATTTGCACACTTTTGGAATCATGACACAAGGTAGGAAACATGGACTTTTCACGTTTGCAAAACATATTCACAAACCAATGTCACACGCTACAAGGATTGTATATGAGCTTCAACCATTTGCAAAACATATTTGCAAATATAAGCCTCATACTACAAGGAGTAGGAAACATGGACTTCAAACTCTTGCAAAAGACATTCGCAATGTATAGTACCATGTGATAAGGATTCAACACATGAGCTTCAACTATTTGCAAAATATATTCACAAATATAAGCATCATGCTGCAAAGAGCTAGAGCAAGTAAGATTAAGCTATCAGCATATAATGAGACTCAAGCTACTAGACATGACCCCTTTTAATAGTACAACAACCTATATAGCAATATGGCCTTCCAACCAAACACCAAGACCCGTAAAAGACTAGGAATACATTCTTAGCTCTAACTAGTTATATCTTTGCCTTGGATCATTGTCTTTATATGTATCAACTCATGATGCATTCTTTACTTGAACTCCATTAATACATGATGGGTCTTCACTTGACTTGATGATTAACTCATGATCATCTCCTCTTGGACATGCATCAACTCATGATGTATCCTCTTCTTAATGGCCTTCAACATATGAAATCATCTTCCATCCCATATCTTGATTTAATGATTTTCAACACATGAAATCATCCTAAGTTATCCTAATTTGTGGAACGTAAGCTATTAATCCAACTCATAAAAATATTAGTCCACAATTCAATTATCATCAATTACTAAAACTTCACCATTAACTCATAATAGAGGGAGTGGATTCTACAATCTTCTCTTTTTGGTAATTTATGACAATCTCAACAAATAATGAGATATAAAAAATTGATTTACAAGTATACAACATGTACACAACAATTGTATACTCTAGAATAAGCTTCTTAAGCAATTAACTCATTTGAATATGAGTGTTTATCTTTGAGATTAATTGCTAGTAAAGCTTACATATTCGGTTGTCATTAATCATCCACCCATTAACTTATAATAGAAGAACTAGATGACAATCCAATTATGGGTATATATAAACTACACAAGCTATATATACTCAAGGGAAATATTTTAAAGTAAACATCTTTAATATGTGAAAGAAGGAACATAGCTCAATACTAATGAAACCACCACACATAGAGTGAACTCACATAAATATATGTATACAAGAATGTATAATGGAAACATATGTACATATTTAACTTTGACCATTTATGATTTCAAGCTATATTTTGGATCCAATGAATGCACTAAGTTATAAGAATATAATATCGAATGCATACCTCTGTGATCTTCACCTTTTCATTCAAATGAGACTAAGTAATATCATAATCAATAAACATGTTAGTCTCACATTTGCATTTGTCATTTATCATATCCAAATGAGACTAGGCAAAATCATAGTTAATAAACAAATTTGTCTCACATTTGCATTTACCATATCACCAAAACTAACTTAATAGAGCTTGAACTTACACCCACTTGGCCACTCCCCAGCTCACGCCTCTCCCTCAAACGCGATGCCTCTCTAGCCTAGCTCTTGGGCCGCCGCCCGCCTAAATGAAGAAATCGAGTGGCTCTAAAATTCATTTATAAGCATGGGCCATGCATGTGGAGACATGGGATTCGTTGTAGAAGCTTAGCTTTAACACATATTCGGGTTTCTCTTTGCTTTCCTCCATGGCACGATGATATATATGATGATCCTTTTGTATGTGCAATCATACTACCATCATGTATTATTCGAGCTAAATTAGTACCACCAAATCCATTCAAGAATGCCATTTTGTCCCCTGCAATGCAAGGTCCAGCCAATTTCAGCGAAAGATCCATAAGAAATAAAAACAGGTTCTACTTTTTAATTAATTACAGCTGTTTGGCTTAGGTGGATTTGATAATTTCCATATGAAAATAAAACCTAGGATTTAAAAATTCAGATCTGCAGTACGCCATGGCTCATGAGTAGGATTAGAATTAGAACGGTAAACTTTCATACAGGGCGGAGCCAAGTTAGTCCACCCAGTGTTACAACACATCGGATTTTTAATTTTTTTACCAGGATCAGCATCTTCAGCTCATGTGTGAATCCCTCAGTCAAAACTCAGTGTACTCGGTCCCTTCCTTAAATCCCAATAAAGGAAGAATTAGCATTCCAAATTCCCAGTAGCTAGCAATCCACAAGGAGCCTCTATTCCCCTCAGGCCACGAGGCAACTGCAGTAGGCCGAGGCAAACCTTGAGCCAGCCTAAGAGGGAGGAGCGCAATAGTCCATGGCGTCCATTCAATCAATCTCGAAGCATGTCACCTCATAGTAGTCCTTGATGCCTGTTCATCTCACATAGTTGCTCAGGAGATGTGCACCATGCACACCGTCTGATCGCACTTGATCGGGACAATGACGATCAATAAAAACAGGAGAAGTTGACATCATTGGCCGCCCTCACTTGCCATCTCGCCGTGGAGCCGCCTGGTCTTTGTTGCCTCTCGCCCTCGTCGGCCAAAGGAAGTTTAGGCATAACCGATCAGTATGCATTTTGTTCTAAATTTCTCTCAATTCTTCCAATTTATTTCAAGACTAGGGGCTAAATTTGTGAATTAGGATTTTAATATGATGACTGTTGATTGTTTTTTTTATCGAATTATAGGGTTAATACTTAGTGTTTCAATTTTGATTTTTAGAATATCGCCCTAGCTCGTTGCAAATCGAAGGCAAAATTGTAATATTTGGTCATAATATCAAGTAAGCCACTAGATGTATTTTTCTATTATATTATTCTTGAAATGTCGAATATACAAATATCTAATTGACTTTTTCAATTAATTGGTGATGATTTCATAAATGATATACTTATTTTCTACGAGGAGAAAGAAGAATAATTGACAGAAATTACTAATGATGTGGTTTGACACTTTATGAATTTGAAAGAACATAAATACTAAAGATGATGCATTAACTTGCATTTTATCATTTTATTTTTTTACTTGAAAATTTAGTAATTTTGGTCTCATTTAACAGGCTATTGAGATCGGATGATATATTTTACCAATGTTGATCAACTTTTGTCTATGATCTCACCCTTAATTCTTTCAGTTTGCTATAGTTAACCAATATTATTATCATATTTTTTATTTTGGTAAGCATGTCAGTCACAGTTTTTTATCATCGTATAATAATATCAGTTATATTTAAGTATTGATACTAAAAATTGTCGAACATATTTTTTAGTATAATAATATTTTTTATATATATATATATATATATATATATATATATATATATATATATATATATATATATATATATATATATATATAAAATAAAGTAGTGAATCTCGATATTTATTTGTTCTAGTCCTACTCCGATTCCATGTAATGACAGTAATAATCCCCCTATTTTTCCTAAAGGAAATCGCAATCAGCAACAGAGAAGAACTTTCGTTTCCCCCCTTTTCCGTCTGCTCCTCTTCTCCGCTCTCGTCCACCCACCCCGCCCGAAAACCCTAGCCGCCGGGGGCGAAGCGGACCCCACCGGCGGCGGCGACGATGAGCGGCGGCGGGCCGCCTAGGAAGCGCAACTTCAAGATGGAGGCGTTCAAGCACCGCGTCGAGCTCGACCCCAAGTACGCTGAGCGGACATGGAAGATCATTGAGCATGCCATCCACGAGATCTACAACCACAACGCCAGTGGCCTCTCCTTCGAGGAGCTCTACAGGTCGGTCCAACCCCCTCCCCGAACCTAGCCTGATCTTGCCGTCGCCGCTGCTCGCTGCTCCCCCTACTTATCTAGCTAGATACTACTGCGGCTGCCCTAACTTGTGTGAATTGGAAAATTCTGTGGTTCGCGAGTCGAGCTTATGTGCCAATTCGAACTAGCCTGTGATAATAGTTTGTGTAAATTCCTATCGCGTACAGTGATGGTAGAAAGCAATTTATCATAGAATTTTATTCCAGTATTTGTGACCCTAGCAATTTTTGCGAAAATAATCTCTTTTTTTCAGTCACCAATGGTATTTTTTTTAGACTGGGTTATACCTAGGTATTGACGTTATATTTCACTAGATGTATGAGACTACGAGTCATATGATTCATATTGACTTGCTGAGTTATAGTGCCTGTTGAACTCTTTTGTTGCAGCAAGTTGGTAGTAAATTACTGTGCAAGAATATTGGGTGCAGAGGGAATGCAGTATACCAACAACCAAGAGCTAGTGTGGTATCACTTGATTGTAATTTGCGAGATTTCTCTCTGTGTGCAGGAGTGCCTACAACATGGTGCTTCACAAGTATGGGGAGAAGCTCTATGATGGTCTCGAGAGCACTATGACATGGCGCTTGAAGGAAATATCAAAATCGATAGAGGCCGCACAGGGTGGTTTGTTTTTGGAAGAGCTCAACGCAAAGTGGATGGACCACAACAAGGCATTGCAGATGATCCGAGATATTCTAATGTACATGGATCGGACTTATGTCCCGACATCTCATAGGACACCTGTTCATGTGCTCGGTCTGAATTTGTGGAGGGATCACATAATTCGCTACCCTATGATCCATGGTCGGCTGCTTGACACCCTTCTTGATCTTATACACAGGGAAAGAATGGGTGAAGTGATCAATAGAGGCCTGATGCGGAGCATAACAAAGATGCTAATGGATCTCGGTCCTGCTGTGTATCAAGATGATTTTGAGAAACCATTTTTGGAAGTTTCGGCTAGCTTCTACAGTGGGGAATCTCAGGAGTTCATTGAATGCTGTGACTGTGGGAACTATCTTAAGAAGGCTGAGAGGCGGCTCGGTGAGGAAATGGAGCGTGTCTCACACTACTTGGATGCTGCCAGTGAGGCAAAGATTACTAGCGTGGTGGAGAAAGAGATGATTGCCAATCACATGCATAGATTGGTTCACATGGAAAACTCAGGCCTTGTCAATATGCTTATAGATGACAAATATGAAGATTTGGGTAGGATGTACACCTTGTTCCGAAGAGTTCCTGATGGTCTATCAACAATCAGAGACGTGATGACTTCATACCTGAGGGAAACAGGGAAGCAGTTAGTGACAGATCCAGAGAGATTGAAAGACCCAGTGGAATTTGTTCAGTGCTTGTTAAATGAGAAGGATAAGCATGACAAGATCATCAGTGTTGCTTTTGGGAATGATAAGACTTTCCAAAATGCTCTGAATTCATCCTTTGAGTACTTCATCAACTTAAACAACAGGTCACCTGAATTCATATCATTGTATGTTGATGACAAACTCCGCAAAGGACTGAAAGGGGCAACAGAAGAGGAAGTGGAGGTTACACTGGACAAAGTCATGATGCTATTTCGGTACCTTCAGGAGAAGGATGTGTTTGAGAAGTACTATAAGCAGCATTTGGCAAAAAGGCTTTTGTCTGGCAAAACTGTTTCTGATGATGCTGAGAGGAGTATGATAGTTAAACTCAAGACAGAATGTGGGTACCAGTTCACTTCCAAATTAGAGGGCATGTTTACTGACATGAAGACCTCTCAGGACACCATGCAAGATTTTTATGCCAAGAAGTCTGAGGAACTTGGGGATAGCCCTACACTTGATGTCCACATTCTCACAACTGGCTCTTGGCCAGCGCAGCCCAGCCCTCCCTGCAACCTTCCACCTGAAATCCTTGCAGTATGTGAGAAGTTCCGTGCATATTATCTTGGAACTCACAGTGGCCGGAGATTGACATGGCAAACAAACATGGGAACAGCTGATATAAAAGCTATGTTTGGAAAAGGCCAGAAGCATGAGCTGAATGTATCCACTTATCAGATGTGTGTTCTCATGCTGTTTAATTCAGCCGATGGATTAACCTACAAAGAAATCGAACAGGCTACTGAGATACCTGCCTCAGACCTAAAAAGGTGTCTCCAATCTCTTGCTTGTGTCAAGGGGAAGAATGTACTCCGTAAGGAGCCCATGAGCAAGGATATATCGGAGGATGACACATTCTACTTCAATGACAAGTTTACAAGCAAGCTTGTTAAGGTGAAGATTGGGACAGTGGTGTCGCAGAAGGAATCTGAACCAGAGAAACAGGAGACTCGCCAACGGGTTGAGGAGGACAGAAAACCTCAGATTGAGGCTGCCATTGTCAGGATCATGAAATCCAGGAGAGTCTTGGATCATAACAGTATTGTAGCTGAGGTTACCAAGCAATTGCAAGCCCGGTTCATGCCAAACCCTGTTATCATAAAGAAACGTATAGAATCTCTGATTGAACGTGAATTCTTAGAAAGGGACAAAGCAGATAGGAAATTATATCGCTATCTTGCATAAAAAGCCATCATGTGATAATTCATGAGCAGGTGGCTTCCTTGCATTCCTGTAAAACAATTTTCATTATGCTTGAGCTCTGTTTTATTCATTGGACTTTGTCCACTGAAACCATAGCAGCTATTGAATTTGGTTATCGATTGATTGAAATGGAGATTTTACCCAATCCCTGCTGGTCAAACAGTTCTATTGCTTACTTGTTCATTTAGATTGTCCTGTACCATATTTATATTACCAGGCATTTGATCTGGATCCATGCCCTTGTTCTTTTCTGGGATGTTATGTTTGCTTCTCAATTCTGATGCATGTGAAGGACGCCACAGATTAAATCTAACTTTCAAACTTTTGTATTTCGTTATTGTTTCAATGTTTTATTACTGACATCTTTAACATCAAGATTTGTTAATGTTGCTTGGAAGTATAGAAGTACTTGAGCCCAAAATCCAAATGCTTCCACTCATGGAGTGTCGGCGCTTACAAGGAATATTCATCAGAGGCCTGCACTTGGCGTGTGAATGTTTCTTGCTAAATGCGACCAACAGTCAATGACTCAAAATCCCAAAATACATAGTTCAAAATGGAAGATACAACACTGAATTTTTAAGTACTAAAAATAGGGAACCTTCAGAAATTACCCCTGGAACATGTTCTAACATGGACTGAAAAAGTGAAAATGATATATACTGCTAAATGCCGTGAGGGGAAAAAACCTGCTCTCCTATTCACATTTTATTCGTTCACTGAGCATCCGAACAGCAGTGAGTTGAAATTGACAACATTATCCTGAGAAAGTAATCACCTGTATGTATCTCTTCTACCAACGACTGTGCAAAGCTTACTCAATTTCTCCTCTGTACAAGCATGCATGGTTGGGACTTGGGACCCTGCCGCTTTTCTGCTCCTCTGATCACAGCAGAATACAATAGTGTTCTGTATGATTTCTCCTGAGCCTGAAAATTATAAAAAACTAGAAGGCCGCAAGGAAAAGAACTCCCTGTATGCAACCAGAGCTGGATGAATAATAAGTGTCAGAATGAAATAGAGTGGTCATGCCCTCAATTCCTCAAATGGCAGTTTAGCTTGGCATTGATGGACGAGTCTTATCCAATCGAAGATTAGCTGGTGGTGGATACGTAGTCTCGTTAGCTCGGTGATGGAACAGTTTAGCTATTGCTCTTCTTTCACAGTCCTGTTTCAACAATAAATTGGCATGCATCACATTAGGATTCTATGTAAACCTGTTCAAGCATTGATGCAGCGATAAAATGATTCTTTAAATTTGCTTTGGTAAACAAGATAGAAACGTTTAGATGGAGAGCTCAATTTCAGCCAATAAAGATGCAAAGGCACCGATTGCTATTGACAGTTATTACCAACTAATATAAAGTACCACGTCCGAATAAACTCAGCAAGAAAGGCTGTACTGAGAATTTTTATTACTTTAAAACATATTTAGATGAAAATGTTTTCCTGTGTTCATTCTCCTGAGTTTCAAGTAAGTGTACGTAAAACCCAACTGATCACGTGAGGTGAAACGGTTGACCTCATTGAAACAAAGGCATGAAAACAAATTAGACATTGGTGTATGGGCACGCACAATGAAAGATCCTTCAGGCACATCTGCGCAAGGGTGATACACAAGATCAATTCATTGATCAATCACAAAATAATGTACTCAATGGGGTATTTGTCAAACATAGGTTAATGGTACCGACAACTTGGAAGAACAGGCTCTTGGCCAGAGTCATTAAACTCCACAAGACCATCAGCCTGGTAAAAGTAAAAATTGCTCGTCAATAGCAGTGTGATTGAACTTGTTCAAGCGCTTGTTTTGAAGCACTTCCTCCCAGACACAAGTGCTATCATAGTGCATTGAAATGGCATATTCTGCTTTCTCTCCATAAGAAATACTCAATGATAAGCATTGGATCAGCATGAAGACGCAGTTTGCTATCCAACCAAATGGAGTGCCTAACAGAGTAAAATATCTTTTGTTAACCATGGAGAAAGAATGCATGTATTGGTATTATATATTGGAAAATGCATATATATGTGCCAGTTAAAAGAAAACTACAAGACCCTAAACTACATTTGGAGTTGATGGGATGACATGAATCAAGCCATCCACCAGTTAGTAAGTAGTAACCAACCATAGGCAGGGGCGGAGCCAAGATCCAGACAAGAGGGGGGCCGACCCGCCAAGGCGCCGGCGTCATAGGCCCTGGGCGCCGTGTGTCGGCAAAATTAAACATACACATATATAATTAAACATACGCATATATATTGTCATATAAATTCAATCATAACACATATGGCAAAATAATGTAGCATACGTCTAGTAACACAAAAGACAGGTACTTTCATTACATCTCCACAAACTTGAATTTGTTACATCTCCACTAACTTGAATTTAGCACGACGATTACCAACTAGATCATAAGATTTGATAATATCATTGGAATTAACCTTAGCTGACAATTCCTTTTCAATATAAACTATCATGTAGCTTCGCAAAAAGTCATCTCCCATTTTAGTCCTAGTACGTGTCTTGGCAAGTTTCACGGCTGAAAAGACTCTCTCAATGGTCGCTGTTGATACTGGAAGAGCTATGACTAATCTTAGTAATCTATCAACCATTGGATAAATAGAATTTTTATCTAATCTCACTAGTCCCTTTGTTAGATCAGCAAGCGATGACAATGTACTTAGCTCTAGATGGTTGCATACAGGGGGCTAATTGACTAATTGACTGTGATTAAGGGTGATTAAAGGGTCCTAGTAATATATCTGGTGGACCATTGGGGGGGCCAGGCCCCTGCCCGCCCCCCCTTGTCTCCGCCCCTGACCATAGGTGCCATTTTATTTTGTATGAGTATAGGCGTACTCTACAAATTCTCCATGCAACTAGGTAAGACACGCAAATACATTCACAAAGACTTACAAGGCAGATGGGAAGAGTCGCTGAGCCAGAAATTTTGGCACCTTCCCTGCTCTCTGCATATCCTTGTAGGGTAAGTTCTTAACTACAACAATTCTCCACAGGCCAATGAATCCATTTTCATCAAGGACATGTCCTTCAGAGGAAAGGGTTGCCAGCGTTAGCTCATCCAGGAACATGATGAAGCATACATTCTTCTTAGAGTATGCGTCAATTTGTGAGAGTTTTAAACTGGTAATGTTTATGACATAGTGTAGTACTGTAGTAATACTTATTGTACAACTTAAAGATCACTAAAGCACGAAACTGTAATGAAAGTAAAATAGCACAAGAGATAGCCAAGGGCAAAAGATAGTAACTACAAACTAACTACTATTACAAGGGGCATAAACTAAAATAGCACCCAGTACTTGCCATTTTGCTACTGAAAGACAAGTACAACACATGCACACAAAAGGAATAAGAACAATACCTTGCTCTTAGTTGGCCTCCTCAAGTAATCTGAGCTTCCAAAAATGCATGATGAAACCACAACACGGCAGGTAGCCATATAACTAATGATTTTCATCCAAATCAAATCCACTACTAGGGTAACCCTCTGGACCTTTAACAAAACCACAGTGGAGGGTTTGGTCTTTTGGCTTTTGCATAGTATGTCTCTTCTCTTTTCTGAAGACTCTGGTGTCCACCAAACAATGGTTCAAAAAAGGCATTACCAGGCAATACATCCTCCTCCAAGATATAGTTCAAAGAAAACTGTGTAAAATTGTTGCAGTGCGCAGGCTCCACAAGATTGTCAACCGATGGCAAAAACTCAATTTGACATGGTACATCTGCAATATTTCATTCTGTATGTCAACAAATAGAGTATTTATTATGGAAGTGGCAAACAGCAACTTTTTTGATATATCTCCATTTAGAATATAAATATGTTACAAAATGCCTAGTGCCTTGTAAGGATCATGATTGATGCTAAGTTGGAGAAACGAACAACATTAACCAAGGCAGAAAAAGAGAGAGTAGATATTCTGAATCTAGAACCGGCAGATAGTTAGACTACAGCAGACTTGAAGGCTGCAGATTAGGTATATACTTGCTAAAAGTGAACATAAATATATGCTACCAGGAAGCCTACCTACATGTCCATACCAAATAAGTGCATCTAAGATAAAAGTTGGATAACAGATATTTATTACATTGGATTAAAAAGGACAATATTTTGGGAAAATCAATATGGACAGAGTAGAGTATAAATCTCTTACAATGATTGCGAGATTTCTTTCGGCTTCTGAAGGGTTCTGACTCATCTTTAGTCCTGACATAAAAAGTAAATCCGATGATTGATATTTAGTGATAACCAAAGGCATGTACAAATACACACAAGTATCTACATATGGAGAATGGTAAATTTGAACTCACACAGAGATATTTGCCTTAACCATAGCATTGAGGGCGTATCTCTGATCCATTCCCTTCCGAACACTCTCCCTGTTAACCATACCATAGTGCGCCACTGCAGAGAATAACATCAAACTTCACCCCAAAGAAAGATTGAGAACATTATCAACAAAGGAAAGCTGTTTGTGTCACTCAAAAGTATCTGAGTTCCTGAAGAGCCTAGATAGTTGGATTCAACAACAAAACTCTTTGTTACACAAATCTGTCCTACGCTTGAAAATGACATGATGAGAATAGATAAGTTCAAAACTTGACACAGAGAGGTGAAGACCAAAAGCACTTTATTTCTGACAATTTAGCACTTCCTGTAAACACCGATTTCACCCGCACCTAATTGCCTAGGTGACAATGCCGTTAATTATCCTTCTAACAACCGGAACTTACGAGTTAAGAGACGATGTATGGCCACCAGGACGCATCCAAGCATATGTGAACTCTGATGCGCTTCTACGAGATCATAATTGCATCTTGAGATGATTGTCCTGAGATTTCTCTCCATTTCTTTCCCTCAACGCAACACACTATAAAACACTAATCCCGCGAATTATTGCGAATGCCGCGGAGAAAATATGTGTATGCCAACACACACACACACACACACACAAAGAGCAAACTACAATCATTTCACCTTTCTCACGACAACATTGCAAGCAAATTGATAGTTCTTGACGGGAAATGCACGGATCTTTTGCAGGGTGGTTTGGAAAGCTTACCGTGGAAGGGGAGGTTGCGGTGGGAGGAGAGGTAGGCAAGGGGGGGCCGGGGGCGCGTAGGCGGCAACGACGCCGCGGCTGTCGGGAATGACGGCGGGGGCCGACCGCGGCCGGAGTGGATATCGCTGGCACCATGTGACAACTTACTTTTTTTCATTTGGGCCATCACAAACGCTTGTCTTGGAGCTCTTGGGACAGCAGATCTTCTCATCTGGACAAGAGCATTGTCAAACAAATCACATCTGGATGAGCTCATTATTCGACAATGCACCGACAAATATATTGTCCAGCACACACACAACAATAATCAGGTGAGGTCAAAAAGACCAGGCGCGCACTCATACAGCAAGCAGCTTCCTTGTGAAAGCCTGTTCCCATCCCCAAGCACCAGTCACTGTGTTAGCAATACAATCATATATAAGCGCAGTCCCTATGGATAACCTATGATACGATGCATCTCAAAGTTACAAGGCCTACGGTATCGAATTTTCCAGGTCATGTTCCTGCGATTCGCCAAGCCTGTTCCCATCTCTGCTTGATGAGTTGAAAGCGTGCATGATATCCTGATTACTCATTTGCACTTCACAGAGTAAAGCAGGAGCGCAAGTGCACCATAGAATAGTCAGACGAATAACATCCATATCATTTGCAGTCAAAAAAGAAATGAGCTAGTATTCAGCTATTAGATATACCCTCGTGACATCTATACTAGTGATATCAGCTAATTTCTGGGTAGGAGACCAGCATCGAAATGTGACGTCTAGGAATTGGAGACATGATTTATATTAAGATAGTATATTCATCACCGCAGCACAAAATACACATGTGCATCAGTAATAACCAACAGGAACTAATGGAAAACAGTCGAGTTTCAAGAAATGACAAGACAATTTTCATCATTTAATTGTCCAACCCAGGGTTCACTGCATTAGCATGTAATCATGTGGCCATGCAGAGCTTGTGCCCAGGAAGTGCTGGCTGAAAATTGAAGAAATTCCGGTTAATATTTTCGCATATTTCAGCATCTCAGTATCATGCTAGATGGCTGGGAGCCTACGATACATCCATTGTTATCTATATTTCAATTACACTTGAAACTCAACTCGAACTAAACATCTCATGCTTTTGCTATTACTACAAGCGCCTAACACAACAATGTTAGCATAAAACTTGACATGTCTAGCTGTGTCAAGGCATCCCCCTAAGGGCCTTATTCAACTACGCTGTGTTGAGTTCAAGAAAGTGTCAAGTTGTTCATCCTAGCTCCAGAGGATGGTACAAAGTTTGTTGGATTCAGCAGAGAGAGTGCATTTTGCAATATGTATACAAAGGCACATGTAAGATTTTAAGGAAGAAGCTTGACTTTTTGGCCTAAATAGCATCCTCAGAACTCCCATCAAAAGTTAATAAATTGAGGCCAGTGCATTACAGCAGGAATGTGTAAATATTGCAATCACCATTATTATTTGGAAGGGTCAAAGAATTGACTCTTCTCTATTCTACTGCTATATAAAGACATACTAAAATATGTATACAAAGGCTACATGCAAGTATTTTGTTTTGCTCCATGACTAGCTGTAATTTAATCAATACATAAGGCTCATCACCAATTATTTCATTCAACATGCAAATCAGGGGCTTCTAAGTTCTAGGAACAGAATAGATCAATAGAGTGGGGACTGTGGTGTCTATGTCCCAGATCACATGAATGTGATACATAAGAAGTTCAACTATCCAAGAAATTGAACGAACAAACATAAGCTGAGAAAGGAAACCTGCACATTTCCAGAATTAGGAGAGCATACCTAGTGGTATTTTGTCAAACGCAACATACAGCACATCATCATCACTCGGAAGTCCCTGAAGAAATGTGAAAAATCTGGTTTTAATATCTTAAGGGACAACAAAAAAATATGATTACAAGACATAAATCCAAAGGTTCTTATTGCAGCCAAAGGAGAATAACGACAGAAAATGCAACTACTAACAAATGCCAATAAGAACAAGGACAAAATCAATCTCCCTTGAGCATATGAGCAGCTCACTGATGAGGAGTGCATGTCATGAACCGGGGTAAACACCACAAAGAAGATGGCTGGATGGCGTCAGCGTAGAAGGAGAGAGGGACTATAGACAACGAAGATTATGATATTTCTCTGATTGATTCCAATAGCATACGGTAGCCCTCTTATATAGATGAGCTCTTCCTAACAGATCGAATCTAACCTCAATTATATCTCTAACAAATATAGAAACTCATATCATATCTCTAATTATATCTCTAACAAAAGGAATCTAATCTCTAACTCAAATAGAAACCAATCTCTATTTCCTAATAATTCACCGACTCGGCTCAAGGCCCACCCCTATGACATTACACCCCCTGGACATGCAACTCGCCCTCGAGCTACTAGGCAACGGTCATGGCGTCAATGGAAGATCTCCGACGCCGGTGTAGAAGACGAACGGTGGCGGGGTCCTGCAGCGGATGGAGATGACCGGCCAGATCCAAGCGGAATAAGGCTAAACGATGCCTGCAAAATAAGGCTTTTATTTTTTATTTTTTCTGAATTTTATATATATATATATATAGTATAAATAACAGGGGCACCTAGGTGTCTGGACACCTAGTCTCCCTACCTTTGGATTGCTTTTAGATGCGTGCTAGTGTGATTGAGACTTTCCATCCATGATTAAGACTTTCCTTCCATGATTGATTTAGCATGCCTAATATATTACATACCATACATACCATTGCTCTAGCACGTATCTAAAAGCAATCTAACGGCAGGAGCCTAGGTGTCCTGACACCTAGGTGTCCCATTTCAAATCCTCTATATATATATATATATATATATATATATATATATATATATATATATATATATATATATATATATATATATATATATATATATAAAGCTTCAATTAATGGTTCGCCAATACCACACAATCGCAAACTTCTTGGCGACGCCAAGGCGACTAGCGGAGCGGCGGTTGGCGAGCGCGGCGCGGAGAGGCGGCCGACGAGCGGCTGCGGTGGCGCCTCGGGCGAGGTGGACCGGCGGCGGTGGCGGCTCAGCGGAGACGACCGCGGCGGCGCGGCATGGCCGAGATGGCTCGGCGGCGGCGGCTCGGTGGTGGCCGGGTGGCCCACGGCGTCAATGGCTCGGTTGAAGGAGCGGTTACGGCGGCGATGGCGGCTCGGGCGAGACGGCCCGGCGACGGATGGCGACCGGCGACCAAGGACGGCCGCGGCGAGGGTGGCCTAGTCCACCGCGTGCTCGGCGGCAAGGCAGGCCGACGAGATCTCGGCGATGGCGGCGCGGGACCCTCGACCGGCGAAGGCGGCCTGGGCGACCGCGCTCTCGGCGGCGGAGAGCCATTGACCACTGCTCCCTGCCCGCCTGAATCCCCATCTAGTATGGCCGAATTCATCTGGATTATTCATAGTTTAATACACTGAGATTTCTTGGGCTTATGTTGTGGAGTTTGAACTTAAGAAAATTGGGATTTTATCTTTATATCCATTCTCTTCTTTTGTTAATATGAAAGGTGAAGATTTCTTAGCCCCTAATTTGTTTAAATCTTATCTCCTAAATTGTGACTTATGTTCCTTATAATGTATAAGATCTATGTATTGCTGCCATATTGTCGAGTTTACCTGAGCTCAAACTTAGCTCCAAACTCAAGGCCCAACCTGAACTCACTCAACTGGCATCAAGCTCGAGCTTATCTGCCTATCATCGCTTGAACTCGGCTCAACCAGCGGCTGAACTATTATTCTAACTCTCTTAATGAAGTTGGGCATCTGCTTTCGTTTTTAAAAAAAAAGCTAGCTACTCCATTTTCGGAAGTGCGCCATGTGTTAGCAAGTAGAAACATGATTGGGTTATTGGGTCAATTGGTACTTCTTTGTTGTCTGAAGAGAGGGTCAATTGATGGGAGTACTTGCGTACGAGACGCTGAGGTGAAAGAAAGTGAGAAGCCACCGTCAGTTGGGCTTGTGACTGGACTGCCATTCTATGCCTACGACCTGTTGTAACTTGTAATACGTGCGGCTTAGCGTATATTTAGAATTAATTCTAGCATAATTAATAAAGATAAAAATATGATTTAAGGTATATAAATGATTTAATCAACATATACAAATGTAAACTATTTAAATCATTCAAGCAAAAAGTTATGCCTAGCATATATATCATGTGAATATCTCAAATCAGCATTAATAAAGTGCATTTCTAGCATCAATTAAATGACACAATTAACGTGAAGACATGTAAATCTACCATATCATTTAAATTGCATAATGTACTTAAGACATGGAGCATGATAACAGTTAAAATGAGCATAAAACTCGGTTCACGGAGCAGTAATTCAATTAAAACAGCATAAAACTCAATCTTAAGTTGATTATTTACTCTTAGATGTAGAGTTGCTCAAGATTCACTCTTGGCCTTCTCAATACTTTATCTATACTCTTCATGAAATAGAAATGACAACTAAAGTTTAGATTATGAGCTCTAAGATATGCTTTACTTGAATTTTGATAGAATTTTGCAATATCACACAAGGAACCAACTACTGTTGGCTATCTGAACAATATCAAAATAGGTTGGTCTCAAGACAACACTCCAATTAGTCTAAGACTTGATACACATATAAAGAAAAGGATCACAACAGCTTAAACTCTGTAAGGAGCCATTCTGATGGCTGAACACAAGCAATAGAAGATTGATACAAAAGAGACCACATAACTAAATGATACAGCACAACCGGTTGAAATTGTCTACAACACTAGAAATAGATTGACAACAGTAAGCATCATCACTAGAGGTCGAATCTAAACTAGTTCATCAAATCACTTTGAGTATTAGACAAAAAATCATCACTGAGCCATCAAATCGAGCCCACCAACATTTAAAACAAAGTCTCCCAGTACTAGATTAATCACAAACTGCAAATAACTAGCACAACACACAATGCATGTAAAATAAAATGGAAGCTGAAATACTCACAGAGCATGCGGTAATCAAAACCACCGAGAAGCAATAGGCAAGGCACACCTAAAGACGTTGTCCCAGAAAATCAATTGCCCTGCTGTGCCGCGTAGAACGGACGAGATCGTCAGAGATACAATGCCCAAATTTACAAATCAGGACGCACCAATTCACCAAGCTGAGGTACAGGACATGTCGCACAAGACCAAAGATGCACCGACCAAGTACACCCAAGAACACTAGGAATTAAATGCCCTAGTCTTCCTCCTCCTCACAGTTAGGCACAAGCCAACCACCACGGGCACCGTCCCAAGAAGCCTTCGATTTCCCACCAAACCGAACACCCACAGAGGATGAGGGCAAGAGGAAACCGACGGGATGTGCTGAGATCAAGAATTCACCACCAAGTTCATAGTGACAACGGTGGTGGATACCTCCTAATCTCTCCAAAACTACGGCCAAGAACTGGGAAAAGGGTCAACGAGGCATTCCTTCGTCTGACCTCAAGAAAGTGACTCTGGCCTTCTTATAGAGCAGAAGGAGGACGATGCGGTGGCCACCAATGGCCGGCGCCGAAGCACCCGGGCCGCCAGCGCCTCCAGCACTGTCGCTCTCCCGAAGTCGCCTCTACCCCATGTGATCAAGCTAGGGCTGTAAACGAGCCGAGCTCAAGCGAGCTTGACCTAGCAAGCTCGAGCTCGGTAGAAACTCGAGCCGAGCTCGAGCGAGCCTGAGATTAGCATCGAGCTTTAAGCTAGGCTCGAGCTCAGCTCGGACAAAACTCGAACCGAGCTCGAGCCTCGCATGTGTAGGCTCGGTGAGGAGTACCGCAGGAGGTGACGGCCTCGGCGCGAGCGGCGGCGGTCTCGGGGGAGGCGGAGCGCGGCCTCGGCGAGGCGGCGGCGGCCTCCTTCCGCGGTACGAGGAAGAAAGCGGCGCCTCGGGCGGGAGGCGGAGCGGCGGTGCTCGGGCGGAGGCAGAGCGGCGGCCTCCTTCCGCGCTGTCTGCCGGGCGCACCGGATCGACGGTCTCGGCGAGGCGAGCGGCGGCCTCCTTCCGCCGTCGGCCGGGCGACCGGATCTCGGCGTAGATCCAGATCTGCGCGGCCGGCAGCCTAGACGCCAACCTTGGGCGAGGAGGAGAGGAGGCGCGCGGGGGCGAGGAGGGGCGGCGGGTGGGGCGAGGAGGGGGACGGGGCGAGCGCGCGCGGGGGAGAGGAGGGAGGGGAGGGGGGGAGGGCTCACCGCGGGAGGGGGCCGGGAGGGGCGGCGGCGGGCGGCGGATCGCGGCGGCAGCGAGCGGGGAGAGCGAGAGAGGAGGGAGGGTGGGGGGTGGCGGCGGCGGGGGCGACGAGGCGGGGCGCGAGGAGGGCGCGGGGCGGGAGGCGGCGGCGGGAGTGGCCGAGTGGGACGGGGAGACCGGAGAGGAGGAGGCGTGTGGGGGCGGGGCCGGCCGGCCGGTGACGGGTCGGGGTGAGGATTTTGAGAGGAGAGGCGGGGCGCAGCCGCGCAGCGGTGTGGGGAATTGGGGTGGGAAAAAATCTTAAGCTCGCGAGCTATTCGAGCTCGGCTCGTTAAAGCTCGCGAGCTTAAGATGAAGCTCGAATTCGGCTCGTTTGAAGCTCGAGCCGAGCTCGAATCGAGTCTAAAGCGAGCCAAGCTCGAACAGTTCGCGAGCCTCGAGCTTTTTTTACAGCCCTAGAGAGGCGGGAGGCGCAGCCGCGCAGGCGGTGTGGGGAATTGGGGTGGGAAAAAAAAATCTTAAGCTCGTGAGCTATTCGAGCTCGGCTCGTTAAAGCTCGCGAGCTTAAGATGAAGCTCGAATTCGGCTCGTTTGAAGCTCGAGCCGAGCTCAAATCGAGTCTAAAGCGAGCCAAGCTCGAACAGTTCGCGAGCCTCAAGCTTTTTTTACAGCCCTAGATCAAGCCAGTTGGGAGGAGATAACGGGTTGGCGACGAACCTTATCTTTCCCCACTGTCCCACCGACAGGTGGGCCCCACACGCTTTTCCTTCTTTTTATTTTTTCTTTTCTCTAATTGAGAAATTACCAGAATGCCCTTGTAGATTCCAACATGAGCTACCACTATCTTTTTGTTTTGAACAAAGGCAGGAGAAGCAAGGTTAGGTTAAATTAGGACACTGAGTCAGGCTGGGATGCCATGCCGTGGCCTCGAAAAGCAATTACGGTATTACAAGACTAAGCGGAAGCTCTCCCAAATGCTTGGCTCCTGCGAGGATCCAAGATCCGGCCTCATCCTTTGTGTGGGCAATGAGGTACTCTCAGTGGACGTCATTGACTAGAAGATTTGGGCATTTCGTTCCTTTCAGATCTCCCATGTCACAAGTATTATGAGAGTCGCTACAGTTTTTTGTGGGACTTCAAGCATTTGGATAATCAATTCTCACCAAAGTTGGACCGATGCCGTGGTCTGCCAGTTTGCTGGGTTCAAGGAACCATAAGTTGTCAACTGCACTATGGTTGTCTAGATCGTTAAGGAGCAACGACATTTCACATGGAGGTGGATAGCAATCTCTAACGCTTGTGTATAAAGTGGGCAAATTTGTTGATTCGGCTACCCTCACCTGGAAAGACCGTCTGATTCTCCTTACGCGGAGCAGTTACTACGCCCTTCTTTGAGCCAAGTTTGGTGTAGCATTATGAGCTACCACTGTCAAGCATGAACAAACAGGAGATCGAAGGCAAGATGGACCAGGACCGTAAGCTAGCTTGCCTAGCTGCAAGCTCACATGCTGGCGAATGGCGATGTTGCGAGCGCTGCTAGAGATCCAAAGCAGGTGGACGAACGCTCACGTATCATCGTGTCATTCATGGTTAGGTCGATCAGTCGATGGGATAAGGATGTATGTACGCACGGGAGACGGGACCGTTCAATGTGAGGCGGACGCGACGAGCTGCGTACGCCTCGCTCGCCCGGCAGGCGGCACGCATGGCGTCGGTGCGTGCAATCTTGCGTTGCGTCACGTGCGCGATCCACCACAAGTTTATTAACTCCGGATCAAATTGGCACGTACGTTACGCGTGAAAGCAACACAGGAGCCACCACCAGCAAGGATCCCCCCGAAAGTTCCATTTATGACGCGGTCGGTTGCGGCGCAGAGTGTTAACGTGGCCAGATCTAACACGCGACGGTTTCTACTCGTACCCCTCTTTAAGGTAGTTTGGTTTAAGAGATATCCCGAGATAGGAGGAGGTCAACCCTTTTTTTTTGTAGTATTTGGTTGTAGAATTTGGTGGGGTGGGTTGGACCCAAAAGAGAATATTCCCCTGAAAAGTGGGTTGAGACGATCCGCTGAAATCGAGCGAACCGCGCCAACCCACTTTTCCTTCGCGCGCGCGTACGCTCTAATCCCTCTCCCCGCACAGTTTTTCCCTTCCCCCGCCGCCCGCGCCGCTCTGCCCTTCCCCATCTCCCCCCGCCGCCCGCGCCGCTTTGCCTTTCCCCATCTCCCGCCGCGCGCTGCCGCTTCTTCCCCATCTCTCGCCGCCGCGCGCGCCGCCGCTTCTTCCCCATCTCCGCGCGCTCGCCCTTCTCCTCCACGCGCGGCGCGCCCCGCCGAGTGTGCGCGCCTCGCCGCTCCTCACGCCGTCGGTGCTCCGGCCGCCGTGCTCGGCCGCCTCGCCGCCGTCCTCGTCGCCGTGCTCGGCCGCCCTCTCGGCCTCCTCTCCCCCGGCGCGTCCTCCCCGCCGTCCTCTCCACTGCCGGCCGGATCTCGGCCCCGGCGCGTCCTCCCCGCCGTCCTCTCCACTGCCGGCCGGATCTCTGCCCCACGTCCGCCGAGTGCTCCAGCGCGTCCTCCTCTCCGCTGCTGTCGGCCTCCTCTCCACTGCCAGCCTCCTCTCCGCCCCACGTCCGCCAAGTGCTCCAGCGCCGGCGCGTCCTCCCCGCAACTATCCCACTCCATTCCTCCATCCAAACAAGAGGTGGGATCACTAGATCCCATTCTATCCCTCCATCCAAACAAAAAACAGGGACTAACCCATCCTTGCAACCAAACAAAAAGTGAGATTATCCCATCCCACATACCTGGGATGGAGCTATCCTATCCCACCAAGTCCCCAAACCAAACACATCCTAACTTCACGCTGGTCTTGGAGGATATGTTACGTGGATAAACCGTATATTCGTGTTCCGTGGGGTTTAGGAGTCTCTAACTTATTCTAATATATACGTTAGACACACCCACGTAGATGTGTGTGGTAGTGTCGTATGTGTGAGTGTGTTGTACTCACTAAAAAAACTTACGATGGTCTTGTACTAGTGGTAGCATCGGTCCCTTTCAGAGCTGCACCGCGTGGTCTTGGAGTGCTGTCTACCCGGTCATTGGTCGTACCAAGGTCAAAGGAAACGAGAAGCGGATGACGACGATCCTGACGGGAAACCTAGCCTGGGCCTGTAGGCCTTGGCCCATGATGGGTACCCCATCCATTAGTTTATAAATAGAGTCCTAATGACCGTATGATATACCTTTAGAGAAGGAAAGTAATAAAGAAATAGGAAGTCCCCCATCTCTCTGTGTTCAATCTACTATTTGTTCTTACATTATTCTGTGTTTGATTACTCTTTTGTATATGAGGTAACCAGTCGGGCTAGACTTGCTAGTGATGGTTACTCAACACGTTATCAGTACGACTCTTTCCGGTGGATCGAAAGGTAATCATGAAAGCATGACACCCGTAGATTGAATTGCCTATCTAGATCGCTTTAAATTCTGTAAATTTGGCTTTCTAATTTATATCCTAAGGTGCAAATCCGCTCTAATCTACCGTGAGCTGACTTGAAGTCGCCAGCATAATGCTGATCGGTAGATTACATGAAAAGTGTAGATGATGATTGCACAATTCTTGCATGAAAAAAAGAAAAATCACATGGCCATGCTGCCACCGTGCTGCATGCGCTCGTCACCGGCCTGGAGTCGCATGTAGCCGCCCGTATGTGGCCGTGCGCCTAAAACCGCATCAGCGCCGCCCAGTCTCCCTGCTACCCATACACGGCCAACCGTTGGAGCCCGTGCGCATTGTTGACTCCCGGCCGCTCGCCGTGTCTCGGCCGCCAGCCTCTGTACGTGCGCCTGCATGCATCACCCCCGGAGCCCATGCACGCCGCCGGATCCCGGCCGCCCGCCGCACCTCATCAGCCGCTGCCTCCCGGCCACTCGTCGCACCCCCGTCGTCGGCTCCTGGTCGCTATTCGCACCGCATGCCCCAGCCATTGGCCCTCCTCACATGCGCCTACACACGCCGCCACCACAAGTGAACAGGGGTAGGGAAAAACCCTACCCCTTCCTCTTTGACCTGATCTGCGTGGACCGGAGTGGGCTAGGGAAAGGGCCCAGCCGGCCGGGGTGGGGGGAGAAAAAGGGCAAAAAAAAACAAAAAAGAAAATCCCAAAAAATTCCAAGAAAACCCTCGGGGTTTTGAAAATTACGTGAAAAATTGTAGAATTCACTGAAAATTAATATTTTAGTATAAAAAGGGCCTCGAGAATTCAAATTTTGAATTGGTTTAACATTTGAAGCATGTTCAACACTAGTGCTATTAATTTCTATGTTTTTTGGTATTTATTTACTGTTTTGATTAATCGTAATTGGTTAAATTACCTTTGATCACTGAAATTAGTAGTAAAACTATGGAAAAATACGTAGAAAATTCTGGAATATCTTGAGAGCCTTTTTGTACCATTATCCAATTCATTTCATACATTTTTACCTACAGTAAATTTACATATTTCTTTCATATACATGTAGATGACATGCATTACGAACTGGGAGTTCGAGGAGCTGGCACAGCATGGCTAAAACTATTTGATTTGGGCTTTCGATGTTGAGATCGTACTTGGAGCCAAGAAGCTTTGTGCTGCCATTGGGATTGGTGCATCGCATGATACCAAACCCACCCTTAAGGAAAATGATCAGCCACTTCACTTCCTCAAGCACCACTTCTGCCTCACTCAAGATGAGTACGTGGCAGAAAAGAGCGTGCTAGTCTTGTGGACTGCACTGAAGAAGTGGTTCGAGAAGCTAAAGTACACCATTTTTCCTCAGACAGAGCAGGAATGGACCCAACTAAGATTTGTTGATTTCAATATGGTTGGGGAGTATAATTCTACTCTGCACAAAATTTATACCAATCTTCAACTCTGTGGTAGACATATTACAGATGAGCAAACGATTGAGAAGGCCCTCTCTACCTTCCACCCTAGTGCAGTTCAGTCTGCATGCAACTATCGTCAATATGGCTACAAGGAGTATGCATAATTGATTGATATTATGCAAGTTGTAGAGGCTTAGAATGAAGTTCTTTGCAAGAACTTTATCGCACGGCCATCCTGGGAGCTCCACTAGCCGGGAGACAAATGCTGGGAGCTTCAAGGCGCAGAAGCCTATAATGAAGAAAAGGGGAAGGAAGGGCAAAGCCGTAGCCCAGAAAGCCAAGCCACATACTACATAGGAAAATAAGACCAGTAAACCAAAGCGGGACGACAAGACCTATGGTCGACAAGACCAAACCTGCTACAAGTGTGGCAAGTGGGGGCATTGGTCACGGAACTGTAAAGAATCGCAGCATGTTGTCGATGCTTTCCACGCCAAAAAGAAGAAGGGCAGCAAAGGGCAGCATAAAACTCACTTTGCCTTCGCTGAGGGAGATGACTCATAGCAGTTGCCTATGCAGATGGAGGTTGACTCCACTCCTACAGTCGCACCCCCTTGATATTGCAGGTGTTGCCGCTATGATTTCCCAGGAAGAGCACCTCACCCCTGAGAAGATAGCAGTTGAACTCTCTGACTTCCTGGCGTATTTAATCTAATGAACAGAATGCATTTAGACTTTAATTTTTATTCATTTCATGTGTGAAAGGAATAAGTTGGATTTTGCATTGATGATGCTCAAACAATTTATTTTCTCGTGATGGCTGGATGATATTCCTTAATTCATTCATTCAATTAATAAAATCATGATATGTTCTGATATTTGAAGTATTTGTTTATGTGTTGATTGGCCCCCACTATATATTAATACAATACTTTATATTAGAACACGTGTGGCGCCCATGGAGGAAGTGTGCTTAGCAGATAGCGGCACAACGAATACTATTTTGAGAGACAAATTCTTTCAGTTGATTAGCAAGAATGCTGGTAGTCTTACGACAATCGCAGGTAACGATGCTTGTATAATAGACTCAGGAAGATCCATAATTATACTCTCGATGTACATAACTTTGGTCATAAAGAAGCCTTGTTGTACACAGAGCCGACTAGAACTCTTCTAAGATTCAAGGATATTCGTACTAATGGTTTCCACGTTGAAATTGAAGAAGAGTATGGTAAGAAATACCTACTCATTACAAAGTATGAAGCAAATAGAAAAGGGGTGTTAGAAAGACTTCCTTCATTTGAATCTAAGCTATACTACAATAATATTAAGGCACCCGTAGCCTATACTGCCTTGAAAACTATATTTAAAAGCTCTGAACTTTTCTGTCTCTAGCATGATAGATTAGGCCACCTAGGTCTTAGGATAATGAGAAATATAATTAATAATTCACAGGGACATAATATCAATGTAAGGAATTTTCCGAATTAAGAAGATTTTGTGTGCCCCGCATGAGCTACCAAGAAATTAATTACGAGACCTTCCGCTCTGAAAGTAAAGTATGAAGTCCCTGCATTCCTGGAACGCATCCAAAGAGACATTTGCGGTCCTATACAATCTCTGCCAGGGCCATTTAAATATTTTATGGTGCTCATCGATGCTTCCTCGAAATGGTTGTATGTCTGTTTATTATTTACAATAAACCATACTTTTGCAAAGCTGATCTAATAGATAATTTAGATTAAAAGTAATTTCCCTAATCATTATATCAAGTCCATTCGAATGGACAACGTTGAAGAATTTACTTAGGCATGCAGCTCGAGCATGTCCCTGAAGGTATGTTAGTGCATCAGTCAGCCTACACTCAGAAGGTGTGAGAAAGATTCAGCTTTGAAAAGGCATACCCATCGAAAGTATCAATGATCGGGAGATCTTTGTAGCAAAACAAGGATCCATGCAGACTTAGAGAAGAGGGAGAGGAAGTCCTGGGATCATAATCCCCATACTTAAGTGCAGTATGAGCACTAATGTATTTAGCAAATTGCACTAGACCGGACATTGCATTTGCCGTAAATCTATTAGCAAGGTATAGTGCAGATCCTACCAAAAGGCATTAGCAGAGGATAAATGACATCTTCCGATACCTCCAAGAAAGCAAAGACCTTGGCTTGTTCTACAGAAAGAACTAAGACCTGAATATGACTGGCTATGCAGATGCCGGTATGTGCCAGACTTGCATATAACTAGGTCACAAACATGCTATGTATTCCTATGTGGTGCAACTGTAATTTCATGAAAGTCGTTTAAGCAAAGTCTTGTATTGACTTCGACGAATAACTCAAAAATGATAGCACTGTACGAAGCCGCACGAGAATGTGCTTGGCTTTGGCAGATGATTCACCACATCTAGCAGTCGTGGATTGAACATCGTGTAAGCTCCCACAATTATCTTGTTTGATACGAGAAATCGCTCTCGGATCTCTTGCCTCAGGGTATAATATGCGGGCGTGTCAGTGTACTAAAGTACACAAAAATACATAAACATGAGAAAAGATAGAGAAAACATATATTTTATTCATTCATTTGAGAATATACTTTGCAGAGTAGATCTGACATAGTCGACGTGGTCTCTTAGTTTCCAGGGCCTCAGAAGGCTCCTGATTAATTACATCAGTGGGGCAAACCTATGGAATACCTCTGATTAAGCTGCGCATTGGTCGTTGTCTTCGGTCTTCGCTACACATTCTTCATGTATGTGATGAATGGTTGATGTAGATGTGGCGTTGGCATTATCCATAGCCTTGTCGGTCTATGGGGTTGTTGATAGCATAGCCTTTACACTGGCTGTGCTTGCCTGTGCTGCTCAACCTCGTTAGTATTGAACAACACGTAGAGTTGAGGTAATTAAAAGTGTGCATGATTCACGTCAAGTATGACTGATCTGATGGTAATAGCGGCAGAATTGATGTCGTAGACATAGCCTATGTGGTGAGGTTAGCAGAGTAAGACACCGGGGTTGAGTATCGACGTGGTCGAAAGTGGCGAGTGAATGACTTCTCAAAAGCCCAAGGCCATCGGCATCAGGGAATGATTGGTAATCAAAAGTTGGAAACCACCGACCATCGAAAATAGCTGGTAGTCACAAACCATCGAACATTGAAGCAGCCGGTAGTCAGAGGCCTCAAGACATCGAAAATAGCCAATAGTCAGAAGCCATCGGGCATCAAAGCAGCCGGTAGCCGGAGGCCTCCAAACATCAGAAATAGCTGCTAGTCGAAGGCCATCGAGCATCGAAGCAGCCAGTAGTTAGAGCCATCGTGGTCAAAATCCATTGAAAGTTATCCGTGGTCAAAAGCCATTATGGTTGAAATCCATCAGAAGCAGCCAGTAGTTAGAGCCATCGTGGTCAAAATCCATCGAAAATTGTCCATGGTCGAAATCCATCAGAAGTTGTCCATGGTCGAAATCCATTGAAAGTTATCCGTGGCCAAACACCATCATGGTCAAAATCCATCAGAAGTCGTCCGTGGTCGAAATCCATTATGGTTGAAATTCATCGAAAGTTATCCATAGTCGAAAGCCATCATGGTCGAAATCCATTGGAAGTCGTCTATGGTCAAAAGCCATCATGGCCAAAATCCATCGGAAGTCGTCCGTGATTAAAATCCATTGAAAGTTATCCGTAGTCAAAAGCCATTATGGTTGAAATCCATCAGAAGTCGTCCATGGTCGAAAGCCATCATGGTCGAAATCCATCGGAAGTCGTTCACGGTCAAAAGTGAGGAGCTGTCAACCATCAGTTCTAGTCAGTGATCGGAGACCTTTGATCACGGCGGGCGGTCGAAAGTGATAGAGTATCAAAAGCAGTCAATGGTGTCCAAACGTGATAGGAGGTCATAAGTGACTAAGTGTCAAAAGCAGTCGGCGATGTCTGAGCACAGTGGGTGATTGGAGATGACCGAATATCAAAGGCGGTCGATGACACCCAAGTACGACAGTCAATCACAAGTGACAGAGCACAACCGATGATCGAAGACACCGAGTATCAACGACGGTCGGCAATGTCCAAGTACAGCATGCGATCGGAGGCGACCGGGTATTAACTGTGGTATGCGATGCCCGGGCACAATGGGCGATTGGAGACAACCGAGCATCAAAGGCGGTCGACGACACCCAAGTACGGCAGTTAGTCAAAAGTGACTGAGCATGGCTAATGATAAAAAACACCCGAGTATCATAGGCGGTTGACAACACCTAAGCATAGCAGGCAGTCATACATGACCGAGTATCAACGACGGTCGACAACATCTGAGTACAGCATGCAATCGGAGGCGACCAAGTATTAACTACGGTGGCGACGTCTGAGCGCAGCAGGCAATTGATGGCACCCATCTAGTGACGTTGCAACATGGTCAAAGCAAACATGATCGAGGACCCACGAACTCAGGGGCGATCTTGATGCGTATGCTTTGCGATCGGTCAGCAGCGTGTGACCATACAAGGCGTGACGCGTTGACCACTTTGTGGTTTTATTTCACGTGCTGTTTCGTGACTCGATTATACCAAAGTTCTCTTAGCAAACGTATATCTCTTTATTTTCTTTGACTTGACATATTTATACAAAAACTCATCAAACAAATATATAAAGATAATACAGTTTGTGTTGCACAAGTATAGACATGTTATGTGAAGAGTCATCTCATAAAACATATCAACCCTAAGTTATTATATGCTTATGAATTGCAAAAGATGGATAAAATTAACATACTGCATACTAAGTCATATGAAAATCTTGCAGATTTATTCACTAAATCACTTCTAACATCTAATTTTGAAAGGTGTGTATGTGGAATTGGAATGATGAGACTTAGAGAAGTGCAGAACTCAGAGGGAGAATCTCTATGAACTTACCATTAAAACTTGATTAGAAAGATCGAGTACTCAAAGTATAAATTCTGTAGATTAAGCGAAATTGGGTGGATTGTGATATTTTTCCCTTGACGAGTTTTCAGAAGTTTCTCGACCAAGGTTTTTAATGAGACAATTCGTGCAACATAGCATAACATGTATCATGTACTCTTTCTCCAAATTTTTCCTAGTTGGTTTTTGTGGAGTTTTGTTGAGATATGAATATGTCGGATAAGTGTTCAATGGGGAATGTTGGGAAATCTGGACCTAGACCTACAGGTTTTGGCCTATAGCGGACACCCCATCCATTAGTCTATAAATAGGAGGCTTTAATGATTGTATGATATACTTTTAGAGAAAGAAAGTAATAAAGAAGAAGTGCCCCTATTTTTCTATGTTTAATCTACTATTTATTCTTATATTATGCTGTATTAGATTTTTCTTTCATATATGAGGTATTCATTTGAATTAGACTCGCGAGTGATTGTTTACTCAACAGATCCATCCACCGATCGCCCAGGGGCGCGCAACACCTGGCCCAGCGACAGCTCACCCCACCTCACAGCAAATTTTTAGCACATTTACACACCATGTGACAACTTACTTTTTTTTCTCACATACCCGCTAACAGTTGCTAGTCCAATAGGTGAGGCACTCAATTTGCTTGGGTGATAACTGTTGAGGAACCGTCGCTGGCGACCAGTCCGAGCGATTCCTCTGTTTAGAACAAGAACGAATCAATCACAGAATCACAGAATAATAGATTGAACACACATAGAGAGATAGAGAGAACTCCTGGTCTTTCTTTATTGCTTTCATTCATGTGTACATAATATGCTGGTATGGCTCCCTATTTATAGACTACAATGAGGTGCCCACCATGGGCCGCGGGCTGCTGACCCAGGCCCAGGTTTCTTAACACTCCCCCTTGGGCACTCATCCGACATGTTCATGCCTCGTTAAAACTCCATAAAAACCCAGTGGGAAAAATTTGGAGAAAGAGTACATGATACATGTAATGCTGCGATGCACGAATTGCCTCATTAAAAACCTTGGTCGAGAAAATTCAGGAAAACTCGTCAAGGGAAAAAGAGTACAATTCACCCAATTTCATTTAGTCTTCAAGACTTTATTCCTTTGGGTACTTAATTTTCATGATCAAGATTTACTAACAGGCTTGATAGAATTCTCCCCCTGAATTCTGCACTTCTCTAAGTCTCATCATTCCAATCCCACACACACACCTTTCAAAGCTAGATGCGGGGAGTGACTTAGTGAACAAGTCTACATGACTTAGTGTGCAGTACTTTAATCTTGTCCATCTTTGCAATTCATGAGCATAGAGGAACTTGGGGTTGATATGCTTACATAGCCCGTCTACACTAGTGCAACGCAAGCTGCATTATCTTCATGGATAATTTTGGGAGTTTGCACAATGTTCATTTCACATGACTGCTGGATGTGGTGATCCGTTCAGCGGAACCAAGCGCACTCTCGTGCGGCTTCATACAGTGCTATAATTTCTGAGTGGTTCGTCGAAGTAGCTACAAGGCTTTGCTTAGACGATTTTCAAGGAATTGCAGTTCCACCACACAGAAATACATAGCCTGTTTGTGACTTAGCGGTATGCGGTCCGATGATACCCAAAGATCTCGCATAGTCAATCAAGTTCAGATCTTGATTCTTTCTGTAAAACAATCCAAGGTCCTTGCTTCCTTGGAGGTATCGGAAGATATCCTTTATGCCCTGCCAATGCCTTTTGGTGGGCTCTGCACTGTACCTTGCTAACAGGTTCACGGCAAATGCAATGTCCGGTCTAGTGCAGTTTGCTAAGTACATGAGCACTTCCACTGCACTCAAGTATGGGAATTCCGGTCCCAGGACTTCCTCCCCCTCTTCCCTAGGTCAGAAAGGATCTTTTTCTTGCTGTAAAGACCTCCCGATCATTGGTACTTTCGATGGGAATGCCTTCTCAAAGCCAAACCTTTCAAGCACCTTCTGGGTGTAGGTTGACTGATGCACCAAGATTCCTTCAGGGACATGCTCAAGCTGCAGGCCTAAGCAAAACTTAGTCTTGGCCAGATCTTTCATTTCAAATTCTGACTCCAAGTAGGAACTTGCTTCTTTTATGTCTTCGGCTGTCCCGATGATGTTCAGATCATCTACATACACAGAGATTATACAGAATCCATTCTGGGATCGCCGTATAAATACACAATGACAGTCTTCATTATTCGTGTAGCCTTTCTTGCAGAGAAAGTCGCTCAAGCGATTATACCACATTCATCCAGATTGTTTCAGTCCATACAGTGACTTTCTGAGTTTCACATTGTACAGATTTCTATTTGCTCTGTCTTGGTTCGGGAGAGGTATTCCTTCAGGGACTCATATAAATTTCCGAATCCAAGTTACCGTAAAGGTATGCAGTCACAACATCCATCAATTTCATTTCTAAATTCAAGTTCACTGCCATTGAGATCAAATATCTAAAGCTAATTCCACTCATGACTGGGGAGTAGGTTTCTTCATAATCAACTTCAGGGCGTTGAGTGAAACCTTGGGCTACTAGCCTTGCTTTATATCTCACCACTTCGTTTCTTTCATTCCTCTTTCGAACAAATACTCACTTGTGCCCTACGGGGTGCACATGGGGAGGCGTGTGGCATACGGGCCCAAACACCTCTCTTTTGTTCAGAGATAGCAATTCAGTTGCTATTGCCTTCTTCCAATCTTCCCAATTTGATCTTTTCTTACATTCAGCGAGCGATGCAGGCTCGAGATCAAGATCGATAATGGAGGCAATTTTCTTTGTGAAGTAGATATCGATATTAGCCGTTGTCCTATTCAGGGACTCTCCCGTGTGCACATAATTTATAGCTATTTCTTCATGAGTTGCTACTTCTGGAGCGATTGCTTCTTCTGGAGCTTCACCTTGCGCATCGCTTTTTTCAATTGCGGTGGCAAGTCCCTTTAGTTTTTCGGCTTCGATGCGTGCGCACACATCCATGCTGACGGGGATATTCAGATCCGGTGTGCCCTCTTCTGGAGGTGTCATACTTGTGCCAGGTCTCAACTGGCTCCCCTTCTCATTTTGGGGGACTTCAATGATCGGCTGTGATAAATCCCTCTTATCCTTCTTCACCAGGCGTCCTCGGTTACTAAGGATTCGAGGAACCGGAGTTCTCGTCCTCATTTTTTTTCTAAGGCCTCTGGACGAGATTAGGGATACCTTCTGCTTTCTTTGGTATTTCAACCCTCTCCGGTGCAGTGCGTGCAGGCACATGCGACTTAGTCACGCTCTTCAAATCACTAAAGTGATCAGGCAGCTGATTTGCTAATGCTCGCAAATCAATTGTCTTCTGGACTTCTCTTGTCTTCTGGACTTCTATTTGCTTTACTAATGCGCGGGTTATCTGCATGGATTCCCGTGGCTTACCATGTAATATCTTCTGGACTTCTCTAGTGCGCGGGTCATCTGCATGGATTCCCCAGGCTTGCCATGTAATTTCTCGACATTCTTCATCAAGGGGTTGACTTTCTCCCCCTAATATTGGGAAATTTTCGGTGGTGACCCTTGCGCTAGTTGCATAGGTGAATGGATGTCGTAGGCCGAAGGTCTAAGGTTGATGAGATTCGCTGCATGTAAGACTGCGGGTCCCCGACATGTAGCTGGCAAATTACAATTATGCAAGAGGGGTCGGGCAATAAATTTAATTCTCTTAATTAAAGCCTCTGCCAAACCATTCTGGGTATAGACATGCGGTATCGAATGCTCAACTGCAATTCCCATCGTCATGCAATAATCATCAAATGCCTTTGAAATAAATTCTCCGGTGTTGTCCATTCTAGTGGACTTGATCAGAAACACATTTCTGATACAAATGATCTGTGAGATCAATTTTGCAAAAGTGTGGTTTCTTGTGGACAACAAAACCCACATATGACAACTTCGAGGAAGCGTCAATGAGCACCATAAAATACTTAAATAGCCCTGAGATGGGCTTAATGGGACCACAAATGTCTCCCTGGATGCGTTCCAGGAATGCAGAGACTTCATCCTTCACTTTCAGAGTGGAGGGTCTAGTTATTTGTTTCTCGGTGGCACATGCAGGACACACAAAATCTTCATGATTCGGGAAATTCTTCATATTAATATTATGCCCATGCGAGTTATTTATTATGTTTCTCATCATCATAAGACCTGGGTGGCCTAATCTGTCATGCCAAAGACAGAATAGTTCAGAGCTTCTAAACACTGTCTTCATAACAGTGTACGCTGCAGGCGCTTTAATATTGGTATAATATAGCCCAGTTTCAAGTGAAGGAAGTTTTTCTAATATTCTTTTGCATTCTCTTCGCGCTTCGTAATGAGCAGGTATTCCTTACCGTACTCTTCTTTAGTCTCAACGTGGAAACCGTTGGTGCAAATATTCTTAAAACTTAGGAGAGTTCTAGTCGATTCTAGGTACAATAAGGCTTCTTCAAATGATCAAAGTTGTGCCCATTGCGGCTCTTCCCGAACCAATTATACATGCATCGGTTCTGGCGATTGTCGTAAGGCTACCAGTGCTCTTACGAATCGACTGGAAATATTCAATCTCTCTTAAGATAATATGCGTTGTGCCGCTGCTGGCTAAGCACACTTCCTTCATAGGGCGCTACACGCGTTCTAATATAGGGTATTTATTAACATGTATGAGAAGGCAATCAACACATAAATAAAATACTCCAATATCAGAATATATCATGCCATCATAAACTGAATAAATGAATGAATTCTTTAAATATCATCCATCCATCACGAGAAAATAACAAATCTTAAGTACCATCCATGCAAATTCTAACATATTCTTCCACACAAAATAAATGACAATTAAAGTCAAAATGCATTCAGTGCACTAGACTTCTTCTGCTATTTTCTCGGGGGTGACGTTCTCTTCAAGAGAAATCATGACGGTGGCTGCTTCTAGGTCGAGAGGGATTGCTGCTGTCGTGATGGTTTCAACCTCCATCGGTGCAGGCAGCTACTCAGAACTCTCCCCCTCAGCCGATGCAAAGTGGGCTTCATGCTGCCCTTTGCCATCCCGCTTTGGCTTACTAGCCTTATTCTCTCATGGAGCATCTGATTCGCCTTTCTGGGCTGCGGTCTTACCCTTCCTTCCTCTTTTCTCTATCAAGATCTTTCGCACCTTGTTGCTCCCAACGTTAGCTTCAGGGCCAGTGGAGCTCCCAAATGGCTGAGTGACTTAGTTCTTGCGGAGAACTTCGTCCTGATCCTCCGCAACTTGCATCATATCAATCAATTCAGCATATTCCTCATAGCCGTCTTAACGATAATTGCGTGCGGATTGTACTGCATTGGGGAGGAAGGATTTTCTCAATTTTCTGTATTAGGGTACAAATCCTGTGCAAGGCAGAATTGTATTTCTCGACCGTCTTAAAGTTGGCAAACGTCAGTCTGATCCACTCTTGCTCTACTTGGGAAAGAATGGTGTACTTTAACCTCTCAAACCGCTTCTGGAGTGCGGTCCAGAGTGCTAGCGCGCTTCCTCTGCCATGTACTCATTCTTAAGAGAGACAGAGATGATGCCTGAGAAAATGAAGTGCCTGATCATTCTTCTCAGGTTTGGGTTGAGCGTCATTCAGTCCGCCAATCCCAATAGCAACGCGGAGCTTTCAGGCTCCAAGCACAATCTCGACATCGGATGCCTACGTCAGATTGTTTTGGCCATGCTGGGCCAGCTCCTCGAACTCCCAGTTCGTGATGCTAGTCATCTAAATGTGTATAAGTCTACTACTGGTAGACATGCATGGAATAATTCACTGCGGGTAAATAAATGGTACAAAATATTCTCGCAATGTTTCAGAATTTTCTATGCATTTTCTATAAATTTTACTGCTAATTCTGCGATTAAAAGCAATTTTCAGTAATTACAATTAACCAAAACAGTAAATAAATACAGAAAATACAGAGAATAATAATGGCATAAATAAATAAGCTTCAAATGCTAAAAATAATTCAAAATTCGGATTCCCGAGGCCCTTTTATGCTAAAATATGAAATTTCCGCAAATTCTGCAATTTCTGGGGGTTTCTACGCAAATTTTCAGTTCAGAGAAAAATTCGCGCAATTTTCTGATTTACCGAGGGGTTTGCTGCAAAATTCTGAACCCACTCGTAAATTTGAGGGCTAATACGTAATTTTCGGAACTACGAGGCCTTTTCTGCAAGAATTCGGGACTTAAATGCAAGTTTTAGGGGCTCATTAGTAATATTCATGATGGCGGGGGCTTTTTTGTAAAACAGCCAGCGCCCCTCCCACCGGCCGGCTCTCTCTTCTTTCTTTCTTTTTTTTTCACTCCCGCAGCCGGCCCACTTGGCATTGGCCCATGCGGGCCCATTTGGGCTCTTGGCCCACCCGGCCGGTATCTACCCCATGAGTAGGGTTTCCCCTACTCATGTTTTTCGTGGCGCGCGGCGATCAAAAGGCAGGCGGCGTCGAGCGGGCGCGCGCGCGGCCGATCGTCGGCGAGGCGGCGCTGGGAACAGGGCGGCGCGGCGCGGCGCGCGCGTGCGGGCGCGAGGCACGGCGTGGTGGCGCGCGCGAACCGAACGCGGATCGGCCGGGCGGGAGATGCCACCGTCTTTGGTGGTCAGGCGCGGAGGCGCGCAAGGAGGGCGCGCGCGCGCGCGTGCAAGCGTCGCGCCGCCCCGAGTAGCGATGGCGGGCGAAGTCTTGGCGGTCGTGGTGGCGGGCAAGAGGCGGCGGCCGCGGAAGGCCAGCGGCGGTCGACGCGTGAAGACTTTGGCGTGCGGGCCAGGTCGGGGCGCGGTCGGCGACAGCAGCGCCTCTTGCGGGAGGCCCGTGTCAGATGGGGATTCTGGCCGACGGCGCCATGTGGATCGTTGTTTGGCTGGTTCAAGAAACGGCGGCGCCATTCGGGGCGACCACTCGTTCGAGGGAGGAGGCCGGTTCATCGGGCGGCTGCAGGCGGCAGCCGTGCGTGGGAGGCGGGACGGCTCCGTCCAGCGGCGCTTGCCGGAGCATGGGGTGACGGTCGGTGGCCGGGGCAGCGTGCGCACGGCGGGGTGAACACGGTGACCGACGGCGGCGACCGTTCGGTGCGCATGCAGGCGCGGATAGGCCGGCTGCGGGCCGGTGTGCGAGAAGATGATACGGCAGTCAGCGCGCGTGCGGGCATGCGACGGTGAGGCCGAGACAGAGGGGCTAGTGGGGAGGCGGCACAGCCGCTTCGGGCGGCAGCGCATACGCGCGAGGCCGGCTGTGGAGGTGATCGGCGTGCTACTCGGCAGCGGGCGAGCAATGGACCATTGGCGCGCATTCGGGCGGCAGCCAGTCAGTCGGCGGTGGCGGCCATGCAGGGCCGCCCGTGCCTAAAATCTCCCTTTTTTCATGCAATGATCGTGCATAATCAAACAAAATCAAGCGAAATTTCGTTTCCAATCTACGATGCAATCAACATCTACCCCGTTTCACAATCTACCGATCGGCATTGTGCCGGCGATTTCAGATCTGCTCACGGTAAATTTGGGGCGGATTTGCATCGTTCTAATCTACAGTGCAATCAACATCTACCCTATTTCTCAATCTACCGATCGACATTGTGCCGGCGACTTCAAGTCTGCTCGCGGTAGATTAGGGCGGATTTGCACCATAGAGATTCAATCTAGAACGCGAAAAGAAAATACAGATTCAAAAGCGATCTAGAAATTCAATTTGTGCTTCAATGATTACCTCGTTCACCGGAGCGAAGTCGTGCTGATAACGTGTTGAGGAACCGTCGCTGGCGACCAGTCCGAGCGATTCCTCTGTTTAGAACAAGAACAAATCAATCACAGAATCACAGAATAATAGATTGAACACACATAGAGAGATAGAGAGAACTCCTGATCTTTTTTTATTGCTTTCATTTATGTGTACATAATATGCTGGTATGGCTCCCTATTTATAGACTACAATGAGGTGCCCACTATGGCCCGCGGGCTGCTGGCCCAGGTCCAGATTTCTTAACAATAACCAAGATTCAAATCCACCGTCCATGTTTTAATGGTTGATATAGGTTATATTTTATTATTTTTGGGATTAAAAGAATTTGATCTCGCGACCTTTGCTATCTACGTTTTTTCAGGTACATGCTCTAACCAACTCAACTTTTACTTTGAAAAGGATACCCATGATATCATGGTTGTGGCTTAATACACTTCCAACTGTCAGACTCGTTCTCTACTAAATTTGACAAAGTGTGGCCCAATTTGGACACCAAAGAAACGACAGCGACGAAACAAATAGCACCACAGTGATATGCGTGAAGGACTCCAGTCAGCAGCACGCATAAAGCAATGCAAAGCTGATCTAATAAAACATGCTCGCAATCTAAAAAGAAAAAACAACATGCTCTTTCTCTCTTGACGAGTACAGAGTTAGATTCTGCAGTCAAATAGGAGTAGATAGCAAGGATGGCAGCTATTTATAGATCAAGGCAACCGGCATAAACACGGTCTTAAATTAGTCAAACCTGATGCCGCAACGGTTTCATCATTAATAAACCAGATTCAGTTTAGACTAACCAAACATTCGGCGGCTACGTGACCTGACATTAACTACAGAAGTCAGAAGAATAAATTAGTGTAAAGTACCAAACCAATTCCACACCATAGCCTGCAGCAGGAGCAACACTGGCTAATAAAGCCATGAAGGCTAATTTCAGTAGGCATTTACCTTCAAAAAAAATCAGTGGGCATTGCTGCTTTCAGATTTTACAGTGGTTATAGAATTATCAGCAGCCAGAAGAAACAAAACTACGTCAGTACAGCTCATTGGTGGATTAACACTGATTATACACATCACTTTATCCATGAGTTAGAGAAACTCTCAACATAAATAAAGAATAAGCAGGCCAACTCAATGCTGCATACGGTGTTAAATATCAACTCTGTTAACATCGCGATGGACGGAAGTACAGACCAATCCAGAGGAAACAAATCCAATCGGATCTTGAGTATTCTTTGATACAGTACAATATTTCACTCGCTATATCTTGGTACAAGATGGAACTCCCCAAAAAAGAACAACAAAAAACTCACTATATGAACCAAGATGAGATTTCTATAGCGTTTGTGTAGCTAGAAAAATCAGCTGGTGCCACAAGGTGCTGAGTATTGGACCCAGACAAAACAAGAATTAGAGACTGCATGTATTAATCAGTCTTGGTCGGCTCTGCTAGATCAAGTTTAACAGGCTGTGACTCAAACCCTCCTGCTTTTCGGTGCTCGATAGAGTAGGGCATGTAAGTTCCGAGTATTTTGTCCCACACGACAAAGAAGGGTTGTGAAAAATTGTACTTGTTGCCATAGAGCTGGTGGTGAATGTCATGATAGGCACTATTGTTGTTGAACAACGCATGGAGGATGTTACCAGGAAGCCACAGTCCGCAATGATCATCCACCGTCTTGACGGTTGCAAATGAGAAAAAGAATATGGATGTTCGTGGAGTCATACCAGAGATGAGGAATGAGAGAGCACCACCGAAGGTGTCCAAAATAAGGCCCTCAAGAGGATGGTTGTAAAGAGCTCCAAAGGAATAAGGGACTACAAGAGTGTGGTGCTTGGAATGGATGTGCTTATACAGAAACTTGTTGACGTGCATGTATCTGTGCATGAAGTACTGCCATGTGTCCACAACAAACATTGCAATGATAAATTGCAACACTATCACTGGAGCAGAAGGTTGCCTTTGTTCAGTACCACTCTCATCACCAATAACCTGCAGTTTAAGAAAATTTCAAAATTTTAAGAACTTCTGTATAAGTGATGCTATAAGTTAAAAATGTTAAAGTGTCCAAAATTGATTCAAAAAAAACAAAATTGCTCATAAGTTCGGGCATCCCTGCATATCAGTTTATTTTCCATGGACGTTATGTTGCTATATTTTCAATCAACATGAAGTACCTCCAATTACATGAGTATCGATTCTTGACAAGTAACACAAAGCCTAATCAACACCAATACCAAAACTCCACTCGTCACTTACTCATAGGACTTTCTTGCTAGTCATGTTCAGCTTCTGAATCTTTCATAGAAAGCAAATACCAAACTTAAGGCTGATCAATACTCCCACAGATGCTTTGGTATAGGCATGTCAAAGCAACCTAAGACGCTTGTAAACCAATTTTGCCTCAAAACCTATCAAGTGTCTTGTCTCTACTGACCATTTATGTAATTATTTTAATATAAAAAACAACTTTGCAGCGTTTCACATCATGATTACAATTACCCCAAAAGCTAACTAATGGACATGAGGTCCATTTGATAATTGGTAAATAGAATGGAAGGAAAGGGATGAGACGCCGGCGGCGAGGAGGATTACCGTGAAGAGGGTGAGCGAGACGGCGACCTGGAAGGCCTGCTGGACGAGGACGCCCCTGACGACGGTGCCCCTGGAGACGATGTTCTTGGCGGCCTCCTCCTTGGGGTGCAGCCGATACCGGTCGATCCGCTCCACGCCGTCCAGCACGACGTACAACCCCGAGTAGAGCCAGTACACGGCGATCGGCACGAACGTGCCGAACAGCTCGTCCGACACCCCAATCGCCATGCCGGGCTGGGGGGAGAAAGCGTCCCTCCTCCAAGGATTCAACCGTCGGAATCCTCGGCAAGATAATGGACCAAATGTGCGCGCGATTCCGCTGGAAACCGCACGAAACGATAGGGGGAGGTGGAATTGGGTCTTGCCAATACAACCCGGATCTCTCTTTGGGAGAGAGGGAGGGGGGGGGGGGGGGGCAAGGATGAGTTGGATTTGGATTTTGGAGGCGGTTGGTGCCTGCGGTGGAGGAAGGGAGGAGATAGATAAATAGGCGGTGGGGCGGAGGGCGGGGGCGGGTAGGGGTGGATATCGAGCCAACTGCTCGTCTTATCGAGCTTTTTCTAAAATTAGCATATTTTGATTTAATATCATTTTACGGATAATTTAAAAGTATTTTTAGAAACGAGCTAACGAGCCGAGCCGAGCCGAGCTTGAGCAAAATTCAAATTCATTTGAAATCAACTCATTTTAATGTTTAACCAATTAACAAGTATAATTGAACCAATTTTGAACCGAGTCAACGAGCCCCACTAATGAGCTTTTTTTCCACCCCTAGGGGCGGGCGTCGCCGTGGGTCCGAACGGGGAGCGGAGAGGAGACGAGAGGACGGGCGTTGGTTGCAAAGGAGCGTAGCGAAATTCGCAGCAATTTCATAAGAAATTAGCTGAATGTGGATGCGTTGCGATGGATTTTTAAAATTTATTATATTATATATTTTAAAATTTATCATTCTATAAAGAGCAAAAGAACTATCTATATATGAATTTGGACGATTGATCTTTAATCGAAGGCTGAGAAGAGAAGAGAGAGAACGACCAACAACTCATATTTTTATAGTAGTAAAGATAGCTTAATTATTGCGGAAATTTGTAAAAAAAAAAACCAGCATTTTAAACGGGTAGTTGGGCCGCGCGAAAACGGATCAACAGCAACACTCGGCTACTCGTATTTCTATTTGTTACTCCCAGTTCAAGAAAAGAAGTCGTTTTGGTCTTTTGACTGCAGTCCAAAGAAAACAAGTTGAGAAATTTTTAGGGTTATTTGCTCACTTATGCCCCTAATTACTTCCACTGTATGCATACTCATCTTAATCACATTAACTCACTCGTTGCTATTCTCAAAGCATGACCATTCAACTACTTAAATCCGTGAGTTTATATTGCCACCAACTAGTACTAGTATTAGCACTGCTCGACTAGGAAGAACAATGGACAGGCAAGAAAATAAGAATAACTTGTAGCAAGGTGAAGAACAAGATTGCCAAAGTTATATATAAAATTTGTATGCCTAGATTCTTTTGAAACAAGAACCTGATGGTTGTCATAATATAGAGAGCTTTTGATGTTTTTTCAGTCACCAAGCTGAGTAATACTCCTAGTACATTAAGCTATCATGTTTTGCTGTAACTTAAGAGCTTCTTATGTCTTCTTATTTGGCATAATGGAATGGTTGTAACTTGAGATTATTTAGTTAAATGAATGAGGTAATTTTCATTTGGTAGAAAGCTCCGCTGTATTTTTTGTTAGTGGCATCCCCTATGTCTTCGTTAGTGCTTTCTAGCCATCAAACCAGTAGTACATATAGAAAGATGCACTTCATTACATCCATGCGGTAATCAAAACAAAAACTTGCAACATTCGCTCAGAAAATTATTCAACGAGCTATGTCATATTCTCGCGTACCAATGAAGAATCGCAATTGATCTATAAAGGAAGGTGTCCTTGTCTTTCTAGCATCCCTTTTTTCATATGTGGAATCTTGAATCTATTTTCTCCTCCTACTTTTTTTTAGATAATGGATAGAAATCCGGACTCTATATCCACACATGGATATACACAGCCAATTTCCTCCTCCTACTTTCTTGGTCTCCATCATAACAAGAGGCAGTGTCAATAAAGTTCGATTCAACTTGCATACTGAGTAGTGAGTACTCATAGAAGGCCTGGTTCATTATGTAAACAAGGTCAGCTTCAGCTAAAATGACTACAGTAGAGCAAATGAAAAAAAAGGGACACAATACCTTTTCAACAATTGGAACAGTTCAGCTGCTGTTTTGCAGTGCTCTTATACTGAATTGATTGAATAGCAAAGAAAAACTTAAATCTAGGATATTAAAATATGGTGAATTTGCTAGTTGACTAATGAGACGAATATCAAATCCATCTTGTTTAGCAGCTTCACAAAAAAATTTGATCGGTGGGTACAATATGGGGTCGACCATTGTCCTGCTGGATAAAGATGGGATTGTTGGCCTCTTCACATGGCCACTTAGATCGAATAGCAGGTAGGACCTAATCAATCATAAAAGTGTGACTAACTTCCTTTGTAACAGAAGTGATAGGCTTCATTTCCATTGTCCCTGCAACCTGGTTAACACTTGTTCTCTTAGCATGTTCGTAAGTAACAAGAGGGAAGCACCCAATTTATCCAGCAAAAGTGCAATTTCCATCAGAATCAAACCTTGGACAAGCAACAGCACACAAAAACATTATTTTAGGGATAAAGTTCTTGCTTTTACATGTCTGTGCGGGCTCATCTTCATCAGGAAGCATATAATATCTCTATGTTTTTCTTGTAAGATTGAACCATTTTTCATCGATGAAAACAACATCAAATAGTCCCTTAAACATTGGATCCTTGGGTATGCTCAACGGGTCAAGCATAGATACACACCATTGTAGCCTAATCTTCTTGTTTTGCTTTATTAAATATGGCTTTATGCTGTTTGAGTGACGCCTTATGAGACCTTCCCGTCTCATTGTCAGCAGCTTGCCTTTACTCACATGTAAATGGGCACATACATCTTCTAGTGTTGTCTGGTTTGAAAAAGGAATATCACGTAATGCAGATACGTCCACTTCAACTCTCTTACAACTAGAGTTATTACATTTTTTGCTTGCAACATCAACCATAATGCCTTGATCAATACAATCTTTACCTTGTTTCCAAATACACTGAATCGTACGAATATGTACTGAGAATGATGCAGCAACTTCCCCTGTTACATGGCGCTTCAAGCTTCCATTGGTGCTTTTCTAGCAACACTTGAAATATTTCTATCCATTCATCATTGGACAGATCATTGTTCCTGCCTACATTCTCGTCAGCATTTGAATCAATCCTAGCATCCAAAGCATTCTCGTTAGCATCTAGAGTGCCAAAGCTATGACCAAAACCTGTATACTAAAATTTTCATGACTAAAAAAGTCAAAGGAATTTCAAAAAGGGAAACAAAAGGAGAGAGTTTACCATTTGGAGATGATGTCCCATGGCTAACAGATTCTTCTAGTAGTTCCACGTCCAAATCTATCTCTCCTAGTGGTCTTCGACCTTCGAAATTTTGTGCCATGCTTTCTCTACGTGTGTTCAAAGAACTGTGATCGTTTTGGTTTCAACTTCTAGCTTCCGGTTTATTTTTCACTATTCATAAATTTCGTCTTTTTCTGAACTTTTAGCTTTTTGTTGAGCTTTTTTGCCGGTTCTTTTATTACCATATTTATTTGTAGTATACGTAATGGGCTAACATATTTTTATATTTTTTAAATTTAATTATGCTAAATAAACTTCATCACTCTGATGTTTTTGATCGATTCTGATACTTTTTAGCCATAAGTTACAAAAAAAAAACCCAAATGATCGATGTCGTGGTGTATGTACAGAGCTTGCCAAAATTGTGGCGCCAAAGATGAGGCAAAATCGTAGCACCAAAGATAAATCGCCAGACACGACAAGCATACAAAGCTTGCTAAAATTGTGGCACCAGGTAATTGCCAAAAAAATTTGGCGCTTCGTTAGTAGCATTCATCAATTAGGTTTGCATTTAATTTCAACATGTTGTGTTCCAGTAAAAGTGAGTTAATAGGGATAGAATAGTAACAAACACCCCACATTTACTTCACCTTGGTAACCTAAATCATGTCTAAAACGACTTCTTTTCTTGAACTGGAGGGAGTATTAAGATCTCTCCCACACACGGCAGGTAGGTGGGTCGCCTTGATAGGATGATAAGGGCATCTCCAATAGTTCTAGTTAGCAACTAACTAGAAAATTTTCACATCATTTATATAGTACACACTAAAGGTAGCATTCTAAAGAACTATCTATAAGGATAGCTATTTGATGCTTACATGCACACACAGAAAAGGACTATCATTTATAGAGGCTGCTTCGTTTTGTGTTATAGACTAGTTAGGGCATCTCCAATGGTTATAACTAGCAACTAACTATAAGATTTCCACATCATTTATATAGTACACACTAAAGCTAGCATTCTAAAGAACTATCTATAAGGATAGCTTTTTGATGCTTACATGCACACACAGAATTTATAGATGCTGCCTCGTTTGGCGTTATAGACTAATGCTTAAGGAAGAGCTGGCTCGGTTTTTTTTGCATACTCTCTTTCCTCCACATAGGATATATGCTGATGTGTACATGCATATAGCTAGCTGACTCAGACCATTGAAGATGCCCTAAGGAAGAGCTGGCTCGGTTTTTTTTTTGTATACTCTCTTTGTAGGACCGAAATGGCGACAGAGGGGGGGTGAATGTCGACTTTTAAAATCGCCCCCAAGAATATTCGCAAAAATCTCTACTCTCCGATGGCTATAAAAGCTATGAACGAGAAGAGATCATTGCTCACTCAAGCCGAAAACCAAACTGACAAGAGACTGAAATGGATCAAGAGAAAGAGACTGCAAAAACTGGCCACGGCAAGAAATCAACTGGAATTGCTACCACGGCAAAGAAAGTAGGCTACCACGGCAAGGTTTTTCGCTGATTTTGCTGCCACGGCGAACAGCAGAGAACACAAAATATTGCTACGGCAGACACGGCAAGAAACAGCAGCGAAAAGCTACCACGGCAAGGAAAGCGGGCTGCCACGGCAAAGAAATTAAACAAGAATGCTGCCACGGATTGCTGGAACCAGAAATTAAAACTCCCTCTCGGATGGCACAAGAAGGGAAAGCAAGAACTGCATGTGATTCTTTTACCCGAGACCTTTCAGAGAAAGGTGCTGCCCAGATGAGTACTACTTTGCAGAGATTTGTTTGAATACTTCTGCTGGCAGACCAAGAAAGAGCAAAAAAGAAAAGCTAAAAAGGTAAAGCTGCAATCAGCCAAAACCACATGAAGAAAAGCTTGCCCGAGAGCACAATTGAGAGCATGTTGGCGAAATAACCCAAGAAGAGCACCTGCTGCAGCTTGTCTGCGTGAGAAGAATAGATTGCTAGCTGCAATCAGAGCTATAAACACAACCTCTTTGGCCAAGAAATGAGTACTTTTCCAATCATTTAATGCTGGCCGAGAGTTCAAGCTAGAAAACAAGGAGAAGGAGCAAGAATGCTAACTAAAACTGAGAGAAGCTTTAACACTTAATGCTAAACAGAGATGAGATAACTTCAGCAAAAAGCTACTAGAAACAACAAGAAGGCCAAGAACAACTCAAGCACAAAGAGAACAAAAAGAAGTGCAAGAACTCATAATCAGCTCAACACAAGAAATCTTGAACATGACACGGGGACATACATGATTGATATAGAGTGTTTACATCTCAATCCATCCTCTCCCTCTCAATCCTCAAGAACACCAAGAGCTACACATGCTTCTTGGGAGGAACACACACATACACACATGGAGAGACCCAAATAAAACCCTAACTTTTACACTCACTCTCTCAAATTTCAGCACACCATCTTCCTCTCTATTTATGGCCTCCACTAATGGGTTCACCAAGTGCTTTACCCATTTAGCTTTTGCGCTTTACCCACAATCCACTTCCTTTAGTGCAGCTTTGCATTTTTACCGAAACGCCCCTCGCGCACCTTCCAGGAAGCTTCCTCATTCCTTGCCCTGCAAGCCACGCAGCTTCGCCGTCTTCGGCACACCTCGACCGTTCTGACCTCAGCGCCAACTGCGCCTAGTCCGGTCCACCGTGCCTCGCCACGACTCCACCTCGAGTCCACGTCGTCTTCGACACATCCCGACCGTTCTGACCTCAGCGCCACCTGCGCCTAGTCCGGTCCTCCGTGTCTCGCCACGACTCCGTCTCGATGTCCTGCAGCCACACAGACAAGAAACACGTCAAATAGCACCGCTCGATGCATGAAAGTGTAAATGGTATAAACACACCATGCTTACACACACTGAAGTCAAAACCTGTCGAATCATCGGAATAAGTATCCTAATCCCATACGACAGAGTCTGACCAAGTCCGACCGAGCCCGTTGCACCATGCAACGTCAAGGTCCAAACCATCCCAACCAAACTCGACTTACCTAAAGCGATGTCAATTACTCATCATAAACACGGGATGACCTCCACATGGTCTCTCACTCTTTCCTCCACATAGGATATATGCTGATGTGTACATACATAGCTAGCTAACTCAGACCATTGGAGATGCCCTAAGTACCATGTATATCCTGTTTATATTAGCTTCTAATAGCTGCTTTTTTTATAGTAAATAATTTTTCTACAGTATCTGCCTTTTAAATAGAGTGACTTTTAAAAGTGAGGTCTACTAGTTAATTGTAGTACACACTTTAGTGACTTCATTCACATCAGTCAAAATCGCACGTAGATTTCTCTCTCTGTATGGCTCTCTACAACTATTACTATTCATAAGCTAAAACCAAAAGCATTAGCAAAGCCAATATGAACAAATCTAAGATATATCAAATGATACATAGGAATTCTATCCATTTAATGGTACAAAACTAGCATCGTAGGCACCATAAGGTGCTGCTTATTTTGGCTTATTTTTCACTATTTGGCACTCTTTGTGCCTTATTTTGTATTGTAGCTACTAGTGGCTTTTTGGCATAATTAAATTTTAAAAAATTAAATGTGAAAAAATAGATTAGCCCATCACGGACAATACAAAAGAATAGGAAAAAAGAAAAGGAAAAAACCCCAACAAAGCCAGAAAAGATTTGGCCCCGGTCGTTTGGGCTTCAGCTTTTAGCTTCTAGTTTCTTAATTTCTTTTTTCTAACTTTTTGGCATTTTTAGGCTTTTTGCCTTTTTTTTCCCCGTATTCCTTTGCATTGCCTGTGATGGTCTAACATATTTTTTATTTTTAAATTTTTTAAATTTAATTATGCCAAAAAATCACTAGCAACTATAGTATAAAATAAGCTAACTGCAGTGCCAAACAGTGAAAAATAAGCCAAAATGAGTAGCACCTAAGAAACTAGAAGTTGAAGTCAAAAACTAAAACTGAAACCCAAATGAGCAGGGCTAAAGCTGCTCAAGATATAATAAATTCCACAATCGCCGATTCGCATTCATTCTCAGGTCCATTCAGTGATTAAGATTGCTAGTTCATTTCCTACAATCTCATTAGTATGGTATTCTACTATTTAGATTGAAAATACAGGTCACTATACTCACATGTGTACTTACATGATCAGTGTGTGTACCCTAGGGGTGTAAATGGAGCGGATATTTTCTGACCGTCTGTCCATCTGTTTTAATTCGAATATAATTCGGAGCAGATTTTTGGATATTCGAAAGTTTCGACGGATACGGAAACGGAGTTGGATATTTTTTGTCGGATACGGAAACTGATTCGGAAAAAGCATTATCCAACGGATATGGAACTATCCAGATATTTTTTCGGATAGGTACCGGATACGGAAACGGAGTCAGATACCTGGCCTTACCGGATACCGGATACGAAGGCCTTATGGAATCATTTGCTAAATGTAATGAAGTTAAATGAACTAGTGATGTACTTGACTTCTTGGCTATGGACAATTCGTACTTTTGAACCATGTGACATGTAGCTAGTTAGCTACTACTTGTTTAACTAGCCTCTATCATTTACTTGCAACTTTGCTAACTAGAATTTACTAGTTGTTTAACTTGTCCCTGTCATCATGTGAAATTTGATTTTGCGCATTATCCGATTAAATATTCGTGATCGAAATTAACCGTATTCGGAGCGGCATGTATTCACTCCGTATTCGTGACCGAGAATATACGCATTCGTATTCGTATTCGATACTATCCGTGTCCGACTCTGACTCTAACAAAAAAAATATGAAAAATAATACGGAATAAGTAATATCTGTCCGTATCCGTTTCCTTTGCACTTCTAGTGTACCCACTCAAAAGAATACGCCTGAATTACACAGAAGGGATGCTTGAGCTATATTTTATTGTAGACAAGTTTAGATATAATTTTGTTCGTACAGGAAGTTACTACCGATTCAAGGACGCGTAGATCTCCTACGAGTTCTCGAAAAAAAAGAAAGGACGACCGTTAAATTTTCGCTATTCAGTTAATGGAGTCAAACAAGTCAAGGTATCCCATCACAATAATATCATGTCTCTTTCACGGACATGACTTTTCAAGCCCATCCATTTCAGAATTCAGATCGTATGGATGTACAAATTGCACTTGCACGGATCTGTTCTTTTCCTCCGAAGTCGATCACTTTTAGTTTTTACTACAATATCTAACTTTCAAACGGAGTATTTTCTCAAAACGGGTCTACAAGTTAAACGATGTACACGTTAAAAGCCCAACATCTATACCATCCAAAATCACAAGTGAGTATCTATTTCTCCGTAATCTGTATCGTAAACAGTCAAAATTCAAAAATTTCAGCCAAAAGCCATAAGCCGCAGCCGTTGCCTTCACGGCGTTGCTTCTTTGTCACGTGTATTCTTTTTGATCGTGCTTTATCGTTTTTAGTTCTAATTTAAACTTTCATGCGAATAAATCAAAAGTCCATAAACTGATAAACTATTTTTAAAATATTATCTAAATAAATTATTTTGAAATAGTTACATAAAACCCGTTTTGTTGTTTGGCAGAGAAAAACATTCTAACGTTACGTTTGCTGGCTTCTGCTTGACACCTCGAGCTGTACCCTTCTCGCATTCTTAAATCTTAAGTTCGCCTGAACCGGAGCTAGTGCTGCACTAGTGCATGGATAATTGTTCAGTAACAACTAGTAATACGGTCATTTAGACCAGGTTTTGCCGGCCGTATAGCCTCACTGCTATTCTTGAACGGCCATCCTAAGCAGAATACAGTCCATGCATTTGGTAAGGGCAAAGGAAATCATGTACTGTACAGCCAGCCAGTGGTTGAGACTTGCAGCATGGGACTAGGTTCCAAAGAAATATGTGCCAAGATGCTAGAACTTCAGGTTAATTTGACCAGTAAAATGAACTAGTGTTGCTTATGAAGACATTCTATCAGAATACGCTTCGAAAGGAGGCAAACATTAGTATGGAATCTACCGAGTTTCAAGGTGAACCAACCGAAACCAATTGTTTCTAAGCCAAGTTACCAGCTATCAAGTTTCTTCGCAGCAGTGTCTTTAGTCTTTACGGGGCTGATTACAGAGGCAAACAACTAAGAATGATCTTAGGAACATTTCGCCTGAGACCACACATCCAGAAAAAATAACAGGGTGTTCAGACTTCTTGTACAACAAAGCAAACAATATTTGCAAGACCTTAGCAGCACTTACAAGAAAAGATATCAAGGGCGCTTTGCACTGTTGTTCAACAACGAATGAAACAAAGCTCATGATCCAGGATGACATTTCTTGCAAACGACATCAAAAGTAATCGATAAGACGTAAACTGCAGTAGCAAGTATGATTAACTATATAGACTACCATGTAACTGTACCAGAAGATATTAGCTACACCAACTGGCACTAAAGCTAGTTGGAACCAATCTTAGTGCAAGGCTGCAAGCCCTGAGACGATCATCGATATGCTGGTGCACCAGCAAGGAAGTAAAGGGAGGACACCGGCACACTGGGTACGTTGACCCTTGTAGAAACAGGCCTCTGAATGCTTTCAGAGTAAGCAAGTCTGGGATTCTCATGTGCAGTTGTCACGTAGGACAGATCCTGATCAGAGCTCATCCACGGGATCAGAGCGTGCGACAATGTCCCCTGGCAGCGCTCTATAATCTCTAGCAAGGAGTGGATCCCTGTTAGTCGCGTCACCTGCAGCTCTGGGAGCAGAACTGAAGTCCAAGAACTTCAAAATTCATCAAACATTCAAACATTTAAGCTATATATCATTTCAGAACAGATTGAAAAGACCTCTAGTAAATAACAATCTCAAACAGAAACATCAACCCACGGAACACTTACTGAACACAAAAAAACTAACAAAAAACCGACTAATAGAAATTAACAGCGCAACAGCACGTTACTAAAACAATCATCAGGACACCACGACAATATAGCATGCTCAGTTTTATGCCCTCAATAGTCAAGACATACAACTTTGCCTCAACTCACACCTTCAGATATTCACGACTAACAAATTTTGCTTTTTCGTTCCTGAATATTTTAATCTGTTGTACAACTAATTACCGAAAGTTATACAAATTCTAGAATTATGGTGGGCAAGTTTTGAGATGGAGGCTCTTCATAATATGCCACAATCCTAAGTTTGAGTTTCAAGATATGCCGCTCATGTCGCACTAACATATGGGGTCCTAAAATTCAACTTAGGTGTTGAATATCTTGAAAAATTCCAAATTGATGTGCCTTCTCGAAACAAGTATCAATGTGAAGTTGATGTGACTCGTCACGTGATCCCAAGTTGTCGTGCTGAATATTTCATCTTCATGATTGATAGTAGTTTCGCACCTCTACAGTTGTAGCGAGTTGAGAAGTCGTAAAATCTCAATTGGCCGCATCAATCATCCATCTAAATGATCCAAATTTGTTTTGCACCTTCATTCCGCTCCCACGTCAACAATTTTAGTTAATTAAAATGTTGTAGTGACCCAAGTGACATAATTTGCAAGTTTAAAAACCTACCAAGTTAATTTTCAAGTTTTGGTACCTAACTAGCACTTTTCACAAGTTTAGGAGCCTCCAGTGCAATTCTCTTTTTGAAAGTCACGCAAGATAATTTTTTAGGTTAAATTCATGTTAACATGAAGTTTATCAAGAAACCCGATTTTATTTGATTTTTGCCTCTTCGAGCGATTTCTTGATCCGAGGGCTTTTTATTTGATTTCTTCGGTGTTTTAACTTGCTGTGACATGCGAGAACACATCTAGACCCATTCTGGTTATTATCTACCTACTAGCAAGTTGTATTCACTGGTTTGGACTTTTGACTTGGTTTTGGTGAAACCTTCTAACAAACTGAAAAAGATCTGAACTTTTGTTATGATCTTTATAATCATTTATTGGAATAGGTTCACAATACTCTAGGAATAATCTCTACAAAATTTCATATCATTGGATCTACGGTTAAAAGTTCCATCAATTTTTGTTTTTAAAATCGTGCCGAAAATACTATTCACCCTGATTTGACTGTAGCAGCGGTAGTACCGTGATTACTGTAGTGGTAGTACCGTGGTTACTGTACCAATCGGTAGTACCACAATTACAACGATGGTAGTTTCGTTTTTGCTAATTTTTCGTAGGTTTTCAGTGTCTTGAATTGCTAATTTTTGTGGTTGCTTTTTATCATAATCTTCATGACTTGTAGCTATTGAAGTAAAAGATTAGTAAATATTCGGGGGGAAATTTTGAGGCACCATACACTTACTCTGTTGCCATCTTTGATCCTATAATATTTCACTTCTGATAGTCTATATGACAAGGGGCCAGTAGAAACAAGGCTACAACATCTACAAAGCAAAATGCTGCCATGCAGCAATTTTGTAAGTTGCAAGCAGCAACAGAGACTACATAAATCAGAGAATACTTGCATGTGTTGCTTCCTTTGCCTGGCAAAACCGCAAAACGAACAGCAGACCGGCACTTCTCTTCGGAGCTACGCAGCTTGAACCCGTTTCAGAAATCAGAGTCCGAAGTTGCAAAGCGTCAGGAACTCCATTTCGGTGTCGACGTATTTGGTCCAGAGACTCTTGTACTGGTTGAAGGCAACATCGAGCCATGGCTTCATGTTCCCGTTGAAGTGTATCACCGCTGCTCCCCGGATGTCCTCAGGCCTGATGTGCGGGTTGTACCCGAGGCCCATCACGTGCCACGACTTGTCGAGCGGCTTCGTGTTGCCGTAAAACGTCATGAGCCCGACTGGAAGAACAGACGCTTGATCCCAGAGCGTCCCGTTCTCATTCTGCCACAAAAAAACAGCGAAGAACGCAGGCACGGTAAGCCAAAAAAATCACGGGTAGAAATCATTTCAGCCGCACCAAGAACCGGGGCAAGCTCACCATTTCCATCAACTGGTGGAACTGCTCGGTGCATTGATCACGCCTCCACGCCTGGAGATCGAACACGTTGATGCCGTAGGACCACGCGCACGCGCGGGGGCTGAACCGCTCCTTCACGACGGGCTCCGAGAAGTTGAGGTATTTGCCGTACCGTCTGAACCCTCCGAAGCAGGTCTCCAAGGCGGCGTTCACCTTGCCGCCCAGGTCGACGCGCCACAGCCCGGCTAGGTCCCTCTGCACCACCACGTCGTCCTCCAGGAGCACCACCCTCCGCAGCGCCGGGAACATCTCTGGGAGGTAGAAACGGAGGTAGTCGAGCAGCGCCACGTCCCTGTTCCCGGCCTCGATTTGCCTGAGGACCGGAGAGGAGGAGGCGTTGAGGAAGGGGAAGTCCGAGACGGCGAGGAGTTGCACGTGCGTGCCGAGCGGCGGCGGGCGGCGCGCGAACCAGACTCGGAAGGCGGGGAGGTACATGGGCGCGGTGACCACGTGGAAGACGTGGCGCGAGGGCTCGGCGGCGGCGCGCGCGGCGGAGGCCACCACTACGGAGACGGCGAGCACGTTGTCGGAGAAGATGGCGTAGTGGTAGAGCGACGGGTCGGTGAACTGAGGTGGTGGGACGAGGGGGTCGTTGGGGATGGCGGAGGCATTGGCTAGGCGGGCCTCGAGGAGTCGCATGGCGAGGCAGTGGAGGGACTTGGGCGTGGAGCCCGCGGCGATGCGAGAGTTCAGCAGGCCCGCGCGGCGGGCGCGGAGGAGCTGCTGTCCGACGGCGAAGACGGTGTCGGAGAGCTTCTGGATCTTGGACTGGGTGTCGAACGCCTCCTTGGAGCCGGCGGCCAGGGCGCGCGCTCGCTTGACGTTGCCGCGGGTCTCCTTCTCCAATAGCGCGACGGTGGAGAGGGAGAGGCGGGAGGAGAGGGAGGAGAGGTGCGAGGAGATGGATAGGAAGGAGGCCGTCTGGGAGGCAGAGTCGGCGCTGAGGCGGCGCGCATGTGCCGCGTAGGCGGCGAGCACGGCCGCGTGGTCCTCGGCGTGGCGGCGGATGGCTGCCAGACGGGAGGGCGGGGAGTTGGGGGCGGAGGTGGTGGCGGTCGCGGACAAGAGGAAAGAAACGGAGGCAAGGAAGAGGAGCGTGATCAGCGCCGCGAGCGCCGCGCGGCGCGGCGCGGACGATCGGCCGCCTGCCATGGGCAACGCGAGAAGTAGGAATCGAAGCTCCGAGTCCGAGGGGACGACGAAATGGGCGCGCAATGCTTTTGCAACGCCGGTGGGTTTGGTTTAGAGGCCTCGGCCGGGGTTGTGTGGGGCCATGTGTCAGTGACTCGCAGGCTTCATAGTTGGGGTCTAACGGTTTCATGGGAGAAGGTGGACCGTGCCACTGACAGGTGGGTCTTTGATTTCCTGGTGCGATCGCCGATCGGATTTGGAGTGGATTCTGGCCGGTGTGTCCGGTTGGGCCGCACTTGGAGGATTAGTGAGTTGGGATAGCTGACTGATGAGGCGCCGGATGGCGACGGCCAACCTTTTCATACTGACAATGTGATGTAGGGTTATCCTGGCCCATTGTCAGCGTGTTTGGTTTAGATGCGTTGACGTTGTTCTGAGTAACCAAAGGGCATTAACCAGTGTGTTAGTAGGGCTAAAGAGAAAGCTAACGTACTAATAGTGGCTCTGGTTCAGTCGCACTAGCTTGGCTAGTGGTGCACGTTCAGGATTTTGCCTAACAAGGTTGGAGTCGCGCTTCCCTCTTGATCGTGTCAACTGACACAGTGGATCGTACAGGAGATGCACTTCATTGGTCCGGGCGTGGGCCCACCTTCAACACTCGGGCCTAGTCTAATTTGAAACAGACTTCGGCCCATTAGAACCACTAACCACTCGGGTTTTTAAATTTTTATTTATTTAGTTACTGTAATTTTTTATGGTTTATATATTTTTTATTTATTTAGTTACTGTAAATTTTTTTAATATAATTAAAATTTAAATATAAAAGATATACTGTTGATAATATAAGAGAATACGAAAAAAAGACAAAAAATAAAAAAACTGAAAAAAAAGAAAAAGATAAAATTAAAAAAATGAGAAGCTAAAAACTAAAAGCCAAAACATTAAGCCTAAATAAGCAGGGCGGCCGGTGCTCTTCCATAATCTGCCGCCCGCCGGATGAACATTCAGGCCCCAAATCTAGACGGAAATCGTAAAATATCCCGTCTGCTCCGTGGAGATCGCAGTTTCGTTACCAGCAAGGCGCTGTGAATGCCGGCCGGATATCAGCCGTTGCGCAGGATGGAAGGCCGCAGGATATCGCAGGCCGCGAGCAGGCAAGCGCCGCTTCGGCGCGCGCGCGACACTCGTTCGGCGAAATGCCCCAGCGGAACTGCCTCGCGCCGGTACGCCACGGGACAATCGCCGTTGCAGTGGATCGCACAGCGGGAGGCTTCGTAAGCTAAGCAGTCTGTACGCGAAAGCCCTACCAATTCGCAATTCAAGTCCTACGGCGCGCACGACGACCTCGATGTCACGCAAGTGAGCTTTTTCCCCCTCCTGTGTTACTATTGATTCTTCTACCTTTGAGTAGTTCTACACGAGGTACTTAGATACGTGCACCAACAACTCTCCATGTTATCAGAACTAGGAAAATGAACAAGTGGAGAGGATCAGAGGAAGTACTTCCTTACACACATATATAACACATTCTCCAGTACATGATGCAATGCAACTACGGACAAAACTGGAACTCAGTTACGCTTACACATGAGATGGCCACAACTGCTCCTAATTGCACAAAAAGGTAATTAGTTCCACAAATACATCCTACGTAGCAGCATATTACTTTCTAATTCTGTTAGCTTCACTGTTAACAGAACGAAATTCTAATACCTCTTCACACTAACAGTAATTCTAGCAGTTGGAGGTGGATACTAATGTCCACTGCACTCTAAAACCAAACCTAATTACTACAAACTAAGTATAGCACTTGGTCGACTGGTAATTCGTCGAGACCTCGTGCATGGGAGTGAGTCCCAAGGCAAGGTTGCCCACCAGTCATCAGAAAGTGTTCCTTGCAGGTTGAATGGGAAATTGATGGACCATGGAGCGCCATTGACATTGTTACCGATATCAGGCAAATCAACCATGCATCTTCTAATCATGTTCTTGTTGTTGCATTCCTGCGGTTGGGCAAACTCAATGTTTATGGGAGTTGATCTGTCCATGTTGGGGAGTATGATCGGTGATGCGTTCAGAACCATGGATGCAATGTCTACCCCAGCTGGAAGATCAAGCAGGATTGCTGAGAGGATACTCATGGCCTGATGCTCAGCACCTGGTGGGGGGAGAACTATGGATGCAGCTGGCCTGCTGCTGCTGCCAAGGATGTTGATTGTGTTCTGACAGGAGGGAATTACTGAAGGCAAGTGACCGCTGCCGGTGAACTGGATGGTGGAGACAACGTTGGTCATTGCGGGCGGTGTGTTCTCTGAGCTGTGTCGACTTCTTTGTGTGGTCTGCAAGACGGGAGGAGTGTAGGTTTCGTTTATGCTGGATGAGGGAGGAGAGACCCATGAGTGTGAGAGCTCTCTCTGAGCTGTGGCAATGGTTCTCTTGAAAATCCTGCAGATTGTCCAGCAATCCTGCTCATGAGGGAAAAAGGAAAAGAAGAAGAGTTGATCAGTGATTTTCTTGTGATAGGTAATTTATATCTTCTACTTTGACATAATACAGAGGGGAAAGATAGAAAGAAACTGCAGCTGTTGTACTAAAATGTACTATGAACCTTTGGATATTGCTAAGTATATATGCTAGGTCTTTTGCAGCTTATATTGCAAGTTATGTCTGTGTAATCTTTGGAAGACATCTATTGTTCAAGTCTATGCCTTAGCAGCAATGTTTTTAAAGGTTTACAGGGCATCCTACATAAGCTACATTTCAAGTTTACATGTTGAGTGAAAAGTTCAGAGCTGTTTTCTCACAGATATTGCAGCAATCAAGTTGCTTACGTTTGGTGGAATGGTCTTCTCCAGTGGCTTCTTCTGCGACAACAAAGGGACAGTGAGTGATGGCAGATGGAACTCATGCATCATCCAGTCAGTTTTGATGCCTTTGGCTGCTCTGCCCTTGTAAACGACAAGAGACTTCTTCAAGCCTATGCACTTGGTTCCATCAGTGGAGTAGATTGGCCTATCAGTTCCGGTGGCCTTCCAGAAGCCTGCTCCAGTCACCCTGTTCGGCCTTGTGCTGTTCCGGTACTTCCTATCTCTTGGACAGTAGAAATACCACTCCTTCTCTCTAGTACTTGCTAGGTCTTTATGGAGAAAATAAAATATTTTGTAAGTACTTGTAAGTAGAAATAAGTTTCCTGGTGTCTATTGTGTAACTCCATTTTAGAACCAAAGATCAGTGAACTTAGGCTTATGCTCTATTTGGTGCAATCAAGGCCTAGAAATTATACTGATAAAATGCACATGTATCATGCATGTAAAAGTAACCTTTTTATTTCCTGCAGGCCTGTTTAATCTGGAGAACCCAACTTTGGAACTTGTGAATCATTTATGCAGCCTTAACACTGATATACCACGCTTGTTTTTTAAACAAGTGATATACCACTGAAAGTCAAAGTGCAGTAAGCACCTATAAAAACTCGAAAGTTGGAATCATGTCATCACATATGTTATGTTTCTCGACATCACATAGGCTAAGGTGCATGCAACTAGTTAGTAGTTATTCCAAACCTGAGAATTACATGAAGACATTAAGCTTGTTATTATGGTAGAATTACATGAAGACATTAAGCTTGTTATTATGGTATACTTGCAACTTACCCTAAATATTTTATGAGGTTTAACCCTAAAACCAGTGAGTATTACAAAAAAGGTGGGAGAAAATACTATGCAGTAACTTTTTCTTATTTTCTGAACAAAACCTCAAAGAGATAAAACTTACTAAAAGATGCATGTAAAAAGTTCAGAGCTCTCTCTTCTCAAACGAGGGGGAAAGAAAAAGATTTACTAAGATACACTGTATCAGCAAGATGGATCATGCTCAATGCCAGTCATACAGAAAGAAGAATCATGTAGCAAAATATTTTTTATCTTAGAATAGAAAGGGTTCATACTTCATAGCTCTTTATTGATTTCTGCAGAGAAAAAAGGATAGTCGACAAGGGATTTATAGAAGCTTACTTGGAAGATCCCATGGATCATACTTGTAGATGTCCACCTGCCTAATGAGCTCAATGGGAAGAGACTTCTGCTGGATTTTCCTTTTAAGGTAGAACCTGACGAGTTCTTCATCTGTTGGATGAAACCTGAAGCCAGGTAACATAACTTCATCTTGCTTCTCTATGTCATCACTTCTGATCTCGTCCATATCTTTACCACAGTAAAACAAACTACTGGCCGGATGTCAAGTAGCTAGTTGAAGCAGTGTTCACCTACTTCTTGTTGTTAAGAACTTACCAAACCCTAATGGCTGATGTGTATAGTCAGACTTGACTGGATAGGCACTAGCTAAAGGATTTTGGTTTCTACTGATCACTGAAGATAGAAAAAAGAAGACTTTCTTCAACTCGACGTAAGATTGACATATAACAGCGACTTCCTTCAAACTTAAACAAGCTAGCTCTATGCATTGCCTGTTTCTTATCAACTAGGAGCTATATTCGGAACCAAAGCTAGCAAGAAAACTACGAGGGAACTTTGGCATGCTGTTACTTAAAAAGAAGCTCGGCTTAAGTTCCAGTCTTGCAGTTAGCTCTCTTGGGTGCTCCCTTTGTAGGGTTTTCCCTTCCTACTATCCGGCTTATCGTTGGCACCTTTGCAGTTGCACACACTCAAGAACAGTTCTTATAGCAGAATTTTAAAATCCTCACCCATTGTTGAACTCGTATAGCGGTATAGGTTACTTGAGGAGGATCTCAATGAGCTGTACAAATTCTGCAGTAGTTTTGGGATTAGCAATCTTTTGATTACATCCAGCTAATTAAGAAATTAATTAACTGTATAGTGCTTTGCATCTAATGGAGCTCACACATGTTTTATTGCGTGATCGTTTTGGCTTCAGCTTTTAGCTTCCGACTTATTTTTCACTATTCATAAATTTCGTCTTTTTCTGAACTTTTGGCTTTTTGTTGAGTTTTTTTGCCAGTTCTTTTTTTCCCGTATTTGTTTATATTATACGTAATGGGCTAACATATTTTTTTATATTTTTAAATTTTTTTAAATTTAATTATGCTAAATAAGCCTCTGTCAGCTACAGTGTTTTTTCAGCCAGCTACAGTGATTTTCAGCCATAAACCACAAAAAAAAAGCCCAAATGGCCTTCCGAGAGAATAATCTAGCTCACTAGATGGCTAGCTTATTACTTTTTTTTATTGTGGTTTCCTTGAGTTGTCTATGGGTAACTATGAGTAACAACTCCCAAGACATTAATAGACTTCCAAATTCCAAGTAAGTACAGTATTATATTGGAACACTAAGAGTCTAATTCCCTTTGACAACATCTATATTTTACATTTGTATCAACATATACCTTTCATCCTCTCCAGATCCAAAAACTCCTTTCAAATCATACCTTTCCCCTTCATTCCTATCCCTTTCCCTCTCACCTGTATAATTTCATTTTTAAGGAGAATTCTGCAACAGTAACAAAGATGGGTTTGAAAACATTGTAGAGAAAATTATTCATGTTATTTGCTCATTATTCTGCTCATGATTTGATCGAATTTAATATTAGGGGTATTCCTAGTTTGAAATAGCTACTGGCGGAAAATAGAAAAAAATTATACCATCAACATCTCTAATTTTTGGTTGCAAGGTATAATTTATGTAATTTTCCAAAGAAGAAAGACCTTTTATCAATTTCGTCTGCCACACTAATAATTTCCATTATATAATTAATATATCATCTCAGTTAGACTTTTCCGTAAAAAAGAAAAAGAAAAGGTAAAGCTCTAGCTAGTTATGCTGATGAACTTGTATTTCAATACTTCAAGAAAAACAAAGGTGGGAAATACTGATCACTTGTCTTATTAATACACGGTCCTCGTCCCTGGATTAGAGCTAAAACACATAGTCATATCTGGAAAAATTATTTATCTTTTTTTTTTTTTGGAAAGATGCTAATGTCCAAAACTATTGTAAGCTTGTGAATGGCCAAACTTGAGTTAAATCTACCTCAATTGTTATCTCTCTAGTCTCTATAGATGGTGACCTATTAGCTGCTGATGTGGTGTTAAGGCCAAGGGGTTTGTATGTGCAAGAGGTGTCTCTAGATTATAATTTCTCTCTCCTTATCGTGCAATGTGCTGCCAACCTAGGATTGCAAATTTGCCCTGTTAACCACCTTTGTCATGTAGGGATAATGTTTTGTATCCATTTGGTTGTCGCTACTCTGCAAGTCCTAAGTTCGCCTGTGTTTTGTGGGTGTAACAGCACGCCTCTCTTGAATATTTTACCTGTCCAGCCGATTCTAGTTTCAAGCAAAGGTTGATTGACAACCTTTAAATGTTTTGGTTTTATTTATGTCCTATGTATCCATAAAGATATTGCTGTTGTAAGGAATGTATTCTGACATGAAATTAATTCTATACATCTGATGTTTGGGGCTAGCCTGCTAGGCTCAAAGAAGCTGATCCAGATCAATTTTATACTCCTAAGATTTTGTATTGAAAAAGCAAGATACTACGATTCACTAGATGTAATACCACCAAAACGCAGAAGAGAACAGAAGTGAAGAATGAAAATAAGCCAAGGAAAAATAAAATGTTTTTGCCATCAGAATCTTTCGGCTTTATAATGCCAAATAAAAGTAGCGTTCACAGAGGTTCCTAGACCGTCTCCGGCCGGTCGGCACCATCTCGTATTTGAGTTTTCATCATCTGGCGGAAAATTTCATCCTTACATACCACAGTAGAAAACCCCTAAAGCACAGTGTAGAGTCTCTTGGACCAAATTGCCCTTAAGGAAAACAACCATATGAGAGAAGAATGAGAGTAGGGGGGAGTCAGCTAGAACATTTTACAAGACCAAGGCTCCCATATAAAAAGAAGGGTAAGCCAGCAAGCCAACATTTTTCTCAAGCCACAGTTCCATTTCACTTCCCTCAACCTTGAGCTCAACTAGAGAGCAAAGCCAGCGAAGGGGGAGAGGGGGCCATTCTCACTAGAGCTAGCATCAGAGAGTAGCTACACCCATCTCTTCCCCTATTCTTTTTCCCCATTGAACCAACTCCCACACAGTCATACCATTTGGGCGACACAAGGTAAGCCTCCATTCTTTCCTGACTCTTTTCCCTTGTCCATACTCCATAGTGCAACATAGCCACACAGCACCCCCAACACATCAGCGGCGAGCCCGTAGCACCATCGTACGCCCTTAGATGGAAGTGCATACTCCTCATCACATGCACCCCACCAAGTCCCATTGTGGTGGCCACCTTAGGCTTTCCCAGTAGTGTGTGACTAGATGCAAAGCAAGATGAAAATAGCAACTAGAAGAAAATGCATGGAGTAAGGGAGAGTAGTAAACCAAATCGACGGCTAGTAAAACCGGGTAGAGCCGAGGGGGTGGACAGTGAGAAATCATGGTGGTCGCCTGTAGAGGGGAGCCACCGGCAAAGAGGACGCAGACGGTGTACCCCTATGGCCGGCGCTAGTGGACCCTAGCCAAGGGTCGACCATGCCTGGCCGGCGGACGGCCATGGCGAGTAGCCAGAGCCAGCGGTGACGGCCAAGGGCGTGTGGGTGGTGGCGTCGGCACTACAGACGCCAAACTAGAGGGGAGGAGCGGTGTCAACCTCCCGATCGACTGTAGCTGTGGCTGGTGAGCCCGAGGGGGAGGGGGTAAGAAGCGGTGACGGGGCAGGCACTCAGCGCCAAAGTCCAGCGGCGCTCGGCGTGGCCACACCATTAGAGCCTGAGCCCGAGAGGTGGCGGTGGGAGCCCAAGCTATGGGTGGCGATGGAGCCGAGAGAGAGGGGGAGGTAGAAGGCGGAGCGGTGAGGGAAGGGCAGAGGAGTTAGCCGGTGGCGAGCTAAGGCTGGCGCACCCGAGCGCAGCCACACGCCTAGGGGGAGAAAGAGAGAGCAAGAGTGGGGATGGGAAGGGATAAGGCTGGGTAGAGAAGGAAAAAAAGAAAAGAAGGAAACAAAAAAGAGAGAAAAGAAAAGAAGAGAGGAGAAAAAAAATGGGGTTTTTGGTACCTACATGTCAGATCCTTAAACCCAGGTATTTTATGTCAGTGTCGGGTTTACGCATAGAAACGATGACGTCCATATGCGTGCACATATTACTACGATGTTTTGAGCAGGGTTAACTACTTGTTTAGGTGGAGGTCCTGAGTCGACACTGTCCGCTCGTCGCTCTACTCCGCTTGGTTAACAAGTAAGTGCATGTAGAATAGTGGATTATGGTGAATGAGTAGTGTTTTGTGTCTTCCATGCCATGTTTTACAGTACTTTTGATTATATATTAATCATACTCTGATGAGTGATACCTTATGGTTGAATGTTAACATTAAAGGAATGTTGCTTTATGCATTGTACTTGTATACAAGACATACTTCAGTAAGCATCCCACGACGGTGGGAAGATAAAAACCTACTCCGGTAGCCACCTCCAAAGATAGAGGTAGAGGGGTTTATCGATGGATGAGAACTCCAATATACTGGTATAAGCTACAGTGACAGATGCATCGTATTGCATAAAAACAGAACAGAACAGTGATATAGTTACAGATGCATTGCATTGTATAAAAGATGACAACATGGAAACAATTACAGAGATTGTGATGTATAGTTCACGGAAATGAAAATTATTAAATTGGTGTGTTAACGCCACTGTTTATCGTATGCTTGCTGAGTCTCCAAACTCATCCTTGCTTTATTTGTTTGTTTTTAGGTAATCGTTGAGGACGACATGCACAGGTAAGAGTAGCACATGAATAATGTCACTTATCAGCAGCACTTCATGTGACAACTTTTGTTAGTATGTTTAGACTCTACTAATATACTATTGTGGTTAGAGTCAAAATGATATGATGTATGTTAAGTCACTGTAATATGAATAAAGTAGTGTTCACTTAAAATTACTAGCAGTTGCTAAAAATGATAAAAGTATACAATAGAAGTAGCATTTTAATTCTAGAGGAGGGGCAAGATGTTACACTAGATCACTAGGTTACCATCATAATGACATGCCATCATACTTTCAACTACAAAATCCAGACCTGCCCATTCGTGCATGTGGTGCTGCGTTGCGTCATCAACAGAACTTCTACAGACATTGATGCGAAAATCCTGCATGGATCCAAGTGCAACCTTCTCATTCTTCTGTTGCAACCTGAAAGAAAAGTAAGAAAAAAAAATGCAACCCAAAATCCCATGTACCCAAGTTTTCCAAACCATGTCCTCCAAGCACAAAACAGAGTAAGAACCTTTGAATTAAATGATGGGGGAGGTCACTAATAAGGGTTTATAGAGGGTTTTAGGATCAAACCTGTGAGCTCAAATGCTAGAAAGTCGGTTTGAAGCCCACGCAGTTTTCTATTCAGATTTGAAAGTTCATTCATTCCTGTACTACGTGTTTTGCTTTAGTGCAAGTCCAATAATAGAGCCAAGTGTTTAGCTATAAGTAAAGTTATAAGCGCCAAGTTATAAAATAATTTGTCTACAAATTTTTTTTTATTATTATGTGGTACCATGTCCCACATTATCTTTCCTATTCCTCCTTACATATATTTATTATCTAGGCCCACCACTGCGTAGGCTCCCGTACCCAGCTTGTTGCTTGCATGAGAGCCAAGCTCTCATCTTTCTCCTCTCTTCTCTCCTCCACATCATCAAAAATGTTGACTAGCTTAGCTATAAGACCATTATTGTATTTGCTCTTATGCATGAACTGTTATGGTCCTCTTGTCAATAACTACTTCCTTACGGATGAAGTCGTCTGTATGCTAATTTTTTTAGACGTTTGTGTGCTAATTTAGTGCTATACACCCTTGTTTTACAGATTTGTAATGGCGTATTTTTGCTAATGGTATACTACATTAGTACGCTGATGACTTCAGTTATCTGCGAATTAGTGACTGACTGGTGGGCCAGACGCAGCAGCCTCTCTCTCCTCGATAGGTATGGGGCTTGTCTCTTGCTTGCTTGACCTCGATCGGGCTGCGCCACACGGCCAGCCACACCCACTCGTGTCGTCCGGCCTCCCGTCTGATATCATCGTATATTAGGACCGGGGGGGAGCGCCTCCAGCGTGCGCTACCACGTCAGCTTCTTTTCAAAAAGCCTTTCGGATTTTATAAAATTACGTTCAGATCCTCAGTTCTTGTAAAAAAACCCCTGTCACGTTTTTTTTCTGAAAACCTCCCTCCACGTCTCCAAAATTACGTACAGTTCCTTGTATTTCCATGAAGGCCCTCTTTTTACAGGATAGCACCCGCGGTTTTCTAAAAATACGTACATATTCTCATTTAATTACATACAGATCCTCATCATTCTCATGAAGCCTCCTTCTTTTGCTGGACAACACCCCGCATTTTCCTGAAATTACATACAGGTCCTCATTTTTTTTGCGAAAAAGGCCTTCGGTTTTCTCGAAATTACGGATGTGTCCTCGATTTTTGTAGAAAAACTTCCCGCGAATTATCGCCTCTTTTACTTCGGTCCATATGATAGCTAGCGTGGTGTGGCGCCGCGCTTACACTACTAGTTAGTACTACTGCTCGGGGGAGTCAAACCCTTTCGATTCAAGTTTTCTTCTTCTCATGCCCTTTGTTATGCGTGGCCCTGTAATAAGTTTGTTAGTATTCAAGATCCCATGTTTCCAGGGTGCAGACCCCAAATTTAGGATGGGTTCTTTATAGTTTATACATGGCTTATGTTTATACTATCTATAGTAATTAGCTTTTAAACAGTGCGGTTTTTGAAGGCGAAATCAATAAGATATGCTTTTGCATGGCTAATCGATGTGCTTAGGCCGTGTTTGTGCGTGCATACTCGCTGCCAACCGCGTGGTACATCGAGCTTGGTGAAACAAATCAAAAATTTGTAACATTTTAAATTTTCTTGATGTTGTAGGGGTGGCCCAATCCCTCGTGACTGGGCTGTGCAACTAGCCCAACATGTAATAGGCCCAATAGCGTAGAAGAATATACCAGTGTAAATATACCAATGTACCCCCATCCTTTGTAAATTCTAAGGGGTAGAATGGAGATTTCCCATTCTACCCCACTTGTATATATAAACCCCCAGGAGGGGCGAAGGGGGACATCCTCTCATTCTCACCAATACTCCCACAGGCTTGCTCTCCTCTTCCTCTCCTACCGATCCCCCTCTTTTCCTGTTTAGCCTGTAGCTACGACAGATGGCGCCGTCCGTGGGGACGACTAGAAGTTACGCGTGGGAGAGATTTCTCCAGTATTCAACAAAAGCAGCAGCTATGGGGATCCTTCTTGCTCCACGGGAGCATCTCGCCGAGCCACGGCGACAGATAAGTGCAGTGTCGAATAGATCTAATTGAATCACCCTGTATTGAATAGATCTGTTATCTCTGCTCCCCTGGAAGTACTCATGCAAGGAAGCGATCTCTTGGATGACTGGGCGACGAGATCCTCCTGGCCGGGGCGGTGCGCCGTTGGGATCAGTTCCACCGCGCTTCGCCATGACACCGCCATGCGCGCGCCGCTGCCGACCTTCGGCCTCCGCGCAACTCCGCGGGTATTTGCCCATGCGTGCGCAGCGCAGACTCCGCATGCGTGCCATCCATGCAGCACCGGCTCCGCGTGTATCCGTCCAGGCACCCTCGCTCCGTTGCTCCGGCCTCCGCGCCTGGCTGGGCCCCATGCGGAGGAGACCTTCACGCCGTCAGCCTCGCGCGCACTTGCTAAAGCCGAAGTGGCTGCGTGAGAGAGCCAAAGCGCAAGTTGCAGGGCTCATGCAGTGCGGGAGCATGCGTCACGGGACCTCTCTCAAGCATGTGCCTTCGCTTGCCTCCGCGGCGCCGAAGACTGGCTTCGGCCCCCGAGGACTCCACGCGGACGAGGACCTCCTTGGCAGCGGGCTCCGCACATATGAAGTGGGCTGCGGCCTCCTCCGCACTCGTCCGGGATGACAGCGGCGTCCACGCCCGTGAAGTATCCATCCTGCATGAGCTTTACGTATCCATCCTTCATAGCGCATACGTATTGAAATATCCATGTACGCATGTGCCCTCCATCCATCCATGCACACACGGGGTGATGCCTCATGCATGCACGTAGGGCTCATGCAGGCATGGCGCGGCTGCATACATTAGCCTTGCACGTAAACAGCAACTGCAGGTACTAGTGCGAGGGTAGTGCTTGCAAGCGCATAGCGTTATTTTATGTGTCTCGCTCTGGAGTAGCGGCCGGCGGTGCGCGGATCAAATACCACATAGATGCAGCTACACATGAAACGACTGCTTACTGTATTTATTGGCACGGATTGCTACTAACTGGTATCCGTCGCAGATGTATATATAATTGTATGCGCGTTTGGAGCAGTCCGCGGATTTGCTGGTGCCGTGGGGGACGTCGACGCCGCTCTCGGCGGGGACGCCGGCCATGCCGCTCGCCTGTTCGTGATGATGGCAGTAGCCTCCCTCAACCTCGACCTCGCAGCCGCGGCGTCGACCTCGCCTCCGCGTGGCTCAGCATGGACTTCGCAGCTGCGGTGTCGACCTCGCCTCCGCGTGCCTCCGCACGGACCTCGCAGCCGCGGCGTCGACCTCGCCTCCGCGTGGCTCAGCACGGACCTCGCAGCCGCGGCGTCGACCTCGCCTCCGCGTGCCTCCGCACGGACCTCGCAGCCGCGGCGTCGACCTCGCCTCCGCGTGGCTCAGCACGGACCTCGCAGCTGCGGCGTCGACCTCGCCTCCGCGTGCCTCCGCACGGACCTCGCAGCCGCGGCGTCGACCTCGCCTCCGCGTGGCTCAGCACGGACCTCGCAGCTGCGGCGTCGACCTCGCCTCCGCGTGCCTCCGCACGGACCAGGCAGCCGCGGCGTCGACCTCGCCTCCGCGTGGCCCAGCACGGACCTCGCAGCTGCGGCGTCGACCTCGCCTCCGCGTGCCTCCGCACGGACCTCGCAGCCGCGGCGTCGACCACGCCTCCGCGTGGCTCAGCATGGACTTTGCAGCTGCGGTGTCGACCTCGCCTCCGTGTGCCTCCGCACGGACCTCGCAGCCGCGGCGTCGACCTCGCCTCCGCGTGGCTCAGCACGGACCTCGCAGCTGGGGCGTCGACCTCGCCTCCGCGTGCCTCCGCACGGACCTCGCAGCCGCGGCGTCGACCTCGCCTCCGCGTGGCACAGCATGGACTTCAGAGCAGCGGCGTCGATCTCACTCGGAACGGGTACTCACGACCATCCTCGGCGACGACGGCGGCTGACTGCAACGCTGCGCTCCTGGGATGGCCTTATCTCCAGGATGTATGTGAAGCAGCCATCTATATGTGCATGCACGTGCAGCTCTTGAGAGGGCCTAGTCTCGGGCGCAGAACACGTCTTACCCTGCCACAACCCCTGCATGACGCACGCCGTGGTGTCGAGCTCAATCAACATCATCATCGCCCAGCTCTCCGCCGTCATCAAGTCCTGCGCCTCGTCGGTGGGGTTCGAGGAGGCGTCTCCGCCCATGTACGCGCCGGAGTCTTCGCCAAGCCGCCATGCTGCGCCTTCGCATCTACACGTCGCCTCCACGAGCTGGACTTCGCATCGCTATCGAGTTCTCCGGAGTCTTCGCCGAGCCCCTGGGGTCTCCGCCAATGTCTTCGGAGTCTTCGCCGCGACCGGAGTGGTCTTCGCCGAGCGGTCCGCGGGCTTTAGCGCCTCCGTTGTGGGAACTATGTCTACGGATTATAAATTAAGACGTAGCGTTGAGCTCAGCTTTCGCACGCACCAGTCTACGGACTTTAAATAAGACGTAGCGTTGAGCTCAGCTTCCGCACGCACGAGTCTACGGACTATAAATAAGACGTAGCGTTGAGCTCAGCTTCCGCACGCACTCTACGGAGTATAAATAAGACGCAGCGGGGGACGCCTCCGCGCGCACTCTACGGAGTATAAATTAAGACGTAGCGTCGAGGTACGCCTCCGCACGCACCAGTCTACGGACTATAAATTAAGACGTAGCGTTGAGCTCAGTTTCCGCACTCACCAGTCTACGGACTTTAAATAAGACGTAGCGTTGAGCTCAGCTTCCGCACGCGCGAGTCTACGGACTATAAATAAGGCGTAACGTTGAGCTCGGCTTCCGCACGCGCGGTCTACGGACTTTAAATAAGGCGTAGCGTCGAGTGCGCCCGCACGCGCGAGTCTCACGGACTATAAATTAAGGCGTTGCGTCGAGTGCGCCTCGCACGCACGATCTCACGGACTTTAAATAAGGCGTGGCGTTGAGCTCGGCTTCGCGCGCGCGAGTCTATGGACTATAAATTAAGGCGTAGCGTTGAACTCAGCTTCGCACGCACGGTCTACGGACTTTAAATAAGATGTAGCGTTGAGCTCGGCTTCCGCACGCGCGAGTCTACGGACTATAAATAAGACGTAGCGTTGAGCTCAGCTTCCGCACGCACTCTATGGAGTATAAATAAGACGCAGCGGGGGCGCCTCCGCGCGCACTCTACGGAGTATAAATTAAGGCGTGGCGTCGAGGTGCGCTCCGCACGCACCGTCTACGGACTTTAAATAAGGCGTAGCGTTGAGCTCGGCTTCGCGCGCGAGTCTCACGGACTATAAATTAAGGCGTAGCGTTGAGCTCGGCTTCCGCGACGCGCGTCTACGGACTTTAAATAAGGCGTGGCGTTGAGCTCAACTTCGCGCGCGCGAGTCTACGGACTATAAATTAAGGCGTAGCGTTGAGCTCAGCTTCCGCACGCGCGATCTACGGACTTTAAATAAGGCGTAGCGTTGAGCTCGGCTTAAAATGCGCGTGAGTCTACGGACTATAAATTAGGCGTAGCGTTGAGCTCGGCTTCCGCACGCACCAGTCTACGGACTTTAAATAAGACGTAGCGTCGAGATACGCCTCCGCACGCGCGAGTCTACGGACTATAAATTAAGACGTTGTGTCGAGGTACGCTTCCGCACGCACCAGTCTACGGACTTTAAATAAGACGTAGCGTCGAGCTCAGCTTCCGCACGCGCGAGTCTACGGGCTATAAATTAAGACGTAGCGTCGAGGTACGCCTCCGCACGCACCAGACTACGGACTTTAAATAAGACGTAGCGTCGAGGTCCGCCTCCGCACGCGACAGTCTACGGTCTATAAATAAGATGTAGCGTCGAGGCCCACCTCCTCACGCGCCAGTCTACGGACTCTAAATAGCGTCGCGGTCCGCCTCCGCACGCACTCTACGGAGTATAAATAGACGTGGTTGAAGTTCCCACGCACTCTGCAGAGTATAAAAAATTACTACATGGCTGAGACACCAGGGAGTGCCTCGCTTTCAGCGGCGCACCATTTGGGTATCGCACCCTCGCGCGCGTTCCACTAGGGAGTGCACCGCCCCTCTTTTTGAAGGTAGGGGAACGACGGTCTCGCCTCCCTGCCTCCGCGCGCGTAGCGCCCTCGGCCGCAAGCGTCCGCTCTTCGCGGGCACTCTTTTTGAAGGTAGGGGAACGGCGGTCTCACCTCCCTGCCTCCGCGCGCGTAGCGCCCTCGGCCTACGCCAGCGCGCGCCCTTCGCGGGCACTCTTTTGAAGGTAGAGGAAGCGGTCTCGCCTCCACGCCTCCGCGCGCGTAGCGCCTCGGCCTACGCGCAGCGCCCGCTCTTCGCGGGCACTCTTTTGAAGGTAGGGGCGGCGGTCTCGCCTCGCCTCCGCGCGTAGCGCCTCGGCCTACGCCGCAGCGCCCGCGCCGCGGGCACTCTTTGAAGGTAGAGGAACGCGGTCTCGCCTCCTTGCCTCGCGTGTGTGGTGCCTCGGCCTCGCCGCAGCGCCCGCCCTTCGCGGGCACTCTTTGAAGGTAGGGGCGGCGGTCTCGCCTCCTTGCCTCCGCGTGCGTGGTGCCCTCGGCCTCGCCGTGAGGCCCGCTCTTCGCGGGCACTCTTTTGAAGGTAGAGGCGGCGGTCTCGCCTCCGCCTCCGCGCGCGCGCGCCTCGGCCTACGCCGCAGCGCCCGCTCTTCGTGGGCACTCTTTTTGAAGGTAGAGGCGGCGGTCTCGCCTCTCGGCCTCGCATGCGTGGTGCCCTCGGCCTACGCCGCAGCGCCCGCCCGCCGCGGGCACTCTTTTGAAGGTAGAGGGAGCGGTCTCGCCTCGCCTCGCGCGCGCAGCGCCCTCGGCCTACGCGCAGCGCCCGCTCTTCGCGGGCACTCTTTTGAAGGTAGAGGCGCGGTCTTGCCTCCTTGCCTCTGCGTGCGTGGTGCCCTCGGCCTACGCCGCAGCGCCGCTCTTCGCGAGCACTCTTTTTGAAGGTAGAGGCAGCGGTGTCGGCACGTCTTGGCGCTCGACTCCGCCGTCGCCTCGTAGGCATCGCCTCGGCGGGGCGGCACGTCTTGGCGCTTCGGCGACACGTCTTGGCGCTCGACTCCGCCGTCGCCTCGTAGGCATCGCCTCGGCGGGGCGGCGTCTTGGCGCTTCGGCAGCGCGTCTTGGCGCTCGGCGGCATGTCTTGGTGCCCGACTCCGCCGTCGCCTCGTGGCGTCGCCTCGGCGGGCGGCACGTCTTGGCGCTCGACTCGCCGTCGCCTCGTAGGCATCGCCTCGGCGGGGCGGCACGCGTCGGCGGCGCGGCGCGTCTTCGGCGCTCGACTACGCCGTCGCCTCGTAAACATCGCCTCGGCGGGGCGACACGTCTTCGGCGCTCGACTCCGCCGTCCGCCTCGTAGGCATCGCCTCGGCAGGACGGCACGTCGGCGGCACGGCACGTCTTCGGCGCTCGAGGGCACGTCTTCGGCGCTCGACTCCGCCGTCCGCCTCGTAGGCATCGTCTCGGTAGGACGGCACGTCAGCGGCACGGCACGTCTTCGGCGCCCGACTCCGCCGTCCGCCTCGTAGGCATCGCCTCGGCGGGACGGCATGTCTTCGGCGCTCGACTCCACCGTCCGCCTCGTAGGCATCGCCTCGGCGGGACGGCACGTCGGCGGCACTCGACTACGCCGTCCGCCTCGTAGGCGTCGCCTCGGCGGGGCGGCGCGGCCGGCGCTCGGCGGCGCCGGCGCCGCGGATTTCTTCATAGGCATTGCCTGGGGGTGCGAGCTACGGTTGCATCGGCACCCGCGCTTGCTTTGTCGTGGAGCGGGGTGGGGTGGTTGATCGCGTCGGCCGCCCATCGGGACCTCGCCGCTTCTTTGTCGAGAATCTTGTTGTAGGGGTGGCCCAACCCCCCGTGACTGGGCTGTGCAACTAGCCCAACATGTAATAGGCACAATAGTGTAGAAGAATATACCAGTGTAAATATACCAATGTACTCCCATCCTTTGTAAATTCTAAGGGGTAGAATAGGGATTTCCCATTCTACCCCACTTGTATATATAAACCCCCAGGAGGGGCAAAGGGGGACATCCTCTCATTCTCACCAATACTCCCACAGGCTTGCTCTCCTCTTCCTCTCCTACCGATCCCCCTCTCTTCCTGTTTAGCCTGTAGCTACGACACTTGAATTTCGTCCAAATATTAAAAATTGCCCAGTTTGAAAGTTCTTCAGCCATTTGCGCTTTCCCTATTTGATTTCCTGCCTCTCTTAGCCTTTGGCGCCAATTAGGAACCCATTTTCACCTCTGTTCCTTCCGGCCACTTGCCCATTTTCGTTCATCGCTGTCACGTGGAGGCGCTCGCTACTGTCGCTCTTGTAAACCACCATACACCCCTCTACTGCACACTAACACCCACATTCAAAATTGTCGCCTCACTCCCGCCACACGCCATGGCCACCTTAGTCGCTCCACCACCACCGCAAACCAGAGCACTTCCTCGTCGCCGTGCTCTGTCAATGAGCAAAGTAAGCCAGACCTCGGTGGGCCACGTGCACAAAGTCAAGCTAGACCGATCAGCCCAAAAACAGAGAAAGCCACAGGCCAAGCCTAAAACCAGAGCCCAACACTGTAGCGACACGGTTCACAAGACCCGATCTACTCCACTCAGATTGTACCCATTACTATACATGACCCGCTAATGTTCTCAACCCGATCCACAATGAATAGTTAAAACCATTACCGTCCACCAAAACCCATTAGACATATATATACCCATCTTGACTATTTTGATCTCGTGAAGCACATTTTAAACTCCGTTTAGCCTAAATAAACTCCGATAAAGCCCTAGCCAACCCAATACTATTTTGAACCCAAGCCCAATACTATTGAAACTTGTTACTATTTACAGAAAGCCTGTTAACACATATATAACTATTTTGACCATCTCAGGCCCATCTAGCCCATTTTCAACTCCATGCAGCCAAAACAAGCACCATATAAACCCTATTCATCCAAACCTATTTTCTTTATATCTTTTTTGATTATTTTATTACATTTTATTCCTACCTTGCATCCTGCAAAGCTAAAATTTATTTGTATTCATTTTCTATGCTAGTATCTGGATTCAACAAGTTGGTTAACGGAAGAGCTACATGAGCAATTAAAATAGTTGGTTTCAAACCTGAAGCCTGCTGAGAAGTGATCAATGACCTTGGATAAAGAGCTAAGCCCTTATAATTAATCATATTAAACCTATTTTCTAAATGCAATATTTTGCTTTCAAATACAAGTGCATGCTTGCCATTGTTGTTTATGCAGATTGCCTAGCTACACCATACAGTTAACACCTCTTATTTCCCTTCTTTGACAATACATTTCCCTTGTCACCATAGTATACTCATAATAATAATAACGTCAGATTATGGTTGTGTTTAGATATGCTCTAGTAGTAAAGTCAAATACAACACAACTATTATCAACAGAATCTTAAAACATGATAAAGGAATGGTAACATGGGTTACCACAGGAAACAGGGAATGTTTTATAAAATGATAAAGACTCAGGCGAGTGGTTGGTATGGAACTAGTGCAGGGATGGCACCAGGTTTGGATATGCTGGTTTGTCTCGCCTAAGACGATTAAGCACCGAATCTTGTCTCACCTAAGACGATTAAGGACCGAATCTTGTCTCACCTAAGACGATTAAGGACCGAATCCGCATGCACTCATTTCTACACCTAACCATGCAACCACAAGTCTAATATGGGATGAACCTAGCTAACTAATTTACTTAGTTTTAGTGTGGATTTCTGTGCCATTGTAACAAAGTTAGAAATAGCCCATGGGGTTAATTTGCCTAGGTAAAATATGATGAGAGTGAACCTAAAGGGGTCACTACCCTTATATGGAGTGTGCGCTTGACCGATGAGGGAGAGACTCCCTAACAACAAAGGTTCCTTAGCGCTGAGGGTTAAATCTCCGGAGTGGAGGAAAGCATCGAAACTAAGCATTATAAATGCATTGTTATAATTTCTCAGTCGCACGCCTACAGAAGCGTGTAATGACTAATATTATGAGATAATCATATCTTATTGGTAAAGTTGTACAACCTCTGTAGAATGTTATAATCTATTCGAATAGTTGTGCCCCGGGCTATGGACAAAGTATGAAAATACCACAGTGTGTGGTTTTTATAAAATGGTTACTGGTTGATGGTGCTTATGTACATGATATGGTGGTACAGAAATGGAAATTGAATGGTATCCATGGACTGGACATAGTAATTGTGAGGAGAGTTGCTCCCACAAAGTTAATTGAAATAGGGCATTTTGATTTCAATTAAAAATGACTAAGTCATAGATTTGAAAACTAGCTATAATATGTTATTTGGCAAATTGGCTTCATAGTAAAGAAACATAATTCTATCCTTCGGTTAAGCTTTGCATATAGATAATAGCCCTATAAATGCACTCTACTATAGGATTTGCTGAGTACCTAGTGTACTTAATCTTGTTTCATTTTCATCAGAGCAGTTACCAGAAAAAGAAAGGATGCTTTAAGCTTTCATGTTAGGATTACGACCGTACTCAAGCGTTCTTGTAGGGATTTATTTGATTCTTCTGAATGTAAGTTAAGTTTTGGTTTTAGACGCTTGTAAAGTTTCTAAAGATGACCGTTAGGTCATATTTTAATCAAACTAATCTTTTTTAAATGATCGTGAGCAAATATGATATTTTTTCTATCCGCAACTAAATTGCTAGGCTGTTGTGGATAGTCGAGGGATCTGTTCCTAAAAATAGGGTGTTACACTTGCACATCGCCTGTTGCTCCCGTGCACGTGTGGTATGGGACAGTGGTTCCTGGGGCCCAATAAACTTAGCGTTTTAGGCAAAGTTCAGCACTGGAAAGTGCTTCAAAACTGCTACAGTTTAAGGCGCGAACCACCCTTTTTTAGTATGAATCAATCATAAGTATCTATCTATATAACTAGTTATGTTCATCAAGAAATGCTGAGCTTGGCCAGAGTGCAGGCCTAAATGCATTTCTTGGTTGAATATTGCCCGTTAGAAACGAGAAATTTTGATATTTGACACTGAATATGTGCGCCTCTCAACTTTTAACCCCCAATTTGAACGCCTTTGGAAATTTAACCCTGTCACTGCGAATTCTTTTGATTCAAGAGATTCTCCTCATTTTCTCTCCTTTTCTATTTTGACACTTGTCACTGCGAAAATGGAGAGAATCCCTTGAATCAAAAGAATTCGCATTGACAGGGTTAAATTTTCAAAGGCGTGCGAATTGGGGGTTAAAAGTTGAGAGGCGCACGTATTCAGTGTCAAATATCGAAATTTCTCGTTAGAAACAGACAACAAAATGAGTTTGCAGGACAAACTGATTGGGTTGGATGATTAGGTATGGTCGTTTCAGGATTTCAGCATCAAGTTTGTCGCTTGTTTGTTCAAGTCTTTGACTCTAATACTCCATGACTTGTCTAGGATTAGTACATTTGTATGTGTCAAACGTGAAACATCAAGTCATGCTACGCTCTCCGATTCTCAAACCGAGAAAACCAAAACAACGATGAGTAATTCTTACTCCACACTCGTTATCAAGAACGACGCGACGGAAACACGGAGTGGAAATAAACTTGCATCGGCTAGGAGCGATGTGAGGAAGAAAAAGAATAGTGATCACAGAATGAGAGACCATGTGGTCGTGTCTCCATGAGAGTGATGAGTAATTGACAAGGGTTTAGGTCAGTCGAGTTTGGTTTGAGTAGTTCAGAGTCGAGTCGTTGCGTGGCGCAATCGGGCTCGGTCGGACTTTGGTCAAACTTGGTCATTTGGGCTTAGGATGTATATTCTAATGTTTGACGAGTTTGGACTTGCGTGGTAAGTGTGATGGTATTTACGCTTTCATGTGTCGGCGGTGCTATTTGGCGTGTTTTCTTGTGCGTGTGACCGCGGGACATCGGGTGGAGTCGTGGCAAGACACGTGGACGGACTAGCGCGGTGGCGCCGAGGTCGAAGCGGTCGGGATGTGTCAAGACGACGAGACTCGAGGTGGTTGCGGCGCGCGAGGCAAGGAGCGCGGAAGCTTCTGGAAGGTGCGGGAGGCGATCGGGAAATTCGCGAGGTGCACATGCGGGAGCGGGCGCCGTTGGATTTAGCAGGCGTAACGGGGCGGAGACCCGTTAGCCAAGGCTATAAATAGGATTGAGGGGCTGCATGCCCACTTGAACACTTGGAGGAGAATTAGGGTTTGCTAGAGTCAAAAGAGGCTTTGAGAGTTTGTTTTTGGCTTTAGGCTTTAGTAGTTGAGAGTGGGTGGAGAAGGCAGAGGGTTGTTCTGTCCTCCATCGATGGTTTCTATGTGAGCTCCTGTGTGTTCCCCCAAGAATGTAGAGAGAGTAAGCTTGAGTTCTTGGCTTGGGTAGAGGGAGATGAGTTGATCTTCATGTAATCATTCCTCTGGTTCTAATGTCCATGCGTATCGGGATTCCTCTGGCTTCAATGAATGAAAATCTGAGTTTGTCCCCTGTATCGTAGCTTCTATTCTTCATTTCTTCATTTCTTGGATTTCTTGAGTTTTTGAATCTCTTGTTGTTTGTTGCTCGGGAGTGCCAAAATGGGTTGCTCTGTGATGGGATAGTGCCTCAAGGTCATTTGATCGATTTCCCAAAGAGCCAACCGCTTTGAATCTCGATTTCATTTTTAGCCTCCCCTGTTCTTCATTCCAGTTTCTAGGGTTTTGAGTAATCTCTTGATTCCCTTCATGGTTTGAGTTGATTTTTGGTCTGAGCAATCCTTTTGCTATTGCTAATATATTTGCAAAATCTTATTAGCAAAGGATTTGAATCCATGAAGTATTTTGAGTTTTTGGATCTCTCTCTGTATTTTCAGTTGCAACTCTAGGGTTTTGGTGGAATCTGTGATTCCCTCTGTGAAATCTCTTGAAATTTGGCTTGTAGAGGCTCTTGTCTATTGCCAATATTTCTGCAAAGTTTCAGCTCCAAAGGATCAAGGATGAAGAACTAATTTAAGTTTTAGTTCAGCTCTTTGTAATTTTCAGATTCAGGCTCAAATCTGAAATTACTTGTCATAAGGTGTTTTATCTTGGTGCTTATGGTCCCTCTATCTATTCAAGTTGTTTCTCTGCTGCTTTGGGCCATTTTATCTCTCTGGAAGTTTTTAATTTCCTTGCAGTTGCCCCATTTCTGAAGTTACAATCGAGTGTCTGAAAATCGGGTTTCAGGCCATTTTCGAATGCAGTAAAAATTCTTTGCCAATCCTTGCCGTGGCGAACTTTGGCGCTTGTTCTCTGCCGTGGTAGACTCTGGCAGCTTCTTCTCTGCCGTGGCGAACCTCTCTCAGCCCAGACTATTTTATTCTTTGCGATCCGCAGATACTCTTCTTGCCGTGGGAAATTTGAAGTGCTTTACGATGCCGTGGCAGCCATGGTAGCTATTTTCCTTGCCATGGCAGCGATGTCTGCTAGTTTTCTTGCCGTGTCTGCAGTGTTGTGTCGTGGTAATATGTGACTGCAATTTCTCTGCCGTGGTAGCCGTGGCGGTCGATTTGCTTGCCGTGGCAGCCGATTCCAGTTGATTTCTCGCGTGCCCAGTTTCTGCAGTCTCAGCATTTCTTGCTGTGGTAACATATGGCAGCATATCTTGCCGTGGTAACATTTTGAGTGTGATTTCTTTGCCGTGGCAAGATTACGAGCCGTTTTCTTGCCGTGATGCAGTCTCTTGCCGTCTCCCTTTTGAGCTCAGTTCTCTTGTTTTCATTAGCGCTCGGTTCTTGTCAACTTCATAGCTTCTCATAGCTCTAGGAGTTGAGTTTTTTGTGAGTACTTGTGCGGGGTTAATTTTAAAAGTCGACATTCACCCCCTCTGTCGCCATTTCGGTCCTTCAATTGGTATCAGAGCCGGTTAGCTCTTTTCAATAGATCTTAACCGGTCTCAAGAGCCATGGCGACGGACAAGTACTCGACCAAGCCGCCGTTTTGATGGCATCGATTACCCTACGGAAGAGCCGAATGGAGACATACATCCGGGCTCGACGTTATCCGCGCAAGGTCAAGGTCCGGTTTGTTGTTCTGCCGATGAGAACATCAATGCTGGGAATATGCATGATGTTGAGGCAAACGCTAAGGCAAGGAACATCATTATCCGTGGCTTGAGTCGTAGCGAGTTCGATCGCATCTCCCACTGTCGTCCGCCTACGATATCGGGTGACCCTCGGCGCATATCATGAGGGCACCACCAGATCAAGACGGTTCGACAGGACGATTCAGCGAGAATACAACAAATTCGAGATGCTTGCGGTGAGTCCTCGATGAGTGCTTGCGCGTTTCCATAAGATCTTGAGCAACCTCGGCGGTCGGTCTCACATACCCGACTCGGACAACGCTCGTCGGATGCTCGCGGCACTCGATCTGCGCGTGTGGGAGATGAAAGTGACCACCATCAAAGACACCACAGACCTCTCGACCACGACTCTTGACGCGCTGTACTCACGCCTCAAGACTCACGAGATTGACGTTGTCTCGTCGGTCGAAGTCACGATCGATGGCTTTGGTCACCGATCCCGATTCGCTTACGGTCTCTCTTACGATTCTTCTTGCGGTTTTTCCTCATTGCTCTCGTGACATAGCGATGATCGATTAGAGCGACTTGCGGATGATCGGTGGCCCTCCTAGCCCGAAGGTTTTCACATGCCTACAAGGGTAGGAGAGCGAGAAGAGAGGAGGACCCGTGATTTGCTTCGAGTGTGGTGGCCCCAACCACATTGGGCAAGCGCCCCAAGCCGAAAAGGGCAAGAACGACTACGGCGGTTCAAGCAAGATCGACTACACCGACAAGAACCGCAACAAGAAGCCTCCGGCTCCGACGCGGGAAAGAAGAAGTTCCGCAACCGGGAAGGCCAAGAAGCTCTTCCATCGCGTCCTCACCGCGCCGGCGACCTCGACCTCGGCGAGGTGGAGGGATGGAGCGGCGACGACGGACGGGTGACCAAGAGCCCAAGGATGGCGGCAACGACTTCTCGGCATGTGCTTCATGGCCCTCGAGGGCGAACTTCGTGATGAATGCAGTACTCGACTCGGATGAGGTACTCCTTCTTATGACCAGCTAAATGATGCTTTTCTTAAGCTAGGTGGATTTCATGCTAGAGCTAGGTCTAGGTGTACCGAGTTAGAGAAGGAAGTAGATAGGTATCACGGAGATTACTTCACTTACATCCGCTCCCTCCCGTGACGATCGTGATACATGCCGTGCCTTGCTTGATGACATGGAGAAATTAAGGACCTCTCATGATAGTGTGTCCTCCGAGCTTGATATTGTTAAGGTGGAGAATGTTAGTCCGCTTCTTTGAGTTAGAGTTGAGTAGGATGGTGTTACCCTACTTACTACCGATGAGACTACTTCTCCCACCTCATGTGAGGATAAGGACATTGTTGCTAGAGGACCTTATGCCATGCTCCTTGATCTGCCCGAGTCTTGTGAAAATTGCAATAACTTGAAGATGAACCTAAAGCGGGCAGATCACAAGATTCTTGAGTTGAGTGCTTCTTTACTTGAGCCTATTGATTCATGTTTGAATTGTCCAAAGTTAAGCGCTGAACTTGAATCTGTCTCAAAACAGTTTCAAGAAATGATTGACAACAACAAGAAAATAGCTCGATATGCGACTAAGGATCTGTTAGCTCACCATGCATTAGTTGTGATAAACTAAAACTTGAACTCGTTGCTTTGAATGACAAATGTGTGAAGCTAACTAAGGACTTACTAGAGAAGCCACAATCTGTTGTGATGTGATTGATGGTGTGGGGAGAAGCCCTGGGTAAGGATGAGGCGCTTAGAGACGCGAACCAACTTTGCTAGTAGTAGGACTGTCCCTCGTAGTGGTGTGCGTGCACAAGCCATTCTTTCCTCTATTGTTGGTTCTTCTTACGCTCCCTTACCACCTGCTGTTCCCTCTTCTCCTGCTCTTCTTGCACCTCTCTCTTTCGGGAGTGTCGGTATCTTATGAACACTCTCGAGAGATTTGTAGGAGGCAAGAAGAAGCTTAATCTTATTCTAGACCAATCCAAGATTTGTAAGTTCAATCAAGGTCTAGGATATGATTTCTATGAGGATATGAGGAAGCATCCTCTGCTATTCTCGGACCCATAGTGGGAGGTGTGATCGAGGTTGAGCCCAGATCCGATGAGGTCAAATTCAAATCGGCGGGCTTTGTCCAAGGGATCTCGACGGCAAGGTAGGTTCACTGCTACTTCGCCTCTCGAGCCGAAGTCCTCGCGCTACTTCCACCTCTTCAAGGTGAGGTACCACCGCACCTTCTCGCCGGAAGGATGGGCACTCGATCGAGAGATGCTTCAGCGCGCCAAGATCGCGCGTAGAGACCGTGTTGAGTCTCTTAGGGTATTCGTGGTCAGCCCGGATCACGAGTGCACGTAAGACCAACACGAGGTCTAGGTTTGCTCTGTTACGGAGTTTAGGCAAGCATAGAGGACTTGGTTTTTCGAGTTTTCGCTTTTCGTCCTCATGCCGCCTCGGTCGTGACTTCCGCCGTCCTGGGGGTAGATCTCGTTTTTCCCATCGAGATAGCTACCCGCGGCGTGATCAGCGTGTTGCCGGTGTTCCGACTCGCTCCCCCGTAGCAGTCAGACACCGCAACAGCTTCAGGTCTGCTCACAGACCTTCTTCTTCTTTGAGTCACAGAGAGCGTAAGGTAGATAGAGGTCAGTCGTGCTTGACGACTTCATCTGCTCGACGTGTTGTTCAGTATTGGGTGCCAAAATCTCTTTTGATTTACCCCAGTACTGAGACTTTACTCTCTGTTTGACTCAGGTTCGCCGGGCAGGGAAGGGAAAGGTTTGGCTTGTAGACTCCGGTTGTTCTCGTCATATGACCGGAGACTCCCGTTGGTTTTCTTCCCTTGCCCGTGCTCCAGGTGATGAGACGATCACTTTGGAGATGCTTCATCAGGCGCGTCATCGCCAAAGGTACTGTGCGCATTAATGATTCCTTCATTTTGAAAGATGTAGCCTTGGTTAGTAAGTCTGCAGTACAATTTGCTTTCGTTTCTCGACTTACCGATGGCGATTTCGAGGTGAGCTTTAAGAAAATGCTTGTAAAATTCTTGATTCTTGGGTAGTCCGGTTTGCGGGATTTCTCGTTATGGGAGGATCTTTCGTGCTGATTTTTCCGAGTCTTGGTGATCCTCTCGGTGTTTAGTTGCTTCGAGTCCCGCGACCTCTCTTCTCGGCATAGGAGACTTGGTCATATTGGATTTGACCATTTGACCCGAGTTAGCGCCACGATCTCATTCGTGGTATGCCTAAACTCAAGATGGTCAAAGATCTTGTTTGCTCTCCATGCCGCACGGCAAGATGGTTGCCGCTTCTCACCCTCGGTCCACGATTACTATGACCGATGCTGCGGACATTTGCTCCACATGGACACGATTGGACGGCTCGAGTGCGATCGGCAGGGGAAGTGGTATGTTCTTGTTGTGGTCGATGACTTCTCGAGGTATTCTTGGGTGTTTTTCTTAGCCTCAAAGGATGAGACGTTTCGCATTTCCGAGGTCTTTTCAAGAAGCTTTCTGTTGAGCTCCCGGTGCCTTACGAGCGATCCGCGATGACAATGGCACGGAGTTCAAGAATTCCTACTTTGAGAGTTTACGTGGTGAGGCAGTGTAGAGCACCGTTCTCTTCTCCGCACGTCCACAGCGAGAATGGCGTCGTGGAGAGGAAGAACCGTACCTTGGTCGAGATGGCGGGACGATGCTCGATGAGTACTCTACACCTAGGAAGTTTTGGTGAGGCTATTGCGACCGCGTGCCATGTTTGAATCGAGTTTTCTTGGGCACACTTGCAGCACTTCTTATGAGTTGAGATACGGCGAAAGCCCAGCGTCTCTCATTTTCGTGTGTTTGGTTGCAAGTGCTTTATTTCAAGTCAGGAACCTAGATAAGTTCGAGTCACGTTCTTGTGATGGGATCTTTCTAGGTTACTCGCCTTCTTCGCGGGCTTATAGGGTGCAGGCTGCGAGTCTAGCAAAATGGTAGAGACTCGTGAGGTGACCTTTGACGAGGCGGTCCGGGACTAGGCACGATATCTCGAGTTCTTTAGAGCGATCCGAGACCATCTTCGTGGATGCGAGGACGATGGAGATGTGGGTTGTCTACCCGATCCAGTCCCTTATCCACCCTTGAGGTGCCGTCTTCACCGCACCTCCGGTGATCACCCCATGCAGCTTCTTCCGAGGTGGTGGCTCTGTTCCTACCTCGTCGACTCACGAGGTAGAGGCCACTTCTTCATCTCATCCTGGACCTCCTAGACATATCCGTAAAGCTCATCCTTGAGCGGATCATTGGAGACCTTTTCGAGCGTGTTACCCGCTCAAAATCTGGCTTATCTCAGTGTCTCCATTCTCGCTTTCATTGCCTCCTTTGAGCCTAAAGATGTCTCTCATGCTTTATCCGATGAGTCTTGGGTCAATGCCATGCATGAGGAGTTAGAAAATTTTGAGAGGAACAAGGTCAGTCGCTTGTCGAGCCCCCGCGAGTCACAATATTATTGGGACTAAGTGGGTGTTCAAGAACAAGCGAGCGAGGATGGAGTGGTTATTCAAACAAGGCTAGACGGTTGCTCGGGGTTCTCCCGGTTGAAGGTCTAGATTTCGAGGAGACCTTTGCCCTGTAGCTAGACTTGAAGCCATTAGAATCTCGCTTGCCTTTGCGACTTCTAAGGGTTTCAAGCTTTACCAGATGGACGTCAAGAGTGCCTTTCTCAATGGCCTTATTGAGGAAGAGGTCTACGTCAAACTGACCTCTGGTTTGAAAACCCCAAATACCCAAACCATGTCTTTAAGCTTTCCAAAGCGTTGTATGGACTTAAGCAGGCCCCCAGGGCTTGGTATGAGAGGCTTAAGTCCTACTTGTTGAGTCATGGGTTTGAAATGGGTAAAGTTGATAAGACCTTGTTCATCCGCCGGCTTGGCGCTGACCTTCGCTCGTCGGATCTATGTCGATGACATTATCTTTGGTGGCTCTTCCCATACTACGGTTTCCGGTTCTCGGATGTCATGAGCACCGAGTTTGAAATGAGTATGATGGGTGAGTTGACCTTCTTCCTTGGCTTCCAAATTAAGCAGACTCGGGAGGGTACATTTCTTCATCAAGGAAAGTACACTCGTGACCTCCTGAAGCGCTTCGATATGAGTGATGGTAAGCCGGTGTCAACTCCCATGGCTTCGACAGCCTATCTTGACCCAGATGAGGATGGCGAGCCAGTTGATCAGAAAGAGTTCAGAAGTATGATCGGCTCCCTTCTTTACCTCACTGCCTCGAGATCGACATACACTTCTCGGTGTGTGCGTGTGCTCGTTTGAGCTTCTCTCGCGTATCTCACCGTCGGCGGTGAAGCGCATCTTCGGTACCTTCGAGCTACCATTGACTATGGTATCCGGTACTCTTCCTCATCTGTCTTTCCCCGAGAGCTTTTCGGATGCGAACTTATTGGGTGTAGGATAGATAGGAAGAGCACTTCCGCTTTGCCAATTCATTGGCACTTCTCGTTTCTGGTCTTGAGGAAGCGATCCGGTGTTGCACATCCGCGCAGAGGTCGAGTGCGTTGTCGCCGCCATTGTTGCGGCCAGTACTTTGGATGGTTTCGACCTGCGGGACTTTGGGTTAGCTTTAGACAGTGTTCCACTCTTTTGTGATAATACGTCTGCGATTAACATCGCTAAGAACCCAGTGCAGCACTCTCGGACCAAGCATATTGATATTCGTTTCCACTTCCTTAGAGACCATGTAGAGAAGGGTGACATAGTGCTCCATTTTGTGGAGAGTGACCACCAGTTGGCAGATATCTTCACCAAGCCTTTGGATAGTTCGAGGTTTTCAGCTCTGCGGGGAGAGCTTGGGGTGGTGTGTTCTTACGGATTGTAGTGAGGGGGAGCTTTGGGCTTTACTGCTTTACTATATTGATTATGCTTCTGTCTCATTTCTGTTGCATTGCACTCGGGGTGCATTTGGGTTTAGTCCTTCCAGCATAGGTTAGAGTGCTTCTCTTGCCGAGATGCTTAGACTTCTAACTCTTATCTTGTGCTTCCAGGATTAGCTGCTTCTTATCTCACTAGGTCGAGCTCACTCACTTCTTGTAGGTTCTAGCGAGGGTTGGGCCACCCTCGGACAGGCAGTGCGTGTTTGCTCTCTAGTGTGTGATTTCTTGTCGGTGATTGTCCCGAGTCATATGGGGTAGATGAGAGTCGATCGAGCCATAGTTGCCTCTATATCTTTTCTATGCTTTAAGGATTGCTTTGCTTGTTGTTTTCTTTCCCGACTTCTCGATTCTTTTGCTTTGGTTCGGGGAGTTCAATTGGGAGCTTCGAGCTTAATTCGACATAACTCAACTTGAACTAAAAGTTGCATCTAATGTTGAGGGGAGCTGGTCTTTCATGCATTTTCAGCATTTCGCATTATAATCAAACCGCATTGAGCCTTGATTATTATCTGTTATGACATGCTTCAATGCTTTACACCTTGCCATGACTTGTGCTTAGCTTGCTAAATTTATCATGACTTCATATGTGTAGACTAGCGTTTGCCATGATAAGTTAAGTAAAATTGATCAACTTAAATTAAACTTGTCATGCTAGCATTTGAATTTAGTCTTTCTTGAGCTATCCTTTTATGATTCATGCCATGTCAAATAGGCTGAGTAGAGCGTTGAATCTATATTGAGCCTTAGTTTGAGCTGTTTTAGTCTCCTGATGATACATGAGTTAGTACAATGTGTTAAAAGCAAAAGATCTCTTTTGTGCGAAAAAACTGATCTCACCAATTCTTTCCTATGAGACGGCTTGCCATTGCACTAGGCATGAACTCAGGGGGAGTTTTGGATGACCTAGACTATCTTCTTAAAGCTTATTGCTTGGAGTAGTCGCATAAGGCTTGAGATCTAGCACATAAACAAAAATTGGGTTGAAAACAACCATATGCTTTCAAAAGACAATGTTTAATGTGCTCAATTTGCTTAATCTACAATCAGAACCAAGTACCTTAACCAATGTTTCAATCTTGAGCTTATAGCACTCTATTTGGACTCAATGTTAGCTTCTTTGTTCCGCTTAGCTTATTGACATGGCTGCATCATCCTTGGATGTCTCTAGCTAGACTTTACTCATTGATGCCTTGACTTGCTCACAAAATGCATTACATTTCAGATTGTCATCTTTGTGCTCTAGTTGGTTTATATATATGTCGTCATGATCTAGATAGCGTTTTTTTTGTTATGGCTTGGTGTATTACATTATGGTCAATATGGATAATTCTCATGGCTCTAAATGCTTAAATAAACAAACTTCAGCCATATTCATCCATTGACATGTCATATTCTCTCTATTGCATCTTGATGCGTTTATTGCCAAAGGGGAGAATAGAGAAGAAAAGTCTGTTAGGAGCAGTTTAGAGCTTTGGAGATCAATTTGCTCTTTCAAGAGTTGCTCTAGTGTTCTTCCATCGACATGGTCATTAGCTTCATTTCATTCTCGTGGACCATGTTGGATTCTTCAAACTCAAACTCTTCTAAAAGCTTTTACGAGTTTGTCAATAGACTCATCAAGGGGAGATTGAGAGACCATGTGGTCGTGTCTCCATGAGAGTGATGAGTAATTGACAAGGGTTTAGGTCGATCGAGTTTGGTTTGAGTAGTTCGAGTCGAGTCGTTGCGTGGCGCAATCGGGCTCGATCGGACTTTGGTCAAACTTGGTCATTTGGGCTTAGGATGTATATTCTAATGTTTCGACGAGTTTGGACTTCGTCGTGGTAAGTGTGATGGTATTTACGCTTTCATGTGTCGGCGGTGCTATTTGGCGTGTTTTCTTGTCGTGTGACTGCAGGACATCGGGTGGAGTCGTGGCAAGACACGTGGACCGGACTAGGCGCAGTGGCGCCGAGGTCGAAGCGGTCGGGATGTGTCGAAGACAGCGAGACTCGAGGTGGTTGCGAGGCGTGCGAGGCAAGGAGCGCGAAGCTTCGGAAGGTGCGGGAGGCGAATCGGAAATTCGCGAGGCCGCACAAGCGGGAGCGGCGCCGTTGATTTAGCAGCGAAGCGGGCGAGACCGTTAGCCAAGGCTATAAATAGGATTGAGGGCTGCATGCCCACTTGAACACTTGGAGGAGAATTAGGGTTTGCTAGAGTCAAAAGAGGCTTTGAGAGTTTGTTTTTGGCTTTAGGCTTTAGTAGTTGAGTGGGTGGAGAAGGCGGAGGGTTGTTCTGTCCTCCATCGATGGTTTCTATGTGAGCTCTGTGTGTTCCCCAAGAATGTAGAGAGAGTAAGCTTGAGTTCTTGGCTTGGGTAGAGGGAGATGAGTTGATCTTCATGTAATCATTCCTCTGGTTCTAATGTCCATGCGTGTCGGGATTCCTCCGCTTCAATGAATGAAAATCTGAGTTTGTCCCCTGTATCGTAGCTTCTGTTCTTCATTTCTTCATTTCTTGGATTTCTTGAGTTTTTGAATCTCTTGTTGTTTGTTGCTCGGGAGTGCCAAAATGGGTTGCTCTGTGATGGGATAGTGCCTCAAGGTCATTTGATCGATTTCCCAAAGAGCCAACTTCGTTTGAATCTCGATTTCATTTTAGCCTCCCTGTTCTTCATTCCAGTTTCTAGGGTTTTGAGTAATCTCTTGATTCCCTTCATGGTTTGAGTTGATTTTTGGTCTGAGCAATCCTTTTGCTATTGCTAATATATTTGCAAAATCTTATTAGCAAAGGATTTGAATCCATGAAGTATTTTGAGTTTTGGATCTCTCTCTGTATTTTGGTTGCAACTCTAGGGTTTTGGTGGAATCTGTGATTCCCTCTGTGAAATCTCTTGAAATTTGGCTTGTAGAGGCTCTTGTCTATTGCCAATATTTCTGCAAAGTTTCAGCTCCAAAGGATCAAGGATGAAGAACTAATTTAAGTTTTAGTTCAGCTCTTTGTAATTTTCAGATTCAGCTCAAATCTGAAATTACTTGTCATAAGGTGTTTTATCTTGGTGCTTATGGTCCCTCTATCTATTCAAGTTGTTTCTCTGCTGCTTTGGGCCATTTTATCTCTCCGAAGTTTTTAATTTCCTTGCAGTTGCCCCATTTCGAAGTTACAATCGAGCTGTCTGAAAATCGGGGTTTCAGGCCATTTTCGAGCTGCAGAAAATTCTTTGCCAATCCTTGCCGTGGCGAACTTTGGCGCTTGTTCTCTGCCGTGGTAGACTCGCAGCTTCTTCTTCTGCCGTGGCAGAACCTCTGCAGCCAGCGACTATTTTATTCTTTGCACCGCAGTACTCTTCTTGCCGTGGGAAATTTGAAGTGCTTTACGATGCCGTGGCAGCCATGGTAGCTATTTTCCTTGCCATGGCAGCGATGTCGCTAGTTTTCTTGCCGTGTCTGCAGTGTTGTGTCGTGGTAATATGTGACTGCAATTTCTGCCGTGGTAGCCGTGGCGATCGATTTGCTTGCCGTGGCAGCCGATTCGATTGATTTCGCGTGCCCGGTTCTGCAGCCTCGGCATTTCTTGTGGTAACATATGGCAGCATATCTTGCCGTGGTAACATTTTGAGTGTGATTTCTTTGCCGTGGCAAGATTACGAGCCGTTTTCTTGCCGTGATCGCAGTCTCTTGCCGTCTCCCTTTTTGAGCTCAGTTCTCTTGTTTTCATTAGCGCTCGGTTCTTGTCAACTTCATAGCTTCTCATAGCTCTAGGAGTTGAGTTTTTTTTTGTGAGTACTTGTGCGGGGTTAATTTTAAAAGTCGACATTCACCCCCCCCTCTGTCGCCATTTCGGTCCTTCACAGAATGACACAAAAATCAATCTGTAGAAGCATCCCAGTTCCACTGTTTTTTTTTCATTTCTGCATGCATGATACACTGGGACACTTGGACTTCATGCATTACTTGCAAACAAAGCGAGTGTTCCCGAAAGGCCTTGATTCACATTTCTACTAGACATGTCTATGTAGTTCGTTCAGGACCTCTAGGTGCTGTACTTTTTGGAAAATTTCATGCAGTAAAACTTCCGTATTACTCGACTGTTCTTGGTCATACCACCACGCTACACCAGTCCAGATCTTGAGGAGTGTTCTGAAGTCCATTAAAGTCGGTACTACTATAGTACTGTATTACACAGGCTTAAGCTCGGCTCTAGGCATCAAGGAGAAACATCTCTGATGGACCATGTGAAGGTGATCACATGTGAGTGATGAGTAATTGACATTAGTTTAGGAAAGTCGAGTTTGGTTTGCGTGGTCGGACCATGTCGTTGCGCGGTGCAATCGGCTTCGAGTCGGACTTGGTCAAACTTGGTCGTATGGGATTAGGATGCATATTTCGATGATTCGACATGTTTGGACTTCGGCATGGTAAGTGTGATGTTTCTATGCCATTTACGCTTTTATGTATCGAGCGGTGCTATTTGACGTGTTTCTTGTCTGTGTGACTGTAGGACATTGAGGCGGAGTCGTGGTGAGACACGAGGTGACCGGACTAGACACAGGCGGTGTCGATGTCAGAACGGTCGGATGTGTCGAAGACGGCGGAGATTCGACGTGGTTGCGAGTCGTGGACGACAAGGAGCGCAGAAGCTTCCCGGAAGGTGCAGGAGGGGCGAAATAGGAATTTCGCGAGGCTGCACGAGCGGGAGCGGGCTCCGTTGGACTTAGCGGGCGTAACAGGGTGGAGACCCGTTAGCCATGGGCTATAAATACATGTGAGGGGCTGCATGCCTATGTATGGATTTTACGAGGGGATTAGGGTTAGCTCTAGTCAAAAGAGGCTTTGGAAGGTTGGTTTCTCCTTTGCTCTTTAGTGGGTGAGAGTTGGTGAGGAGAGGCAGAAGATGTCTATGTTGTGTCTCCTCCCTGTACGTTGAGTTCATCCCCTCCTCTAAGCATGTATGGGTGTGGTAGTCTTGAGTTTGGAGAGGGAGAGGATTGAGTGGTGAATCCATTGTAATCGTCCATGGTTCTAATGTCCAGTGGTATCGGGACTCCTTGTGATCCATCTTGATTTGGAATAAAAAATCTGAAGTTCTCTCCTCTGGTTGCTCTCTGTTCTTCGTTGCCCCTTCAGCATGATTTCTTGATTCTTGAGTCCCTTGTTGTTTCTTGCTGTGGAGGTGCAAAATGGGTTGCTCAGTGATGGGATAGTATCTCAAGATCATTTGACCGAGTTTCCCAAGAGCAAACTTTGCTTTAATTTCAGTTTTTGAGTTTGCCCTCCCTCTGTTCTTCATTTTCAATTTCTAGGGTTTTGGTGTTGATCTTGATTCCCTTTGCAAGATGACTTGAAACTTGATATCCAGAGTCTTGAGACTATCTATTAGATATCTGCAAAATCTCGTTGGCAAAGGACTTGAGATCATTGAGAAATTGGATTCTGTTGTTGACTCTGCAGGTTTTTCAGTCATTTCAAGGGTTTGGATACTGTTCTTGATTTCCTTCGCAAGATTGCATGAAATTGGGTTTTGAGAGTCCCTTGGCTATTGCTAATATACTCCCAAAGTTTCATGTGCAAAGGATCAAGGGTTTGAGAGAAATTCGATTTTTGGTGAAGTCTCTGTAATTTTCAGGTTTTTGGGCATAATCTGATTTTCTCTTTTTTTTAAAGATGGTTTCATTTGGTTTCTAAGGCCCCTCTGGCTATTTTAAGTGTAACCTTATCTTTCTGGTTCCAGAAAGCTCATTTGTTTTTCTTCATAGCTTCTTTTTAGCTATTGGGGGAGAATTTTTGAGTGGGTACTTGTTGGGGTAAGTTTTTTAAGAATTCGACATTCACCCCCCTTTGTCGCCATTCCGGTCCAACAATTGGTATCAGAGCCAGTTAGCTCTTTTCAATAGATCTTAACCGGTCTCAGGAGCCATGGCGACGGACAAGTACTCGACCAAGCCGCCTGTTTTCGATGGAATCGATTACCCCTTCTGGAAGAGCCGAATTGAGACATACATCCAGGCTCAGGGGTACGCCATCTGGCGCAAGGTCAAGGTCCGATTTGCTGTTCCTGCCGATGAGAACATTAATGCTGGGAATATGCATGATGTTGAGGCAAACGCTAAGGCAAAGAACATCATAATCCAGGGCCTGAGTCGTAGCGAGTTTGACCGCATCTCTCACCTTTCGTCGGCTTTCGATATTTGGGAGACCCTCGATGCTTACCATGAGGGCACCACCCAGATTAAGACAGTCCAACAGGACCAGTTCAAGCGAGATTACAACAAGTTTGAAATGTTCGCTGGCGAGTCCCTTAATAAGTGTTTTGCGCGTTTCCACAAGATCTTGAGCAACCTCTGAGCGGTCGGTCTCACATACCCCGACTCGGACAACGCTCGTCAGATGCTCGCTGCATTTGATCTGCGTGTTTGGGAGATGAAGGTGACTACCATCAAGGACACCACAGACCTCTCGACTTTGACTCTTGTTGCGCTATACTCGCATCTCAAGACGCACGAGATTGACATTGTCTCTCGTAAGTCGAAGTCGCAGTCGATGGCCCTAGTCACCGATCCCACTTTGGCCTCTGGTCATTCTTTTGATTCGCTTTGTGGTTTCTCCCTTACTGCTCTATGTGACATAACTGATGATCAGTTAGAGTAGCTCGAGGATGAGCAACTGGCCCTCCTAGCTCGGAAGTTTTCCCATGCTTACAAGAGGAGGAGGGATAGAAAGAGGGGAGGACCCGTGATTTGCTTCGAGTGTGGTGGCCCCAACCACATTCGGGCAAACTGCCCCAAACTGGAGAAGGGCAAAGCTGACTACGGCGGTTCGGGCAAGAACGACTACACCGACAAGAACCGCAACAAGAAACCTCCAGTCCATGCCCAAGGCAAGAAGAAGTTCCGCGACTTCGGGAAGGCCAAGAAGCTGTTTCATCGCGTTCTCACCGCGTTCGACGACCTTGACCTCAGCGAGGTGGAGGGATGGAGCGACGACGACGAGACGGGTGATCAAGACCCCAAGAGCGGTGACGACTTCTCCGGCATGTGCTTCATGGCCCTTGAGGGCGAACTGAGCGACAGCGAGCTGTACTCCGACGAGGTATGTCCCACCTACGACCAGCTCAATCAAGCTTTCCTTAAGCTAGGTGGATTTCATGCTAGAGCTAGGGCTAGGTGTACCGAGTTAGAGAAGGAAGTAGATAGATTGTCACGGGAGCTTACTTCGCTTACATCTGCTCCCTCCCGTGACGATTGTGATACATGCTGTGCTTTGTTGGGTGATTTGAAGAAATTAAGGACCTCGCATGATAGTTTATCCTCTGAGCTTGATATTGTTAAGGTGGAGAACATTAGTCTTCTTGCTGAGCTTGAGGTGAGTAGAGTAGCGCCTATTTCATCTACTACTGTCGAGACTATTGCATGCACCTCATGTGAGGATAAGGACAATGCGTTTAGAGGTCTTTATACCATGTTGCTATATCTGCCCGAGTCTTGTGAAAATTGCAATAATTTGAAATTGAACTTAAAAAAGGCAGGTCATAAAATTTCTGAGTTGTATGCTTGGTTGCTTGAGCCAGCTGCTTCATGTTCGAACTGTCCTAAATTAACTGCTGAACTTGAATCTGTCTCAAAACAGTTTCAAGAAATGATTGACCATAATAAGAAACTGGCTAATTATGCTTCTAAGGACCCTGTTAGCTCACCATGCAAAAATTGTGAAAAACTAAAAATTGACTTGATCGCATTGGATGAGTAATGTGTGAAGCTAACTAAGGACTTACTAGAGAAGCAACCACCTACTTGTAATGTGATTGCTGAGAAGGGGAAGGAGCCCAAGGGTAAGGTGGAGACGCTTAGCGACGTAAACCAATCGGCTAGTAGCAGGACTGTCCCTTCAGGGTCGGCTGTGCATGCACAAGCCATTCTCTCTTCTACTGTTGGTTCTTCTTCTGCTCCCTTACCCTCTGCTGTTCCCTCTTCTCCCTGCTCTTCTTGCACCTCTCTCTTTCGGGAGTGTCAGTACCTTATGAACACTCTCGAGAGATTTGTAGGAGGCAAGAAGAAGCTCAATCTTATTCTAGACCAGTCCAAGATTTGCAGATTTAATCAGGGTCTAGGATATGATTATTATGAGGACATGAGGAAGCATCCACCTGCCATGCTCAGACCCATAGCACCAGGTGTGATCGAGACTGAGCCTAGGTCTGATGAGGTCAAATTCAAATCAGCGGGTTTTGTCCAAGGGATCTCTGACAGCAAGGTGATTCCACCTGCGGCTTCGGCCTCTCAGAAGCCGAAGCCCTCTCGTGCTACTTCCACCTCTCAGAAGGTGAAGTACCACTGCACCTTCTGTCAGAAGGATGGACACACGGTCGATCGATGCTTCAGGCGCGCCAGGATTGCGCGTAGAGACCGTGCTGAGGCACTTAGGCGTATTCAGGGTCAGCCCTAGACTCCGAGTGCACCTAAGGCCAGCACGAGGTCTAGGACTGTTTTTCTTGATGGGTTTGGGCAGCATCGAGGACTTGGTTTTTCTTAGTCTTCTGGTTTTCGTCCTCATGCTGCTCTTAGTCATGACTTCCACCGTCCTAAGGGTACATCTCGTTTCCCCCGTCGAGACAGCTACCCACGGCGTGTTCAGCCTGTTGCCGGTGCTCTGACTCGCTTGCGCGTGCGGATCGGATCGGCAGCGGCGGTCCGCACACAGACCTTACGGCGTGTTGAGTGACGAGAACGTAGGGTAGCTAGAGGTCAGTCGTGTGTGGCTACTTCTGCTACTCGACGTGTTGTTCAGTATTGGGTGCCAAAATCACTTTTGATTTACCCCAGTACTAGGACTTTACTCTCTTGTTGACTCAGGTTCACCGGGCTGGGAAGGGAGAGGTTTGGCTCGTAGACTCCGGTTGTTCTCGTCATATGACCGGAGACTCCCGTTGGTTCTCTTCCCTAGCCCGCGCTCCAGGTGATGAGACGATCACCTTCGGAGACGCTTCGTCTGGGCGCGTCATCACCAAAGATACAGTGCGCATTAATGATTCGTTTATTTTGAGAGATGTTGCCTTGGTTAGTAAGCTGCGTTATAATTTGCTCTCAGTCTCTCAGCTTACCGATGACGGTTATGAGGTGAGCTTTAAGAAAAATGCTTACAAAATTCTTGATTCTTCAGGTAGTCTAGTTTGCGGGATTTCTCGTTATGGGAGGATCTTTCGTGCTGATTTTTCTGAGTCTTCTGGTGATCCTCTCCGATGTTTGGGTGCTTCTGAGTCCCGCGACTTGACGTTCTGGCATAGGAGACTTGGTCATATAGGATTTGACCATTTGACCCGAGTTAGCGGCCACGATCTCATTCGTGGTTTGCCGAAATTCAAGATGGTCAAAGATCTTATTTGTGCTCCATGCCGGCACGGCAAGATGGTTGCCGCTTCTCACCCTCCGGTCACAGTTACGATAACCGATGCACCGGGACAGCTGCTCCACATGGACACTGTTGGACCAGCTTGAGTGCAGTCAGCAGGAGGGAAGTGGTATGTTCTTGTCGTGGTCGATGACTATTCGAGGTTCTCTTGGGTGTTTTTCTTAGCCTCGAAGGATGAGACATTTACCTATTTTCGAGGTCTTTTCAGTAGGCTTTCTGTTGAGCTTCCGGGCGCCTTACGAGCGATCCGCAGTGACAACAGCACGGAGTTCAAGAATTCCTACTTTGAGAGGTTTTGCGATGAGACAGGTGTAGAGCACCAGTTCTCTTCTCCGCACGTCCCACAGCAGAATGGCGTCGTGGAGAGGAAGAACCGTGCCTTGGTCGAGATGGCCCGGACGATGCTTGATGAGTACTCTACACCGCGGAAGTTCTGAGCTGAGGCTATAGCTACCGCTTGCCATCTTTCCAATCGAGTTTTTCTTCAGGCACACTTGCACCGCACTTCTTATGAGTTGAGATACGGGCGAAAGCCTAGTGTCTCTTATTTTTGTGTGTTTGGTTGCAAGTGCTTTATTTTGAAGTCCGGAAACCTAGACAAGTTCGAGTCACACTCTTGTGATGGTATCTTTCTAGGTTACTCGACTTCTTCGCGGGCTTATCGGGTTTGGAACTGTGAGTCTAGTAAGTTGGTAGAGACCTGTGAGGTGACCTTCGACGAGGCCAGTCCGGGGACTAGGCCCGATATCTCAGGTTATTTAGAGCAATCCGAGCCCATCTTTGTGGATGATGAGGACGATGGAGATGAGAGTTGTCTACCTGATCCAGTCCCTCATCCACCCCTCGAGGTGCCTTCTTCCACCGCACCTCCAGGTGATCAGCCCATGCCCTCTGCTTCCTCATGAGCTAGTGGCTCTGTTCCTACCTCTTCAGCTCATGAGGTAGAGGCCACTTCTTCTCATCCAGAACATCCCCGACATATCCAGAAAAGGCATCCTTCCGAGCAGATTATTGGAGACCTCTTTGAGCAAGTCACTCGCTCGAAGTCTGACATGTCACATTTCTATCTTCATTCTGCCTTCGTTGCCACCTTTGAGCCCAAGGATGTTAGTCATGCCCTTTCAGATGAGTCTTGGGTCAATGCCATGCATGAGGAGCTAGAGAACTTCGAGAGAAACAAGGTCTGGTCGCTTGTCGAGCCCCCGCGAGGTCACAATGTCATTGGGACTAAGTGGGTGTTCAAGAACAAGCAGAGTGAGGATGGGGTTGTCATTCGAAACAAGGCTAGACTGGTAGCTCAGGGCTTCTCCCAGGTTGAGGGTCTGGATTTCGAAGAGACCTTTTCCCCTGTAGCTAGACTTGAGGCCATTAGAATCCTGCTTGCCTTTGCAGCTTCTAAGGGTTTCAAGCTGTACCAGATGGATGTCAAGAGTGCCTCCTTAATGGCTTCATTGAGGAAGAAGTCTATGTGAAACAGTCTCCAGGTTTCGAAAACTCCAAATACCCAAACCATGTCTTCAAGCTTTCTAAAGCTTTGTATGGACTTAAGCAGACCCCTAGAGCTTGGTATGAGAGGCTTAAGTCCTACCTGTTGAGTCATGGTTTCGAGATGGGTAAGGTAGACAAGACCTTGTTCATCCGCAGGCATGGCACAGATCTTCTGCTCGTCCAGATTTATGTGGATGACATCATCTTTGGCGGCTCCTCACATGCTCTCGTTTCCCAGTTTTCCGATGTCATGAGCTCGGAGTTTGAGATGAGCATGATGGGCAAGTTGAGCTTCTTCCTTGGCTTCCAAATCAAGCAGACTCGGGAGGGTACTTTCTTGCATCAGGGCAAGTACAGTCGAGACCTCCTGAAGCGCTTCGATATGAGTGATGGTAAGCCAATGTCCACTCCGATGACTACCTCAGCTTCACTCGACCTAGATGAGGATGGCGAGCCAGTTGATCAGAAGGAGTATAGGAGTATGATCGGCTCCCTCTTGTACCTCACTGCCTCGAGACCAGACATACACTTCGCTGTGTGTCTTTGTGCTCGGTTTCAGGCTTCTCCTCGCGTATCTCACCACCAGGAGGTGAAACGCATTCTTCGGTACCTTCGAGCTATCATTGACTATGATATCTGGTACTCTTCCTCGTCCTGTCTTTCCTTGAGAGTCTATTCGGATGCAGACTTTGCCGGCTGTAGGATAGATAGGAAGAGTACTTCTGGCACCTGCCAATTCATTGGCACTTCTCTCGTTTCTTGGTCTTCGAGGAAGCAGTCCGGAGTTGCACAGTCCACTGCAGAGGCCGAGTACGTTGCTGCAGCCAGGTGCTTTGGATGGCTTCGACTGCGGGATTTTGGGTTAGTCATAGATAGTGTTCCACTCTTTTGTGATAACACTTCTGCGATTAACATCGCTAAAAACCCAGTGCAGCACTCTCGGACCAAGCACATTGATATTCGCTATCACTTCCTTAGAGACCATGTAGAGAAGGGTGATATAGTGCTTCAGTTTGTGGAGAGTGACCACCAGTTGGCTAATATCTTCACCAAGCATTTGGATAGTTCGAGGTTTTCAGCTCTGCGGGGAGAGCTTGAGATGGTTTGTCCTTATGGACTGTTGTGAGGAGGAGCTTGTGCTTTACTGCTTTACTATATTGATTATGCTCTTACTCCTTTCTGTTGCATCGCATTTTGGGTGTATTTGGGTTAGTTCTCCTAGTATAGATTAGAGTGGTTCTCACGTCTAGCTGTTTAGACTTCGTACTCTTATCTTGTGATTCTAGGATGTTGCTTGTTAGCTGCTTCTCTTCTCACTAGGTTGAGCTCACTCACTACTTCTAGGTTCTAGCGAGGGTTGGGCCACCCTCGGGTAGACAGGGTACGTGTTTGCTCCTTAGTTTGTTAGGTGACCAGTTGATAGTCCTGGAGTCATATGGGGTAGATGAGAGTTAGTCTGAGCTATAGTCATTTCTATATCTTATCTATGCTTTAAGGACTGCATGTTTCTGGTTTTCTTTGCCAGCTTCTCGATTCTTATTGCTTTGGTTCAGGGGGAGTTCATTTGGGAGCTTCTGGAGCTTAATATTGACATAACTCAACTTGAACTAAAAGTTGCATCTCATGTTGAGGGGGAGTTGGATTTTCTTGTATTTTCAGCATTCTGCATTGTAATATAACTATATTGAGCCTTGATTATTATCCTGTTATAACATGTTTACAATGCGTTACACCTTGCCATGACTTGTGCTTATTTGCTAGATTTATCATGATTTCATATGTGTAAACTAGCTTTTGCCATGATAAGTTAATTAAAAAATTGCTCAATTTACATTAAAACTTGTCATGCTAACACTTGAGTCTAGTCTTTCTTGAACTATCCTTTTATGATTCATCCATGTCAAATAGGCTGAGTTGAGCGTTGAATCTCTTTCGAGCCTTAGATTGAGCTTTGTTAGTCTCTTGATGCAACATGAGTTAGTACAACATGTTTAGAAAGCAAAAATATCTCTTTTGTGCGAAAAAACTGATTTCACTAATTCTTTCTCATGAGACGGCTTGCCATTGCACTAGGCATGAACTCAGGGGGAGTTTTGGATGACCTAGACTATCTTCTTAAGCTTCTTGCCTGCAGTAGTCGCATAAGGCTTGAGATCTAGCACATAACAAAAATTGGGTTGGAAACGACCATGAACCTTAAAAAGACAATGTTTTATGTGCTTAAGCTACAAAAAGAACCAAGTACTTGAACCAATGTTTCATTCTTGAGCATAGCACTCTATTTGGTCTCAATTGTAGCTTCTTGGTTCGGCTTAGCTTATTGACATGGTCTGCATCATCCTTGGATATCTCTAGCTAGACTTTGCTTATTGATGACTTGACATGCTCACGAAATGCACTACATTTTCAGATTGTCATGTTCTAGCTAGTTTATATATATCTTGTCATGATCTATATAGCTTCTTATTGAGTTATGGCTTGGTGTAATTTATTTATGGTCATTATGGATAATTCTCATGGCTCTAAATGCTTAAATAAACAAAATTCAACCATATTCATCCATTATCAGGTCATATTCTCTTCCTTGCATCCTTGATGTGTTTATTGCCAAAAGGGGGAGGATAGCGGTAGAAAAAGCCATTTTCGGGAGCTTTGAGGAAAACTTGTTAAACTTGTTCTTTCTTTTGCTCCTTGTGGTCATTAGCTTCATTTCTCTTTTCTTTGGACCATGTTTGACTTCCTTCTTGCATTTTCAATCTAACTTTGTGCTTTTTCGAGGTTTGTCAATATACTCATCAAGGGGGAGATTGATGGACCATGTGGAGGTGACCACATGTGAGTGATGAGTAATTGACATTAGTTTAGGAAAGTCGAGTTTGGTTTGCGTGGTCGGACCATGTCGTTACGCGGTGCAATCGGCTTCGAGTCGGACTTGGTCAAACTTGGTCGTGTGGGATTAGGATGCATATTCCGATGATTCGACAGGTTTGGACTTCGGCATGGTAAGTGTGATGTTTCTATGCCATTTACGCTTTTATGTATCGAGCGGTGCTATTTGACGTGTTTCTTGTCTGTGTGACTGTAGGACGTTGAGGCGGAGTCGTGGTGAGACACGAGGTGACCGGACTAGACACAGGCGGTGTCGAGGTCAGAACGGTCGGATGTGTCGAAGACGGCGGAGATTCGACGTGGTTGCGAGTCGTGGACGACAAGGAGCGCGGAAGCTTCCCGGAAGGTGCAGGAGGGGCGAAATGGGAATTTCGCAAGGCTGCACAAGCGGGAGCGGGCTCCGTTGGACTTAGCGGGCGTAACGGGGTGGAGACCCGTTAGCCATGGGCTATAAATACATGTGAGGGGCTGCGTGCCCATGTATGGATTTTAGGAGGGAATTAGTGTTAGCTCTAGTCGAAAGAGGCTTTGGGAGGTTGGTTTCTCCTTTGCTCTTTAGTGGGTGAGAGTTGGTGAGGAGAGGCAGAAGATGTGCATGCTGTGTGTCTCCTCCACATGCGTTGAGTTCATCCCCTCCTCCAAGCATGTATGGGTGTGGTAGTCTTGAGTTTGGAGAGGGAGAGGATTGAGTGGTGAATCCATTGTAATCGTCCATGGTTCTAATGTCCAGTGGTATCAGGACTCCTTGTGATCCATCTTGATTTGGAATGAAAAATCTGAAGTTCTCTCCTCTGGTTGCTCTCTGTTCTTCGTTGCCCTTTCAGCATGATTTCTTGATTCTTGAGTCCCTTGTTGTTTCTTGCTGTGGAGGTGCAAAATGGGTTGCTCAGTGATGGGATAGTATCTCAAGATCATTTGATCGAGTTTCCCAAGAGCAAACTTTACTTTAATTTCAGTTTTTGAGTTTGCCCTCCCTCTGTTCTTCATTTTCAATTTCTAGGGTTTTGGTGTTGATCATGATTCCCTTTGCAAGATGACTTGAAATTTGATATCCAGAGTCTTGAGACTATCTATTAGATATCTGCAAAATCTCGTTGGCAAAGGACTTGAGATCCTTGAGAAATTGGATTCTGTTGTTGACTCTGCAGGTTTTTCAGTCATTTCAAGGGTTTGGATACTGTTCTTGATTTCCTTCGCAAGATTGCATGAAATTGGGTTTTGAGAGTCCCTTGGCTAGTGCTAATATACTCCCAAAGTTTCATGTGCAAAGAATCAAGGGTTTGAGAGAAATTCGATTTTTGGTGAAGTCTCTGTAATTTTTAGGTTTTTTTGGCATAATCTGATTTTCTCTTTTTTTTAAGATGGTTTCATTTGGTTTCTAAGGCCCCTCTGGCTATTTTAAGTGTAATCTTATCTTTCTGGTTCCAGAAAGCTCATTTGTTTTTCTTCCTAGCTTCTTTTTAGCTATTGGGGGAGAATTTTTGAGTGGGTACTTGTTGGGGTAAGTTTTTTAAGAATTCGATATTCACTCACTCTCTGTCGCTATTTCGGTCCAATAATCATCTTCTACTGAAATGCGAGAGAGAGAGAGAGAGAGAGAGCCTGTGATGTTGTGTTGTTAACAGCAGGCAGCAGTCCAAAGATCGCAGGGTTAATGGGCCGCCCCAACAACAGACATCCTTGGCCTCAAAGAGAAGGGTAGTAGAATCATTCTGATATCTGAACTTGCCTTCATGGAAGTTTTGAGTCTGAATAAAATCGAAGGTGCCCTGCTGGCTAGTGGCTACTGCCATCAGTGTTAAAAAAAGTTGCCTGCATTCCTGTCCGTATCTATGTACTTTTGGAACCCAACGGATGATGCAAGTCACTAGTACTTTATGTCCAGCACAAAAGGTCGCATGATTATCTATGACAAATTTGTTGCAATAACCGATGATAAGAATGCACTCCGGTTACTTTACTAGCTCAGAACTTTTTTCCAGTCCAGTGTGCGTTCCATAATATTATTGTTGATTTGTTGTCCCACAACAACGAGAAACATCAAGAATGACCATCCATACTGTGTGAAGTACTAGGAGGACAATAATTAACCTTAAAAAGGGTGCGAGTTTGATACACAGCACAAGCATCAAGCAGCTGATGGAATTTTTTTAGAGTCGTGGAGATGGTGGGAATACCTGTTTTAGATGGACGTGATGCATAACACAAAAGCACCTTTAATTTGCTGCGAGTATGGGGAATGAAGCATCTATCTACCGCTCCACTATAAATGTCCCAGCTAATTTGCCCGATTTAATCATTCTTTTAATAAAAAAAAGGCCTGGCCACACGTCAATGCAGCATATAAAACCCTGATCGGTTCGGCTTGAACTTCTGACTTCTTGCTTATTTTTTACTATTCATAAATTTCGTCTTTTTTTGAACTTTTGGCTTTTTGTTGAGAGTTTTTACCAGTTCTTTTTTTCCGTATTCGTTTGTATTATACATATTGGGCTAACATATTTTTTATATTTTTAAATTTTTTAAAATTTAATTATGCTAAATAAGTCTCTGTCAGCTACAGTATTTTTTCAGCCAGCTACAGTGTTTTCAGCCATAAGCCATGAGCTTTTAAGCCCAACTGATCACCACCTAATTAGCTTTTGCCTTTCGGCTTCTAGAAGTGAAAATAAACGTATCGATTTCTTAATTTTGATTTATTTTGACTTTCTTGCCTTTTGCTTTCCCATTTTTGCTTTGCATTATCTGTAAAAATATAATGATGTTTTTTCTTTATTTTTTAATTGAATGATTTAGAAAAAAAACTAAACACTATTATAATATACTTTTAACCAAAATCCAATAGCCGAAAGCCAAAAATCGCAGGCTGTTGGAGCGAGCCCTTAAAGTCTCTTCAAACGTTTTAAGGTTTGAATCCTCTTTACAGGCCGCCTTACCAAAGGCCAGCGAGAAAGGAGAGGAAGCCGTGTGGCTAATGTGCCACCGTGTCCCTCCTGCTTTTCAGGGAAGATTAGATTAGTGCTCCCCCAGCCAGGATAAGCCAGATTCCAGACATCACCGATCGAGCTCCCACTCCCTCTAAAAGGGCTTAATTATATGTGTTCGTAGCATGCTCTAAAGCGATGTTAGATACATGTCAGTATAAACAAGCAATATGTACACGGGCACGGGTAGGAGCCGTGCACATCGATCGCTAGTGCGCCAGTGATCGAACACCATGTATGCGTCGCCTCTCGATCGCCTTCTTCTCCTCCAAAGATCCGTCAAAAGCCGGTGACGGATCGGCCAAAAAGATCCCGCATGATCAGAAGGTGCGCGGAGACCAAACGACCAATCATTCATGTATGTGGCGCTATACTGCTCATACCTCGACCAGAAACTACTGAGCTTTAACTCCCACACGCGCTCTGTGATGGGGTGGCGTATGGTGCGTCGAGGGTGACGGGGACCCGGGGCACTAGCGAGCAGGGTCAGGTGGTTGGCTTTCGGCGTAGTGGCGAGGCGAGCTGGCCTGTCAGTAGTCGTCGCCGGTGAGGTGGCGCCGGGTGGCGAGTCGATCACACTGATCATGGAAGGTAAAGCTCACCAAGACGGCCGGTAAAAAAGTGCATCGAGACTGGTCGGGGTAAGCATATCTGTAGGCAAAGAAGATGCGTGCTTGGTTTTGCAAGTCCTGACTCCTGACTATGCGGTTGATTTTTGTGGTGAGATTTTTTGACTTCTACCCACGGATTCAGGAGAGCTAGCTAGCGCTTGTCATTGTAGCGAAAAACTACCGGCCTTTCAGTGTGCATGACTTGTGGTGCATGCGGCTCGGAGACTGTGAGATCAGATCTAGAATGTTAAGGAGCTCATCTATGCGTCTACGTGCTGGTCTCATCAGGTTTACTTTCTTGGTGGCAAGTCGGCACCCTACGTGACACAGTTTGATTCTGCGTGCGTGCCTACACGCGATATTTAGTATGCCGTCCTTTAAAGTTTGAAACCTATAACGCTGAGGATTGCTTTTTCTTTCCTCCATGTCGTGGTTTTTGTATCTGCACGCGTTGGTAGCCGGTGCGACATCACGGAAGTCGGAACGATAGGACGAGTTCTATCGGGACAAGAACTGGATGTGTCTTTGAGTTGGCCGAGCTTGCGTTACCCTGCTCGGCTAGGATCAACAAGCCAACAAAACTGGAAACGTAATAATTACCGGAGGTGCTATACCACACTTAAATATTTTTGGGACAAAATCAGTCGAATTACTGATATTTCGATCTTCGTGAAGATTCGTGTGTCATCTTCATCACCGGCATATCTTTCTCTTTCCTAGCAACACCATCGTCTTTGCGCGCCGTCGCTCCGTGGGATTAGGGCTTAGGTTCATCATTAGAGTTAGGATTCACCTGATCCCCCCCGGGCTTAGAGAGAGCCAGGGGCATCGGTGGGAGGCAGAGGTGGCAGGCTGGCGAGGCGATGGTGGCGTCACCTCGACCACAGGAGGAGGGCGGTGAGCGGGGTAGGCGGCGAGGGCGATATGTTGTGGACTCCATTAGGTGGTGAAGGGCGGGGTGGGGGCTTCGACGTCGGATCCGACCGAAGATAGAGAAGGCGGCTATGGGGAAGGAGGAGGACTAGCTTGCTGATATTCTGACCAAGTCGCTTGGAAGATTGAAGTTCATGGAGATGAGGGAGAAAATTGGTGTGCGGAACGTCGATGGAAGACACCAAGCTTAAGGAGGAGATTGGTGGAGTTAATCTAGTTGTTTTCATGTCTGTTCGAGTCCACGACCAGTCCTATGACCACAGCAATCTTTACAACCAGTGCGTATGTTCAAGTACTGTAGCAGCCGTAAGTCAAGTAACAGTCGTAGTCGTAAAAATATTGTAACAATTGTAGTCGTAAAAGGTCAGGATTCAAAGTTCTCATAGGATTTAGAGTAGTCGAAAATGAAAGTCAAGGTGTATCTATATAGGACTCTCAGCATGGAATGCCACATTGAATACGGAGTCTTATATGTTACATCTCTATAAAAAAAGATGAAAAGAACGCAGACGTTTCGAGTTGTTAAAAAATCTATCTATATTTACTTTGTTCGCATACGCGATCTCAAAATTCAAGTTCATCGCTCGAGACCCTAAACAAATTCCCAACAATGTATTATGCATGCCTGTCCCTGTCCCATGCCAGATTGTTATATGTTCAAATGGGAAAATTGTGATCAGATTATTGCTACATCTAATAATGTAAACCTCTCTCTAGCCACAGAGCTGCCAGCTAAGTGTTCCTGACTTGATTTCCGCCTCTACAACCATCAACTCGTGAAGGGTCTTCCGCGTGCTCCATAGTTTCTCGGACCAAGGAAAGGCAGTAGTCGCACGCAATGTGTTGTTTTCCTCGGTGTCGTACCATCGTACTCTCGCCACGCAATGCAACGATGCAAACTGCGTACAATGCACCATGTCCATTTTTCTTCTTTGAAGAACAAGAATGCGTCATTTCCTTGCAGGACGAATTTCGACGTAAAGCATACTTTTTGTGGCATTCGTGTTCCGTATTTTTTTTTCTTCCGACTACAAACCAGATGGTATGTAAACTACGAAAGATGTTGTACATTACGTGTATATTTCTCCTTTTTATTGGCAAAGTGTAGTAACAAATCAGACAACATCTAGATTCTTCGCGCACACCAAAATGCTTCTCTCTCCAACAGTGGCATGAAACCGGTGACGACGACGACTAGCGGGCAAATGGTAGGCCGTGGCAGGCGGGCCCCGGCTGCAAGGTCGAGCAACGGCCACCACCTACACAGATGGCCGGGAGGCCATCCACGACACGCACTTGGAACAGCCGAGCAGCCGTTCAGCGACTGTTTTGAGGTGCTTGGGACCCTGCCATGGCGAATAACAACGACTCGTCTGAGTGATTGTCTTCTGCATTCTAGACTTGAGAGGCCGTGATAGGGAAGACGGTTGTGGAGCAATACATGCCATTCTTGGGCAGCTGGGCATGATTGTATTCTTGTCTCCAGTGGGTGCGACTGTGCGAGCCCTTGGGAGCGTAAAGAATGTCTGCTTTTGTCGTGCCTTGTGTGGTCATCTTTCTCTCTGATTCCATGTTCATAAACAGCACGAGCCAGTGAACAATGGAGCTCATAAGATCAGGTGGTGATCAGTTGGTTGTGATGTGTACAGGACATATAAGTTTGACCTACCAGGGCACGTGTTCTCGCCTTCTTGGTGGAGAAGACTTGGGAGTCTCACCTGCTTGGTTTGGGTTCAAAGACGGGTCAATGAAGATTTAACTAAAAAAACTCTTTCGAAGAAAATATCAGTTTTGACCTTGTTTTGATTGTTCGAACGAGATTAATTGTTAGACTATGTGATGGTTATATATTTTATTGGTGATGAATAATTAATATTTAGTTTTATTAAAATTTGCATTTGTGAAAGTTCTAGTCGATGCATTTCTGTGCTTGAGTTTTCAAGATGACAAAACGATTATATCTGGCTTCGACCACGGATGGTAGTCCGATCGGCCTTATGATGGCTGGTCTGATCGGCAGGTCCGAACGACAGATTTTGACCATGTCCGACTCCGACTACGTCCGATTTCAACCACGGCAAACGTCGACCACGTCCTGCTTCGAGCACGGCAAATCGACTATGGTATTTTGACCACGGCAAAACGACCATAGCAGGTAATCGTATATTTTGACCTCGAACAGTGAACCGGTCGTAAGCAACATTTAATTAGTCATAAGCAATAGTGAACCGGTCTCTACTACAGTAACCAATCGATGATCGTAGCTACTGTACTTTTCCATGGTGGTAGCTACAGTACTTGGACGATGCTCGATAGTCATATATTTTACTAGTCGATACTCAATAGTTATGGACTTTACTAGTCGATACCTGATACTTGTAGACTTTGCGGTCTGCTGTCGTTGTCTTAGACTTTTCGATCGGTTGTCGCAGATCTCATGATCGGTAGTCGAAGACTTTTGCGATCGGTTGTCGTAGGCTTCACGGTCAGTACTTATAGACTTTGTGGTCGATATAAGTGCTGCAACTCTTGTGATCTTCGAGTACTTCAAGTACTCGTGTTAGTCCAACGGTATGACTGGCTGGTGCATGGTGGTCGATGATAGGTAAACAGTGCTCGGAGAAACAGTACTCGAAGGATTCGGACTCGAAAGTTGGAAAAACTCTGTGGTTAGATGGTCGTGGTACTCGGTAGTCGAAAGGACTCGATACTCGATAGCAAGGTCATCAGAATCTCAATTTTGTGATGGATGATGTGAGGTGAAGCTACGGGAGGTACTGTCCTAAAGGATTCGTCACGTGGTGAGTTAGGAGTTGTGGAAGGAGTCCATCACTTAGAAGAGGTAGAGTTTGGTTAAAACGTATGTTCAGAAGGGTTTTGGGTCCCTTGATTTTTGGAAGAGATAGATTTTGAGTTCGTGTTTATGGTTGACATGGTTTGTAGCATTAACCTATAAAAGCAAAAAGAGGCTATTGGTTTATTCCAATTTCATAAGATTTGGAGCTGTGGTTCTTGAATTGGATCTTTTAAAGGTTTGAACTCAAGCTGGGTTTACCTCTATCCAAGCTACGATTAGACCGGCCCAAGGCATCGGTCAGACCAACTGAGCGGATCAACAATGACCTATGGAAATACCGGCCAAGCAATCAGACCGGTACCTCCCTGTGGTCAGACCACTAGAGGAGTGTTTGGACTCGTTTTTTATAAGATTGGTTTGTAGGCTTCATGTGCTTGATTCACTATGTATTTTGAAGCCATGGATAACCTGGAGGTTTGATTTGATATGAAAAAAAGTGTGAGCTTCTATTTATCCTTCTAGTCGCGGTCCTACACTTCTATCTGTTATGGATATGGCAGTGTAAGAATAAGCATGTGCTTTAAGCCGTTTTAGATCAGATAAGACACCAATTATTCGCTGCGCTGCGTTTTGATCGAATCATCGCCAAGAAACGAGAAAGCTGTACCTGAGGACCACCCTGAAGTACTAAAATACACCTCAATATTTCATACACACTCAAAATTCAAAGTTCAAACTCGTCATCGCACGCGTCATTATTGAATTCATTTATTCGTTCAATGTTCAATGGCTTAATGCGTGTAACCCGTGCAGCGATATAAAAAGGCACAGATGATTTATATATATCAACCAACTCTTGGAACAAGCAACAACGCTGCAGGAGAGACACCCTTCTTGGCACGTATGCACGCGCGCACGTAGGCGCTCGGCCGCAGACTGCTACACACGTGCGTCCCAAAATTACGACGCTCCAGCTCCATCGTCTTTCGCACATTAACAGAGCGAGCAATCTACTGCCACACGACCAAACAACACACACGTGCGTGCGCACGTACGTGTACTCTCCGGCATGCGTACAAGTGAGACACACACATGGACATGGCTAGTGATACATAGGCTGAGGAATAGTATGATCTAAATGAGGAGACTCGATCGGTCTCCGCTTGGCAACGCCGTTGGTGGCTCACACTTGGATTTGGTCGAGCTCTTCGTCGTCTGCGGCGACGGACTGGCTCTGCAGGCGGCGGAGCTTGAAGGAGGAGAGCTTCTGGGGCCCGTCCTTGGGGGTCTCCTCGAATCGGATGAAGGTGTAGGTCCAGGCCCCGGACAGCGTGCCGAGGACGGGGCCAAGAAAGTAGATCCAGAGGCCGGTGTAGAGGTTGCTCGCCAGCGCCGGCCCCAGCGTCCTCGCCGGGTTCATCGATCCACCTGACACTGCCCTGCAACCACCACTCGGTTTCCCCCGCGTCTCAGTTCTAGTTTATTCATGCATTCATCGTCGTTGCTATCTAGCTATCATGTCTGTGTACTTAAACGTGTCCCGTCGATCGTTCCATATATACTAGCTATGGAGCATACGATCAAATTAATTAACTTAGGTTAATTGGCTTAACTAATTTGCTTGTTGTATCGAAGAACGATCATCAGTTAATCAATCTGGTTTGGCTTTTCCCTTGTTTGTCAAGAGCCAAGTGGTGATTAATGAACCTAGCTCCTAGTTTTTGGGGGGACATGAAAGAATGAACTAAATAATTGATTAGCCGGTATATATGTATGGGTTGTTAATTTCTAAACGTATTTACCCTGCGAAGATGGACGTAATGCAAACCGCGGAACCGACAGCCAACCCAGCCAACTCACCCACCTGCGCATACAGGAAAACTCGTCAGAATCGGCTTTTTCACAGCAAAATGACAAATAAGCGAAGTGCGCGGGCGCGGGCGCGCTGCTCACCGCTCTGGTGTCCGTGGCGACGGCGAGGGTCACAAACATCATGTTGAATGTCACGATGATCTCGATGACCAGCGAGTGCCAGTGCGGCCCCGTCGGCACGGTCACGCCGATCACGGTGACGGGGTGGATCACCGCCTTGAGCACGAACGACGCGCATATCGCGCCGGTGAACTGCGCCGCCCAGTAGAACGGGACCTGCATGCCATCGCCACAGAGACGTCAGAAACAGCATCGATCACAGCCCCGCATATATATGGTGCGCGACGTGACATTATGCGATACTAGCTAGTACAGGTGTAGTAGCCCTACGGTAACGTGCCGATAGGCTCACGCCGGTCTTCGTAAAAGAAAAGAAAAGGATATTTATTCTTTTAACCCTGGACCTCAAGCTGGAGATCTAGAGCAGTGCCGGTGCACGTCGTTACGTATCTTTCACCACGGCATGGGCGCGCGCGCGCGCGGCACATCGAATCAGTTCGGGTGGCCTCAGCGTCACCGGTCGACGTGCATGGTGAATATATGTGTAGCTAGTATGACATCGCAACTAGGCCGGCCGGAATAGGGTGCCGATCGAAAGGCCAGGCTGCGATTTCCGGCAGATCCCGATCGAATATATGGCACATGCCTCACCATGCACACCACTTTCACGCAACTCCCTTGCTTCTCACACGTGTCCATGACCGAACAAGCTTGGTTATGGATTTTTTTTTTCTACGATTCATTAGAATAATAAATAATAATTATTAAAATAATTTAAAACCACTGATAAGACAAAAAGCAGATAATATTTCCTCCAGCTCCACGCCCCCACAGCCAATTAAACCTGCCTGCACTCGCAGCTGCTCGGACTCTTGTGTCACAGGCACTTGTCCCGTGCAGCTTTTCATGCACTGATCGAGCGAGCTGCAAAAGGTTCGAGTACACTTGTCTTGTGGCGTCAGATTAGCTCGGTGAATGTTAAACCGGTCGGTTGGCGTGGTGGTAGTGGTGCCCTGTGGATTGCGGTGCATATGTCTCGTGGCCACGAACGTAACTATCTGCAGTAATTATCGTATCCCGGCTCTGTCATCTTTCATGTCTCTCAAGCTTAATTGCATATGGCCGTTTCATGCTTTCATGTCTCTGATGCGATCATCGGTGCTCGATCACATGATGTGCCCAAGGTGTTGTCTGCCTACTGTTATTTGTGTTGCCGATGCTTGCTTGCCTCCAAGCTCCGGCTAGACAAATTGACAGGGAAAGGGGCCTATGGGGTGAGGAGATCGAACAAGGTAGCTATTACTAGAAGATATCTTATTTCTTTGCGGGTATCATTTTGTATATAAATACCCTATGAAAGATATACGATTGGTTGGCTCGGACAAGAAGTTACTTATGCATATACCAGCCCGTTCCTTTTGACTTTCTTTTTAGCTAAGGCCATAAGCTAGACTGAATAATTTGGCATCTATGCCTAAAAAAGAGATTAAATTTGGCAGCATCACGTCCATGACGACATCTTGAAAAGTATGCGTGAATAAACTAAATTCGTGGGCACGACTAAATTAGCCAATGATTTTGCTCTTTAGTAATTTTTAAATGGTTCTCAATATTGTAGCAGTTGCAAGCTGATCTAGTGCTGAGCATTGTAGCTAGGACAAAACTAGTGACAGATACCCCCATACATAACCTGTCGATCGAAACAAGTTGAGGTTCTGTCAAAAAAAAATTCTTATGTGACTAATATCCAATCGCGACACTAAATTAGTTAGCCTGGGTGTTTGCCAACATCTTCCTCTAAGATAGAATAGATTGAAAGAAAGTGAAAGAACGTTACTAGCTAGCAGTATGTCAGACTGCATGGCTGGAATTATTTAGCTAGCTAGTATGCAGCGTTACTGTTCGAGTTGTACTGTTGTATACCTGAATCCAGGGGAAATGCCGGAAGACGGCGAACGCGAGGGTGACGGCGGGGTTCATGTGCGCGCCGGAGATGTGGCCGACGGCGTAGATCATCACCGTCACGATGAGACCGCCGGCGACCGACTGCCCCAGCTGCGATATGCGCTTGTCGTCGCTGCCATAGATGCCCGCCGCCCCGCACGTCACGAACACCAGCAAGAACGTGGACACCACCTCCGACACGACCTGCCAAGAATAGTTCGTGCCATGACGGCATGCACGCATTAGTCCCAAATCAAAAAGTAACCAAAACAAACAAACAAAAAACTCTGAACTAATCACACGGTGCAGCTCTATATATGATCTGCCGCTTCACCTTCTTGAGGAGGTGAGGAGGGAAGAAGTCTGCGAGCGACCTCTCGTTGTAGTACTGCATACTCGGCATGTTGGAGTTCTGCACCGTGGAGAGGTCATGGATATCGTTGGAGAAGTTTGCCCTGGAGTTTGATCTCGAGTTGGTGGCCATTTCTAACGAGCTAGCTAGCAAGTGATTTCCTACTTGGAAGAAGGAGAAAAAGCTTACAGCTAGCTCGCTCGATCGCTTTGCTTGCTCTGAGGCAACGAGCAGGAGTATTTATAGGGAGAGGCAAGCCTTGAGCGAATGAGAGGTGGCTGGCAAGTACTAGCACCAGTCCACAGTGCCTTTTAATTAGGGCTATTTGTCGGATCGACACTGGGTACAGCGCTGCCTAGCTCTAATCAATCCTGAATCATTGTTTTTCCGATTAGTTTTTAGATGGGATTCAGATAGTTTAATCTCCGCAAACACGTTGTCGGATCGACATTGGACGAGATAAACAAAAACACATGCTCGATTTGTATTCTGGTTAAGGGAATAAATATGTGTCATCCCTAGAGCGAAAGGAACGCAATGTTATTTCTGTCTGCTAGTAGAAGAAATAATTGTGATTATAAATTTGCAAGTACCTATAATATTTCGGATAAAGCGCGACGTCGAGATCATCACGCCGATATACGGTGACAAACAAATTCTTTTATGGGAGCTCTGTCCCAAGAGAGAAACGCTATTATATGGACAGATATTTGGGCCTATACGTCCCCATGCCGTATGTTTTCGACTTGTATAAGTTGACATTTGCATATTCTACTCGTAGAAGAGACGCAGCATGAGCCAACTAGGACAACCGTACCTAAAGTTACCATTGGCCCAAGGCCATTGTCCCTGTCGAGCATTGCCGCCATTGAAAGATTAATGGAGCTGCAGCAACTGACCAATTTTCAATTTCAGGATTGCCATCTCGAGGGACCAAATTTAAATGGTGAGTAGTTAAGGATTCGCAAAGAGGTCATTACAATAAGGAGTTATCCTAACCACTCTATGCAGTATGCATGCTGCGGTTAGCACTGTCAAATGGGCAGGAGCCGTTGCATTTCGATGGTCACTGTCAAAACTGACCTGCCACTATTAAAAAAATCTCCTGTTCGTTACTTCAGCAATTTGCAGTCCGGACTTTTCATCATTGCATTATGCGATCCGAAGTGATCGGATCCGACCGTTTGAAAGGATTCGTTCCGACTAGTATGACTGTTCATGGGCAATGTGAACTAATCAAAGATTATGATTATTGTTACAACTTGATTCCAGGAGAAAATGCACACATCGCAAATAATCTGAGAGAACACGGAAAAAATTTCTGAATTTCTTTATTCTCTTATTTGCTCCCCCTCTTTCTTGATTTTCTTCCTTGGATACAAAACTTGCTACAAGTTCCCCAATATATAGGGATAAAACTCTCCTACTCCTATTCCGATTCGGAATTCAAGTTAGACTCAACTTCAATTTGAGTTATACTTGGAAACGAACTCTACTATGTGTAAGACTCGAAGTCAAGATTATTTCTAACAATCTCCCCCTTAATCTTGACTTGACACACTCTAGTTTTAGTCTCAATACATTATGAACTACCAGCCACGCCTCCACATGAAACGTTCTGCATGTAAGCAACATGTAGGAACTCAACTCAACTGGTACGGGTCATCCAGATGTAAAGACTCTAAAACATTGAGGCAGTCGGACTCAACTATGACTTACTAAACTCATACTTGACACGGAACGGTGACACATCTCCTCAACATTCCGATCTCTTTCCATCTTACTTGAGTTTGGACGGCGACACATCTTCTCAACATCCAACACTCCTTGAGCCTTCATGTACACCTTTATATTGATTGCTCACGTTGCATAATTGCTCGTCATGAGCATCGGATAATGCAGTGAGACAGCGGAACTCTCCTTCACCATCATACTGGATGATACCTCGTCACCGGTGACATCACTTCCCAGAGAACGCGTTATGATCTTGAGCACGGATCAAGATCTCAGGTTACTTTGAAGTGGCTCTTGGACTGAGGGAATGGAAGGACATGTCACGCGTCTTTTTCCCGGGAGAGCTGCGCGAAGATGAGCGACATGCACCTCAGGAGCGCCGTGTGAGACGCGCTAAAAACGGAATCGCCGAGACGATTTTTCCAGCGACCCGGTTCTCGCCTAGGCTCTGATACCACTTGTTGGATCCGGACCCTGGCACCCCGCCGGTCCAACCAGGTTCACTCCCTGGTCCCCAGGTCTAAATGGGCTGAGCACAACTAAGCCCACGGAGCAACAGAGCAACATACTTATAAGTGATATTGGACCTTCTCCCCCCAAAAGACTAGTCCAATAGGTGGAGGCTCCCTCACACTTATAAGTTGTGCTTTCTCCTCTCCCACAATCCATGTGGGACTATTCCTAATAATCTCCCCCTCACACATGGATTGAGCACTTCTGCAATCATGAGGTCCAAGGAGATGTTAGGCACATGGGCTCTGATACCACTTATTACAGCTTGATCCCAGGAGAAAACGCACACATCGCAAATAATCTGAGAGAACATAGAAGAAATTTTTGAATTTCTTTATTCTCTTATTTGCTTCCCCTCTTTCTTGATTTTCTTCCTTAGATACAAAACTTGGTACAAGTCCCCCAATATATAGGGATAAAACTCTCCTACTCTTATTCCGATTCGGACTTCAAGTTGGACTCAACTTCAACTTGAGTTATACTCGGAAATGGACTCTACTACGTGTAAGACTCGAAGTCAAGATTATTTCTAACAATTATGATCATCTTCATATCCGTGATGGACTCTACATCGACTTGCATCAGACATGGTGTCAAAGGTGTTTGCGTCAACTGGAATTAGACGTGGCTACATGAGATGCTTCCGACTACAACTCTTCATCATCTCTAACTGGGACTCTCTGTCATCCCTGAGGAGGATACTATTCCTTTGCCGATGGTGCAGATGCCATGTAACGGTGGATGGACTCTGGATCGCTATTATTAGTATATTTTCTTACACATTATGTTTTTGTTCAAAACTGCTAGGTCTCAGGAAATTTCTATGTATTATATTTTTGAATAATGATAATACTTCTCACAAAGTAAAATGTCAAGGAGAATAAATAGAGTCGTAAGAAAAGAAGATGGTTGTTTGGGGGTAAACGCATAAAGATGTGGGTGGATTCATGTCGGTCATAAAAAGGAAACGATAGTGTGGATTCTGGGAGAAATAAATTGGTGGAGCCTAAATGAATATATATACTAGATAGATGATTTAAATGATTTTTAGAGAATTAGGGAGTACAAAGATAATTGCTGGATTACAACACTGATAACTAATATAAATTCTTAGAAGATGTTGGCGATAATGAGATTAATAGGATTTGATCAAATACTAGATGGATGAATTGAATTTTTGGAAATATTGAATGAATGATAACACTTATTAGAGTATAATCTTGATCAATGATAATCCTGGTGGATGTATACCAGTGAATCATAGATTTAATCACTGATAGTTTTGGTAGAGGTAAACTAGTGAATTAGATAGAGATATGTAATGGAAAATAAGATTAATTATGGGAAGAGCAAATTATGGTTTTGGATCAATAACAGAAAGGATTGAATTGTTAGAAAGTCCCGACACGAATGATTTCGGTGGATTCAAAAGCAATTATGTTGGATAATCATTAGACTTTAGAAATGAAGAGTTGATGATTAGCAACCACAAGATTGGATTGTTAGGAATTTAGATTACACAAGAAATTGGTGGATCTAGAACAAACAAATTGGTAAATAGTGGACCCGAGATCGGATCCATGAATTAGTGGAAAAATTTAGATTCATATGGGAGTTAGTAACCCCGATGTACTTAATAGAATGCTTAGACAATGTAATGGGAATTGTTTGATCGGTGGATTAAATAAATGATTACACTCGATGTTTGGAGTCTTAGACAGCAATCAATAAAGAAAGTGTATCTTCGATGAATTAAGTCAATTATGGCAATCGCTGTGTGGAGTTTTAGGTAGCAACAATGACACTATGATTAAATAATAATAATAATAATAATAATAATAATAATAATAATAATAATACTAAAAGCAATTTATGGCAAATAAAATAATCCGAGCCTCTTCTCTGATAAGCCATGCATACTATTTACTTGCATCCTGTGTATTGGCTCGCGGAGCACGGTGGTTTGTACTCACACTCGCTCTCACAACAAATCAAGAATCAGGAATCAGATCACTACGCCTCATCAACACTATTGGTCATGAAGGCAAAGAAGATGAAGATGTCAATGGCTAGGTTGCGAACCCTCCAGTTGGCTGCCTATGGGCATGTCCTGAGGGTCCCACCTGTGTGCTTCGTTCTTCCGCTGTTGCAATCTAATGATTTCGGCCTGATCGACCCATGAGTAAATCTACTATTATATTTATACTTTCGCATGATATGTATTCTGATGTTCATTTCTGAATCTGTGAGAACTATCTATTGATCTAGGGAATAGTGTGGTGGAATCATAGATGATTTCGGATTGTAAAATATGGGTCTGACATGGACTCCTTCCATAACTCTTTCAACTCAGCATGTGACGAAGCCTCTAGGACCGTACCTCTCGTAGCTTCTCCACGCATCATTCACCTTTAATCTTCACATGCTCCAACGTGAGCCCGATCACCTCGTGACATCCTCGATCGCCTAGATCTTAGATTTTCTCCTCCTAGCCCTGGTCCTCCTCGTCACCGACCATGACCATCTCTATGCCAACCTGCACATGCAAAGACCAAATAAATTTCTCCCGGCATAAGTTATTCCCAATTTGATCGTCATCAGTTCGCACATGCAAACCACACCCTTAACCATCAGTAAACACAAAACCAGATCATCCACGATCTCAATTTTCACACTTTCCAAAAACCAACTTCAGACCACTCAGAAAAGTTAGTCTAACCGCCATGCATAGGCCGGTCAGACCGCTGACCCAACACGAGTACTCTAGATACTCAAAGATTACAAGAATTGAAGCACTCAAAATCTACGAGTACTGACCGTGAAGTCTATAACTACCGATCACAAAGTCTACGACTACCGACCGTAAAGTATATGACTACCAATCACAAAGTCTATGACTACCGAGTACCGGCCAGGTACTGTAGCACAGACTATTGACTATCAAGTACCGACCAGGTACTGTAGCTTTGACCACCAACTAGTTCACTCTCGATTACGACCGATTCACTGTTTCTTACGATCGTAGCTTACGACTAGTTCACTGTTGGAGATCAAAACCTACCAATTACCGATCATGGTCCACACCTCCGACTACCGACCGTGGTCATTTCACTGAGGTTGAAATACTGTGCTTGACATGCCGTAGTCGAAATGCTATGATCGTTCTGCCATGGTCATTCTGTCGTGATCATTCTACCGGTCAGACTGTGTTAGACCATATGGTGGTCATGCATTTAGTGGTGATGAATAGTGAACATTTGGGTTTCATTGGAATTTACGTTTGTAAAAATTCTGTTCGATGCGCTCATGTTGCTGGAGTTTTCAGGGCAACATTTTGACCACAACATTTCAATCATGACATTTCAACCACGGAATGTCAACCATGGCTGAACGACCGCATTGGAACAACCTCGGTATGCTATGGGGAACCGATCGTACTAAACAATAAACAAGACACAATGGACTACGGTTTGTAGTCGAAGGACTTCAACTAGGATGGTTGCAGTCGTGAGCTTTAGTGGACCAGTCAAAAGTGACAGTAACCATTCAATGATCGTTGCTACAGTACCAGATCGGTACTTGGTGATCGTTGCTATAGTACCAGGTCGGTGGTCAATGCTACATTACTCATTGATGGTAGTTTGTGCTTAAGTACCTGGTCGGTACTTAGTAGTCGATGGTACAGTGACTAGTTGATGGTCGGTAGTCGTAGACTGGGAATGCTATGATGCCTGTGATTAGCGAGTGTTCTGAGTGGAGCGATAGGAATTCCCGAGTACTTGTGTTTTCGAGTTCTTGACAAGCTAGCGACCAGTCTATGAATAGCGGTTATAACCGGTCGTAATAAGTGATCTAAGGCTGATTTCTAGAAAGCGATAGAATTTATGGTCATAGCTAATCTGATTGATATTGATGGATGATTAAGGGTGTGGTTTGAGTGTATATGAACTAATGTCGGTCAAGTTGGGAAGAACTTGTGCCAGTGGAAACGTTTTCCTTGGTTTTGCATGTGCAGGTGGACGTGGAGACAATCATGATCGATGACGAGGAGGACTGTGACTAGAATGGGAAAATCTGAGATCCAAGCGGTCGAGGATGTCACAAGGTGACTAGGCTCATGCTAGGGCACGTGGAGATCAAAGGTTGTGATGCGTGGATAAGCTACAGGAGATGCTATCCTGGAGGCTTCGATACGTGAGGTGATAGTGCATGATGAAGATACAAGAGGTGCTGTCCTGGAGGGTTCATCGCGTGGTGAGTTAGTAATTGTGGATGGAGTACATAACTGAGAAGATTTAGAGTTTAGTTAAAACCGTGTTCAGATGGGTTTTGGGTCCCTTAATTTTCGGAAGAGATAAGGTTTTGAGTCCGTGTTTGGGGTAGACATGGTTTGTGACGTTAACCTATAAAAGCAGGGAGAGATTATGGGTTAACGTACGGTTTTTAGAGAGATTAGAGAATGTTTTTGAGGGATTTCGATGGGAAACATTTTAGGGGTACTTGTGAGGGCACTTTGTAAATTCACGAAAATCCAGCAATAAAGATCATCTTGAATCAGATTTGTTCGTGATTTGCTTGAAGAGTGCTGATGATTGCAGGTGGATTGTATCTTACCACAACAGGCAAGGCTGAGTGAGCGGTCAAACAGAGCGATCAAGCTAGCGGTCTAACAAGCGATCGATCAAGCGGTCGTGTGCTGAGTGATTGATCAGACGATTTAGCACTGAGCGGTCGAAACCTTCACCGATTCAAAATGCGGTGACAATCATTCATTCCATCTGATTACCGTATTCGATCCTACAACCGCTTAATCCTAGTATTCCAGCAAATCCAGATTTTCAAAAGTGCATCGACCGAAATTTTCATAAACGCAAATTTCAATGCAACCCAAATACCAATTATTCATCATCACTAAATTCACGACCTATTCACATAATCTAACACAAAGCAACTGACCCAAACAATGCATAGAGGAAACATTTTCAGGTATTGATACACGTTTTGAACGAATGCTTATTTTGCCTTTTGTTGCAGGCTGAACAGACAGCTACTGCTGAAATCAGTGCATTAGCTTGAGGCCACAAGAGGAAATACCTTGCTTCTCTGCCCCCTTGCTTGACAGAAAACGAAAAAGATAGCTGACGAGAGACCGATCAGATCAATCACAGATGGATCTAGAATCTAGCATTATTATCTCTGGTAATTATTGCTCTTCTTTGTTTGCACTCTGCAGCTTTCAGAATTGTCTCCTCACGTTACTAATGTTCTTCAGTTCTTGACTTCTTGTTAATCACTTTGCATCTATGACTATATGTACGTAACCTGACATAATGCTCGGCCCAATCCAATTCTAAGTACGTAGTAACACTCACTCGAGTTCATCTTGGATATGTTTGAGCACTAGTCCAACCTAACCTTGGCACCAATGTTCAGGTCAGGTGTACCATCCAATATCTGCTAAGCTCGTAGTGTCCTGACTCCCGGTCACCTTGTGTCTGAAGAAGCATTATTAGCTTCAGATGCAGAATGACCATGGATTACTTCGCACGAGTCCAACTAATAGGTAGGCCTCCTGCAGTTGTACTGGCGCGAGCCTGACCCCAGAACTTGGATCCGTCACTATACAAGAATCATGTCTATCTGCCAATCACCCGATTTCGCGGCCTTAAGAATCTTAGCACACTATTATAGTGTTCAGACATAGGTGTTCCCATGGCCGTCGAAGGCTCTAGATCGATTCACCACTGTATGTATAGCCAGGAATCACCGTACCTAGCTATGCAGGACAGTAGAAACCTGCCTATATAGTACACGGAGATCGCTGCACGCTTGTGGCGTATATCTAACCGCATATGCTTCGTTGCACTATGAGGAGTATATATAACCGCATATGATTCGTTGCACTATGATCTCATATGAGCAATGTCGACACGAGAAAGACTGACATTTGATAGTGGGTGCTTGATGGGTGAAAACTGAAAAGGCTGTTGGTTTTGAGTTTTGACCAATGCTACAAGCTGCAAATGCGTCAGTGTGACCGGTGATTTTACCGAATAACAACGCATGGAAAATTCTGATACGGCCGAATTGAAGAGGCGAACGGAGAGCCAGATCGGATGCTGTCAGTCTGTCACCGTTTGAGCGTCCGTGGAGGACAAAGCCAAGCCACACTGATTGCTTGATCATTCCGGCCAATTATTTCTCTCCAGTTAGGTTGGGTTAGCTACCTCGCTAGCTCTGATCGTAGCGGGGACGTTGCCAAGATGTGTTGTTTTTTTTAATTGGAACGCGGGACGGCGGGAGGCTTGCCTAATTTCGTACCGTCAGTTTCACATCATTTCTCCCTTTGTTCGCAGCTACCTTTGCTCTTGCGACTTCTTTGTTTTCAGAGAAAGGATGATCTCCGTAGACTTTCTTCTTCAAGGATGCCACTCCTTACTCCTGAGTTCTGAAGCACTGTGATTAGTTGCAGATTGTTGGTCTCTTACTTCCTCGCTTGCATCAGCTGCATGAGATATTTTTGTGTCCTTGACATAAGATAGTACTGGAACAATATCTGATGATGCTCCAAAGTTTCTTTAGTTATGCCGGTAAAAGTTCCTATTAAGATATCCGGGTTAGTATGCTCTTTGCGCATCCCTGCAGCAATTATGGTGCTTAATTTATGTGAGGTGCTGTCATACTTGCGTGTAGACGCTATCACATTAGCCAATCCAGAAGAGCCAGAAGCTAAGCTAGGTCGCTCGTGAACATGAAAGGAAGTTATCTTCAAGGAATCTGTCGGTCGACTAAACTAGCTTTCGATCTCTATTCCAGAAAGAATCGACATTAACATTTCTTATTTAGCTTCAAACGACAAGAAACTTTCAGATGGCACCAAATACGTCAGTTACAGCAAGCTGATGAAGGCGCAATTAATCTGCTGATGGTTCTGTTTTTTTCCTTGTCGGAAAGAAACACAAGTGGATCAAGTGGCTGTGTGTACATTCCCTTCTATTATCCTCTCTTTTCTGACATTTGGCTAAGCATGCACAGTTATTAAGAAAGCAAACTGCGCGATTAAGAAGTGTGAGCCTGGCCCTCATTGGCCGCGAGGATGGCTATAAGAGGGATTAAACAAGTAGCGATGGACATTGCGATTAAGAAGTGTGAAGGACCGTTCAGGGTTTTATTACGATGAACTATTACTATTTTAAAGAAGTGTAAATTTAGATTTTATAAATTTACAGTTTTTATAGACTACTTGTAGACCGGACACCTCCAACGGTCTAACCGGCTGGAGGCAACAGCCTAACCGGCATAGTTGGTTTGTTTCGGCTAAAATTGGTTTTTGTGAAATTGAGTTATGGATTCGTTTGGTTTGACCTAAATTAGTGCATATATATTGCATGAAACATATTTTGACTAGCGTTGGTCAAATTGTAAACAATATATGCTCAAAAATGATTTTTTTTTTGTCTTTAAATGTGTAGAGACACTTGGAATCAACCAAGATCAATGACGAGAATCGAGACTATGCTCATGGAGGAGCCGAGGTATAGAACGATCAAGGATGCCAGGTGAGATAGCTCAGCTCAAGCATATCACAAGGAAGGCCGAAAATATTAAAAAGAAGTTTGAGCAACAGGTTATACTATGTAGCTTAGTCGGTCTAGTGAAACCGAAACAAGAGAGACTTACCGATTTGTGGCAAGCTAGTAGTATATCTACACATGACAAACATGGCAATTTCTTGCAACGAAAAAATAAAGAGCAAGTCAAAAACGAGTATTTGGATAAGTTGATTAAATACCGAAAACTATCTTAGATCAAAACCGTGATGCTTGAAAAAGTGGTTTAGATCAAAGAGAAAACTGAGAAGATCAAAATAGATCAAAGGCTAAGAACCTAACGGATTCAGCCTTACATGTTTTGAAAAACATGCATAAGTGTAGTGTATGAGTAAAACCTGTGTTGTGTAGGGTTAACGGATTTTTCTATATATGCTAGTGGATAATATCCATTAGGGTTAGATAGATTTTAGTTGTTCTATATATTTAACAGGTTAGGATAGAGACTTAATAGTTAACATCCAACCTTTGTTTATGGAAGCCAAGTTTTCTAGGGTTAGTGTTTGAGAAGTGAGTGTTATGGTGTGCTCTCTTATCCTCCACGTGGAGTGACCATAAAACCTTCATTCTCAAGTAGTAATATATCAATTTTGTTCATCTCTCATAGATCCCTCTTATTTGGTTGATTTGCTCTTGATCTTATTTATTTTGATTTTCTCTCTCCCCTTTTTTGATATTGATGGATGCTAAGAATGAGTAAGTAATAGAGATATTTTATGAAAATCAATCCACATTCATCTAGACATCACGTTTAGCAAATTCTTGAAGTTGATCGATTTTGCTTGGATTTGACCTTCTCGGGGGATTTCCTGATTTAGGCGTTTTTGCCTCAAATCTTCAGAAGTTCTTACTTGCTGTGACATGTGGAAATACATGTAGAGGCATCTTGGCCATCCTTCAACCATGAACAAGTTATATTCCTCGTTTCCCTCTTTTGCCTGATTTTAGTGTAACATTCCTTCAAATGAAAAAAGGTCATAACTTTGATAATGATTTTCTCGATCATTAGTTAGAATAGGTTCATAAAATCTTAGAGAAGGTGTACACTAAGTTTCAAGTCATTTAGATCTATGGATCAAAGGTTATATGGATTCTTGGTTTTGAAATTGTACTAATTTTACTGTTCATCGCCTAGAGGTCTGACCACTAGTTCATAGAGATTAGACCGGAGCACAGTAAATTGTTAGAATGTTGTCTTCTTTGGCTCGTGGCTTTGGTGTACTTAAGTATTTGTATTTGCGCTGCATGTTGTTGATTTTTGGAAGATTTAGAAATAGTAATTCACCCCTGACTTACTATACTCAATCTTACAAGTGGTATTAGAGCTCACTTAGCTCTTTTCATATATTTTAACCGGTCTTAAGAGCCATGGCATCAAATAAGTATTCAACTAAGTCACCCATTTTCGATGGAATCGATTTCTCTTATTGGAAGGTTTGTATGCAATCCTACATCACGGCTCAAAGGCACGCAATTTGGATTAAAATCAAGGATTCATATGTTGTTTTGACCGATGATCAGGTGAATACACCAGATGTAGAGACAAATAGCAAGGCTCACTATATCTTGATTTAAGGGCTTAGTCAATCTGAGTTTCATGAGATCTCGAAGACTCTCACTAACTACCATGAGGGCTTTACTGCGATCAAGGAAGTGAGACAGAACCAACTAAAGAAAGAATAACCAAAGATCGAACAAAAGTCTGGTGAATCCTTAGATTAGCTGTGGGGAAGGTTTACGAAGATTATTTATGATTTTCATGCTGTTGGTTTGGCCTTTTCTGATAATGCATGCCAGCTGTTGGATGCACTTAATGTGAAGGTTTGGGGAATGAAAATCACTTCCATCAATCACAACACTATCATGAGTGAGCTTACTACAAATAAACTCTACTCGAGGTTGAAGATGCATGAGATTGACTTCATCTCATGTTTCCTCAAGACAGAGTTGATGGCACTAGTGATTGACCCTTCTCAGAGCAGTTCTTCAAGTTCTTTGGATTTTGGATCTTCTGAATTTTCACTGTCGGCTTTGCATTCTTTGAATGGTGGGAAGTTAAGAAGTTTCCTGAGGATGACTTAGTCCTCCCATCCACAAAATCTACAAAAGTATATAGCAAGGTGAGAAACAAAAGGAGTGGCCATGTCAATTACTTTAAGTGTGGTGAGTTGAACCATATTTGGGCCAAGTACCCCAAGCTAAAGGGTAAGGAGGACTTTTGAAGGCGTTTTCAAGCTCGTGACGTGAAGTTCAAGAAGCCCAACTACCGTAAGTTCACCAACCAGGTCCATGCCTCTCTTAAGAACGTTGACATTAGTGATGTGGACTCGAAAATAGAGGACAACGAGGATGACTCTAGGAGCAAGAAGAAGACCTAAGACTTCACCAGCATGTGCTTCATGGCTAAGGGCAGCTCCACCAATGTTGACTCCTCCGACAATGAGGCCAACAGTGATCCCGATGAGGTATGACCCTCCTCTAAAGAGATAAAATGTGCTCTTGTTACTGTTGAACAAAAACTAAAGAAACAAACTAAAATGATCGAGAACCAGGATATTATGATTGACAATTTGAATCTAGAAATTGTTAGACTTAAATCTATGAATCCTGATGATAACTGTGAATCTTGAGCTTGCCTGTATGATCAATTGGTTAATCTGAAAACTGTTTATTCTTCTGTTGCTAGTTGGCTTAAAGATGTTCTAGATGAATTAGAATATCTCAAGTCTAGTAATGATAATAATTGTTGAATGATATTGCTTTGGATGTGATTCCTTTTTTTTTCCTTCATCATGTTCAAACTGTACTTTACTTGAATTAAAACTTAATAGTACCACTAAGTAAAACTTTAAGGTGTATGAAGTCTCATAGTCAACTCTTGCAGCGAAACGATAGAGACTCCATTTCACTTAGGTTGATTTAATTTAGGTGCTCAAATTTAAGTCTAATCATGCTTACTCTCATTATGAGATAGAAAACTTAAAATGAAAGAAATGACTGAAATGTTTATTCATTTTAGGACTGAATCTTATGAAAATTGAAATAGGCTCGCAATTGAATTTAATGCTCTTAACTAGACACTTGAGGAGAAATATAAAATTAAAAAAATTCTTGTCCATAACTGCATCTAAAAAAGTAATTGATTCTATTTATTGTGCATTTTGTGCTAAAATTAGGTTGATTTAGATGAGATATATGAGGTGTTTAGAGTCAAGTTCCAGGAGCAGTTTAGTAGAATTAGAAATTCCCCTTGTGTCTTGTGAAGCTTTGAAACTTACGGTAGCTATATATAAAAAGAGATATGCTAGGATAGGGCTGGATAACGAGCTGGCTCGGCTCGGCTCGGCTCGGTCTGGCTCGGTAGGATAACGAGCTGGCTCGAGCTGGCTCGTTATAACTAACGAGCTAAAAAGCTAGCTCGGCTTGGCTCGTAAAAAGCTCGAGTTAGCTCGTTTGGCTCGTGAGCCAGGGCCCAAAAATGTCTCCATCATATATTCATCCATGGAAGCATGGCTCGTTTGGCTCGTTTAGCTCGTTTGGCTCGTTTGGGTACAATAGAGTACAAATTAACACATGCATGGCTCGTTTGGGTACAATAGAGTACAAATTTACACATTAACACATGCAATAGAGTACAAATTAGGTCCATGGAAGCAGCATATGCATATCTAAATTCCTGGAAGTATGGCTCGTTTGGCTCGTGAGCGGCTCGCGAGCTGGCTCGAGTTGGCTCGTTATAGCTAACGAGCTAAAATCTTGGCTCGGCTCGGCTCGTTATCCTAACGAGCCGAGCCGAGCCGAGCCAGCCACGAGCCGAGCGAGCTAACGAGCTTCGAGTTTTTCGTCCAGCCCTATGCTAGGACAACCAAATCCACTGAGTGTGTCATATGTGAAAATGCATTTAGAGTCATCTTAACCATTCTCTACCTACGAGCAAGTTATATTGCTCGCTTTCCTCTTTCGTCCGATTTTAGTACAATTTTCCTTCAAATAAGAAAGGCCATAGTTTTGACAACTTAGAGAAGGTGCATGCCAACTTTCAAGTTATTTGGATATATTGGTCAAAAGTTGCATGTATTTTTGATTTTAAAATCGAGTTGATATTACTGTTCATCGTCTAGATGTCAGACCGGTAGCACAGAGAAGTTCTATAATTTTGCTTTCTTTAGCTTGCGGCTTTGATGTATTTAGGTATTTGTATTTTCGTTGTATGTTGTTATTAATTTTAGAGAAAGATTTTAAAGGAGTCTTTCACCCACATTTGCTAAGTGTGAGTTCGATCTCACTTGTAGAATGGCGTCATTTGCGTATAGTTGATTCGGTGAATGAGCATTCTGAATTTCTGATCTAGTACACTGCGTAGGGTTCCTGTGCAGGTCTGAACCTAAGGAGCATAGGTAGGTTCGTCAAGATTGCAGGGTTTTCTTCCTTTCATGGGTGATAGTTGATTTCTAGTGAAAGGTAGGCATATTCATGTGTCCTACTGACGTTGCTCATTGGCCTGAATGAAGACAAGAGTGAGAAGTAAGAGCTTTACTTCGGCCAAGCTGTGTTTGGGTTCGCTCAGGCGGCATTACCGTATGGGCCGATGCCGCGCGTGGGCTGATCCGGAAGCGCAAATTACTGGCTCGAATGTCGCTTTGTTCAGCCTGCCGCAGCCGAAATTTTGTGTGAATTGGGCTTGGCGCGGGAGGATTTTTGTGTCGGGTCGTGGCGCGGCAGGGTGGGCCGAGCCAATTGGGTTGCCTTGGGGCAGTGGCGAGGCAGGCGCCATGCTCCGCTCTGGTGCGTGAGTGTGGCAATGTCAGAAGAGCAGAGAAGAAACCCGAAGAAACCCATCGCCGCATCATCCTCCGCTCGCCACGATGCTCGCGACCGCCTCCCCGCACCTCCACGCTGCAACATTGGCGGCGCCTCCGCGGACCCAGTCCGTAAGTCTCCCCTTCAGACGCCCTAGCCGTTACACGTTGCTGTGCATGTCGGCGGCGGACACCCCGCCGGCGAAGGAGGGGCCTGAGGAGCTGGGATTGGGGATCAAGGAGATGGCGTCCGGGACACAGCGGCGGTACCGCATGCTCGGGGGGAAGGGAGGGGTCGGGAAGACGAGTTGTGTGGCGTCGTTGGCCGTGCGCTTCGCCAACAACGGCCACCCCACCCTCATTGTCTCCATCGACCCCGCACACTCCCTCAGCGACTCGTTCGCGCAGGCCACCTTCAAACACCTGTGCATTCATTCTTGGTTTGTTCTTCTGTTATCTGATTATAATGTATTTAACCTTACTTCATGCATGTTTTAGGATTTAACCGGTGGGGACGACTAAGTTTCTGACGCTTTGTACTTCGTAGAGTACGTCAGAGCACAAGACCACCTTACAATTTTTTATACTCCGTAGAATTGCCCGGGACGTTTAAGTTCCCAACATTTTATACTCCGCAGAGTACGCTGAGGCGTGAGGCCATCATGCGATTCTTTTATACTCCATAGAGTTGTCCGGGACGACTAAGTTCCCGGTGTTTTATACTCCGCAGAGTATGTCGGGGTGCTAGACCACATTGTAATTTTTTATTTTTATTATTTATTTATTTTATACTCCGTAGAGTTGCCCAAGACAACTAAGTTTCTGGCATTTTATACTCCACAGAGTACGCCAGGGTGCGAGGCCACCGTGCGATTCTTTTATACTCCGTAGAGTTGTCTAGAATGACTAAGTTCCCAATGCTTTATACTCCGCAGGAGTACGGCAGGGCGTGAGACCGTCGTGCGATTTTTTATACTCTGTAGAGTTGCCCAGGACGACTAGGTTCCCGACATTTTATACTCCGTAAAGTACGTCAGGGAATGAGGTCACCGTGCGATTCTTTTATACTCCGTAGAGTTGCTCGGGATGACTAAATTCCTGGCGCTTTATACTCCACAGAGTGCACCGGAGTGCAAGACCACCGTGCGATTTTTTTTATACTCCGTGGAGTTCCCCAGGACGACTATGTTCCCGGCGCTAGGCTCAGGTGACCTGGAAATGGTTGAGAGATGGGCTACGATCATAAAGAGGTGTGGCAAGGCATACAACTAGATCATTTTCATAGAAAGGGTCTACGATTACGAAGTGGTCGTGGCAGAGCTCATGACCCTATCATGTTCGTGTGAAAGCTTACAATTATGAGTGGTCGTGGGAACGCACATGACCATAGTATGTTCATAGAAGGGGGCCTACGACCATGAAGTGCTCGTCACAAGCTTGATAACCATATTATGGTCGTAGAAAGGTCCTACGATCGTGACGTGGTCGTGGCAGAGCTCACGACCCTATCATGTTCGTAGAAAAGCTTACAATCATGCAGTGGTCGTGGGTACGCACACGACCATAGCATGTTCGTAGAAGGGGCCTATGACCACAAAGTGCTCATGGCGAGGTTCATGACCATATCATGGTCATACAAAGGGCCTATGATCATGAAGTGGTCATAGCAAAGCTCACGACCCTATCGTATTCGTAGATGGGCTTACGATCATGCGGTGAGTCCAGTGGAGATCGGGCAAAGTCCGCCGTGTAACATGCGAAGTCTAGTGAAGGCGACATCCGCACAGATTCTTGCGGATCGTGTGAAGTTCGGTGGAGGCGACATCCGCACGGAGTCCCACGAAGATCATGCGAAGTCTGATGAAGGCCGTGCGAAGTTTGGTGGAGGCGACATCCGCGTGGAGTTCTGTGGAGATCGTGCGAAGTTCGATGAAGACCGTGCAAAGTTCGATAGAGGCAACATCCATGCAGAGTCTAGCATAGGTGACATCCACGCAGAGTCCAGTGGAGATCGTGCGAAGTCCGGTGGAGGCGACATCTGCATGGATTCCAATGGAGATCGTGCGAAGTTCGGCGAAGGCGACATCCCACGGACTCCGACGGACCATGTAAAGTTCGATAGAGTTGACATCCACTCGGAGTCCAGTGGAGATCGTGCGAAATCCAGCGAAGATTGGGCTTGACACTACCCCACAGTGTGCCATCCTCACAAACAGCTCCTCCTCTTGTCGCATGGTGAGATTTGATGGTTGGAACCGGTCTACGCCACGCACGAAGACTAACTCCCTGGTGTCGTGATGATGGAGATGAGAAATGCTGCCCCACCCACCGGAAGTATCTCTGGATATGGCATCACGCATGAAGGCCGACTCCTTGGTGGCGTGATGACGGTGCATCAAGTTTGACATTCGTGCTCGCATGGGCATCACAGTCAATGGTCATACTGGTGCGGGCTTCATGGTCAATGGTCGTGCCACACGACGCCCGCACCAGCGCGGGTGGCTTTGGTGATGGTCATGCCAATATTGGCATTGGAGCTAGTTCCTCGCGTTGGTGCTGACCGCTTACCACTCACGGTGCCAAGGCATCACTGCCACGAGGTAGCGGGACTTCGACCACCGGCCGTCACATGCTGAACTTGATGGTCGTTGCCGTCGTACTTCTTTGTGGTCAGACGAGCATCGATGAAGTGATGACCGCGAGGTGACTAGTCAAGCATCGACGAAGTCACGACCGTGAGGGAGTCAGACAAACGTCAGTAAAGTTCGGATCAAGAGGTGGTCATAGATGTTGATGAAGTCTCGACCATAACATGGTCGTGGGTGTCGACAAAACTTCGACCCGAGGGGTCAGACAACATCGCCGAAGGTGCGATAGGTGTTGATGAAGTCAGCAGCGGGACAAAGGCTTCGGAGCACATGCTCTATCCCACGCTTTGGACTGGTGTCAACAAAGTCTCGACAACAAGGAGATCATAGCCGTCGGTGAAGACTTTGACCACGGCGTGGTCGTAGATGTCGACAAAGTCACGACCACGAAGTGGTTGGATGAGCATCGGCAAAGTGATGATTGCGAGGTGACCAGTCAAGCGTGACAACTGTACTCATGCATACGGAGATCTCATGCAGATGCCAGAGCCTATCTTTGCCATGCACAGAGACCAACTCCCTAGTGCCGAGATGATGGGCCACCCCCACAACAATAGCCATACTGGGACAAATCTAGCCAATGAGGTTGTGAAGGGTGTGATGTCTGTGAATCTTGAAAAGAAGTTATTTGCTTTAACTCAAGACAATGCATCATCTAATGACAAATGTATTAAAGAACTTATTCCAATACTCCATAAGCATGCTCCCTTGATTTGTGATGGAGTCTTTTTTTCATGTGAGATGCTTATGTCATATATTAAACCTTGTTGCTCAAGATGGATTAAAAGCAATTGCATCTTCAGTCCAGAATTTAGAGATATTGTTGCAATTGTGAAGAATTCTCCATTGCAGTAGGGGAAATTCCAAAAACGTGCATTTGAATGTGAGTTGGATGTCATAAGAAATGTTTCATTGGATGTTACAATAATGTGGAAGTCCACTTTTGACACGTTGAATAATGTTGTTTACTTCAAGAAGGCTTTTCAAAGGCTACTGTTCTTGAATGAGAGCAAATATGGGAGATGTGCTCCAAGTGAAGATGATTGGGATAGGGCAGAGTTTCTAACAAAGTGTTTGCAGAAATTTCGTGATGCAACATATATCTTTTCTAGACATTCGTATCCAACAGCTAATCTCTTTTGACAGAAATTTTGTGAGATAAAGTTAGCAATTGGAGATTGGGCTTGTGATTGTGATGAAGCCATTTCTATTATGGCGAAGGCAATGGAAGCTAAATATGAGAGGTATTGGGACAAGTCCAACAAATCTCTTGCCATTTCCTGCTTTCTTGATCCAAGATATAAGCAAAAATTGGTGGAGTTTTTTTTAAGAAGATTCATGGTGACAGGTATGGGTGGGAAGTGGAATTCAATGAATTCATGGATGTTGTTCACAAATTATTTCAAGTTTACAAGTCCAGGACTTTTGAGGCAAAGGCTATCACTATAGTGCCAAGTGTCGATTCTCAGCCATGTGGTGTTGACCAGGAGATCGAAGATTTCTTGTATGATGCTAATGTGCCAAGCTAAAGTGAGAAAACTGAATTAAAGACATACATGAAAGAACCACTACTTTGATGGATTGATACTAATGATGTCAAATTTGATATATTGGATTGGTGGAGGGGTAAACAAGGGACTTTTCCTATTCTATCATGATTAGCTCGTGATGTATTATCTATGCAAGTGTCAATGGTTGCCTCTAGGTCGGCGTACAGTGCTGGTGGGCATGTTGTTAATCTATTTCATAGTCGACTAGAGCCTGAGGTGGTCGATGCACTAATTTGTACCAAGGATTGGATGGCTGCAGCCAAAAAAAGGTAATAAAGATTATTGATTCATTCAGTTCATATTTTCATATGCTCCAATTTACTAGATACAGTTGATATATGATCATTCTTTATATTTTTCGTAAAAATTTTTATATTTGATATTTCTGCTAATACTGCTAGTTGTAAGGCCATGTTTGTCCTTAAGAAAAAATATTCATGTTTAGTGTCATGAATGACAATTATGAGTACTTCTGGTTTTATTCCATATCTGCATTTTCTCATTATGTTATTCTCAAAAACCTTGTGAGGTTAACTAGCAGGCATGCGTCTTGCTTATGTTGTGCTAATGTTCTGTAGCCTTCTTGTTTGAATAACTTTGCTTCTTTGGAAATTTGTATACTTATTTTCTAGTACTTTGTTGTTAGGTTCCAAGGAGAAGATTGCATCACTCATAGATGAGTTGGACATGGACATGGTGGCTAAGGCTATAGAGCATGAGGTATGTGATGCAATTTTAATTATTGCATACTTTTGATTATTGGTGATCTGATAGTAATTGAATTTGAGAGCATCTAATGGCCTTTCTTAGAGTTTACTCAACAATTGGATAAAGACAGTCCATTGTGTATATACAATAAATTTATCTAAGAAAACTAAAACATGCATTCAATCATCAAACTACAATTGCAACAACCACATATCATATCAAAGCCTTCCTTTGAGCAATCACAATTCTATAAACTGGTGGTCCTGATAAATATATGATTATTGATTCCTACATAAGGATGAGTGCTAGTATGTTATCTGTTGCTGGTATGGTGGGCCATTTCTAAACAGATGTTGCCGTTTCCAAGATTTATGTAATGCAAATTATTTATGTAATGTTTAGTGCCATGTATGAAGTATCTATGAGACTATCTGACTATGATAGTATGACTGTATGACTGGTTTATTGCCAACTTGCCATGTTGATTTTCTTTGCCATGAGGCCATGCATGCATAGTAGTAAAATCGACTGATCAATGGGTTGCCAGAGTTACAGTAGATGAACATATGGTTTTTGCTACCTGCCTGATCTATTCATACACTAATATGTATTATCTTTGTTTTCACATGTTATCTGATGAAATATAGTTACCATATCAAATCCAATCCGTAGTCGTGATAGATACTATCCGCATTCATATTCGTATTCGGTACTATCTGTGTTCAACTCCAACTCCCAAAAAAATATGGTATAGGATACATGATGAGCAATTACCGATCGTATCCACTCCGGTTGCACCCCTAGCTCCTTCTGGCACCTTCTCCCAATTTTGTCGCACACCTCCTACACCCCTGATGCAACCATCTATTTGACACATGATCCCACCCCAACAATGGAGCCCACAAGTCAGTTAAACAAACTCCCAATCATACCCTTTATATTACAGCCTTCTCTGTGGGCCCAGCCTAGAACCCAACCGGTAAGAAGCGGCCATTACTCTAGGTGCGATGCGAGAATCCTATGCATATCTGTTAATAGCTATTCTTTTTCAAATTTTACTACTGAATTTCTGTTTTTGTAAATCTATCTCTTCTAAGCTCATCACTCACAACAGGCGATTGTTATCTACCACACTACAACAGCTTGACAAGTCCTGTCGAGCCACCAGAGCTCAATAGGTGTGATTGTTATCTACCACACTATAGCAGCTCGGCAGGTCCTGCTGAGCCACCAGAGCTCGGCAACACCTGCCGAGCAGGCACGACTCGGTAGGACGAATTGCCAAGCAAGCATAGATCGACAGGATAATTGTGTGATTAACTTAAGCATGAGTAGCACTAAATAAGCATCATATTGCATGATTAGCACTAATTAAGCATGATTAACGCTAATAAATCATTGCCACATTGGCTGGCTCATCACGTCTTCCAGCTATCTTAAGGAGGCACTAGATTTGCAAAAACATACATGCGAGTGACAAATTTGAAGAAAAAAGGCTACAGTGCCAGATATGCAAAGGACCCATGATGTAGCTGTTGGCATGACAATCCCCACAGGTCAGCTGCATGACAAGCCAACAAAAAATAGGACCCTACACTGTTGCTAGAAAACTAACAGGATAGTTGTTGGTCGTCATATTCAGGCATTTACAATAATCATATCCATCCAATCCATGTGTGATCCTTATCCAACATGTGTGGTCCTTATCCATCCAACCCAAGCATTTAGGTGCATCTCTCTCATATCCTTTATACGGGAGACAACAGTATACATACAGCAAATGAGCTAACAGCTGGAGTTGTAGCAGCGCGCAACTCATGCAGCGGGGCGATGTTAGGCACCACCTCCTCCTCCTTCAACTTCTCACAAGAGCATCGTGACGGAGCAGCCGTAGGCTCACATAGCGAGACGGCCACGTGCTCGCGTGAGCACGACGGCCCCTCCACCTCCTCCTTCGACTCCGGCGCCACCCTCCCCCTCCTTCTTCACCTTCGGCTCCAAATCTAGCGTGGGTGGTGACACGGTGCTTCACATCTGGCTTTGAATCTAGCAACGGCATAGCTCAGGACACATAGATTTGAGGTCGGGCAGCATTGATCGACTCTATGGTAGCGGTGGTAGTTGGGGTCGAAGCTAGAGAAGAGGGGGCATCGACAACAAACGGTGTCAAACAGCCCTTGGTGGTGTGGTAGTACCATTGTAGCCAGGTGAGCCCACTGAAACTAGCCGAAATTTGTTTGAAACCTATTGAAACTTTGAAACTTTTGGTTGAAACTTGCAGAAATTTGTTAAAAGTTCTTCAAACTTTTGGTTAAAACTTACTGAAACTTGTTGAAACTCATCGGTTGAAACTTGGTGAAACTTAAGTTCTAAAATCTGAAACTTGCTGAAACTTTGTCTTAAAATATTCTAGAAACGCGTGAAAATCACTGAAACTTGAAAATTTTCAAACGTTCTTCTAAAACTATATGAAACTTGCTGCTGTAACATTGTAATGGTATACCATTCTCTAGTCGCCTCCTTTGAAAAAAGAGGAAAATTATGGCACCCTATATTGTTCCAACAGAACAACTGTTCACTGTTGAATCAACCTACCACATGAATCTTAAAGCTATCTTTCCAATCCACCACAACCTTATCTACTCCACCCCTCATACGAACCAACCATTCCCCATCCTCATCCTCCTCCTCTCTTTGTACCTCCATGGAGGACACTGGGGGAACATCCCTATACAAGTTCTCTCTCTCACCTCTATGGAGGACCAAGGGCATGCTACACATACTCATACGAGTTCCTCTCTCTCTCTACACCTTCATAGAGGACCAAGGGTGAGTGGCACGCAGCCGTATGAGCATGTAAGGCCACGATAGGGGCACATCCCGCTAGGGTCCTTGCTGCTAACATCCTTGTCACCGGCGTGCACCTAGATGGCTCCCCGTCATCGACGTTGCCCTCTCCCCTCCTCTACCACTGATGCACCCGTCCTCCTCTGCCATGGGCAAAGTTGCCCTTCCCCTTCCTCTTCCTCCACTGTCCATGCTGCCCCCCTCTTTTCACGCCGAAATCTGGAGATAGTGATGGAGTGGGGCCACGGTAGCGCAGCTCAACAGGGCGTGATGTACGGCGAGCGCATGCAATAAGACATGTCTGCACGGAGATGCAGCGTGGACCACGATGGTGTATCTCGACAAGGCATGATGCACGATGAGCACACACGTGTGCGATGACAAAAACATGAAACTCATCGAAAACTGTTTGGCACTTCTTAAAACTTTTTGTTAAAACTTGTTGAAACCTGTTAAAACTTTTTGACTGAAATTTGTTGAAACCTGTTAAAACTTGATAAAACATTTTGAAATTTTGTAGTTGAAACTTAAGTTCTAAAACCTAAAACTCATTGAAACTTTGGCTTGAAACTTTTCTTGAAAGCTTTTGAAAACTTCTAGAAATACATAAAATTCACTAAAACCTAATACATTTTAAATGTTTTCATGAATTTTTTTAAAGATTTATAAAACATATTATTATACCATTACAACAGTCTACTACTTTCTAGTCGCCTCCCTGAAAAAGGCGTAGTCAAAACCACCGAGCCGTTCCATCCTCTTGTCGTCTCCCAGTAGAGCGAGAACGCTCTCGGTCTCGGCTCTCTCCCCCTCTCGGATTCCAAACTCCACACAGGCCACTCGCCCGTCTCTGGCCTCCACCTCCACCACTTCCCGGGCCCCACCCCGCGCCTCGGCAACACCAGCCACACCTCGCGCCAGATCTTTCTCCCCCGCTTAATTCCCTCGTGCGCGCGCGGCGCCGCTCGCCATCGTTCTCGTCCTCGTCTCTCGTGCCCTGCCTTGTTCGATTCTCTTCACCCACCGGCGACTTCTGGTAGGAGCAGAGGCTCGTCGGATCCCATGTCGGGGGCAATCGCCTCCCCGTCGACGGCGTTTCTCCTGCTCGTGGCCTCCTCATCCTCCTCGCCGCGGCGCGGGCGGAGCAGGGTGAGCGGCGCTCTGCGCTCGTACGGAGGCGCGGGGCTGCGGTTGCATTGGGCGCGGCGGGGCTTGGGTCGGGCTGGAGTGGTGGTGTGCGCCGCGGCGGCGGCGGGCGGTGGTGGTGGTGAGGAGGGCGCGGCGAAGGCGGCTGGAGAGGGGAGCTCGAAGGGGGTCGCTGTGCACGGCAGCAGCAAGGTCAAGGTTGATACTTCAACAGTTAACGCTCGGATCATTTCATTTCTTAAAAAATTTCATTCGACATTTATGCACAGTTTGCTTGTCAGAAGCTGGGATTAATTAGTGCTAACAGAGCAGTCAGTTGCCGTTTCTGTCGGAAATGTAGCCGCACGTACAGTTTTTGCCATGCGTTTCTCTTCCCGTTTTTGTAGTACTATATATGTGATGTGTCACTTATATGCTTACATTGCTTAGCTTTACTGATGCTGAATCGCTGATTGATTCCATTGTGTATTCAGGCTGCTGAAAATAAGGATTCTGTTTCGTCACCCAAAACCGTGACATCTGCACCGAAGCAAGATAGCAGCGCTGCAAAGAAAAATGGGGCACTTGGGAGCGGTGGTAGCAAATCTGTTGCATCAGTGTCCAAACCCAAAGTAGAATCGAAGGCTGCATTGGATGATAAGAAAGATGTTGGTGTTGCTGAACCGATGGAAGCTAAGGCTGACGCCGGTGTAGATGCAGAAGCGGCAAGTTTTGCGGATGATAGTGAGAACAAGGAATCTGGTCCTTTGGCTGGGCCAAATGTGATGAATGTCATCGTGGTGGCTTCTGAATGTTCTCCTTTCTGTAAAACAGGTATGCATATTTAAACTGATCGGCTTGCCCTTTTTTTCTCTTTTTCAGCATGATCGATCAGATTTAACATGTACTAATTTTAAGCTGGTGTGCATTGTTCACTCGAACAATTGATATTGCTGTATAGGTGGTCTTGGAGATGTTGTGGGTGCTTTGCCTAAGGCTCTGGCAAGAAGAGGACATCGCGTTATGGTACTCACTTCTTTGCCTTTTCTCTTTGGTCCGTCATTGCAAAAGAAAAGAAAATATTTACTATGTGGATAAGTTGATGAAATAAAAAATAACCAAATTGTGATGTCTATGTGATCCATAGGATGTAAGCATGCTACTTCAGTTTGTTATTATGCACCTCTTGTGTTACACTCTGTATCCCTTCTTATACGCAACAGCCCCCGAATCGGATCAGAGTTTGTAAGATACGGCACGAGTATGCATGGTATTAAGAACAAAGAAGATGAATCTCGTAGAGAACCAAAATAATGACATTGAAGAAACCACAATAAAAGAGAAGATTTGGTAAAGTCAACCACAAATTTCTTAAGCATAACTTCAAAAGTATACAAAGGATTGTTGCTCTCTCACAACCTTTCGAATCTTTTAGGACCCTCAGATCCTTGCCATATACAAGAATTCAGCGCTAAAGAATAATCTAGTCTCTAATTCTCTTGTGCACCCGTACCTTTAGATGAGTAACTTCTTTATTTTGTTGCTTGTGTTCTCCATGATCATCTTTCATGGTTTTATATAGTCCTCCTTAGCTCTCCTCCAAAGTGGAGTAGAAAACATACTCCAAAAGAAAGTAGGAATTCTAATTCTATTAGGATTTATCTATGACTCCTTATAACACATCTTTACAAGTCCTAAAAAACTAGAATATAAGTCACCATACTCAACATCTTGCTAGAGCAACACTACATAATTATTGTTCTTTTCATTTGATGTGCAACAAGGTAAAAAAAGCCTCATACTGTAACCTTTACTATTTGTCAGTGTTCTACGGTTCCATATAAATGGAGAGGGGAAAAAATAAATGCTATGTTTTTTTTAAGTAGAAATGCTTTGCCATAAGAGAACTATTCCTTCTTTCTGTTTGATTTAACATTTCTGACATTGATGAGATCACAGTTGACATTGCTTAAGACGGCACTTTCCTCTAGAAAGGCTTTGTAAATTTGAATGTAGGATATGCACAAAGATGAGTTTGGTGATTTAGTCTGAAAAGAAGTAATGCAAATATTTCTTTCAATTTTAGGTGGTGATACCAAGGTATGGAGAGTATGCAGAAGCCCGTGATCTAGGTGTCCGCAGACGCTACAGGGTAGCTGGACAGGTATGTCAAACGTAAATAATGTAAACACAGAGTCTGCAATATGAAATGAAAAGTTTAGAAAACTATGACTGAATTGGCTTTTCGTCTGGCTTGCAGGATTCAGAAGTGACCTATTTTCACGCTTTTATTGATGGAGTTGATTTTGTGTTCATAGAGGCCCCTCCCTTCAGGCACCGTCACAATGATATTTATGGAGGAGAAAGATTGGTAAATCTATTTTCCTAGAGCCTCATCGGCTTTAGAAAAATCAAATCGAATTCCTCCTAAGGTTCATGTAAATAATGTTTTTGTACATTTCTATCATCTGTTGGCAGGATGTCTTGAAGCGCATGATTTTGTTCTGCAAGGCTGCTGTTGAGGTACCTTCCCAAATTATACTACTATAGATGCCTAAGCAATTCACAAAGAGCTAATTTGTATTAGTTTTACATCAATAACTAATTACAGCTCAATGAGACGAAAATTAACCTTAAAAATCAATTCCTAATATTTGAAAAAATCAATTGTATTTGGGTCTCAGACACATATACAAGTTGTACTCTACCAGCTGGTCAATCAATATATTCTCCTGCAACAAGCTGATAATTACATCTGAGTTTCTTGCTGCAAGCCGTCTGTGCACCTTATTAATTAGTTTGTCATAACAAACACAATGACAGCTCAAGCCAGTCTTCATGTCTGTTTAGTTTATGATAGGGTGGATTAACCTGCCACTATGTACTTTTCAAATTTATTATGCTCATCTGCAAATAACTATAGCAATGTTCATCCAACGAAACATTTGCAGGTTCCTTGGTACGCTTCATGTGGTGGTACCGTGTATGGTGACGGCAATTTAGTCTTCATTGCAAATGATTGGCATACTGCACTTCTACCTGTTTATCTAAAGGCGTATTATCGAGACAATGGCTTGATGCAGTATACTCGTTCTGTTCTTGTGATACACAACATTGCTCATCAGGTTTTGCACTATAATCTTTGCCTGCCCCTTTCTATTCTGAAATCAGTTGTCATTATATATTGATTTTTCCATAAGTTCTCGTCATGCAAGATTTTTAGACTTACAACCAATCAGCAGAATTTGAGGGTTTTGTCAATCTGTGAATTGTAGCTTAAAAATGTCTCTCTTTCCTCCAATGGACTAGCGATCTGATATTCAGATGAAACTATAAAATTCAGTAAAGGACGACATACTAAAAATAGAGCAATATGTTGTATCATACAGAGGAGAATATCAGTCATGCCACCATATATCTAGAAACACGTTTTTGCTTGATATAGAAGATGTTTGGTATTTACTTTCACACATCAATTAGTTCATATGAAAATGAATATATAGGCGAATAGTATACTAGTCTTCTTGCAAGCTAATGAACAATTATGTGCTTCAGACACAGATTCATCCTATGATTGCTTTTGCTCATGTCAGTCAGTTTGCATTTGCTACACGATAATCCAGTGCCAAGCCGTGGTACTAAATTGTTTGCCTTAGCAGGGTCGTGGCCCTGTAGATGACTTCTCCAACATGGACTTGCCTGAGCACTACATCGATCACTTCAAACTGTACGACCCCGTCGGTGGCGAGCACAGCAACGTTTTCGCTGCCGGCCTGAAGATGGCAGACCGGGTGGTAACCGTCAGCCATGGCTATCTCTGGGAGCTGAAGACGATCGAAGGTGGCTGGGGCCTCCATGAGATAATAAACCACAACGACTGGAAGCTGCACGGCATCGTGAACGGCATCGACATGGGTGAATGGAACCCCGAGGTGGACGTTCACCTGCAGTCCGACGGCTACAGCAACTACACCCTCGAGACGCTGGACACCGGCAAGCGGCAGTGCAAGGCGGCCCTGCAGCGGCAGCTGGGCCTGCAGGTCCGCGACAACGTGCCGGTCATCGGGTTCATCGGGCGTCTGGACCACCAGAAGGGCGTGGACATCATCGCCGACGCGATGCCGTGGATCGCCGGGCAGGACGTGCAGCTGGTGATGCTGGGCACGGGGCGGCCCGACCTGGAGGACATGCTGCGGAGAGTCGAATCGGAGCACAACGACAAGGTGCGCGCGTGGGTGGGGTTCTCGGTGCAGATGGCGCACCGGATCACGGCGGGCGCGGACGTCCTCCTGATGCCGTCGCGGTTCGAGCCGTGCGGGCTGAACCAGCTGTACGCCATGGCGTACGGGACCGTGCCCGTGGTGCACGCCGTCGGCGGGCTCCGTGATACGGTGGCGCCGTTCGACCCGTTCGGCGACAGCGGACTGGGGTGGACGTTCGACCGCGCGGAGGCCAACAGGATGATCGACGCGCTCGGGCACTGCCTCAACACGTACCGCAACTACAAGGAGAGCTGGAGGGGCCTGCAGGCGCGCGGCATGTCGCAGGACGTCAGCTGGGACCACGCCGCCCAGCTCTACGAGGACGTCCTCGTCAAGGCCAAGTACCAGTGGTGACGCTGATGCCTCTCTCCCTCTCTTAGAACTTAACCTAGAAATCACACTCAATATATCCGTGGACACACACTACACGGAGAAGACAATAAATAGTAGAGTAATTTTCCAACATAAACTTGACTTACGTCGTTTTTCACTTTTCTCTATTATTCACTGCTCTTTTCAACAAACTGATCACAAGGATATAAATAGACGCTCTATGATCCGGTTTCACTAGACATCACTTCACGACTTGCGCACACTACGCACTACGACTCCACAACTTACACACATCGCGCACCACCCGAAAGATTTGGCTAACTCATTGACTCAGCCGTTACTCGAACGTCTAGCTTCGACTATGGCTTCTTAACTATGTTTACGACTACGAGTACCCCTACGACTTACGACTACTCTTTGCTATAGTACTCTTACAAGTATGATTCGAACACACGACTTCGACTGTGACTTTGACCATGACTTAGGCCTACGACCACTAACAAAATGACTCCTACGACCACTTACACTTCGACCATGGTCACAACTGTTGTTTTGATCACGCCTTCAATTGCAGCTTCGATCACGCATTCGACTGCAGCTTCGACCACATTCAACATAATTAACATGAGTTAAGATTAGTTCCAACAATCTCCTCCCTAATCTTGACTTGTTAAACTTCACAAGACGAAGTTCGATCTCCTGACGCATCTCTAAGGAGTTTTGCCTTCTTCTTGCTGACCATGCCATCGGTAACACAACTTACCAGTGTACTTTACATCTTCACCACCGGAGATGTAATAGCTATCAAAAAGTTTATAACAATCAATAGCAATTAGAGATATGAAAAAGTTTATAACAATTAATAGCAATTAGAAATATTGCTATGGTTGTGCCACATGTCAATCTATATCATGGGTAAACGGGCGGGGTGGGTACGGGTGGAGCTTACCCATACCCGTTTACCCGACGGGTAGAATGTTCTCTCCATTTTTATACTCGTGGGTAAAGAAAATATCTTATACCCGACTCCATTAGAGTATTTACCCACAGATATACAGATAAACATACACAATTGCCATCCCTATGCATAAGCAGAACTGGCTTGGCTTTGGCCCAGCCTAGCCGCCCCAACCTCTCTCTTTTTTTCTGGTATTACGGTGGATGGGTGCGTTGTGCTGAAAAATGGGGGACTGGCGATGTAAGATGTTGGCCTGTTGCTGAGTTTGTATATTGCCAGTTTTCTGAGCTTACGTGGTAATGCAGTTATTTTTGTCTTTCCTCTCGTGAAGGCGTGAAGCATCAAGCTGGAAGTGAATGAATTCAGCCGCACGTTCCGAGAAAGTTCAGTGCTGGATGCACGCCATGTTCTGTATCTTACCTTTTCCTTCATAAGCGAAGCGCACGCCTTCTACCGACACTACGATGGCAACCAGGTTGCTTTGCTTCTTGGGACGGTGGTAGAAGATAGAAACTTGGTTAAAAATTACCGTGATTCGCGCGTTCCTAATGCTGGCTACGCTCCAACAATTGTCAACCAAGGACCACATAGAAAAACAGAGAGCCACAGACTTCGCTCTCACTGCGGCTGCTAGCTGAGTCAGAGTATTTCTGTATTCATACAATTAATTGGTGTACCAAACACGTTGAGGCCAACATCACATAATAAATTGCTCCTAGGGATAGTTCCTTACAGGCTGTCAAATGCAAGTGGGTTCTATGGCCTGGCTAGCAACTAGCATGCACGAGCATGGGGCACAGGCCACCCAACCGCGTCGGGTGCGGTTTTATTGTCTACATAAATTGACTAAGTCCAAAACCTTCAAGAATAGCATATCCTGCAGGGCTCACATGGCAGCATGCTAAGAGAAACGCATCTATCGTTGTTTTTTTTTTTTTTTTGTGAAGGGAGTACTACATTAGTTGGTGATCACATAGAGCCTGAACAAACTCACCTATAAACATTTGTTGTTTTCTCTGATAAAACAATCTTACGGAGTACCTTGCGTAAGATGATGCTCCAACTAGCTTATATGGTTTTTGATTGAAATTATGCTGTAGCGGTTGTTAACTTTTTCTGAGAAAAAAGTAAACAATTGAAAAAACACTGAGAAAAGATTGAAAAATACTCTTTATATCGTCACGGACCATACAAAGAAATAAGAAAAAAAACTGAACAAAGCTAAAATAAATCAAAATTAGAAACTGGTATATTCTAAGTGAATTCTAGTTTAAATAAATTAAAAACTAAAAAATATCCAAAGTTGAACCCATGAGGAGCGAGGCCTAAGCGGTGGATAGAACGTGCTATTCAGAACCAGAGTCTATCCTAGATCTTAAATGCCCGTGTAGATCCAAAACTTTAGGTCAAACCGAGCTAGCAACACGTCCAAGTCTTACCCACCACTCCACCAGTCCACCGCCACCACTACTAGTAAGTACGTGAACTGCAACTTCTCCCAAGGCAGCAGACATGCAAGGTACAGTACGAGCGCATTCCATTCCTTCCTTCTGATCAGATGGTTAGTGTCTTAGTTTCTCCATCCTCATTCGTGCACGAACGCCGTTGCAGGTGGTCACGCGTTGCGTGCCGTCAGGGATGCTTTCATGCGTGGGGGTGATCGGTTTTTCTTCTCCCCCACGGTGGCCGCCGTCCTGGAGCAGTTGTTCCAGGCATGGCTGCAGGTCAGGATCGTGCTTCTCGTGCCAATTCTGAGAGCCGCGGTGGTGCTGTGCATGGTCATGTCGGTGATCGTGATCACGGAGAAGGTGTTCCTGGTGATGGTCAGCTCCGTGATGAAGGTTTTCGGGCGGCGGCCGGGGAGACTGTACAAGTGCGACCCCGTTGTGCAGGACGAGGAGGCTGGCTCCACGGCCTTCCCCATGGTTCTTGTCCAGATCCCCATGTACAATGAGAAAGAGGTACGGTTCTGTTCTAAATTCTGTCATTTGCAGGATGAGGTGTTCTGAACTTCTGAAGGGACTCTGTCGTTTGTTCAGAGCGAGCTAATTGCTAACCCCCCCCCCCCCCCCTTTTTTGTCACATTCAGCGCCTCTTCGAGATTCTTGCATTGCAATCTTTCAGTTAGCAATAGCCATAGAGTTTTGTTATCTGGAGAAATGGATTAAAATGTGGGACACGTAGGTCATGTCATCCAGATGCGTGGTTGGTTAGACAAGGGATTCTTGGCTGAAAATCACAGAGTTGTGCATGGTCGTTTTTTGGTCGTCGTGAAGGAGTAGTCCCACTTCCCAGCTGTTCACTAGCAAGCTTAGTTTAGCGCCTGACAGAACTGTGAAAATTGCAGGTGTACCAGCTATCAATAGGAGCGGCTTGCAGGCTCACATGGCCGGCAGATCGGTTAATAGTGCAGGTTTTGGACGACTCCACCGACGCCATCACCAAAGTGAGATCGAATTCTCAAGCCCACCTCGTTTTTACTCCGTTTGGACGCACTGCCAAGCGAATATACATAACAAAGCGACCGTAAAATTGCCATTTCCAAATCCAAACCATGGCTGCATCCGATCGCACAGCAAAGCGATCAACAACAATGCATAACAAAGTTGGTGTGAATCTTGCTGGCTGTGATCTCGATCAGGAGCTGGTGAAGAGCGAGTGCGAGAAGTGGGCCAAGAACGGGATCAACATCAAGTACGAGACTCGGAAGGACAGGGCGGGCTACAAGGCCGGCAACCTCAAGGAAGGGATGAGGCACGGCTACGCGCAGGGCTGCGAGTTCGTCGCCATGTTCGACGCCGACTTCCAGCCGGCGCCGGACTTCCTCGTGAAGACCGTCCCGTTCCTCGTCCACAACCCCAGCCTTGCGCTCGTGCAGACCCGCTGGGAGTTCGGTGAGTCCCACGTAACCCACCCTCCCAATCACTGTGAGAACTTGCTCTCTCTCTCTCTCTCTCAAAAAAAAAAAGGGAACACTGCGACAACTAGTACTACGGGTATGGGTTTCTCTAGCAAGAGACAAACAGAATAAAGTTGCCTGCGCTACAGCCTACGGTATCATTATTTGCTACTTGTGCTACTGTTTGTTCCTGTTGGCGCAGTGTCGGTATTGGCTTACGCTGCTGAATGCTGATACCATAACGCTGTCTGCTGTGTCGAAGAGAGGGATTGGTCATTGCGGTCACCTTGGGCTTGCAGGCCCAATTATATAGTTAAAAGCCCATTAACAGGACGGCTGAGACATTGAGTTGTCTCCCACTATAAGCCCATTAACAGCCCTTGAGAGTCCCATATGTCACAGATCTAACTTGATCAATATGTTATCTTCTATAGTAAAATTGTATACTCATCACGTCATACCAGCAATACCATTGTCTCGTGCTGTACGTGCCACGAGACGAGGGGGGACCTCGCGCGCGGCACGGCTGCTACGGTTAAGGCGGCCGGGTGTGGCCGCGCGCGATTTTACACAGTTCGGCTACTTTGGCGTAACGTAGCCCAAACATAGAGAGAACTAGAGAAAAGGCAGTGCTAGTGCGACTGATTCCCAGCACGGAGTGTCGTACAAGAATCACCGCGACTCCATCGTTTCTCTGCATGTTACTGCGGCTCACCGATGAGATGATTTCAGTAGCTTGGGAATTTACGTACGCTCATTGGTTAGTTCAGTTTTCAGTTCATGTCATGCTATGGGTTCTAGCTTAAATTAGCCTGGAGCACAGGGCTTTTTCCCATATGCTGAGAGAAATCTTGTTTAAGCTGCCTTGTAGTGAATGCTAACGACTGCTTGCTGACGAGAATGCAAGAGATGTCAATGGACTACCATTTCAAGGTGGAGCAGGAAGCAGGCTCCTCGCTGTGCAACTTCTTTGGCTACAATGGTACTGCTCTCTGTTTCTCTCCCCTGTGCCATTGGTCACTGCAATTGTTTCTCTCCCACAGCACTTGCCGATTTCGGAGGGTTGACTTGTTTTTCACTCATGTACGCAGGAACTGCTGGAGTATGGAGAACGCAAGCGATTGTCGAATCGGGAGGTTGGGAGGATCGAACCACTGCCGAAGATATGGACTTGGCGCTGAGAGCCGCTCTCCTGGGCTGGGAATTTGTTTACATTGGTGACATCAAGGTAATTGTTCACTCCTACCATGATGGTATGACATATCATGCACAAAGGCATTGTCAGATTGATTCAATAATCGGCGTTTCCTTCCACTTGCAGGTTAAGAGCGAACTGCCGAGCTCTTTGAAGGCGTACCGCTCCCAACAGCATCGCTGGTCGTGTGGACCTGCACTCCTGTTCAAGAAAATGTTCTGGGAAACTCTTGCTGCCAAGGTGAGTCTTTTTCTCAAGCTGTAGTATTTGAGTCCGGATTCTGGAACTCTTTCTAAATCCTTTCCTACTTCCGTTGCTTCGAATGCAGAAAGTCTCGGTCTGGAAGAAGTTCTACATGATATATAACTTTTTCATTGCACGGAGGATCGTATCGATGCTCTTCACCTTTTTCTTTTTCAGCATACTACTTCCTATGAACATTCTATTTCCAGAAGTGCAGATTCCTGTGTGGGAACTGATCTATATCCCTACAGCTATCGCTCTTCTCAATTCAATTGGGACTCCAAGGTTAGTTCCGTGTTGCTTTACTACTTTTCTTTTTTTATGTCACCAGCAAACTTTTGTGGCAATCATAATGATAAGGTCACAACTCACAAGGGCTCGTATCCTGAATGAATAGCGGGATTCCTCTACGTGTTGCAGGTCTATCCATCTGATTATATTGTGGTTCTTATTTGAGAACGTTATGGCATTGCACCGGTTTAAAGCCGTCTTGATCGGATTTTTCGAAGCCGGAAGGGCTAACGAATGGATCGTTACACAAAAGTCCGGAAATGTTCAGAAGCTGAAATCGATTGTCCGCGTTACAAAGAACTGCCGTTTCAAAAACAGGTAACTCTGACAAAAGAATATATGAGTCACGATACACTTCATTCTAACATGAGTTTGTTAGCGCTAACTTGGCCATCCTGATTCTTGCCAGGTTCCATTGCCTTGAGCTATTGATTGGCGTGTTTCTTCTGATGTCTGCGTGCTATGACTGCTTGTACAGAGATGACTATTTTTACCTCTTTGTCCTGCCCCAGTCGATCATGTATTTCGCAATTGGATTTGATTTCATGGGTGTCAGCGTTTCCAGTTAGATCAGAGTAGATCAATTGCAAGATTCAGTTCAAAGATAGGCTGCATTGAAACAGTTCAACGCAGGCTCTTGTGAGTTGACAATGGCAAACGGGAAAAAGATGGGAACCGCTGCAGTTAAGTAGAGATGCTACTTTAAGTTCCGACAGGCATCTGGGAGAACGAAAACAGTGATCGATAGACTAGTGTGTTATTATCCATTAATCCATCCGATGCACAAAAATGCAGCTAAATCCTGTTAATGTATCTAAAACACAACTGCTATCTTTAGTGAAGAGTTGTGTTCACATATTGCAGGCATGTTTACAAGGTAATTACAATTCCAGTTGCCACAGCTACTGTCTTAGGACATGCAACTCCTGAGCACTTTTGATGGTAGAGAGTTTTTACTATCCTTAGAAAGGTACCAAGAGATACCATAAGGTATCGGTACCTCACCACCAAATTACATATAAATTTTTAATACCTTCTAAGTACTAAGAATTTATATATAATTTTGTGTTGAGGTATTGGTACCTTTCAATGATAGTAAAAACATTCTTGATGGAATCCTTCTTCCTTGAACTGAATTTAGAAGTACGACAAACATTTGGACGCAATTCCTCACCCAGCAGGACAACAAGAGCATGTCGTGGGTTTAGCCGGACTCACTATTGTGGCCAGGTGTTAGGCTGCGTTTCGTAAATTTGATGGCCCAACAGGCCGGCTAGGCACAATCCACTTTTACTGGAGCTTTGTTCGTCTCAAGCCTATGGGCTGTACGTAGCAGTATCAGTTTGTTTCAGAAGGGCCATCGGTAAATCCTGTTCGCTTGTTCCATGTGAACTCGTAGGGCTGGGCATTCGGGTTTTTTCGGTCTATTCGGTTCGGTCTATTCGGTCTTTGGAAAATTCGGGTTCTAAAAAATGAGGACCGAATTTCTCAGAAAAAAAACAAGGACCGAACCCAAATAGACCGAATTTTTTGTTCGGTCTATTCGGTCCACCGAATTGACCGAAATAAGATGGGGACCCTTGTCACCCCTCAAAATCAGGTTATTTGGTCTATTCGGGTTCGGGTTATTTGGTCTATTCGGGAATATTAAGTTCATGAATTCAAGAGACATATCAAATAATTCGGGTTATTTGGTCTATTCGGGTTTTGTAGGTCAAAAACCGAACCCGAACCCGAAAACCGAATTAAATGAAAATATTGATCGAACCGAACCTCGAAACCCGAATAGACCGACAATTCGGTCTATTCAGGTCTGGTTCGGTTCGATTTTCGGTTTTCGGGTTTAAAGTGCCCACCCCTATGAACTCGGATGCCGGAGCTAATCCGAGCTTCCGTCATCGGTGAACCCGGGACAGAAGTACTAGTACCAAAAAAAAAAAGCACGGCGAGGGAATGGGGCGAGTGCTGTTCCGTTTTGAAGAAACGAGGGAGCAACAAGGCAACGGCAACAAGCAACCATCAGATCAGACGATACGGGACGTAACGTCGCCGCACCGTTCCGAGATCGCGGCGGACTACTCACCCTTCCCTGCCGCACGGCGCTCCGCTGGGTCCCCGGAAGATTGCTAGGAAAGCGTAGGCTTCATCCCGCTATTTCCTTATGGCAAAAGTTGCCATGTTTTTTTATCTTGTCTTCTTAGATTGTCGAAAAGTCAAACGTTGAAATATAATGGTTTCTCAAAGCAGATTTTTCAAATGGCCTCCTGAGTCTAAAAACATATACACTATCTACGTTGACATCTCTGTCATTCGTTGTCGTCTAAAAAACAGATAAAATCTATTAGTTACAACTAAAAACTATCAGACACAGTCTAAAAGAACATCCATTTGTCCCCCATTCGTGTAGCATGCATGTTACTTACGTCCTAGTGATGCTCTGCAGTGAGTACTAGCGCTGGTATAGGGGTCGGTGTTGGTGCAAGCACAAAGGATTGTGGAAAACACGGGTGGGAGGATGAGGGCAAGGAGGACGGCATGCAGCAGCGACTCGTGATCTCGACTGCAGACGAGCTGGAAACAGCCAACGAGGAAGAAGGCCGTCTTGCCCACCGTTTTGTGCACGAGGAAGAAATAGGAGGAAGAAGGGCGTGGACATGGCCGTGAATGCTATGCCGGTGAAATATGTACAACTGTCATCTTAGCGAAATTATGGTGGTTTTGAATAGAGAAAGTGTTTTGAACCGGTTTTGATGGGTGAAAGGTATTGGATGTCTGGCTTTGTAGTGTTTAGGGTTGATTTTTAGATTTAGATAAAAGTTGAAAGGTGGTAAAATAAATTTATTCTTAAAAAAGGATAAATCATGTGTACTCTAATTAACATATAGGACATGTAAGATGCAATATTAACTCAGTGCTAGACTTCAATTTGTAACTTTCATTGTCATATACTGTACATTATGTGATTGGCAATCGGTCAACAGTAGAGGTGGGAGTTGGGCCGTGCTTTTTTGGGCCAGCCCAAAGCACGACTAGCCCAGCACAGCCCAAGCACGGCCTGGTCCGACACATGGTGGGCCGTGCCAGGCACGGCACAAACGGTGGGTCGGGTCGGGCCTGAAAACCAACTCATTGGGTGGCACGGCGAGCATGCCGGCGCCAGCGATCGGGCCGCCTCGGCCTCTACCTCACCTCCTTGGCTCCCCCAGTCCCCCCTCCCGTCGACATCTCTCACGGCTATCCCCAGATTCCCCACAACCACAACCCATCAACCATCACAGAGCAGAGACCAGAGAGAGGGAGTAGAGGGGAAGGAGGTATACCGGTCACCGGAGCTCAAACGAGTGGATGACGGCCGCACTGCCACAGGAGGAGGAGCAGTGTAGCCGGAGCCGAGGGTGGCACCCCGCGCGAAGACACCTAGCGATGGCGGCTCAAAGAGTGAGCCATCGATGACGAACTCGTCGTCGACGCCCCAGTTGTCGCCCGGCCATCCGCCGCTGGTGGCTCGCTCTCGGAGTAGTCGAGATCGCCGTCGTCGTTGCTTGGGGGAGGAGGGAGGCAGCCGGGGGAGGAGGGGGCGCCGGGTGAGGAGGGAGGCGGCCGAGGGAGGTCGGGGAAGGAGGGGGCGCGGGGGAAGGAGGGGGCGCCGGGGTAGGAGGAGGCGGCCAGGGGATGTCGGGGGAGGAAGGAGGCGGCCGGGGGAGGAGGGGCACCAGGGGAAGAGGGGGCGTCGGGGGAGAAGGGAGCGCTAGGGAGATCAGGAGAGGAGGGAGGAGGCTAGGGGAGGTGGGGGAGGAGGCGGCGGCGGGGTGGTGGGGGAGGCGGCGGCGATGGGGGAGGTGGGAGAGGCGGCAGCGGTGGAGGTGGGGGGAGGAGGCGGCGGCGGGGGAGGTGGGGGGAGGGGGGAAGGGCCCAGCGGCCGGGGAGGTGGGGGAGGAAGGAGGGGCCCGGGGACCGGGGAATGCGGGGAGGTTGGGGGAGGAGGAGGCAGCGGGGGAGGAGGAGGCGGTGGCGGGCATAGAAAGGGGTGGGAGCCGGCTGCCGGGCGTGGGCGCGGTGGGAGTCGGACCATGGGAGGAGGAATCAAGGAAGCCGGCCTGGGGCTCGGGGAGTCAGGGGATTTGACGGGTGGGAGCGGGCGGCCAGGCGAGCATGGCCGTGTGGCAGCGTGGGGGTGGTGGGATGGGAGGAAAAGGACGGTCAGACAGGAAAAAAATAGAGTATGTCAGTTGCAAGCATTGGGAGCTGGAAAAGCTTGCTGATTCTTTTGTGTTGAGAGCATATTGACAACGGTCACATAACGTTTAGAATGCAGAGACAACGTTCGGGTTCTAATCTATATAAATTCACTCTGCTCTACCATTTTCTTCACAAACTGAGCCTTCTCATTTCACAAGCTCATTTCATGCATTTGTGCTACTCATTTATTCATTTCTTACTTTTCATTTCACAAGTACATTTCCTACATTTGTACTCCTTATTTATTCATTGCTTACTTCTAATTTCACAAGCATATTTATTGTATTTGTACTCCTTATTTATTAACTAATCACCATCCATCCACCATGTTACCAAGGAGTCGTAGTACCAAGGAGCTCTCAAACAGTATGTAGAGGAGTCGAAGCTCGAAAAGGACAGCAGGGCGACTTAGTGTAAGCTCCCGCCATCGCTTCCCTAGTCCTCCTCCAGCTCCGACTCCCATTGATGCTCATAGGCTCTCACAAAGCATGAGAGACTACGGCATGGATGACCATTATATGGACGGTACAGAGGGTTACAAGGAGTACCAAAGCGGTCCAGAGCCAACGGGGACAACAGAATTCTCTCCTCCGTCCACAGACGCCAACATTGGCGGGTCTGGACGAAGGGCGAATTGCTGGAAGCACATGACCTGGAGCCAGAAAATACGAGATGGTGAAATGGTAGATATCGCAACTTGTAATTATTAAAATGCTAAATTAAGTGCTCGTACAGCTGTAGGGACAGGGCACTTGAATCGGCACTACAAAGCATGCTTACGCAAGATGGCGACACAGGGCCGAGGGGGAGGAGGAGTACAAACACAGCTAAACTTCGAGGCCGATGGCCCTATAAGTATTTGGCCAAAAGAGCGCATTTCTATCAAAGATGTTCCCAAGGAGCTCAACTCGGCCCAAAGAAAGCTGCTCAGGTCATAGAGACCGGAAGGGAGAAAGATTCAAAAGAGAGCATGAGCTGTGGTCTGTTTGTACTGGTATATTATGTGAATTTGGAATGCTAGTTCGCAATGCTGCAGTAGAACCATCGGGGACGAATAAAAGAACATTTGGCAATTGCCATAGAACCCGAGTCCTAAGCATCTGAAATTGGTTCTTTTCAATTGATGGATTGTTGCTAAGCAGCTGTGTGTGTTTTTTGGCTGACATGAATAAAAAAGGAAGAAACCAATAGGGTTAGACGAATGGACTTATGGATCCTCACCTTGCGATGCAAGAGGACACACCGGCCGCCGAGAACAGCTCCCGCGAATGGGATGAGTGAGATGCCGGAGGGAGGGAGGGAGCTGGACACGCCGGAAACGGTGACGGTCGCTGCCGCCGGGAGCCTGCAGCAAACCGTAGCTGCTGCTCACAAAAAGAAGGCCGAGTCCGAGGGGAGGGGAAGAAGAGCCGAAGAGGTGGACTGACGGGGGCTGGGTTGGAAATTTGATGGCCCATGAGGCCAGGATTTTGACGGGCTCGAGCGACATGTTCGTGCCAGACCCATCCGAGTTCATCAACCGAACAATCCCTAAGGTTGACGCCCCTTCCGTGGCCCAGAAACGGGCATTACCCTATAAATGATCGCAGCCCACGCGAACGGGGCCCTCTGTTTTTACCTCGTTGTCCTGCTTGCCCCAGTCGATCATGTATTTGGCAATTGGATTTAGTTCATTGGCGTCAGCGTTTCCACTTAGATCGAAGCAGATCTGAAACGAAATCGATTTTTGCAAAAATCAGAAATTGAACTCAATTCCCGTTTCTCTTTTGCTCTCCTCCTCCATAGCCCTAATCCTCACGAATCTAGATGCAAAAACCCCTTCTAATCCTCACCATTAAGCCTTGAACGGAGGGGTTGGCACGGTCACTGTGCTGTCCGAAAAATCTTGCCGACGCCACTGATATTTCTTGCCGCCAGCTCCCGTTTTCTTCATCGCCAAGCTGAAGCACGCCTCCTCGCGCCTTCTAGCGCCTACGCGCCTCGCCGACTTCACCTGCCGCCAGCGCGCCGCACCACCCCGAAGGCTCCGACCACGCCACGCGCGGTGCCGCCATGGCCTCTCGCGCGAACCGCCTTGCCGCCACTATAAAGGCCCCGAGCGCCTCCTTGAGCTCCCACCAGCCTCCCATAAACCTCCCAACCCATCCAATTGAGCCGAGGGTTCCCGGAGCACCGTCGGTACCAAAAATCCCCAATGTGCGCCGGTTTCCAATTCTTGTGATTCACTCGATTAAACTTCAATTCCTTGCACCGTGAGTACTCTAGCAACCCTAGGAATCTCCCCAGAGCATCACCCCAACCTCCCATGCCCCACCGCCACGGCGCTGAGCGCCCAGACGGCCAAGCCACCCACCGTGGGCGGCCGGTGTGGTCGTCCCCAAGCCAAACCATCGCCTCCCCTAGGTCGCCCTAACCCCGAGGATGCTCAAAACCCAGTGGAATCACTCTTTTAGCTCAACCATAACCATCTAGCCATGAAAAATGCTCGCCTCTCTCTCTCCTCGCCGCCGGCGATTGCCGCCATTTGAGCCGCCGTCGACCACAAAAATGGAACCCCGGTACTCCCAAGAACCCGTACATGTCCTCCTTTCCCGTCGCAAGTCTCCCTAGCCTGCCGCAGAGCCGCCTCCCCGCTCGTTCTTTTGCGCGGACGAATGGAGAAGATGAACAGTGCCGAGCACTGTTCATCCGACCGAACCACTCCGAGTTGGCTGGACCGAGTCGCTTCGGCCGAGCCCGATGAACAGTGCAACGGACCCGATGAACAGTAACCCGACCCAAAGCCCAAAATACATATTTATACTCCCCGGATTCGTCTCGAGCCCGCCAACCCAAATCCAAGGCCCACTTCCCCATATAGCCCTCCTATAACCCAGTACCCTCAGTTTAATGGAGTTTTTCGGATTTTATTTATTCTTTTATTTTCTTTATTCCTAGCCTAATCCTTCGGGCATGGAATTAATTTATTTTAATTGTTTTGCGTTAGCTTCAAAGTCGAGATTCACAGGAGCGATGAGAAGCTCAAGTCCAGCCCATCGTAGAAGAATACAAATTAATCGAAATCGTAAATCCGCAAGGCAAGTCACACATACCTTGATCATGTTGAACCTACATTTCCGCTATTTATTTATTTATCAGTATTTTCATTATATTATTTGCGCACTGTTATTTTGTGTACAATAAATGCTTGGAATGACATGGTACTATAGTTATGTCCTACCACCCGAAAAAGCCCAGTCTAATTTGATGGCCATATTCACCTTGACAAGACATAGTAATATTAAATATAGTAATATTGTGAATATGATAACTTAGAGAATCAGCATTTACTATAAGATGTGGTATTTATTTGGAAAGTGATCTAGGGTAAGCGAGGATCGTTGGATCCTATGACCTTAAGAAGGTGAAGGCAAGTACACAAATCGTGATGAGTGTGGTGACCTTTGGACAAGAATTTGTGGGAAGAAAGCGCCACCGGTGAAAATATAAGGACTAGAACCTTATCTTTGAGTAAAGAACATAGTGATCGCCCAACCACAAGCGTTGATACGTCAAACCTGGTCTAGTAACTGCTCAAACTTGATTGAACCTCTACAAACGCAGGGTGTAGGCAAAGTGTGAGTACATACGGAAGGGGGTTAAGGGAGGGCCGTATGGAAGTTGGCACCGTTATTGCTTTTATTATTGATTTGATTATCGGGTGTCCACACAATAGTAGGCTGAGGTAAGTCAGAGGTTACGGCCTGGGCTTGTTGAGGAAGTCTACTAGGTAGAGACTATATAAAGAATTGAGCAGTGAACAACCTTGTTTTCTCAATTCAGTCATGAGGATTGAGAAATCTTGTGGGTAAAGCAGGGCAGCTTTGCAAAGTCATGACTAATGGTATTCGAATACGCCGTACTTCCGGCCAATGGAGTTATGTTTAATGGGTGAATCCAGTAACAAGGCATAAGTAGATTTGATAAGGGTTTGGAAATGTTGAAAGTCGGTAAACAAAGCTTGAAACCCCTTTTTATTAATGAAGTACCCCTTTTTTCAATTTTAAACTGTTTTTCAACTAAAACTGCATCCACATAAAATCATAAACCTGTTCCCCTTTACTTGTCATACCATGCATGAAATTATTATTAAGCTCCGTGTGACTTGTTGAGTACAAGTGGTAGTACTCATGCTTGCTAAAAACATTAACAGAAATAGCCAGCAATAAGGAGGCAAATGGAGAATGGAACTCTACGAGATCGAGGATACGTGAAATTAGGGTCGTCTTCCGCTCAGGCGTGCCTGTGGCGTTCTTTTGTTTGTAAGTACCTAAGGGCCGCTTGCCCTTCTGTAAAATTTGGCTTCTATGCCTTTATTTTGAAATAAAGTTGGCTTTTGTATTAAGCATGTGTTGGCAATGTTATACACTCGATTGATGTAACTCGCAACTGAACAGTCCTGGGCGGTTGCGAGGGTTTCATAATACTCCCGGAAATGGGGGTGTTACAAGATCAATTGCAAGATTCAGTCCAAAGATAGCATTGGCAGGCTCTTGTGAGTTGACAATGCAAAACGGCAAAAGGATGGACACTGCTGCAGTGAAGTAGAGATGCTGCTTTAAGTTACGACAGGCATCTGGGATAGGGCTGGACGAAAAACTCGAAGCTCGTTAGCTCGCTCGGCTCGTGGCTGGCTCGGCTCAGCTCGGCTCGGCTCGTTAGGATAACGAGCCGAGCCGAGCAAGATTTTAGCTCGTTAGCTATAACGAGCCAACTCGAGCTGACTCGCGAGCCGCTCACGAGCCAAACGAGCCATGCTTCAGAATTTAGATATGCATATCTTGCTTCCATGGACCTAATTTGTACTCTATTGCATGTGTAAATTTGTACTCTATTGTACCCAAACGAGCCATGCATGTGTTAATTTGTACTCTATTGTACCCAAACGAGCCAAACGAGCCAAACGAGCCTAACGAGCCTAACGAGCCAAACTTCCATGGATGAATATATGATGGAGATATTTTTGGCCCCGCTCACGAGCCAAACGAGCTAACTCGAGCTTTTGTCGAGCCGAGCCGAGCTGACTTTTTAGCTCGTTAGTTATAACGAGCCAGCTCGAGCCAGCTCGTTATGCTACCGAGCCAGACCGAGCCGAGCCGAGCCGAGCCAGCTCGATATCCAGCCCTAATCTGGGAGAATGAAAACAGTGATCGATAGACTAGTGTGCTATTATCCATTAATCCATCTGATGCATAAAAATGCATCTAAATCCTGTCGATGTATTTAAAACACAGCTGCCATCTTTAGCGAAGGGTTGTGTTCACATATTGTAGACACTAGTAAAGTACCCGTGCGTTGCAACGAAATACCAAATAAAAGTAATACATACTATCAAACATGATCTCAAACTGAATAATAAACATCAATTTTATCTTCCGTCGTCATATATCAAGCAAAATATACATATTCATACTCGTACAGGTATGTCCTCCCTCTTACAGATACCCTCTTTCAGAACACAAGAGAAGCTTAGGTTATTTTTCTAAACCGGAGAGAGGGCTGAGTGATGGCAACTGGTTGGTGATACTACTATTCCAACATGCCCAGTAAATGGATTAATAATCACTCGTATCACATCACAAAAATTCACAAGCCACGAATCTATGGTGGCTGCTTCATACCTCCTGAACTTGCAATCTACCCCACCGCTGAAGCTCGTAGAGCATGAGTAGTGCAGCCAAGTCCTGTGAACTCTTTCTATCTGCACGCTCATCTCCTGTGAGGCTGATCACATCAGTATTTGGTATGTGCAACGTTATGCTTGAAGCAAAAGCAAACCCTTAGGCGCAGCTTTCTCTGAGGAATTGCCAGGGGAGGGCACGCTGCTATCACAAAAACAGGACAGATTAACTTCTTATTTTACACACACAAGTTAATTAAAATGGATACTCGCAATTCTTTTTTAAAAAAAAGATACTCGCAACAACCAACTATCTTCATTGGTGGAAGCCCAAATTTTTATTTCTCGGTTGAGAGGGCCTGCAACATTAACAAAAGAAAGTATGAGCTAATCTCATTGAAGATATATACTAAATCTAAATGCAGAGGATATTCAAGCTTCTTTCGCCAAATTTCAGACAGCAGAGTTCCATGCATTATGGTTATCATAATAATATATTGATAAATACACATACACACGCACACGGCACCCCCATGAAAAAAGCAGCCAGCTGTACGCCCATCAACACCACCTGAACAAAGATCCGACGATGGTGAGTATCGAACTCGCAAGATTTGGGGGCAATCGCTGTGGAGTACAATACAGAAATTTGGGGACTGAAGTTGTCATTGAGGCGTTCACAAGCTATAGCAAATCTTACCACAAAATTGGTAATACCCAAATAAATTCGGCTAGCGCCAATACAAATCTAGCCAAATCCCAGGGCGTTCCTCGCCAAATTTTCGCGCCCTCACCGATATACAAGGCAACACGAGAGAGGACTATAGGGTTTTCTTATCCTCACCTTCACAGCCGCCCCTCGCCCCCTCGTCCCGTCCCTTCAGGTTCGTGGCGTTGAACGAACTTAGCGGCGGCGCACCGAGGCTAACGCGGGAGCGCACACCGGCGGTTGATTCGCCTGGGAAGGAGGGGTAAGGCAAACGGCGACGCCGGCTCCAGATGCCTCGGCGGCAAAGGCAACTCCGACAGCCAGCGGCTCCTTCCTTTCGCGATCCCTGGCTCTGTAATAGCACGCCCACGGAAGAGAGAAGGCGGTGGCATAGTTAGGTAGTTCGCTTGTTGGATCGGCAAGACAGAGGCAAAGAATAACCGCCGCCGCCTCGGTTACGTCGCTGAGGCGCGGGAGGAGAAGCGGCGGCGGCGGAGGTGGGGAGGAGGAGGCGAGGCGAGCGAGGAGGAGGCGGCGCGATTGAGGAGGCGAGGTGGAGCGGTTTCGGCGGATGAGGCGAGGACGGAGCGATTGCGCAGGAGCGAGGGAGGAGGCGAGGCGAGGGGTGGGAGGAGGCGGCGCGCGGGGTGGGGGCGAGCGCGGCGGCGGAGCGGAGGCGAGGAGGCGGCGGAGGAGGAGGCGGGGAGCGAGCGCACGAGTTCGGGGGGGTGGCGTGGGGGTGAGGCAGGGCGCACGGGCGTGAGAGGGGTGGGTGGGTCCATAGGTAGACAAAGTATTTTTTTTGTCAAGCCAGTTTAAAACCATAGTACCTTGGCTGTATTTTCGCAAAATCAAACTTAGGCATTAGCCAAAGTTTTTTTCTGTTAGAGGAATTGCATGAAATTAAAATATACCTAACAAAAGATGCCTAACCAGGTAAATAAAGTTCATATCAACTCAATACACAGTAGCAGATGTCGCTTCGATTCTGTTGTGATGAGTGCGTGAGTGCCTCTACTAAAAGACACACACACATACATACACTATGTAGATGTATGACAGATGGCTTGAAGCTAAAACCAGTCATTAATCATCTTTGGACCAAAATTTTATCTTCGCTGGGACATCAACATGACAGACATTATGTAGCTTAGAAATGCAATCTCAACTCAATGAAAATGAAATAAAAAAATTATACCAATTAGCGGACACTTTATAACTTAGAAATGCCAAAAATTATGCCAAAATTTTATCTTCATGGGACATCAACTTGATGGACACCATATAACTTAGAAATACAATCTCACTCAATGAAAATAATTATGCGAATTGGCAGACACAAGCATGCCCATCAGCACCAAGAATAAACAATTGAAGCAAAATTTATCCTGCATGAACTATTCAGATATAAGAATAGAAATAAGATCATGTCAAAAAAATTAGCTCATTGCTAACAGTGGGAGAGATTGCTTCAAGTTGTTTGCCTTCTCAGAGTCAAAGACACAAGAGTACTTTTTTGCAGCGAACCATGAACTTGACAACATCTTTGCTCCTCTTGATCTTCACAGATTGGGCATCCTTCCTCCTCGCGGTGAGAAGGAAGTCCTTGATTTCATGGATCTGCTTTGGCTACAATATACAAAATAATTGTTTAGGTCAGACAAAGTATGACCATAGAATGACAATTGACAACAAAGTGAGCAGATAGCTGTGCCAACGAACCAAGTTATACTAATCATGCAAGCATATTCCTGCTTTCTTTCTATAAAATAGACAACATAACAAAGAGATAGAACTGTCACATTTCAAAATCCAGTGCATATCGATGAAGCCACTCGAGCAGCTGCATTGCCAAATTAAATGTTCAAGATAAGAGTAATTGGGCAAACATATAGAATCGTTTTTTCATAGAGGATCGACATCTAGGATTCCTACCCTCAATTGCAAGCAAATGCAAGTGCTCACCTAATCTCGTACCTATTTGTAAGCAATATGCAACTTAGCAGTTCTATGCTACTCAAATCTGGGGATGAACTACAACTCAGTATAATAATCGAAGTAGTCCAAGTAACACTAAAATATTTACCGTGGCTGCAATTCTAGTCAAATGACACCAAGATAATAATTCTAGTTATGTGCCGTGCGTTGCAACGGATAACAAATACAATGCAAATAGCACATCTCTAATGACTATAGTCTATGGAAACATAGTAGAAAATAACAAGTCACAATACTAACATTTGCGACAAGCAACCCATGCACTCATATGCCATCTGAACACATTGGAAGATATCGTTCACAGATATATTATTGCAATGAGCTTTGCTACTTGATATGATAATTAAGAAAGTGCAAGTTACATTGTGAAAGATGTAGCAAAGACACTCTGGGAGCAAAAACATCTCTATTGAAATCATGTTTCAGCAAATTACTATGGAATGACACTAAAACTACTGGCCGAGAGGCTATAAATAGGCATTGGTTCAGAAGCTAGGGGAAATAATTGTACACATACAACAACAAAAGATGCATGTTGCAGTATTCATATAAGGATTGCTATTAAACACATACCAACTCATGATTTAGGTAGCTCACAACGAAGAATATGAAACCATACTAAACAGTTTATACCTGCAGCTCAACACCAACCACTCGAGCTTCTATTTCTTCCATTAAGGGAGATTGGGAAAAGATGGAATATTGATCAGCTAAAAGCAGAATCAAACTGAAATTGTGTAGAGCGACAAAGATTCTCATCAGAAATGTCTCATATGTAGCATCTTTTTGAAGGGTTGAAAACAGTAGCCACCACCATGTGAATAGAAAACCAAACCTATCTCTCAAATAACTACCTCTTCAATTATTGATAGCCTGGCACAATTTGTAAAGCTTCTGCAGAAGCTGTTAACCAAGTGACCAATAATACTGGAATTAGGTCAAGTCATATTTCTAGAGTAATAGCTATCTAGATTGGCATGAGATCCATGGACACGATTTGCAAATGAGATCTGCTAAAAAACTGCCATCTTTGAAGACTAAATATTCAAAAAATAATATTACTTCGAAAATCAAAAGAAGGCAGAGCCTGACAATGAGGAGAGCTAACCTCAGATGCTGTTACTTCTGATTCTTTTGCTTGTCTTGCTGCCACTTCTAGAGGTCTCTCATATACATGAGAAATAGCTGGATCTCTACCAAGCCCAGTATTATCAGCTGTAGGAGCCAAACAGAATGATAACTCCAACCCATACTGCTGGATGGCCATTGTCCGACACGATGAGACTTGAACTACTTGTTCACCATCCAATTGGTTTTCATGTGTTCGAGCAGACTTAAAATAGGCATTGCAACTGTAAAATCTGCTATATAGTCCAATAGAGTAGAAGGAGGATCAGGCGTAATCAACATGCACGACATATATAGCATTCTTTTGGCATTTGCAAGCAAAATAAGGCTAGCTTGTGGCAACACTGGTACTTGGTTGAAAAATGCTTCCTCAATCCGTGTTCCGGAGAACTCACAAGTTCAAGCGTTTGAGTGCATCTCCATGTATCGTGTCACTTAGCAACAACCAACTATCTTCATTGGTGGAAGCCCAAATTTTTATTTCTCGGTTGAGAGGGCTGCAACATTAACAAAAGAAAGTATGAGCTAATCTCATTGAAGATATATACTAAATCTAAATGCAGAGGATATTCAAGCTTCTTTCGCCAAATTTGACAATGAGTTCCATGCATTATGGTTATCATAATAATATATTGATAAATACACATACACACGCACACGGCACCCCATGAAAAAGCAACGGTACAGACGCCCATCAACACCACGAACAAAGATCCGCGATGGTGAGTATCGAACTCGCAAGATTTGGGGCAATCGTTGTGGAGTACAATATGTAAATTTGGGGACCGAAGTTGTCATTGAGGCGTTCACAAGCTATAGCAAATCTTACCACAAAATTGGTAATACCAAATAAATTCGGCTAGCGCCAATACAAATCTAGCCAAATCCTGCGTGCTCGCCAAATTTTGGCGCGCCAAATCGACGGCACCCAGTGCCCTCACCGATATACAAGGCAACACGAGAGAGGACTATAGGGTTTTCTTATCCTCACCTTCACAGCCGCCCCTCGCCCCCTCGTCCCGTCCCTTCAGGTTCGTGGCGTTGAACGAACTTAGCGGCGGCGCACCGAGGCTAACGCGGGAGCGCACACCGGCGGTTGATTCGCCTGGGAAGGAGGGGTAAGGCAAACGGCGACGCCGGCTCCAGATGCCTCGGCGGCAAAGGCAACTCCGACAGCCAGCGGCTCCTTCCTTTCGCGATCCCTGGCTCTGTAATAGCACGCCCACGGAAGAGAGAAGGCGGTGGCATAGTTAGGTAGTTCGCTTGTTGGATCGGCAAGACAGAGGCAAAGAATAACCGCCGTCGCCTCGGTTCTGGTCGCTGCAGAGGCGCGGGGGAGGAGAAGCGGCGGCAGCGCGGGGTGGGGAGGAGGAGGCGAGGGCGAAGCGGGGGAGGAGGAGGCGGCAGTTCTGCGGAGGAGGCGAGGGTGGAGCGGTTTCGGCGGATGAGGCGAGGACGGAGCGATTTCTGCGCAGGAGCGAGGGAGGAGGCGGAGGCGAGGGGTGGGAGGCGGCGCGGCGCGAGGGGACGCGGCGGCGCGCGGAGCGAGGGCGGGAGGAGGCGGCGGAGGAGGAGGCGGCGGGGGAGCAGACGCACGAGTTCGGGGGGGTGGCGTGGGGGTGAGGCAGGGCGCACGGGCGTGAGAGGGGTGGGTGGGTCCATAGGTAGACAAAGTATTTTTTTTTTGTCAAGAGAGGTGAGAGGGGTGGGAGAGGCCGTACCAACTACCAACTCCTTCTTTTATAATAGTAAAGATGTTTACAATGCAAATACAATTCCGGTTGCCACAGCTACTGTCTCTGGACATTCAACACCAGAGCACTTTTGATGGAATCCTTCTTCCTTGAACTGAATCTAAAAAGTACTACAAAGTACAAACATAAGGACGCAATTCCTCACCCAGCAGGACGACGAGAGCATGTCGTGGGCTCGTGGGTTAAGCCGGACTCACTATTGTGCCCAGGTGTCAGGCTGCGGTTTGGAAATTTGATGGCCCAAGAGGATGGCTAGGGACACTATCGTCAGGGGGCTTTGCTCGCCTAGGCTGTACATAGTATCCGTATGTTTGGGACCCTGCTCAAAAAGGTTTTTTTTTAGTGATTTATAGCTGAAAAACATAGGTTCCACTTATTTTAGATTTGGCTTCTGGTTTCTAGCTTCTTTTTTACTATTCATAAATTTCATTTTTTTCTGAACTTATGGCTTTTTTTGAACTTTTTTGCCGGTTATTTTTTCCGTATTCGTTTGCATTGTCCGTGTTGAGCTAGCATATTTTTTTATTTTTAAATTTTTAGATTTAATTACACCAAATAAGCCACCTTCACTCTGATGAATTTCATTCTGATGCAATTTGGACATAAGCTACAACTTTTCAATTTTGGTGAGTGGTAAAAACATCATGAATGACGGTGGCTTATTTGATATAATTAAATTTAGAAATTTTAAAAACAGAAAAAAAAAAATATGTTAACCTGTCACAAACGGTACAAACGAATATGGGAAAAAGTAACCAACAAAAAAAGCCAAAAAAACCAGAAAATAAGGAAATTGTTGAGTAGTGAAAATTAAGCAGAAATCAGAAGTCTAGGCTGTTTTAGGTGGTGATCGGTTCGGCTGAAAAGCTCGTGGCTTATGGCTGAAAACACTGTAGCTGGCTGAAAAAAGCATTGTAGCTGACAGAGGCTTATTTAGCATAATTAAATTTAAAAAAATTAAAAATAAAAAATATGTTAGCCCATTACGTATAATACAAACAAATACGGAAAAAAAGAACCGGCAAAAAAACTCAATAAAAAGCCAAAAGTTCAGAAAAAGACGAAACTTACGAATAATGAAAAATAATTCAGAAGCCAGAAACTGAAGCCGAGTTGATCAGGGCATTAAGCGGCCCATTGGTAAACCTCTATTCGCCTGTCCCATCTGAACTCGGATGCCGGAGCTGATCGGAGCTTCTGTCATCGGTAAACCCGAGACGAAAGTATTATTAGTACAAAACGAAGCACGGTGAGGGAATGGTGCAACGCTGTTTCGCCTCGAAGGAAAAAAATGAAGGAACCAACAAGGCGACGGCAACAAGCAACCATCAGATCAGACGAGACGGGACGAAACGTCGCCGCACCGTTCGAGATAGACGCAGACGATTCAGGCCCCGTTTCAATCAAAGTACCGCTTTTTTTTTTGTTAAAATGACACTACAACCATTATTAACTATTTATAAACTATTTAACTAAAATAGAAAAATACCGTTATATGTTTATAGAGAATGTAAAAAAAGGAAAAAAAATAAACACGTTATAAAACCAACAAGTTTCAAAGTTTCATCGCCGCGCTGTTAGGAAGGGAGCTTGCTCCTCCCTCTCGGCTCCTGTGCAGCACGGCGTTGGGCGGCTTGGGCCCCTGAAAGATCGCAGAGAAACCGTACGCGTCGTTCCGGCGTCCCTTTGCGTTAGTCCGGCCGTAGCGCGTATTCTACACGTCCTAGTGATGCTCCGTGGTATTTTCTATCCCCAAAGAAAATTCGTGAATTGCTCCCGTTTATGAAAATCTCAAATGCATGTACCAAGAAAACGCCCATGTTCCCGTTTATGGTATTTGAAATGTAAAAAATTCGTAGAAAACAATCCAATTTTTGCAGAAACGTAAAAAATTCGGGTGTTCCAAATTAATTAGGACTTGCTCAATATGACTTATAAGCTGTGCTTATAGCTTTTTTTTTTACTATAGTGACAGCTAGTTTTTTTCTAATTAACTAAAATTTAAAAATAAAAAATATTTATATAATTACGGACAATATAATGAAATAAGAAGAAAAGGCCTAAAAACCAAAAAATTAAAATTAAAAAAATTAAAAGCTGAAACTATTTTAAGCGGACCAAAAGAACGGGAAGAGAACCAAAAGTGTTAGTATGGTGCAGAGTCATTTCCCGCTTAAAAATTTGTACCGCTGCCAAAGCATTTAAAGTTTGATGAGGCGCTTTATTCTTGTCCTTGTAAGGAAAGCAAGCTGCTTTAAAATTTGTACCGCTGCCAAGTAGCTTATGGCTATAATTTTTAGCTGATGGCTAAAATAGCGGATGTTATTTTTTTAAAATTATTTAATCAAAAAAATTAAAAAATAAGAAAAAATAAAAACACCAGTATATTTCCATATACGGTACAAAAAGGAAAAGTGAAAGCAAAAAAGTCAGAATTAGAAGTAAAAAAAGTCATAGGCCAAAGCCGCTTGAAGCATAGCATTTATTACCAATGGGCGGCATCACTAAAGACAGGATCAAAGAAATTTTAAAAAAATATTCAATTTAGTATGTCATCGTATTTTAGTCACGACAACTCGGTCCAACTCAAATCTACTCCATATTTCTTCCTTTTTTTCTTCAGGTACCTTAACCCAAAGTAAAAAAAATGTAGATAGTTTATCACCTGAAGAAGAAAAAAACTACACCATGTCCAAAAAAATTCCCAAGTATTAAACACAAAATCATCAGATCAAAAAGATTTCTACCGGCGACGTATAAACAGTGAGAACTGAGAACATAATTTTGCCCGCCAATAAAATTCAGAAAGACACGCACCAATGGGAGGATAAAGGTAAAGTAAAAGGTCAAAAAAAAAAAAAGACGAACCTAGCCAACCGTCCATGGCTAGCCTAGACCACAAGTCGACGGTGCAGTAGGACGAGGCAGAGATATCACAAAGATTCAAAGCACAGTGAAATTTCGTGGGCACCCCGTCATGCGTAGCCGCATGTAGAGGTGGGAATTGGGCCGTGCCGTGCGGCGCGGCCAGAGCTCACCGTGCCGGCCGCCGTGTCGCATCGGTTCGGCCCGATCATTCCGTCGTCGTGCGCCGCCTCGTCTTCGCCAGGCCCAAGCACGCCCAAAGCCCACCGTCTGGCGTTCGTGCGTGCCACCCAAGCCCACCAAAGTAACTATACACGACAAAAACGACGGCGACAATGGTAGCGGTGGCGCTATCTTCCTTTCTCTTGTATCCGCCTTATTAAAAACCTACTTAAAATTTGATTCTATTGTCTCATGCCATTCCACCTTCGAACTTGGTCATCTAGTCCAATGGAATGCATATCTTGGTGCAAATTGGACTATGGCGTGCGTGGACATTGCGACAATCTAGCATAGGCCTACCCAACTAGTCAAATAGAAAAACTCAAGGAGAGTCATGAGTACAACTTACTATAGTTAAGAAATCAATTTTAAATAGTTTCTAACCAGCCGTGCTCTTCGTGCGTGCGGCGCCGAACACGCCCAATCTGTCGTCGCGTCGCGTGCGCGCCACCGTGCGGATTTTGAAGCCCACCGCCCACCGTTCGTGCCGTCGGCACGCCCGCCCATGTCGGGCCGGGCCGTGCTTGGGCCGGGCCGTGCCGGCCGTGCTTCGGACTGGCCCAAAGAAGCCCGGCCCAAGTCCCACCTCTAGCCGCATGCGGTTGCAGATTGCAGTACAGCCTAGCCACTGACACTGGCACGTTGCATGCCACCGCCACCGCCCCTTTCGTGTGAGCTGAGTAACCGGGACGTGTGGCCTTTATGCCATGTCTAGTTAGAAAGGGAAGAAAAGAAATCAATGCCATCTCTTCACATGCCAAACAATTGCAAGATCTTTTCCCGTGCCAGGTGTCGGTTATCTTGTGCCATCTCGAGTGAAATCGCCTGCACAGGAGCACAGGGCCTAAGAGCCTAGGGGCGTTTCGAAAGGCAAGAGCTAAAATAGTACCGGTTATAATTATTGGTGTTGGATTTATCTACATCTTTTAGCCGAGTTAATTTAACTGAACAAATATATCAATTCGGCTTTAGTTTCTGACTTCTGACTTATTTTTTATTATTCATAAATTTCATCTTTTTCTGAACTTTTGACTTTTTGTTGAGCTTTTTTACCGGTTCTTTTTCCCGTATTTATTTGTATTATACGTAATGGGCTAACATATTTTTTATATTTTTATATTTTTAAATTTAATTATGCTAAATAAGACTCTATTAGCTACAGTGCTTTTTTCAGCCAGCTACAGTGTTTTCAACCATGAGCTTTTAAGTCGAACCAATCACCACGTAACATCCTCCGCATACTACGATTCTATTTCCAACATAACATTACATGCTATGTTATGTTGTGAGTTTTAAACAAACATCATGATTATTACACTAGCAAATATTAATAAAAATATTATATGACATGATTATACAACCAATCAATTTTATTAGTACACTAGTAACTGGTTTGTATCTGGAAAAGAAAATTGAAAAACTAGATAAAAAAGGAAAATGAAAAACTAGAAATAATCAGAAATGAAAAACAGAAGCGACGAGAGTGCAGGAGGCGGCCAAATGTGCAGGCGGCGTAGAGTAGGGCTGTAAAAAAAGCTCGAAGCTCGCGAGCTACTTAAGTTCGGCTCGTACTAGGCTCGGTTCAAGTTCGGTTCGAACTTTAAACGAGCCGAACTCGAGCTTGATCTCAAGCTCGCGAGCTTCACCGAGCCGAGCTCGAATAGTTCGCGAGCCCCAATTCGAGCTCAAATAGTAATACATATTAATTCTTACCGAGCTTACTCGAGCCGAACTCGAACTCGAGCTTTTCTTATTGTTGAAAATTAGTGTATATTTTAATTGTTTTGACTGTTATCGAGCTTACTAGAGCCGAGCTCGAGCTTAAAATTTTCTTATTATTGAAAAATAGTGCATAATAAATTATTTTAATTATTAACGAGCTTCAACGAGCCGAACTCGAGCCTACTCGAGCTTAGGCCGAGCCGAGCTCGAGCCCCAGTCCAAGCTCGGACCCCAACTCGAGCCTCTACCGAGCTCGAGCCTGGAAGGCCAAGCTCGCTCGAGCTCGACTCGTTTACAGCCCTAGCGTAGAGTAGGAGAGACGAAGGGAGAGGAGGGGGCAAAGGCGGAGGCACATGTCGCCCTCCGATGCGTCAGGGGTAGAAGCGGTAGGGAGGCCAAGGCCGTGGTATAAGAGAGGAGTAGGCTTAGCTGCAGATTTTGCCTACCCCCTTAAAACTGCTTAGAGAAGCAGCTTCTAAGAGACTTGAGTTTGATTTGTCAAACCGAAGCCGTTTCAATCAGCAAGACAAAGCTGGATTTGGCAATGTTACACACGGTATTTACAAAACTAACCGTATGCGCACTGTATTTGCAAAAATAACACTTCCACCGTCCGGTGGGTGGACAACAGCGTCCGCGAGCCGACACGTGGCGAAGCCACCGCGCGGCAAGCGCCTGTCGCCCTGCCAGCAGACGAAATCTTCATATTCATAATAGGCTCTACACCGACTTGTACCATCTGGTGTCTGAAGGTATTTTTTGCAAACTAGAATCAAATGTAACTACTCGATGCGCTTCTTACTACAACTCTTTACTATTATCTTTTGATACTCTATTTCGTCTCCGAGCGAGGTGTTATTCCCGTCTTTGAGCATGTTACTGTTTCAATTTTCGAGTAGAGCTCTGTTTCTATTGCCGACTAGGACTCTGTCCCTTCCTCATCTAGCACTCTTGTTCTCAAGGCTATTTATTCCTCTATAAGCCTTAAGATAGCAAAGTGCGTACAACATAAGTTATCTACATATGCAACACATCAAGAGTGTTTTATAACTTCTCCTTATATAATGATTTCGTCGATTGTGCGTCCATAATTTTTTACCGCAATAATTTTTCACGTTAAATCTTTATCTCATTGTCTTGATTATTCTCTATTGTATTTTTTTATACTATACCAAGTGTTTGAGAGCGCTCATTTGTAACAATAATGTTCATGCCTTGTGGGTTTTATATTTTACAGTAGTAACTTATTTTCTAGTAGTGTGTTTTTTAAAACGAGATCTACTAGTTAACTATAATATACATCATACTAATTTCAGTTATATCAATCAAAATTATATATGAATATTATTCTGTTCATAATCTCTCGTACAAACAGCTAAAATTAAAAATTATAAATCAAAAACTATAAGCACCTGCATAAAAAACCCAACCTTCAACCGGTCAGACCAGTATTTTGCGAGTGCATGCAAGTGCATGATCCTGCTGTACGATGTCCATTTTTCACCATTTCTTAATGGAACAGCACCGAGAAGTCGAGTAGTCCTCCCCTTCCGTTAGTCCAACACTCGAGTGATTGTTGGACAGCATCAGAAGAATCCAATGGTTAGATGATGGCTCCGCTTGTACTGATGGTCTCCGGTCAAAATTAACGGTCAAAAATCTGAATGGCTGTTCTAGAGAACCGCAATCCAGCAGAACGAGATTCCTGACCATTCTTTTCTGACCATTGTTCATGCCTGCATAGAGCCCAAGTTCTCGCGCAGTGCAGCAGCGCCCCTGATGACCCGCAGGCACGAGTTTTACCGGTTCGTGCCTGGACTCTGGAATGCATGATAACCTGAGGCTTGGATGCAGGAATCTCTATGCTGGTATATAAGGAATCTCTATGCCTGCATGTAGCGAACGGTGGTGGTATACTGTGGTGTGGTGCCTAGTAGTATGAACTATGAAAGAATCGATACAAAATGTGTGTTACAAAACCCGGGGTATTTTCTAGTATGTGCATTGGCATTCAGAATGGACCATTCGGCGTGAAAACATGAGTGCTTAACCAGAATTCTTACGTTCAAGGTTCACCTAATCGAAACACTGACATTGCACGCATCTTAGGGCATTTATAGTAGTGTTTTTTTCCTCTAAAATAGCCCTGTCACCGAGAGACATACTCAAAAGATAATAGCTCCAATACATTGTATCTAAATCATGTTTTATAATATTTTCATTTGCAACCGGTCCCACATGTCAGCTGTTTTTAATAAGCTTCATCCTCCGTCCTCAGTTCCTCACCAATCTCTCTCACTGGTTCAATCACATCACTGTCGCCACTCTTCCTCCCACACCTCACCGCCGACGGCCCTCCTCCCCCACCTCGGCACCATCGTCCTGTCCCTACCCCACCTCGGCACTGCAAGCCTCCCCCTCCCACTTCCACGCAGCACAGGTCTTGCCCCTCTCTCTCTACACGTGCGCCTCGCCACTAACGCCACCGGTGGAGGTCTCACCGTCGATTCTCCCTTTCCATTGTGCGGTTGTGCCTTCCACCGCCGCCGCCCTCCCCTTGCTCCCTCGTAGTCGCCGCCCTCTTCAGCACCAGCTTCGAGCTAACGGAGGCCAGATCCGACAGATCTGGCCAGCTCCGAGTCGCCGGTGGTCGACGCCCTCAACCACCGCATAGGCACCGACGCGAAGGTCTCCTACACCAGCGTCGTGTCGTCCTATGTGTCAAACGACGGCGGCATACTGCTCGTGTCCTAGCCGCCGAGACCGTGCCCGAGACAGAGGGAGGCTGGCGCGGCAAGCTCAAGGTGTGGTTCACAAAACACATGCGGAGAAGTCATCAAGAAAAACGCTTGTCGCTAGTCTCCGTGTGTTCGCATGAAGCGATCATCATGTCTAGACACAGGCGACTTCATTCTCTTCGCTCCCTCTCCTCCATACCATTGCAAATCTAATGTGGCAATCCTCAAAAGACGCTTATATGGTCCTACTTGTTCGCAGCGTTTGGTGGGGGGCATCTTTTTTGAGACATGCTTGGGCGGTTGGGCCAATCAAACGAACAATGGCCTAGGCATGAGCTTGGTTGGCTGTGTGCGGTTGCATAGGCCGGAATTTTTCCATTTTCTACAAAAAAGGCATGAGCTTGGTGCGGTCTGATTGGCTCATTGCTTCGGAATCATTAGCAGAATGGCTGCATCGAACGTTCTTTTTGCAAAACTAGTATTCTCTTATCATCAATTGCAAAAATAGCAACAGAGATCAATGCACCGCAAGAGCTCAGATCAGACATGTGCACTACAGACTAAAGCATATCGTCAGGCCATGTTTATCGATTAAAATTTGAGAGACTCGAAAGATAACAGGAGAAAAGCTGTAGAACAGGCACATCCAAGATGTCTAAATTAACCGACAAAATGAGGTCCATTACAACCAACTACGCTGGACCACACAAAGCATCAAGGAGGCCATCGCAAGAGGCCCAACAAATGACGCTACTTGGCGGGTGATACGAGGCGGCCTCGGTTAATCAAGCCGGCCTTACCACCACTTCCAATCCCTAGCCAAAAGCTCCCACAAATGCTCATCTAACACACAGCCCATGCTAAAATATTAGCCTAACAACCAGCTACTAGTACTTCCCAAGAACCAATGCGTGAGAAGAACCAACCATAAAACCATGGCGCTTCCCAGCACGCTCCAATTGGGAGGATAATTACTACTGCTAGCTACTACTACGTCGAACGTTTCAGTACTGAAGTTGTTCAAGTGAACTGGGCCCCACTGAAGGTCTGGCCGAAGGACCAGCCGCGAGGGACGGCGTTGTTGGAGACGACGGAGCGGCCGTCGCCGCCGGTGACGCGGAAGGAGAGGCGCTGGCCGTCGAGAAGCGCGTTGTTCTGCCAGTTCTGGCCCCAGTTGCGCGACATGGACTGCCACGCCGCCAAGCGCTCCGACTTCACGGCCACCGCGTGCACGTCGCCGGCGCCGCCCACGTTGGTGACGAGAACCAGGTTGAAGTACGTGTGCCCGTTGATGGTGAACCGGATGCCGCCCTTCTTGTTGCACGCCACCCTGCAGACGGAAACCATTGCTGAGTTCCAAGAAAGCAAAATGGGGCGAGTAAAGGCATGGAGACTAGGTTTTAGGTAGGGACCTGCGGTAGGAGACCGGGACAATGCCGGCCTTGTACAGCGCGATGCGCTGGAAGACAGGCTGGGACATGTCAAAGTGCGCGCGCGGCGGGTTGCACCAGCCGCCGTCGTCGGAGGGGAGCGCGTTGTTGGGCGGGCAAAAGTTGGTGGCCGTGACCACGACCGAGCCGGGCAGGCAGGAGTGGCTCCCGCCGCCGTTGGCCGGGTCGCACCGCACCTCGAAGCACGCCCCGCAGCTTAACCCGTTGTTGAACAGCGCCGTGCTCAGCGCCGCCGTGTTCGTCCCGTAGCCCTGGCTGTACAGGTTCCCGTAGCCACACGCCCCTCCTGCACGCAGGCGCAAATACACACACGCAAACAGTAAGTATCACGAGCGGTGCAGATGTAATGCACTGGTAATGTTTTGTAAAGCGCTGTCACGGGCGTGCGTACCCATAGTGCCGGAAGCGTCGCCCCCGCCGTAGAATGTGGCGTGAGCGGAGGACCAGGCGCCGCCTGCGAGCGGCGCGTGCCCGTGCCCCAGCCCGTGCCCGCGTGAGAGCGCGAGCGGAAGCAGCGCGGCCAGGAGGACAGCGAGGAGGACGGCTCGGCGATGCGCCATTGGCACGGGATGGAGTGGAGCGGAGCGCGGCCGCGGGGGAGTTTGGGGTGGAGGAGGGGAGGTGAGTGGTTGTTCGGCGGTTGGGCGGGGATAAATAGAGGGAGGAGGCGGGGCGGAGGAATCGAACGAACGGTGTGGAACGGTGCGGCGCAGTGCAGCGCACCGTAGGGCGCACGCGGGTGGGGCTCACAAGTGGGGCACGGCACGGCCTGCAAAAGCAGCTGCCCCGGCACGTAGGGACGCGGGTTTTCTGGGGCGTTGGGAGGCGTGGCAGGAGTGGGAAACAAAGAAAAGGTTGTGGTGGAGTACTGGTGCAGCAATACTAGTATACTGTTAGTCTATATCATATTTTATTTTAAGTAATGTAGATAAAAGAGTACTATCTATTATTTATCTTATGATTTTATAGGTAACTTTTAACAAAGTATGTTATTGGACTGACAACCTATTAATTATATAAAATCAGGTAATTATTTAGATAATCTATTATATAAATTTTTTTTTATTTCTATCTATAAATAATGGGGGCGATCAACATGGCTGAAAAGCCCGTGGCTTATATTTGAAAAAACATGTATTATTTGAAAAAATATCATGGTACAGAGACTTATTTAGCATAATTAAATTTAAAAAAATTTAAAAATAAAAAAATATGTTAGCCCATTACGTATAATACAAACAAATATGGGAAAAAAAGAACCGGCAAAAAAGCTCAACAAAAAGCCAAAAGTTCAGAAAAAGACGAAATTTATGAATAGTAAAAAATAAGCCAGAAGCCAGAAGCCTAAGCCACGTTGATCACGCCCAATATAGGGATGTATTACCGATAAACGTCCTCCGTACCATTATACATACTATGGAGGAGAGATTGCCGCCGTGGTGCGGTGCGGTGCGGCGCTGCTTTTGGGAGTTGGAAAGTGGGGTGAGCGGGACTGCGGGAGTTACTCAAGGCGGCTGCTCCGGTCTTCAGCTACGTTCGTTTGCTCGGCTCGCGCGTGATGCGGACTTGCGGAGCGATCATGGCGATTGAAAATCGCTCAAATCCAAACGTGGTGTACTCATATTTGGGTTGTGATAACTCCCTGCGCTGCTATATTCTAACGGAAGTTGTCAGCTCCAGGCTGTAGCAAAAGGACAAATATTTTAAGTGAAAGGTTTCGATGGCATCTTTGACCTGTGTAAGCAGTACTCCGACGGATTTTCACCCCAAATTTTCTCCACATTGGTCTCGTTCAAAGCAAAAGTGGCTTTTGACTGGCACTACAGCGTCGTTAGCTTTTAATTAAGATATTCAATTAAAAAATAAAAAAAATCATAAATAACCACAGACAATAAAAAGAAAAAGAATAAAAAATATTAATAAGCCAACACGTTGAAAATGATTTTCTGGTTTCTGAAAAGTAGAAGCTAAAATCCGTTTTAATCGACCATTCTCTGTGCATTAGTAAGGTGGTGCTCCAACCAACTTATGATTTAAGCTTCTGACTGAATTGCATTGTAGTGGTTGTTACCTTTTTTTGGAAAAAATAAAGAGAAAATAGAAAGAATTAAAAAAAGTTATATTATCACGGTTAGTACAAAAAGAATAGTAGGAAAAAGTAAAGGTAAAAAGCTAAAAACTTAAAACGTTAAAATAAGCTGAAATTAGAAGTCAACGTGTTCTAAATAGTTTTTAGTTTAAATAAGCTTAAAGCCAAAATAAGCAAGAAGCTATAGTACTAGATTTTTTTAAAACCAAATTTACTGGATTGTGTTTTGTTCGAACAAATCAAGTGCCCTTACGTCGAAATTAAAACCAGGTAATTCCTTTTACAGCATAGCTGCCGTACACAGGCTAACAGGCTTATTTAATGGCCCTAATAAAAAAGCTACTACATTTAATGTGTACTTCTCCCGGGACCACAGCCGCAGACCTAACCCTAATTGTACACTTCTCCAGCCCAACTCGTTGATAGGCTTATGGGCCACTCTGTTCCAAATGGGCCACGCAGCCTTGTATTCACTCCTTGCATTGTAGTATATATGCTTTGCTCTTGTAACAAATGGTAAATTACACATTGTAACAATGCATTTGTCAGTAGTAGTAAGAAATACGTCCTTAAAAATAGTAAGAAAATACTCCCTGTAGTATTACTAGCTACAGTGGTTTGCTTTGGCCAAAACTCTACGATTACAGTCTACAGGGCTGCAGTAGCTGTATTGCTGTTTGGGAGCCTTAAATAGGGAAACCGGATAACAACAACATGAGAGACGCCAAAATACTTACAGGCTGAGGCCGGAGACTCAGGGTGTCTTTGGTTGAGCTTTTGGAAGCTGCTTTTGCTTCCAAAAAGCCAAAAGCCAACCAAAGGTAGAAAGCGTGTTCGCTTTTTGTAAGCATTTACTTTTAGATAGTATAGTTTTGAAAGCACGTTGGACCCTGCTTTTGGCTTTTGGCTTTTGACTTTCTGAAATGGTGAAAATAGAGAGCTATTTCACAGTTGTTTGAAGGAAAATAGAGATAGGATGTAAGTTTTATACTTGTTTGAACCAAGCGACTTACGACTTTTCCTGACCCACAACCTCTGAGACTTTTCCACGACCTCACTGACTCAAGACTTTTTCAAAAGCCACAGCTCAACCAAACACACCCTCAGAGCGTGTGGCTTCGGCTGCCAATAGCAGAAAGTCAAATCAAACGTTCAGCTTTAGGGCCTGTATGGGAGAGTTCCACCATTGAAAATGTGGATCTGGAGCAGCAGCTCCACCGTGGATCTGGGATCCTATCATGGAGTGGTTGGCTTGTACAGTAGCTCCAGATCCACGAAATTGAGGTTTTGGTGGGAATAGCCACTTTTGGTGGGATGGGGTGTGTAACGGTGGCATTGGTGGGTAATTACCACCCAACTCCACGGTGGAGCACCCTCGAGAGCTCTATGAAATCCATGGATCGGCGCCGGATCCGGGATTTTGGTGGATCCAAATTTCGCGGAGCTGGAACGTTTGGGTAAAATTTCGTGGAGTGAAGCTGTTTTTCGTGGATCTGGAGCTTGTGGAGCTCTCCCAAACGGGCCCTTAGGGACGGCTTCGGTTGGATTGAGCTCCACTGCCGCCACGAGCTCTCGCTCCATCACAGCCTAGGCGTCGTCCTCTACGCCGGCCTCTTGAACTAGATCCGGCGAGTGAGAGATCAGATCCATAGTTCCGGCAGCCTAGGAGGCCATAGAGGGCATGCACCAGGTGACAATGGCTGCGACATTTGCTGTTATTTTTTTCTTCTTGCAACTTGTTAAGACGGGAGGCATGAGCCAGTGAGCTCAGCTAAAAGCTTCAGCTGAATTAAACCCTTATACTTTTGGCTGCTTTTATTTTTAGTCCACTGCTATTCTAAAGTCGAAATCTCTAACTAAAGGCAGAAGCTTCAAGCATTTCAAACGCCTCTGAAGAGTCTGAGCAGTCCAGCAAACACGTAATGTGCTTACTCAGGGTACGAGAATCCAAAAAAGGCTGCACCGAGCCGAAGGACCGTGGGCTGCTTCTGTGGGCTCGTTGCTCGGAACTACCTAACCACCGCAAATCGGTTGGTGCGACCTTTAATTTGCCTTTGTCTCTTTGCACAGGTACTTCAATTCGCGAGTCACATTTTGAGGTCCCAATTTGCGTACATTTTTGTTTGCCTGTGCCGTCTACTGCAGTCTCTTCTTTTTATTTTTTAAAACTTATCTTTTAAATTTTTATAGCAACTAGTTTTCAAATAAAGTGTTTTTTAAAATAAAATTTTTATAGCAACTAGCTTTCAAATAAAGTATTTTTTAAAATAAAGTCTACAGATTAATTATAGTACACACTGTGATGATTTCATTTATGTCGGTAAAAACCGTACGCGAGTTATTTGTATCTCAATACTTTCTCTCACAAATAGCTAAAAGCCACAACCCGCAACTATAAAGCCATAAGCCCAAACAAAAAAGAATAAGCTTAAAACCAATATAACTGCCAATTAATATAAACCAAGATTGTCAATTGGAGTACTAGCATTGACTGTACTTACTATGCTACACACGACAATGGGTGAATTCTTTTCGGCTATGGTTTATTGCTGAATTTTTTGAATTATATGCTATTTACGAGAGACAGTATGTAGAGCAAAATAGCCGCATATAATTTTGATTGATATAGGTGAACTTAATAAAGTTTACACTATAATTTATCCGTAAATCCTATATTAAAAAATATATCATTTAAAAATAATTTACTGGATCAAATGGCCTAAATCATAAACCAAAATACTGCCGAACCCGGCCAATAGCTTTGACAGCAATTTTCTGTCATTTTAGTAGTAGCCCTAGCGTTGGTACGCACCTCAGTTACTCCAAAAGTCCCAAACGGCGCTTGCCCCCAACGCAGAGGTGTCGCATGGTGACTAGGCCTGCCTCTCTCTCTCTCGCTCTCTCTCAGCTGTGTCAGACTGCAAGCAACAGCAGCAGCAGTGAAGAAGCACATGCTCGCTCTGGCCGGCACCATGCATGCTACGTCTGCGCAAAAGATGGTTTGTCCAACGCACAAAGAGTCCTCCAACTAGAGGCTGTTGTTTTGGTTTTAGTTTTTAACTTCTGATTTATTTCTCACTATTTATAAATTTTATTTTTTTTTGAATTTTTATTTTTTTGTTAAGCTTTTTTACTGATTCTTTTTTCCTGTATTTGTTTGTATTATATGTAATAGGTTAACATATTTTTTTATATTTTTAAATTTTTTTAAAAATTTAATTATGCTAAATAAATCTCTGTTAACTATAGTGTTTTTTTAGCCAACTATACTTTTCAGCTATAAGCCACAAAAAAAGACCAAATGAGGGCTAAAACACAACACACCAGGGAAGAATCCGGCCACGAAATTGGAGCAGATTACGGGGATCAAAATGCAACCCAGTAGGCAGCAGGTTTTGTTTTCCTCTCCTCCTTTTCGGTCTGGTGCTAACAGAAATGCGTCGCTCGTGCCACGACTGATCGTGCGCTAGATCTTCTACGAATTGCTAGAATATTTTACACGTTCAACCTGACATCAATCTCTTCTCGTGAGGCCTTGTTTCGTTCGAATAGGAGTGGAATTTTTAAAAACAGGAAGCAGCCGGGTCATCTTGCAGAAACGGGAGGGGGGCCCGTGAGCGATCGAGCGAGCGTGAGCCCCGCGACGTCACAAGCGTGTAGTGAATGCGGCCAACGACGCGATGCCACGTCGCAAGCGCAACCACCGGGGCAAACAATGCCATCGCTCGCTGCGCATCTCGACGCACATGTAGTGCCTCCAAGGGCAGGGATACGGTACGACGCGTGCCGGGTGGGCGACGCAGAGAAACGCGCGAGTGTCCGTACTAGAGGATAGGCCAACTGGGCTAGGCTACTAGTGCCAGTCCGAAGCATAGAACAGTTCGGCTCGATGCGGTGTGCCATGTTTGGGTCATAACTTTGGCCTAGTGGGTTAGAATGGCATGATATATATTTGGATCACAATCTCGGTTTAGCAAGTTTGGATGGCATGACACACAGTATCGTGCCATGCTAGACACGGCCTAGGCACGAGGTGAGTGCCATGGTTTGTTAGGTCCGACGAGCAAGAGTTGAGCCGACGGTGGATCTGGTAGGTGACGACGATGTAGCCGAGGAGATAGGCGGTGAAGGGAGTGGGGGTAGGTGGGAGACGACACGCCGGTGAAGTAGGGAATAAAGGACCGAATGATGGAGGGGGTGGAGCAGGCACACTTGCATGGGCAGAGTGACCAGCATATGCGCACCTAGCAACACAGCCGTGTGCGCTCGGCTAATTCGAGTAGCGAGGATGTGGGTCGGCACCATTGCAGATCTAATCGTATGCGAAGGAGAACCACACGTGTAGGTTGGACGGAGGAGGAGGGGAAAGCTGGGGAGCAGATCACGCCCTGAGGTAGCTGGTGGTTAGTGGTGCGTTCGAACGTCACTGTCATTGGTTTAAGCAGCGACTGTGCAGTCGAAGTAAGAGCAAAGAGATATGGGAAAGAAGTAGATGACTAGTAGTGTGTGTATTGCATATGGATAAGGAAAGAGAGTAGTAGTATTGTACATGTGTCCGAGCTAGCACAATGTGGTATGCCATCTCATTGGGTCATCCCCGAATCCAAGACTAAGTCCGTGGATTGGCACAATATGGTCCATTTAGTTAACTGAGTCAACCAGATTATGCCTATATGTGCCCATGCCGGGTCATGTTGGACGGCCCATTTGGTATGGAGTCCGTCCTACATGGAGAGAGGAGGCTGCAGCCTGGCAAGGCCCTCACCAATTCACACTAGTCACCTCATTCTTGTTTCGTTCACTGCCCATGCCTTCGGTGGACTTGTTGCGAGCCTGTGGCCTATACCTTCACTTGTGACACATGTACACAGAGTACTGTCATGCTTCTCGGCCCTTCACCAATTGGGTCCATTCATATTGGCTATTGATTTTGGTTTTTAACTTTAGCTTATAAATAATAACAACTTGTAGGGAAATTTGTAAAGAGGAAACACACTTATGTGCAATTTTGACTGATATAAATGAAGTTACTATAATATATACTATAATCAACTAGTAGACACCATCTTAAAAAATTACTATATTTAAAAGTTACGTATTGTAATAAAAGATATTTGTTATAGAAAAATAGCTTCTCCGAGCTAATACGCTCATAACCTAAATCAAACAACCCGAGCCGGCCAATGAGAACAGCCCAACAAAATATTAATGACATGTTTACCCGGCCCGGCCCACGGTACGTCTTTAGTCCGAACTGACCAGGCTCTCCTCGCCGCTCCAGCCCATTTCAACGTGTCAGATCCGAAGAAACCAGCCTGGGAATCTGCCAGCGCCACACATCCGATCATCACGGGTAGAACTAGATACCAAAGATGAAGGGGCGTTGATGACACTTCATACACGTGGGGCGTTGATGAAATATGCAGCTGACGCGCGCGCAATGTCCAGGCTCATGCTCGAGAACCCCGCTTCCCCGATGTTTTTCTGCGGTTTTCCTGGAGAGGTGGCATCCGTCAAGGACAGATTGCTGCAGAGGATCAAGGGCGCCTTGCACGAACCCAAGGAAGGAACCATCTACGGGCACAAAAGCACGGATCGTACTCGGCGGAGAATCCACGACGACGCCCGGAGGGGTGTGGAGCGTCCTGGTCTCAGAGCTCGAGTTTGTTGGAACTGGCCCAAGATCAAATACTAGAACACGAGGATTTTTGACAGGCGACAAAACGTCCGGGCGATGCAACGCCAATCTTTTTTCCCCCTTTTTTTCTATATGACCAAAGCACAGCGCTTACAGGCCTTTTATAGCCAACGCACGTACACACGCGTACTGCATTCAGAGCATCAACGCAACGCACTCAACGCGTACGCGCAACGCACGCCACACGCACTCAACGCGTACGCACGCCACACGCACTCAACGCGTACGCGTATTTAACGCACGCGGTTTATTCCAACAGAGTTCTCATCCAGCACATCCACCGTAACATGAAACCCTATCTCGAGATACCTGGAAGATGGCTCCAGCTTGAGCTCAGCATGCTTCACGGGGCGCACAGGTGAGATGAACGAAGCAGATTACGCAGAAGCCCCCGAAACAACACCACGGGCGAGAGTGGTGTCTGCCGTTTCGCGTCCCGCAGTGGCCGGTATGCACACATCGGAGCCCTCCACCTCGCGCACTTCGTCGTTTTCTGCGTCGCGCCCCTCATCGTCTTTGGAAGCGCGACCTTCATCATCATGAAGGTCTCGCTCTTCAACGTGCGTAGCTCCACGCACTTCTCCGTCACTCTTTGTGTCGGCCCGTCGTCAGCCGCGGCCTTACCATCCACTTCCTCGCTGAACTTGTCCAGGCTGCCCTCTGTCTCCAGCAGGGCAGGAGGGGCCGACGATAGAGGTACAACGACAATGGCTAGACAAGAGCCTTCGTGCATGTGGGGATCATCACGGGTGCCAGCGTCTTCGTCCTTGCTAATGCGCGAACCGCGAGCACGACCTCCGCTTGCAGTAGGAATAGGACACTCAGACACGGGGAACCTAAGGGCTTCACACACGCGGTTAATACACGGGTAGTTCGACATAGCAGTTGCCTAAAGACTATGCTCCTTCAAGATATATGGCCTCAAGAACATAGCCGCCGCATGCTCCGCTACTGTTAAGGATAGGACTACAAAAGATAAGAGCGATGAGGGTGAGTGCACTACAGACATAAAAGACTAATTGATGCGGATGTGAGGTGACGCAACAAACCATACGTGGTCTAGCAGACTTCGCCAACATTATTAGTGAAGCGTGGATTCTATCATCCCGAGAAGGCCAGTCCGCACGTCCCATCGACGAGCCAGTGGAGACAAGCGGAGCATGCATAACTCTTCTATGCAGCTGTGCATATTCAGCTGAAGCATAACTGCAAGAAGCCTCCGAGCATGCGTCTCATCGTCCTGGTCAAGCATCATGCGCTATGAAGAGATGAAGTCCATGATATGCAGGTGAAGTGAGGCTTGCTCTCATGCTCGATCTTGTGGTAAAACCACATCTAGAGCCAATGCGACTCTCACTTTGTCCGTGTAGAATTCAAAGGGAAGCCCTTTGAGCAGCCGCCCGAAGTTGGAAGCTGACGCTGCATAGGCTCGAATATCGCCCCTCGCCCAGTCGCTTCAGCTGGCACCACATGTCATGTAGTGAGGCAAAGACTGGCGCGCTAGGGACGACACCCTTCGAACGAGCCGCCCAGGAGAAGACAACAAGATGCATGATGGTGTTCAATATAAGCTACATGAGCTCCAATTCATACATGCGGAGAAAATTGCCTACAAAGCACGCGGCGGGGATGCGAAGCCTGGTATCGAAGTAGGCCACAAAAATCACCGTCTCACCTTCTTGTGGCTGCAGGACGACCTCATCATTGGCGGGAAGACGAACAAGCTCATGGGAGGACACCTTACCGTTGCGCATGAAGGCATCCAATAGCTCGTCCATCGCAATTGATTGGCCGAGTGTGTTCACGACCATGTTGGATACTTTCTCCGATGCTTTTCCACTGCTTGTCGGCGATGGCCTCGGACCACTCATCTTCGCAGATGAGTCACCGCGACCATTGTGGTCACTTCCATGGCCCATCTTGAATAGCGAGAGCGTTATGGCGAAAAGGTGAACAACGAACGTGTGATGGGGAAAAGACGACGGCGAGCAAAGTAGCTACAGACAATGGTAGCCAAGCACGAGAAAGAAGGAAATGATCGAAACCAAAACACCACATCACTTAAGTTTTGATGGGACATGCAACATTAATGGTGGTAGGGTAGGTGCACCTTTTCAGGGGACATGCATGCCCCCGTAACCAGCATAGTAGCCTACGCCGCAAGACCAATGAGCCACTGGGAGTCACATGTATGGCGCGATTCGTACCAAACACGCGGCAACGACGCTGATCAAGATAACATTAAGAAGTTATGGCACCTCAACATGCGTTTTTTTCCTTTTTTTTCCTCTCCTTCTCTTTATAAAAATAAAAAATCAATGTCCCTTTAGAAATAGCTTTCCCCACACTACATCAGGCTGACGAGCAAAGATTCGACTGCTTTAGGACTTGGGGGCAGAATATACCTTACACTCATTGCACGGCATGCATGCCAAGCAGTTGTTATTTGGGGCAGGAAAAAAGCTCGCTCAAGCTTCTCTCGAGTAGCGAGGTTGACATGTCCCTTGTTTTTCCAATGTCTCAGACTTACGGAGACATCAAGCCCTAGGGAAAACTATAGGAGAAGAGCATAGAAGAGCTACCTAGCCAATACAAGTTCGGTTTAGTGTGCAGCCGCTTGCCACCCTGTGAGGCATATCAACAAGTGATGAAAAAAACTAGCCTGCGAGGATTATTTAGCCCATTAAGGTGAATGTCTATTCTCCAAATTCCTAACAAGGTGTACCCTCAAGAAAGTAATGCAAGTTGGGGGATCTTCGGAAGAAGCAAATTTAAGTTCAAATGTTAAGGAATTGCCAAAAAAAAGAGGAAGTAAAATTCATCCTCACAAATGCATGCCTCACATCAAGGGTGTGGCGGCCAGGAGGCGATGAGGATCTAGGTGCCGGCGTCTTGGCAGGGAGGGAAGGGGATTAGGCGTGGAGACGACGGGGTTTTGGTGATGTGGAGGTGTCAGACCCAGATTTTATAATCCGGAATCTCATGTTTAATCGCACTATTCCTGGATCGATGAATAGCGCATACGATTCTGATTCGAATATCAAAATACATATCATGCGAGCGTAAATATAATAGTAGACTTACTTCATGGGCGATTAGGCGAAATCAATAAATTGCAGCGGCGGAAGAACGAAGCACGCAGTCGGACCTTCAGACATGCCCACGAGCGACCAAGCGGAGGTTCGCGACCTAGCCCTTGACATCTTCATCTTCTTCGTCGCATCGTGATCCAATAGTATTGTTGAAGCGCGATGATCGATTCCGCTTCGAATTTGTCGCAAAGCGAGCATGAGCACTCGACCCGTGCTTCGCGAGCCAATACACAGAATGCAAATAAATAGTATGCATGGCATAACAAAGGAAAGGCTCGGGTTATTTTATTTGCCAAAATTTTGCTTTTAGCGGCATTATTATTCTTAATTAATCAAAGTTTTATTATTACTACCTAACTCCACACTACAATTACCAAAATCGACTTAATTCCCGAAAATGTATTCTATTTCTTGATTCTTTGTCTAAAACTCCAAACAAACAAGTATCATCATTTATTTAATCTAGATCATACTTTGTATTCAATCCTTTTTGTCATTGATTTCAACCCATAATCCAATAATCCATCTCATTTTTCTATTATCTATCACTAGCTAATCCTCGGATATACATCCACCAAAAATTCAATTTACCAAGATTATAATCCACTAATGACTCCTCTAATCTCCTCGAAATTTAATTGTTCCTCTAGTAATTGATCAACTCCTATTAATTCCCTATATTAACAACATCTTCCAAGGATTAACAATTACTATTATATATCCACCAAGAATATCATTAATCAAGAATTATAATCCAATACTTGTAATATTCCACCAAATCCTCGAAAATTCATTTGATTCATCTAGTGCTGAATCTATTAATTCTAATATTGACATCTCCCAAGAATTTATTTCTCGATGTCATAATCCAATATTTATCTGTGTAATTCCTAAATCTCCAAAAATCATTTAAATCCTCTATCTAGCCTATCATTTAGCTAGACTTCACCAATTTATTCCTCTAGAACCCACACTATCATTTCCTATTCAAGATCGACATGAATCCACCAATGCCTTTATATGTACTCTAAAAACATTCCTCTCTTTTACTCGCGACCATGTTTATTCCACGCATATTTTATTTTGTAAGAATAGAAATACCACTATTTGAAATATAATACATAAAATTTCCTGAGACCTAGCAGTTTTGGACAAAAACATAATGTTCAAGGAATATTAACATGATTTTCCATACACAAGGCATTATATCATATGCACACTATCACCATGGCATCACACCATGCAACGTATTTAGCGTTATAGCAGCTTAACTTACTTTGGGACGACACCGGGACAATTCCAAACGAGGCGATCCATCGCCCTTCCACTTTTCCATTCCCATTTCATAAAGCATTTCGAAATAGAACTATATCCAATTAAGATCACATGTCCGCCCTTGACCGTGGGCACGGCTATTCGAATAGTTTTGACTCTGCAGAGTTTGTACACTTTCACCACAAGAGACAATCAACTCGTTGCCCCACACAATTCCTTAGTCATGTGGTTGAGCAGACCATCACAGTGACTTTTCAAAGTACCTCGCCCTTCCATCATTTCACCCTATGGGTCGTTCCCACTTGCGATGGGTCCCATCGTTGTGCGGGATGTTCTCCTTACGAACGTCTAGCGGTGGCTCCCCCCCCTCGCTAGCCCGCCACAGCAGAACTTCACCTTCCACGGTGTCCCATTCAAGCCGTCACCTGATGCCGCTTGCACATCCTCACACCGCCTCTGGAAGGATGACTTTCGTGGTCGGTAATTCTACTAGGCCAAGTTGTAATTTACAGACTTGTGGTTGTCTTATTTTACACGGTTGACATGACAAGATTCGGTCCTTAGTGGTATCTGGCGGTCTACCACTAACCCACACTCGTGCACACTGCACCACACCCCGAACCATCCGCCGGATATTTAAGCATGTTGGGGTTTTGGAGACATAAAATAATCATATTCAACATTTATCATCATTACCACCATGGTGACCCAACCAAATTTTCTCATGATTAAAGTGATGTTTGGGACAATTTCTTGCCCCGAGTTTCTATTCAATGCTAAGCATGGCATACTGATTCTGGACTTATTTTGAAATATTACTAATATATTTTTGCTAGGCGACAAGGTTCACACATTCAAATACTCAAAGGAGGGTAATATTATTGAAGTAAACAATGGCATATAACTAGAATATCGAATTTAGCATGTATTTGTATAAAAATAACAGCAATGCAATTTGTTAATTTAAAACAAAGTAATTTGCGAAATGTAGGTTCAACATGATCAAAGTATTGACTCGCCTTGGTCACAGCGGTCGGGTGCTTGATTGTCAGGGCTTCTAGTGCTGCGGCCTCGATCTCTTCCTCTTGAGCCTCGTAAGCTATTTTAGCGTGCGCCAAAATTCGTACAAAAAGAAAAGTGGCGAATCAAACCAAATAACACCAAAAATCCAAATGAACTCTAAAAATTATGATTTCAGTTCCATTGGACAGATCTTGAATTTAGATGAATTTAGAAATTTGTTTCATTCAATTTGGAGTTAAAATGAAAAGTTATGATCATTCAAAGTTCTCGATTCTGTTAATTCCAAATATTCTCAAATTTACATGATGGGTCCCACATGTCAGTTTCTTAATTTTTATCTTTTTCTTTATTCGTTTATTACTGTGTCTATGGCCAGTGGGGTCCCGGTACTGTTCATGGGGTCCATCTGTCAGCAGGGGCTCTGTGCGGATGTGTCACTGACCGATGGGGCCCAGCGGTCACCGTCTGCTGTTACACCAGGCCGACGGTGGGGCCCACTGTCGCGAGGAAAATAAAAGAAATCGCTCAACCGCGCGCGCGGAGCCGGGCTCGAACACGCGACGCGGGAGCAGGGGGAAGGAGAGGATAGCGCCGAAAGCCACTCGGACGGCCGGCGTTGCTTACCATATAAGGGTAATAATTCCCTTTGAAGTGGCTCGCGAAGGAGGAGGGGCAGGAGTCGGGCGGCGGCGCCGACGGCAGCGGTGGTCGGAGGGGTCGGGTTGTTCGTGGAGTATAATCCTCAGCGAAGGAGTCTTCGGTGTAGGCGGCGGGGGTGGAGGAATGCGGTGGTGGCGCGGCGTCGCGGCGGCGGAGGTTCGGAAGGTTCTTGGTGCCGCGAAGTGGAGACCACGGAGGCGCGGGAGAGCGAGGATGTGCTAGTGCGCTCGAGGCGGTCCCAGCAGGAATTAAGCTCGAGCGGCTGGCTTGGTGTCGGCCGTCGCCGGAGCTGGGGAAGACGAGAGCGCCGGCCGGGAGATTGAGGCTTCTCGGTACTATTGCAGCTAGGGAAGGGAAGAGGAGGGAGCTGCGACGCGGTTGAAGCTCCCAGGCAAGGCTTTTATAGCCGAGAGGAGGGGGACGCAGGCAGGGGCGAGGCCGCTGTTGCTGCCGTTGGAGGAGGAAGAACCAAATCTCCCGAGATTTTGTGGGAGAGAGAGCGGGAAAGGTGCACTCCCTTCCGTGGATTGCCCCGAGGTGAGAGAGAGAGAGGGAGGATTCGCTGCGGCGACGTGAGAGGAATGCGGGCGCGAGGGGCGCGGCCGCGTGGAGAAGAGAGGAGCCGGGGGAAGAAGACGCGGGCGGGGCCACCGGTCGGGAAAGCGGTGGCGCGCGGGGCGCGAGGCGGCGAGGCGTGGCGCGGTCCAGCGGCGTGAGCGAGCGATCGGGCGCGAGCCACATGGCGAGGCGGGCGGCGCGCTGCGCGCGCGCGGGTGGCCGCGCGATGGAGCGCGCGAGCGGATCATCGCAGACGGAGGCGGCCAGTGGCGGCCGGGAGAGGGGAAGGCGGGATGGAGCGGCGGCGTGGTGATCCGGCCGTCAGTGGCGGCGGAGGGTAAGTTGAGTTTTTAATTTTTCTAGATTTTTATTTTAGCTTTTAGAATTGCCAAAATTTCCAACAAGGTCAGAAAAATATGAAAACACATCCAAAAATTCAGGAAAAATTCACAGAAGTTCCTGATGACATTCCGGACTTAACAAAAATATTTTCAACTATTGTTGGTACTTAATTTATTTGCTTTCCTTGTTATTTATGGCATTATTTAAAATGAGGGCTTTATGTTTAAACCAAAATTTCCTCCATTCCTTTCTGGATCATCCTTTCAGATTCTTATTTAAATTTTTAAATTTTTTTTGTATTTAAACATGTTTGTTTCCTCTTTAACTTTTGGAATTTTCATCATAATTTTTGAGACAACACAAGAAACTCCAAATTCAAAAATAAAAAGTAAATAAAATAATCCAAAAACTTCATAATTTAATATTTACATTTATCAGGATGTTACAGGAGGCAACGGCGCGGGGCCAGGGAGGGAAGAGGAGCCACGTGGAGGGGAAGCAGGCGACCAAAGGGAAGGGGACTGGCCAACGATGGAGCGCAACGCCATCTTGGTGGCAAGAAGGGCGGGGAGAGGGAGTCGTGAGATGCAGGCATGCGAATGGCCGAGTGGATCTGTGGATGCGATGAAGGATGATTTGTTATTAGGTCAAGTCGTATCAGCGAAGTATCAGATATTTATCCGGATTTATTTTTTTGAAAAATAAAAAGGGATACGTGCAGGATACATATTGGAGCGTATCAAAGGGGTATCTAATATGATATCTGATACGGATACGCGACTTTTGGATAGTATCCGCGCAATGTAGGTGCTAATAACTGCATCCATTGAATTGTCCTCTGCTGGCAAAGCTTCACCGACCTTAAATGGAAGTGTGCATCAAACACAGTTCTCTTCTGAAAGTGAAGTTTGGTGGTGGAAGTCCTGCGGAAATTGCTGGTGCCCTGGCATACTCTTCCATTTACTTATTGGCATCCACTGTAACTACACTAACCCCGTCGGCACTTGCATAGGACTTGAAGTTAGGGCCCGTTCCAATACCAAGCTCCAAAATGTTCTTCCCTGCAGCCGTCAATTGGGGAAATAGCTTTGCTTTATACTGTGCAACCTGCAAACTTTACCAAGTGAAACGTCTAGCAAGATCACAGCAGGTCATGAATATCGCAACACTAATTCCTTTTAAAAAAATATTATCATCTTTTTATAAAAGGAAAAGTAAATTATTGTGATCATGTACACTAACAAGTAATAACAATAATTCGAGTTCACAACATCAGTTACAGCTTATTCAGATAAGTAACCGAAACAGTCATAAGATGGCACATATGGCAAATTCACTGTTAAATTGAGTGCGGTGAGTTCAGTGAGCTGTCCAATTGCGGATACAAACCAAACCTACGATGGGTTTTGTCTCCTGGAACCGACTAACACGTAACAAGATTCAGCAAGACAAAACAGTGGAACTAAAATTAGTGCAAAACATATACCTCAGCTTCATACGACTTCGTTCACTTGTCCAAGACCGTGGCACAGAGCTTCTCGTACCAGTCCGGCCTCGCCGGATGCACCCGCTCAAGCATCACCTGCACAAAGCTGAACCAAGTGAGAAGATGGTTAGGAAGCCATCGAATTGGCTTCACAGATAGCAACGCGACTAAGCTGTGCCGCGAAGGAGCTTACGTCGGCGTCGATGGGTGAAGCGGCGGAGGAAGGAGAGGTGACGAAATGGAGGAGGCCGGCGGCAGAGGATGCACCGAGGAGGTGGCGGCGGCAAAGGAGAGCTGCAAGGGTACGGCAGCTGCGCGGTTTGGCGTCGGGATAGGAGCGGCGGCTGGGGCGGGCGACCGCCGGGAGCGCGACGAGGCACGGCATGCCGCCGAGATGGGGAGAGGCCGAGCGGCCGGGAGGCGTCGCGCTCTCGCTTCTTCTGACAAGTCCCCAGGCTAAGAGTGCGTAATCCGGCCTCGAAGGCGTATTTCAGTTCTTTGCGGCACAACCACAGCCCAGTAGGCCATATATGCACACGTAGGCTGAGCCATAAATCTGTGGGCTTCCCTCCTTTTTTGGGAGAAAAATTTGTGGGCTCTCCTTTGGACGGATGACGAATACATCTGTCCGCAGTTCCACGCGAAAACCGTCGCTTCCGCTTCTTTCAATCAAGATTTGTAGTGATTCACGTCGTATAGACATTATAATAGACACTGTAATACTGTATAGTTTTTACTGATATATTCAAACGATAAATTAGTTTCTCGATCTACACACACCTCCACCTCCCTCAACCATAGCGGCGATGGAATCGGAAAGGAGACATCAATCATTTGTCGCTATATAGTGTAATATTTAAGATTTATCACTCTATAAAATGCAGTTCATTTATTGAGGATCTAATTCATCTTTCGTCATTTTTGACGGTTTTATCTATACTTGTATAATTATACCCCTCTCCTTCTTCCCTCTTCCTCGTAGTTTCTTCTTGCCCTGGGCATGGCGGATGGTCATGGCAGCACGCATCCAAGCAACTCTCCCCTTCCAAAACCCCCTCCCATCATCTCCTCCAATGGAGTCCTCCCTCCCCTCCTTACGTGATCTTATGGCTATGTGCATGACATTGTGATGATCAAGACTAACCCTAATATTTCTGAACTGTCGAAAAGATCTTCTTTAGTGAAATTTCTTATTAAACTTGGAATACAAACACAAGGGGTCCCTATAGTCGTTTGTCCTTTGTCGCACTTTGATACTTATAAACTGTGTCATTTTGATTGCATGGCATATACAAGCCATCTTGCTATTACACCGCACTGCGGCATGAACATCTGTTATGTGTAGTATACTGATGAGTCCAAGTTTGCACACAAATTTTCATCAATACACACTTGTCGATCACTTTGCGACTTGCTCCTCCTTGCCTGCTTCCTCGAGTTCTCTCAGCCCTCCGACCCTCTGCTCAATCTCCTCAAGCAGCTCCTCCCTCAACAGCTCCTCCCTTGCGGACGCCTCCAGGTCCTCTTGCTGCAAAATTAACATTTATTTCACATACATTTGCTTACGTGTCCTGTTGGTAAGTTTTCAGTTAAATCAATTATTCGAGCATCATCAGAACTTCTTGGGTTGTCTGAAGATTCTTCCAGCTGATGAATGATGAAGGGGAAAGATGCGGCAATGATGCATGCATACCCGGTCGTAGTACCAGTGCACGGTGCCATCACCCCCTTCTCCCCTGTACGCCTCGCTGTCGTAGAAAGGATCCTGTTAATCCATACAAGGCCGTGTCACGAACACTCGGAAGATGCTGGTTATGACCAGTGGTACTAGCTACTACAACTAGTACTGCGTGCTTGCCTTCATGGACGCAAAGAAGCAGACGCCCCAGACCGTGAACATGGCGTAGAAGGTATCTACGAGAAGGAATAGAGTTTCAGCAAAATCAAACTGAAGTGTAATCATGCTTCGGAAGACACCAGTGTCGAACTCACAGACGCTCTTGATGGCCGCGTCGCTGAGGTGCCAGATGGACTTGTGCACGACGTAGTCTCTCTGCATGTCGACGTGCTCCACCATCGTCACCATCAGCGGCACCACGTCGAACGGGAAGGCCTTCACCTTCAGTGAACCCCTTCCGGCTGACCTCTGCAACACAAGATCGATCCATTACTGAACGTCTGAACCACATCAATACTACTGTCTGTACTCGGTTTCTTCAGATTTCAGATGGCCGTGGCCCGTGCGTAGAAACACAGTTTGGTTCAATGTTTCACAATCCTCAACAATTTGAAGCACGCCTTGAATTGACCCAAGCTTGCCTCACAATGATAGTTTTCACTTCGCTTACCTTAGAATGGCTGGGGTTGAACATGGGGTCTTGGAATCTGCCGAGCTGCATGCAAACAGAAACATCGGTACACGTGAAAATTGCAAGGAACCCAAGCCAACTTTGTACATGGACGTTGAGAGAGAATGGTAGGTGTACTGTTGCAGGGCAGCGGCCATGGAGGTCGGCTCTTCTTGCCGAGCGTAGAGCAGAGAGGTGAGTGTGTGACTTGAGCAACGGCAAGGCCATTGTTGCTGGGTTACTTTGATGGATAGCTTGGTAGCGAGCGAGAGTAAGTTCGTCCCTGGGCGGGCAGGTGTTTGCCTCTGAGATCTAGCGTGTAGGATGGAACTTTTCTTTTTTGGTGGATAAGGTTAGTCTTTGGGTGGCCAACTTTTTTTCGAGCACCTTCAATCTCGGTGAGAGACTTGAGCTGGGCCTGGTTAAGTAGGCTCGAGCATTGCTGGTTTGGCCCAGCCCACCCTGATTGTTTAGGTCCATTTAGAGCCGAGGAGAGCCTAGCATCCTTATAGTAAATGATAGCGGGCCGAGCTGGTTGCCCATTAGCACCTCTCAAAGAACAAAATAAAAAAATTGAAAAATTGAAATTCTCAAGTTAGCTTCTGTTCGTACCTATCGGGCTGGGCTATGGCCTACGCGTACTTCACAGCTGCAGCAATGGATTGCCAGGAGTTGGTGGCTAGCATCAGCAATCAGGCCATCAACTTCGTGATGATCATGTTATGCCATCGATCACTAAGTACGAAGGCGCAACATAATACACCAAACCATGCGTTTTTCTGCCTGCGAAATAACCAGCCAGGACACACATAAGCTGCCCGCCTCAAAAGCCGGGAAATGCCCGTGCCTTTTCAGTTTGGAGAAGACAAGCGACGTGCAACTTGAAGCCTTATGTGTACGAGTAGTAGCACGCGCATGAAGTGCGCGTCACTCATACTGCAGTGGACTGATAAAAAGCAGTCATAAAACGCAGGATCTCACATCGACACTACAAATGCTAGCTGATGTTGTCAGTCTTGATGGAGCAAGTGAGAGTAGGTATCAACCGAACTGCATGCACCGGCGAGTACGCATCATGTCATGTACTCACGTCAGAAATCGGAACTACCTGATCCACATGCACTTCATGTAGTCCCTCGTGTGCGCGCGTGTGTCTATATATATATATATATATATATATATATATATATATATATATATATATATATATATATATATATATATATATATATATATATATATATATATATATATATATATATATATATATATATATATATATATATATATATATATATATATATATATATATCCATGCGTGCAACATTTCAATCAGAACAGCGCCATTTGAGGAAGGAAACGTACGTGCTCAAAATGGAGGGTAAAGCCTCAGTGTCCGAGCACGGCGAGACCTCGAAGGCCGCCGCGGTGGCGATCAGCAGCCGCAGTGCGGCCAGCCGGGGGCTGTCCGTGCTCGACCTCATCCTCCGCTTCGTCGCGGTCGTCGCCACCGTCGGCAGCGCCATCGCCATGGGCACAACCAACCAGACACTCCCGTTCTTCACGCAGTTCCTCCGGTTCAAGGCGCAGTACAGTGATCTCCCAACCTTAACGTACGTGCGTTATTCTTCGATCGTTTCAATCGCTGACCGAGCTATCTAGACTATGTATATACGCGGATGCTCCTACCGACATGCATGCTTCGTTTTTTTTCATGGCAGGTTGTTCGTGGCGGCGAATTCGATCGTCGCCGCGTACTTGGTCCTGTCGATCCCGCTGTCCATCGTGCACATCATTAGAAGCAGGGCAAGATACAGTAGACTAATCTTGGTCTTGTTTGACTCGGTAAGACTAGCTCAATCTTTTCGGTTAGCTAAGTGTACGATCAGTTGAGTAGCTTAGTTGATGAACTACTGATTCACTAATTTTGACTCTTGTAACCAAGGCAATGCTGGCGCTGGTGACGGCGGCTGCGTCGGCGGCGGCGGCGATCGTGTACCTGGCGCACAAGGGCAACGTCAGGGCGAACTGGTTTGCCATCTGCCAGCAGTTCGATTCCTTCTGCGAGCGCATCTCCGGCTCCCTCATCGGCTCCTTCGCGGCCATGGCCGTCCTCCTTCTTCTCGTCCTCCTCTCCGCCGCCGCGCTGGCGCGCCGCTAGATCGACCGGTCAAAGCAGGATGGCGCGGCCGCGGTCTGCTTCCGGCTGCAGCAGAGTGTGGGTCTAGTTATTGCGGTTTCATGCAATTGCTTGCTGAACTATGTCTGCACGTGTGGATTTGCATGGTGTATTGGTGTATGTGTACGTGTCTGTTGTGTGTATTTCATCTTCCTGGTTCAGCCACAAAACGGGTGCAGAAATGCACCGCTCAAGATTGGCCAGCTTTTCTTAGAGCAAAATTTCATTAACTAAACAGCCCGCGCAATTGTGCGGCTAATCATAGTACTTCCTTTTTAGTTAGTTATTGGACTTTTGTTTCCTATATACTTTCTATTTTGTATCCATGTAAGCAACTAAGAAGATCATCTCAGTGCTATAATGTAGATGTTGTGTAAATTTACTGCTAGTTTTTCAGACTCTGGCCTTTGCATGCATGGTCCAATTGAGACAATGTTCATGTATTTTTCTCTGAACTTGTTCAACTTTGTACTGTAGCTTCAATTCTATATCTTGCTGTGCTTATCAAAGGTTCAACATACATTTGTTAGTCAATGCTTCTTTCTATTATTGTATACAAAGTGCCTAATCTTATTTCCTACTGAGGCAGATATGCCGACATATACAACTATGTATTGCTTCGAATTATGACAGTTCGTAATATTAGTTAATTTATCATCAAATTAGGGTTAACTAAGCTCCCTTTAGCCTGTCACAAACCATATGGTAATTGTGATGAAAGTCTTAAAAGGTTAATTGCTCCAACTCTAAAAAGGAGTTATAAAACGTGTTTCCTTTCTTTTTAAGCCTTTGATTTATTGTGTTACGCTAGAGGTGGCCAAATGGGCCAGGCTAGCAGTGTCGGCTTGAAGAACGATACTGTTGGCCCAATCCAGAGACGACATGGCTCAAGACTAAATGGGTTGTGCCGGCCTAACCTGATGCAGTGTGTCGTGCTTGGGTTGCTACCTCGGCCTAGCGGCCTGACTTGGCACAAACAGTACCATGCCATGGCATGCTAGGCATGGGTGAGCCCGCTATAAATATTGTGATATCCTAAGGCTTCTCACGATGAACAGTATTTTGTCGTTCTACTTTCAAGATTCGTAATATTCTAATTAGCTTTTGATCAAACACATAATATTTTACCTTTTGTGTGTGTGTGTGTGTTACCACGGTGCTCAATCGGTCGGACTGTTGTGGAGATTGCAATTCCGCTGAACTTCAGGCATAGGAGAAAAGGCGCCATTCCATTTTTTTTCGCGTTACAATTTTCCTTTTTTTCCCCATGTGCCTACTCTCTCGTTCTCTTTTCCGTCACTCTATTTTGCCTATTTACTCCCATGCGTGTTTTTCCTATCTACTGAGTTGGCGTTACGTCGTTTGTGGGTTTCTTTTTTTTTTTTATGGTGCACTCGAGTGTTTTTTATTTATGAGCACTCAGATTTTTTTTTGTTATGCATACAATATTTTTTATCCATACTTGTAATATTTTTCATTCATGTATGTAACATTTTTTCTATGTATGTAATATTTTATAGTCGACAAATATTGTATACATAAGCGAAAAATGTTATAAATATGGACGAAAAATATTGCATACATAGGGAAAAAAATCTGAGTACTTCGAGACAAAAAAAATACTCAGTGTTGTTTAACAATTCCCTATTTTTTTAGCTGGCCTTATGTGGTAAGGTTTATCTTTTCTTTGGTTTTAAATTGCAAAATAATATATATCTTTAAAAAATAACATTCAATAGACGCCATAGTGCATTTTAATTAAGACCCACCAGATGAAGTGCTAGATGTTTTTGTTTTTTAATTGCTAGTATATTTCCTTTTTTCTAAAATCATTCATTGGACTCTGTAGTTCAACTTTTATTAGGATCCATCGGACTAACAATTGTTTTTTTAAGAGTTTCTAGAATATTTACTTTTTTCTTAGCAGTCGTAAAACGAACTGTCACACGCTTTTGTTATATAATAGATATGACTATGTCAATTGATTTTGTTTGGTTGGTTGCCCAATGTCATCTAAAAAATATTAGTGTCATGCTTGTCTCGCGAAGCATTGTCATGATGCTACTGTTACTTCATAACATCGGATCGAAAAAGAACGTTCTAGACTAATCTAGGCATCTATAAAGAGTCGGTGATATTTAAAGTACCTTATTCGCTTTCGATGCTTAATTCTTAAATTAGAAAAATATAAGATTTATAAAAAAAAATCTCTCATTAAACAAGAGAAAAAAAGAATATCTACATCACTTATTTCAATCGGGTCAGATTATAACGACGTGAGTTAATCATATATAAACAAGAATTCCTCTCATTAATCGAGAAAAAAGATATACACTACTTGTTTTGGTGAGGTAAGAATATAACAGTACATAATAATTATGTATAAATATTATAACTATTGTAATTGTATAACAGATATAACTATATCTTCGAGAGATAATAGAGTTATATAATACACATAATATATTGCAATATTTAACTGTATAATTGCATAAAATGTTTTGCTAGTTTAGTTACAATAGCAAGTACTATAGCTATTCTTGGTACCGTAGCAAAACAGTATACCAATTTTGGCACTGTAGCCATCCATCTAAACCTTTTTATTGAACAGTTGAAACTAGCTTAATTAACTGTATAATTATATGGCTAGTTGAAATCTATTGCACCGTACGACGGGCACGTAGTGGCAGATGATTTGCTTCTACAATACACTGCCAGGTGGGCCTAAACGTCCCCCGGCTTCACATGTCATACACGCATGCGACACATCCCACCAAGATCCACGCTGTTCTAGACCCTTCAAAAACCTGTCTCGTATAAGTCCGACGCAAAAGCAGCATCCATTCCTTCGACTCTCCAGAGCTTCGTCGAAAAAACCCTCCTGGAAATCTCGGGCACGCAGCAATCGCTCGAAACCCTACAAGCAGCAGTAGCCAATGGCGGTCATCACCGAGTTCCAGGAGGACGAGGAGGTGGCGGCGGCGAAGGCCGTCCGTGGGAGCGACGAGGAGGTCCTCGCGGCGGTGCTCGCGCGCAAGGGTGGACCGTTCCCGTTCCTCCAGGCGGCGATCGACGTCGCGCGGAAGCGCTCCGACCTGTTCCGCGACCCCTTGGCAGCGAGGAAGGTGGGGGCGATGGCGTCGGCGGCCCGGGCCCAGGTGGAGGCGGAGGAGAGGCGGAGGAAGATGGAGGAGGCGAGGAAGGCGGCGGAGGAGAGGCGGAGGAAGGACGAGGCGAGGAGCGCGGCAGAGCCGGAGAGGAAGGTGAAGGTGGAGGACAAAGCGGAGAGCACGGAGAAGGCTAAAGTGAAGGTGGAAGAGGAGATTAAGGAGGAGGTGAAGCGCGTAAGAGGTGAGTAATCTCGTACCGTGAACTTTTAGCTGTTAATTAATTGTTGTTGTTCGAATGCGAAATGTTGTATGCTTTGGTGATTGTTATGCTCCAATTTTGTCCAATTATATGTGTCACTTGTTGTTGTTGATTTATAGTTCCTTTTTGTGGAATCGGGAGGGATGTATGTAGTACACAGATTTGCGGTTTTCTGTGGGATCGGGAGTTATGTATGGTCGTCAGGTATTGAGATTACATGCTTACACAACCTAGAGGGGACTATGATGGAATGGAGATCATTCTGTAGTTGTTTTTTTTTTCAAGTTCGGTCTCTCTCATGTTACGCAATCGGTGAGTGATGACTGGAGGGAGTAGAAGTGGAGTAGAAGTTGTTAAATTGTTTCTGTGGGATCGGGAGGCCTGTATGGTCCTCAGGTATTGAGATTACATGCTTACACAACCTAGAGGGGACTATGATGGAATGGAGGTCATTCTGTAGTTGTTTTTTTCAAGTTCGGTCTCTCTCATGTTACGCAATCGGTGAGTGCAGGGAGTAGAAGTTGTTAAATTGTTTCTGATTAGTCTGGTCAAAGCTTTATGTTTAAAGAAGTGATATGTTTTAGGCATGATGCTCATCTTTGTCTGTCACGGATACAGGGGTTTTCAAGCTTGTATACTGCTCATGTTATAAGCCTTCCGGCTTTCCTGTAATCCAGTTTTGTTTTGAGCCGTGCAAACTTCCCATGTCTCCATGATATATTTGGTTCCACTTATCACATTTGATTTCGTATTTGTCTTGCTAGAGCAGCATTTCTGCTGTACCCAATGTGTTTAAACAAGAAGAAATAAGTTTAACAGTATGGGTGCAAGTAAGCAGTTTATAGTGCGATGTTGTTGAAAGTTCTCTCATAGTTAGGATATTGTTGCATTAGGCCAGTAAGTTTTTTCTTTACGTTCTCTTCATTAGTCTGCTAATAAATTAAAATTCCATCACAACCTATCAAATTGACAGGGTTTCCTCGTTGTTATTTACATCTAATTTTGGATGTGAATGAAAACTTCCACATGTTACTTACTACAGCTCACTCTAGTTTCCATCTTCTGGCATACCATTTACCAACAACTGGTTGTACTAGTAAATGTTCTTCTGGTGAAATTATTTGTACTTCCATGCTCGTCTAGTGAATTTAGTTGCAACAGTTACTCCTATTTGTTTTAAGTTTTAAAAAGAACTGCTATTAATTCATTTAAAAAACTAAATGGATTGCTGCTACTTTATTTTTGCTTTTATACGGACATCAGGAAACTAAAGATACGTCTTCCTTTTGTATCTTATACTAGAACCAAATGCTGAAAATGGTCTGGACTTGGAGAAATATTCCTGGACTCAGCAGTTGCTAGAAGTTAATGTAGCTGTTCCAGTCCCCAAAGGGATAAAATCAAGGTTTGTCATCTGTGAGATTAAGAAGAACCATCTGAAGGTTGGACTGAAGGGCCAGTCTCCTATAATTGATGTAAGTGGCAATAATGGAATGTTTACTTTATGCTCTCCTTTTGGAACAATATCATTCTGCTGATACAAATTACATAGGTTGAATATACGATGAGAACCTCCCTTGTGGAGAATAATACTTCTGATATGATGTTCTAATTGTGTTTCCTTCCAGGGGGAGCTTTATCAGCCAGTTAAAGTTGGTGAATGCTTCTGGAGCATAGGTACATATTGATCCTTGTTATAGTGTTCACTAATAGCCATTCCTAATCCTACGTGAAGACGGTTACTGACTAGTATGCCATTCATTATTTTGAAATAATTCCTTCAGGGGATGGGGGGTCATTGTCTATACTACTGACAAAGCAAAATCAGATGGAATGGTGGAAATCTGTGATAAAAGGTGATCCTGAGATGGACATCCGCAAGGTCAAACCAATGATCAAATTCTCTGATTTGGATCCTGAGACAAGAGAGACTATTAAGAAGGCAATCGTAAGTCATGGAATGCCTAATGCAATGAATTTTTTTCCCTTCATGAAAAGTTAATCAACGTTCAAGTAAACTAATTTGTTTCACTTTTCAGATCGATCGTCGTCGGAAGGAGATGGGTCTCCCAACAAGTGATGACATCCAAAAGCAGGAACTTCTCAAGAACTTGATGGCTCAGGTGAGTTCCTGCTACCTGTCTTCTGTTTTTAATTCTAGATTCGTTTGCCTGCATTGGTGAGTTGACAGTTCAATATATCTGATGCAATTATTCTTTGCCACATCCGCAGATGGATTTCTCAAGGGAAAATGTGGCTTGAGGATGTTGAATCGAAGAAATTCACACCATCTTTTTTTGACAGAAATAGAAGTACACACACTGAATCAATTCACACCATCTTTTTTGGGGGACAGAAATAGAAGCTCAAATACCACAGACATTCTCTTCTATTATGATTTACTCTCGAGTCTACAGTCTGGTAGTTACATAGTGTCAAGCTTGAAACATGCCTTGCAATGCATCTGAAATCTTGCTCAACCTGTGTATTCTGTTGCATTAGTCAGTAGAACAAGAGCTGAAATGCGGGCCTTTGGTGATTTTGCATATGGATATGGGCATATGGCTACGTAGTTCCTCTTTTAGTGTTTGTGGCTTTCTAACACTGGTCTGTGAATTGTGTCCTGCTGTTCTAATAGAAAAACCGTGTGCAGCAACTTCTGGATCTGGTGTCTCATGCGTTGCTTGTCCCCTTTAAGCTCGATTTTGTTGCTATTTTTGTACAGCTGACCTGCGGAAGTATGTATTCGGTGTTTGTGTTACACAACAGGCTCCACTCTTGCCTATATATATAGGTTAGTTCTTTTAAACTTATAGTTTATGACTTATGATTTTTTGAATAAATAAATAGACCGTCATTTTGAAGAGGTTTATCGGAATAGTTTTTTTGAAATAATCTATTGGTTTATCGATTTTTAATTCATTTATACAAATACTCGTACTATGATCAAGATCTATAAGTCGTCGCGGAGAAGAATGAGCTTTTGGAGGGTGCAGTTTACCCTCGAAATCATGGAGAGGAGAAGCAGCTCCGGCCCGAGTCCTCAATGTCCCATGGTCATGATAACCTCTCTGTTATACGCTCAAAAGTGTTTTATGAGTCGCGGAGTGCTAGTATCAGGCATTAGCACGCGCACTTGCCCGCGGGCTGGGTGTACTGGTTTGGCTGGCGGTCAGGCGGTGGGCACGGGGGTAATGTGTGGGAATAGCCTGCGCGAGAGGGGACGGTACGGTGGCTAGGCCAGTGCCCGGTGGCGGTGGACTACGAATCGAGACGGCAAGGAGACGGCATAATAACCTTCATATAGCCGGAAGGATTCCTGGCCAGCGAGCCGCGCCACGTCGCCCACTGCGCTCGGTCGGCCGGCGCGTGACAAGAGAATTTGCGTACGGTTGGTCGAGGCACTTTCCTCATACTTTTTGAAAATTACGTAAAGGTCTTTTTTTTCTCACGAAAAGATCCCTGTAATTTTTTTCTTAAAATTTTTTTTGGATGATGCCCTGCGGGTTTCCAAAATTACGTATAGGTCCTTATTTACTTACGTACAAGTCCTTACAAGTCCTCAATTTTTACCAAAAAACCCTTTGGTTTTTCCGAAATTACGCATTTGTCCTTGATTTTTTTATGAAACTCCCTGCGAATTATCGTCTCTTTTACTTTATTCCACACGGTAGCTAGCGCGGCGTGCGCCGCGCTTATGCAGCTAGTATCACGTATGAGTGACAGGATGGGGCGCTCGGCGTGGCGCGTGCGGATCGGTTGGTGGAGCCCGGGTTGAGGCGAACAGCACGCCCGCACCACACCGCACCGTGGTTGATATGATGGGCGGGAGTCTGAGTCTCTGGCTGGGGCGGCGGCACGAGGGCGTGGGTAGTGTACTAGTGTGCATAGTGGCGTGGAAGAAAATCCCAGTGGCGTAGTGCGCGGCGTGGCTGTGTGGGCCATGGGCAGCCCCGGTGCGAGAGGGGAAACGCACCCGCCGATGGGGACCGTCTAGGCTGCCGCATGGGCGGCGCGGTGGCCTGACCAAACCAACGGCAAAAGATTGCCGCCGGCGCTGGCCAACAGGGCCCAGGCGCGGGGCTAAACGACGGTGAGCAGATACGGATACCATGTGAGGTTACACGAATACGCCCCAGCAGCAGAGCAGAGCAACTGCTCCATCACAGTTTGAGTGAATCATGTTGTTGTACTACACCGCTGCTCCATCAGGACCGTCACAGATCTTGCGAGAGCTATCCAGCGACCTTCTCAGGTCGCACAAGCCACGCCCTTTCACAGGCAAAAAAAAAGCGAGTAAAATCAGACACGCGCTATAAATAGAGATGACTATGATGCTGGAAACATCGTCGCCAGGGAAATCACACTGGGCACGTAAATGGATCGATACATGGTGACAGACTGAAGCATTGTCGTTGATACCGACACAGAATCTGCAACAATGGGTCAATTGCCACATGAAGGATACAGCCGACACGACTGCACCTGTATAGGCTCGGAATCATCAATGCAACAATTATGCGATTCCGTAGGGCGGCCTATATGGTTTACCTTCAAGTTGGCTTATATTTTTTATTTTTAGTTTCTAGCTTCTTAATTTATTTTTTTTTCTTCTGAATTTTTAGTTTTTAGCTTTTTTTTTTAGCTTTTTTCTTTTTTTAAACAATATCAAATAGTATCAAATAAGTCTAAAAGCAAAAAACATTAGTCTAAATAAGCACCCTCTAAACTCTTCGATAATGAACATGTTCATACTCATTTCTTTTGCATACACAGAATGCAACAGTAAAACATCTATCCACATAACCACATTCTAGAAGGTTCCTAAGTGCTTTCGCAGCATAGCAATCTTATTCCATTTTTCGTTTTAACAGCTAAAGTACGATACGAATTCGTGTATATATATATATATATATATATATATATATATATATATATATATATATATATATATATATATATATATATATATATATATATATATATATATATATATATATATATATATATATATATATATATATATATATATATATATATATATATATATATATATATATATATATATCTAAGAGGGTACATCCGTTGATCTCGTCTTGATTTCATATCTCCTATGACCCTTGATTTTAGTCTATGTATGTTATTACGAATTTAGCCCTTGATTTCTACTTTATTTCTCGCATAAAATTGCATTGCAAAAACTGGTTACAAGCATATCAATATATATGCTAAAAACTCCTACTAACACACGTACTAGGACTTCGAATTGGACACTACTTCAACTCGAATTACACACAAAATCGAACTCAAATGCAACTAGGACTCTAAGTCAAGATTAATTTTAACAATCTCCCCCTTAATCTTGACTTTCTAACTTCTTTCCACCTTGTTTGAGTTTGGACGGCGACACATCTCAAACGTCCCTGACTCAATTCATCATCAGAGCACTTCATCTTTGCTGAGCGCTTCGGCAACAAACGCTTTCTTCGTCTTCGGCTTTTAGCATTCTGAAGCAAAGTGTCCATAATCATTACAGTTATAACACCTCACTTTTGCCTTATCAAACCTCCGACCTTTACGGCCTTGGCCATCACCTCTGGAAGTGTTCTTGCCTTCACGCTTCGATGATCGGGACTCCCACTCGGCGTGAGTCAACAAGAGCTGTCCTTCACCTTTGTTTCCATTGTCGTGGATGCGTTCCTCATACGCCTTAAGACGACCGATGACCTCTTCCATGGTCATTGCCTTTAGGTCTCCAAATTGCTCTGTAACTGAAGCAATCGGGAGAAACTGTGAGGGAATAGCACGAAGGAATTTCTTTACCACATACAACTCTTCCACCTTCTCACCAAGGGCCCGTATCTTGTTGACGATGACCGTCAACCAGACGGCGAAGTCATTGATCGACTCCGTTTCCTTCATACGTAGCACCTCGAACTCGGTCTTGAGAGTTTGTACGTTTACTTCCTTCACACGATCTGCACCAAGATGCATCGCTTTCAACGCCTCTCACGCGGCTTTGGTCATTTCCTTTTCGGCCAGTAGGAAGAGTGTCTCCTCTGGGATGCCCTGATAGATGGCCGCCAATGCCATCTGATCTTTGTGCATATCGACGTTGTCATTCTCGATCGCATCCCACACTCCTTGAGCCTTCATGTACACCTTCATCTTGATTGCCCATGCTGCATAATTGATTGTCGTGAGCATCGGATAATGCAGCGAAATAGTGGAACTCTCCTTCGCCATCATACCTGATGATGCCTCATCACCGGTGACACCGACCCCGGAGTATGCGACATGATCTTGAGCACGGATCAAAAAATTTGGGCTACTTTGAAGTCTCTTGGAGCGAGAGAAAACAGAGGAAAAATTGCTGTTTTCCTTTTTCTCTTTTTTTTCTTTGAAATTTGCTCTCTTGCTCTTGCTGCTCTACGTTTGGGTGCCTTTTATTTGCGCTCGCCTGATTTGATCCCGGAGACGGAGAACTAAAACGGTTCGGCTAAGAATTAACGCACGGACAGGTGCTCGGAGACACTTCGGCTTGGAGTCGGCCTCGGTATCCTTTTGGGCTCTCCTCTTCCTCCCATGTGAGACCGCACTGAGAAACTCACGAGTCTTCTTTCCTCTGCGGCTTCACCTCCAAATCTCCTTTGCGCCGCTTGGTCTTCTTTCCGTCGCGTCCTCCTCCACCAGTCGCCGCTCCGCATCTTCCTCGGCGCTGGCCTCCAGGCGTCGCGCCCCTCCTCCGCCTAGCCTTCTTTCTCTGGCTTGGGCTCCTCGGTAACAGCCTCCGCCGGCGCCTTCATCGCGCATATCACCTGGCGGTCACCTCGTGCGCTCCTCCCCCTGCCGCCGCTGGCTCCGCCCTCCTCACCTCGGGGAACGGCGGAGGCGACCGGATCTGGCGGCCTTCGACTTCTCCTGGCGTCGGGCGCCTCCGTCACGCCTTCCAACTGCTCTGCCCTCTCCTCCGGGCTCCGGTATCGGCGGGCTTGGCGGATCCGGTGTCAGCAGGTTTCGGACGACCCGAGGATGGCCCCGATCTGGGCACGGGCAGTGGCTGGGCGGGCGCCGCCTCCGATGGGCGCGTCTCGGTCGCTCCCCCTTCGGCTTGGCTGCCGGCGCCGGTTCCTCCTTCTGTAGCGGCGGCGGCCTTCTCTACCGTGGCCCGCAGCTACTCCACGGCAGCGACATCAGCAGAGCTCATCGGCGGCTGCAGCGGTGGCCGCCCCTGGGAGCTAAGATTGCTCCTCCCGGGGGCAGTAGTAGCAGAAGAAATCAAGGTTGGCTCTGATACCATTTGTTACATACTGGGCCACATGTCTAAATGGGCTGAACACAACTAACCCACGGAGCAACGGAGCAACAACCTTATAAGTGATATTGGGCCTTCTCCCCCCCCAAAAGACTAGTCCAATGGGTGGGGGCTCCCTCACACTTATAAGTTGTGCTTGCTCCTCTCCCACAATCAATGTGGGACTATTTCTAACAATCTCCCCCTCACACATTGATTGGGCACTTCTGCAACCATGAGGTTCAAGGAGATGTTAGTCACCTGGGCTTTGATACCACTTGTTACGAATTTAGCCCTTGATTTCTACTTTATTTCTCGCATAAAATTGCATTGCAAAAACTGGTTACAAGCATCTCAATATATATGCTAAAAACTTCTACTAACACACGTACTAGGACTTCGAATTGGACACTACTTCAACTCGAATTACACACGAAATCGAACTCAAATGCAACTAGGACTCTAAGTCAAGATTAATTTTAACATATGTATTCCTGCAGCCGTATGGTTGAGATGGGTTGAAATTCTTCATGCTTGTCATTTCTCTTGTATAATGGTTTCCGTCTTCGTTTATACGTGGTTTTTCCTGTAAGTGTTTTTCACGTTAAATTTGTCTCATGTTTTTTCAATCATTTATTTTTGCTGTGTGCTTTTATAACTAGTGGTATCAGAGCTCTAGGTTATAGATCAAAACCGCTATCCTGGGAGGAGGAGACTCCTGTGGCGGCCACAGCACGGACAAGGGTGGCATCTGCACGTAGGGGTGAAAACGAATCCGGATATTACTCAGATATCCGGCTACTGAATTCGGATATGTCGGATCCGGATACAAAACAAATCAGGATGCCTAATACCCAGATGCTGATGCGAATTTGGTATGGGCCGGCATGGATTTAGATCCAGATATCCGAATAAGATCTGGATCTGAAGTCGGATATCCGGATTCAATAGATATAATAGCGGCAACTTACTAATACACATATTTTATATTTGACCTCTAAATTGGGCATATTCTATATGCATTTTGATCATCTCGACGAGCTTGTCATCATGGTGGGCATTTTATATTTTCCATTTTGGCACATCCCCAATAAAGCCTTTTGCATGCTTTTTTTAATCTATTTGATATGTTTACAACTAATTTATTTGCAATATATCTAGAATTAATTATGATTAGTGATAAAATAGCGGCAATGATCAATGGTTACGTGATAAACTAGAGGGAAAAAAGCATAAATATTACTGTAAAACTGATATTGATTTGTTAAACTTCGTTGCGTCATAAGATATGAAGTTATCCTTAAAAGTTGCATTATACAAATATATAAGATGAATGATTTATTTGTTACTATCAACATTTAATGTGTAGCTATATGTTAGAGTCACTGAGTCAGTTATTTATCAATGTAAAATATTAAAATAATTCAATGCCATGTTCTAAATAGGAGATGCCACGAATAATTATTGGAATTCGAAAAATAGTCGAATCTGATCCGATTTTGAGTATAATTCGATCGAAATTTGTATCCGACAATTGTTCCATCCATATTCATATCTGGTGATTGTCCGATTCGTATTTAAATTGAAAAAAATAGATATAAATATGATTTAATTTTCACCCTATCCACACGACACCAAGTCGGCGTTCGCGCGGTGCTGTATGGGTCAAGCGACAACAGTGCATCATCGCCAGATCGACATGTGCGGCTTGATCTGGACGGCTCTTCAACATTGAAGAACCATCGCTCGAGAAAACAAAATTCTGACTTCGTGTTTCATCTCACCGGTCCGTAGCAAAAGCGGACTCGCCGAGTTCTACTCGGAAAGCAGCAAATCCTCAGCTTCCGGCTCGAAAAAAGAGAGAAGCTTTTGGTTTGCGACCAAAGCAAACAGCAGTGTTGCAAGGACACAACCGAGAAAAGAGAGAAAATCGAGGAGCAGCAGCGCCTCGTGACTTCATCCAAAGAAGTGGAATTGTCCTCAGATGCTACGGGCACCTAATCGACCTACCAGCAAGTCACATATTTCTCCCAGGCGCATACCAAAAGAGTTCCAGGACAATCCTAGTCAAGCTTTGCTGAGTGCACATGAGGACCCATATCAGGTTATTCTAGCAGCCTTGATTCGGCTATTTCGACCGGTCTTGACTTTGTTTTGTGACTCGACTTTATACTGAGTATCGATTCGCGCTCTACCTTGACTACTGTTCTAGCGCTGGTTCTACCAACATCATCGCCCACGCCACCCGACACAATGGCGGATCCAGGAAAAATTTTAGGAGGGGCTGAACAAAAGCGATACAGCGACATAACTCCACTATGTCCCTCCTACATCATACATCCATAGCTAAAAATTTATAGGGGGGCTCCAAGGGTTCGGTAGCGGTAGGGGGGCTCGAGCCCCCTCCCCCGCTGGATCCGCCCCTGACCCGACACCATGCTATAGTGTCATACTACGCTGTTTCCATCGACGATCTTCCCCCTCAGTCAATCATCATCTTCCATCAAGAAGTTATGCTGTCAGTTCTATATGTTTTTTATTGGAGATGGAGTTCATTGCAATTCAAACTGTTGTGCCTGTTATTGGCGGCATCTATACGTGATTAATCATTGATGATTTATTCAACGATCCGTCGTCTACTAGGGGTTACTACTGTAAGATCCGCACATATAGAGTCTAATGTAGAGTTGTGTGCTTTTCAATATAGCGAGTTAATTTGGGTTACGCTTGATCGAGAAGATTTTGGAAAAAAAATCATTGCCGGTTAGGGGGACAACCGATTCACCATTTGATGACATCCTGATGTCAATTACATAATACTCTCTGGGGTTTCTTATTCATTAGTGAAGGTTATACTCTAGATATGAGTTCGAGATGGATGATTTAAAGTGCAAGGAGTTAATTATCTACATAGATACTATAACATTTGATATTCCAGGTGCAATACATATCTTAATATGAGAGGTCTATTACAGAAATTGTTTCTACCCCATTAACGACATATGAGTTACTTTCATCCAGATATTCTTCTGCATGAGCAAGTTTTAATCATGTCATGGAATTCAGTTACTTTCACAGTTGGCAATTTAATATACGTGATGGTCACACATGCAAGTTGGTCTTCAATAGGCATTGTTTGTTGAGTTATGTGTTCCAAATAAAATATATAAAAAGTATATAAAATGAGTTCTTCACTATAGTCATTCAATGTCATAAGAGAAGCATATGGAGAAGATTTATCCCGTCTTACCGATTGATTAGTTCTATGAATTTTCAACACACAAGAATTATTAATGGTGAATTATGGGTTGAGGATATTTGATTTGTTTTAGCTATATGAGTGAATTCACCTTAAGTTGGAGATTATTGAGTGTATGTTCTGAATTCGTCTTAATATGGAGATAGTTAAAATATGATACAAATTTATATACGTGTCCAAGTGGACACATATGTCGACCTCGTCTCGGTTTTATAATCTCCTAGGACTCTTGTTACCTAGCGCATATAATATACCACTTAAATAAACTTAAAATACTCCTTTATCACTTTAGGTATACTCGTATACTAATTATAAGATACTCCAATGTGAATCACATGAAAAACTTGTAAGGGAGTTCATAGTTTTTAGCGTATTTTGTAAATACCTTCATATACGTACATAAAAAGAAGTATGTAGAAAAAATATACATACCACCTCTGAAAAATTGTTCATACCACCTAAATGGTCTTAAATACTCATATACTACACGTACATACCCTCCGTTACACGAGATACTCCCTACATTATGAGATATGATATAGGGTGTAATTACACCCGGGAGTAGAAAAGAGGTTTCCATATATATATATATATATATATATATATATATATATATATATATATATATATATATATATAGAGAGAGAGAGAGAGAGAGAGAAAGAGAGAGCATATCTAGTGCTAATGGGCAATTCAGTGCTAACATGCTAATGACAATCTTGGTCCTTATGCCGTTTTGCAGAAACCCCCACATGATAAAATTTTATCAAGAAAATATCCCTATCACTGCCGCTTCGTCTCCCTCATCAAGTCGAGGATTTAGGGCGCATGGCATCTCCGCGATGTGGTTTCCACCAAACAATTCTATCTCCGATAACGATCTCTGGAACACCATTATTGTGCCTCGCTTCCGTTGCTTATAATTTACAAAGTGGGTTGCTTAGTCATACGGTTGAGGTGTGCCGATGTTCTTCATGTTTATAATCTCTCCATATATAGTGATTCATATCTTCGTGCGTCTGTGGTTTTTTCGTAAGGGTTTTTTTTACGTTAAATTCAAATCTCCTGTTTTTTCGATCATTTACTTTTGCTGTGTTTTATAACATTGACAATGTCAGATCATCAGATGTACAGAGCCGTTTTTGCTGGTAATAAAACAGGCAGGTTCTAATTTGCAACGCTGTGTATATACTCTCTCTGTGTAGTATAAGAGCAGACATTTTACACAACTAATTGCTTCTAAGACAGAGAACTCGCAAAACACAATAGCTTTACCTGTCTTCCACATCTTGCCTACATACAGGGCATGAGCCGTGGCCAACGAGCCATTTGTCTACGCAAGGCTGGTGAAAAGTGTGAGAGCAATTCGGCAACCTCCTCGCCGTTTCACCGGTCACAATATCCTACAAGAAGTACACCATTAAGACAATGAAAATAAAGAACGAAGTCACGAAGCAAACACCAACCACATTGCATTTAGTAGCACACGAAATTAGTATGCAAATTGCTAATTGCAGTTGCCTCTAAAGAAAACATAAACATGGAGGTTGTTGCACCTCTCTGTATTTATCATCACAACAATCATATCTCATGCATTCATTATCCAAACCGTAGTGCCCTGTACCTTCATGTTCCATTTAACAGTTCCAAAATGAGCCGATTTTGCAGGTTGAACAACAGTGTTTGCTGGCTGGTTATCACTTGTAACCAGATATTACAGACAGGACAGGCATTTGGGTAAATCAGTTGGTTTACCTAGTCCCTAGAAATCAATGATAAATTCATAATGGATGAGTTCACCGTTGCTCATTCATGCAAACACATAAATTTCACAGTATTCTTTGAACAAAATGAAAAAAATCAAGACAAACAAACTATACTAGAAATCAAAAAAAAAAATTTGTTGTAGCATGGCTATAACCGTAGGTACAGGGTACCCTTTTCCTATAGGAGACACAACACCAAGATAGCTAGAGGGAGAGAGCTAGTGCTAAGAATGAGTGCCTCGGGCTATCTTATACCCCTCTTGGGGGTTTATATATATGAATGGGATAGGATGGGAAATTTTCATTCTAACCCTTAATAATTACAAAATATGAGAGTACATTGGTACATTCCCTAATGCTATTGGGCCTGTGGCAAGACCCAGTCGTTTGGGGTTAGGCCACCCTCATAACAGTACTCCCTCAATAACAAGCGCAAAGGTCCCAAGGGACGAACTGACATGCCCAACTGGCCCAGCCCCCCATCCCCCGACAGCAAGCGCGGAGGTGCCGATGGGCGAGCTGATGCAACTGGTAGCTCCAATCTCTGGGAGTGTGGACACTGTAATTCTGTAAACCTCATGGAGCAAAGTTCTTTCTCTGATCATGACGTGGTCGTGGCAGCGCATGGAGGTGAAGCCGGGTACGGGCTGCCCCTCCGAGGTGACGGGTACGAGGGTGACAAAGTCCACTGACGCAGCTAAAGGCATCGCGTTGAGGTGGTGCGTCGTGGTCATCCCGCCAATGTTCGGTCTCCGATGTGGGCGATGCTGAGGTAGAGTCGTGGGTCAAGCCGCCCCTTCGAGGCGATGCTTATGGAGAGGACGGCAAAGTCCTACGACACGGCCAGAGTTGGCTCGTCGAAGTCAAACATTAGATGTGGGCGACGAAATCCCACACCGAAACCGTGAGGCGCGTGCTCACCATCCCTATTCTGCAGACGGGCGTTGACGAAGGGGGCGAAGTCACGACCTAGAGGTGTCAGATGGAGGTCGATGAAGTCTCGACTATGAAGTTACAACTACGAACTAGTTGGCAAAGTCCTGACCACGAGGTGGTCAGACAAGCGTCTATGACCACGAGGTGGTCGGATGAAGTCATGACCATAAGGGGGTCAGACGACGTCTATGACCACGAGGTGATCAGAGGAAGTCACGACCACAAGATTGTCGGACGAGCATCTATGGCCATGAGGTTATCGGACGAAGTCACGATCACGAGGTGGTCGGAGAAAGTCGTGACCACGAGGTGGTCGGACGAGCGTCTACAACCATGAGGTAGTCAGACGTGTCGATGAAGGTATGACCACACAGTGGTCGGGCAAAGTCGGTGGAGGGACGAAGGCTTCGAAACGCACGCTCTGTCCCACCACGAGATGGTCAGACGAAGTCACGGCCATGAGATCGTCGGACGAACGTCTACGACTACGAGGTTATCGAACGAAGTCATGACCATAAGGTGGTCGGAGGAAGTTGCAACCACGAGGTGGTCGGACATGTCGACGAAGGTGGCAACAAGACGAAGCCTCGAAGCACGTGCTCCATCCCCCACCGTTCAGACTTGGCATCGACGAAGGCGGCGGCACAACGAAGCCTGAAAGCGCGTGCTCTGTTCCCCACCGCTTGAACTTGGCATCGACAAAGACGACGGCGAGATGAAGCCTTAAAGCGTGCACTCCGTCCTCCACCGTTCGGACTTGGCGTTGACGAAGGCGGAGATGCAATGAAGCCTTAAAGCGTGTGCTTCGTCCTGCACATCGACAAAGGCAGCGGTGGGACGAAGCCTTGAAGCACGCGCTTCGTCCCGCCACTGCTTTTGTCGAACGGTGGGGGATGGAGCGTGCGTTTTGAAGCCTTCATCCCTCCACCGACTTTGCCTGACCACTATGTGGTCATACCTTCATCGACGCATCCAACCACCTCGTGGTCGTAGACGCTCATCCGACCACCTCGTGGTTGTGACTTCCTTCGACCACCTCATGGTCGTGACTTCCTTCGACCATCTCGTGGTCATGGACGCTCGTTCGATGATCTCATGGTTGTAGACGCTAGTCTGACGATCTCGTGGTCGTTACTCCGTTTGACCACCTCATGGTCGTAGACGCATGTCCGACTCTTTCATGGTCGTGACTTCACCAACTAGTTCATAGTCGTAACTTCATAGATGGGACTTCATCGACCTCCATCCGACGCCTCCAAGTTGTGACCCCGCCCCTTTTGTCGACGCCTGTCCGACTGATGCCTGTCTGAAGAATGGGGACGACAAGCACGCACATCACGGTTTTGGCGTGGGACTTCATCGCTCGCATCTAAGGCTCGACTTCGACGGGCCGCTCTGGCTTGTCTCCCCATAAGCATCGCCTCGAAGGGGTGGCTCGACCCACGACTTTGCCTTGGCGTCACCCGCGTTGAAGACTGGACATCGGTGGGACGGCCACGGCTCTAGCGTAAGGCCTCGTTACCCACGTCCGACACACCACCTTGACACGGTGCCTTCGGCTGCGTCAGTGGACTCCGTCGCCTCGTACCTGTCGCCTCAGAGGGGCGGCTCCATACCCGGCTTCACCTCCATGCACCGCCACAACCACGTCATGATCAGTGAAATAACTCTGCTCCAGGAGGTTTACAACGTCCACACCTCTGGAGGCTGGAGCTACTAGTTGCATCAGCTCACCCATTGACACCTCTACGCTTGCCGTCAGGGGACAGGGGGCTGGGCCAATTGGTCACGTCAGCTCGCCCCTCGGGACCTCCGCCCTTGCTGTCGAGGGAGTACTATTATGGGGGTGGCCCAGCCCCGAACGACTGGGCCTTGCTACAGGCCCAATAGCATTGGGAAATGTCCTAATATACTCTCACCTTTTATAATTATCAAGAGGTAGGATGTGAATTTCCCATCCTTTCATGTATATAAAACCCCAAGAGGGGTATGAGATGGCCAGAGTTACTCATTCTTACCACTAGCTCTCTCTCTAACTCTTTTGGTGCTGTGTCTCCCATGGAGAAGGGATTCCTGTACCCATGGTTGTAGCCATGCTCCATGCTACAACAATATTTGTTTCTAATTGGCCCTGTTTGGATACGCTTATCTGAGAATCGATTTTAATTTGATCAAGATTTTCTGATAAGTCGCGATCTGAAGAATCTGCGATCTGAATAATCTGAATAATCGATGGGGCTTGCGATGCAGATTTTGGATTCTCGGTGCAAATGCTGATTTTTCCCACCGCGGCGGTTGAAAGAATCGAAAAATAATCAAAGCATTTGGGTGGGATTCTCGCTTAATTCTACCCAGAATCGGATTTTAAGCGTATCCAAACAGGGCCATTGGCTCCCAGCTGAGTTTCAGTATAATAGGCTCCATGGACCTTAGTCCTTAGCAGTTAGCACATTATTTCATCCAGATGTAGTGCCAGATCGATCATCAATTCATCACTAATAACCAGCTGGAAAATCATAGCAACCACCTAATGGTAAGTACTCTATATTCCAGTATTAATTTTGAAAACTTTGATGAGCACAATAGACAGCCTTGTTTTTTTTAACAAACTTCGTCAAGTAGCTAACTCATAATATGTTAACTGAATGTTGACTCCATTGTATGCCACTATGGGACTAACAGAATTTCAATATAGGTTGTCCTACTATTATTATTGCTGTGAAACAAAAACCAACTGCAGATTGTGCAAGAGCTGTTTTCTGACAATATAAAGCATATTTGATAATTGTACCTGTAGACAAATAGTGCAAGATAGGTTTTCACCAAATGAGTCCCGAGTCTGATCAGTGACCACATAGTGTGGTAATTTCTTCAGCGACTCTCGTGAAAGCCCTTTGGATGAAATGTCTCCAAAGATGTCATATAGATCATCGTGACCAAAATCTGATATGCTGACCTGCTGATGAAGAATATCTAAAATTCAGTAAACATGCATCAGCAACAAATGAAGGGACCCCATTAATTGTTGATCAAACATTTCTTTCTGCAGTACTGGCCATTCCATTTCTTTAATCCCGTCGCCAAATGGAATAGTTAGCAAGTAATATTCATACACATCACCATTAGAATTCTATCATCTCTCCATTTTGTACAAACATGATGATGAACCAATGATCGTCATTCATATAGTTTTCCTCATACAAAAAAGAATCACCACTACATACATGCAACTGACCTGCCAACGATTCGCTGTATACGCTGAAGGTCCAAACTGCTCTTGCACAAACCGGGCATGAAGGAGCTGCTCTATGAAATCTGCCTGAACAACAAATCATGAATTTTCTGAGAGGCACGTCTAGCAAATACCAATGGTTACCATTGTAAAATCATAATTAGGACCTAGAACTAACACGACCTAGCAATAGATAATGGTGGAAGTGACATCAAGCTGACAAGCTGATGAACATACGGGATGACATCATTTTGTAGGGAGATGATATCATCAAATGGCATCTCTCGGACTCAAAACCCACACATAACTAACTTACCATCTTGCCAAGCATTATGCGAGTGAAGGCCGCAATACATCATCTGAAAGCAACGAGGGCGTGGAAGAAGCTTACTGACCATGGAGGATGTGCCCTGCGAGTCCAGCCGGTCCGAGCACCAGTACGCGCGAGAAGCCTCAAGAACCTCAATGGAGAGGACGGCTCCGGCGAACGCCCCCAATCCAGCTCCTCGGAGAACACCGCTGTCCGAAGCTCTGCCCGCCAACGCACCGGTGACTGCTCCGGTCAAGGCTCCAGCTTCACACACCACAAGGCCACATCAAACTCGTTCAGAACACACGGACCAAGAAGCTCGTGCCCCAGCAAGAACGTACGGCGAGCACGTACGTGTTGAGTGGCTTCATCACGCAGGATTAAAGAACAAGAGCGGCCCGAACGGACTAACAGTAACAGGGCAAGAAGCTAGATAGGCACGCGCGAGCGAGAGAGGAGGAGTTGCCAATACCGAGAGCGAAGAGGCCGGTGAGCGCGCCGGAGATGACGCCGGCGAGCAGCCTGGGGAGGTACACCGCCACGCCGCGCTCCTCCAGTCCCTCCTCCGCTAGCGCCGGCGATGCGGCCACCTCTGCCGCCGCGGCGACCTCCATCACGACGAGGCCTCCACAAGGATCGGAGGAGATGACTAGCTCTCTCCACGTAGCAGCGCGCGCTGCGTTTATTTTTGGCGCGTCGTTGGAGGGTGGCGGGGAAGGAGGGGAGCCGAAGGTGAGAGGCTCGCCGGGAGAGGAGGGCGAAGGCTAAAGATCGACTGCCAAAGGCTTCAGCTTTAGTAGCTTTACCGAGGGACTTCTTGTGAAACGATAGCTGTTTGGTCGCTTTGTGTTCATGGTTTCTGCTTTTGCTGGTTTCCTCCTCCTGTGCCTCAAGGTTGGTGAGGGGCTTCTTTCAGACCAGAATTTAGGCGCAATGCAAGCAAGAGATAACACAGTACTTAGATCTTTTGTCGCTTCCTTTTCCACCTTGTTAATGATTTTTTTTTCAATTGAAACGCACCTCGTGTAATGCTTGGGAATTGGGATGGATGGAAGCTTGTGCTATTTTTTTTAAAAAAAAGACTAAGCATTGCCTTTATGCTTTTTAAAAATGTAAAGCACAAATTCTAAAGAGGATTTGGAGACACTGGTACTACTCGAAACTAGCGGCGCTATGCTGTTGTGATGTGTGGCTCTGATTTCCTAAATTTGGAAGCCATTCTGGGCTAAATTGTTGACGGCCCAAGTTGCTAGATCAAGGCCCATTTGAGCGGCCACGTGATGCGAATTTGAAGGGTTCTTTCTCCATTTGAGTGATCTTTTTTTCCCCAGCTTGACAGTTAGGGTCAAATAGAGTTCGAGAGGAGTGTTTCCCAGCACATCTATATAGTTGGATTGATTTAGAGTGTGGTTTGTGTGAAGATTTGGAGCCTCTTCTTTACTTGATAGCTCCTACCTTGTATCTCTTCTCCGCAGTGGATTCGTTGCTCGTGACGTCTCCCCATGGCTTTATCACAAAGGGTTTTCTACGTAAAGTATGATGTCAACCTATCTATCGTTTTATCATTCTATTCTTGATCTTAATTTGCTAGCCATGCTCGCTACTTGTGTTATGATGTGAAGAGGTATGATATATGTCGATGTCTTGTTGATGAGCACGCTTACTGCTCCCTGATATGTTGGTAATCTTAAGGTTATTATGTTGTTAAGCAATATTTGCTTGGTAGTGTATGGAAAAAAAGAGAGTCGGTTAAGTAAGTACCTATCTTTGATTGGAGAAAATGATAATAGGGACTTGAACCTATGACCTCAACCACCATAATCCTGGGTTATGCATGGTTATCCTTACACAAAAAAACTAGTGGGTAGGAGAGACTAGGATTTAGAGGAGAGTGGTGACTTAATCCATGACCTCAGTCACCATAACTGTATGCTCTACCACTAAACTATATGGACGTCTCTGAAGAATGAGAATAACTAGGAGGTACTGGATGCCATTGGTAAAGAAAATATATAGGCATCCTGCCGAAGAGAACTCGAACTTGGGCGGGGTGTATGCACATAACTGGCATACACACATCAGCTAATCATCATACGTACATGTCATGTTAAGTGGTACAATAAATATTTTTGTTTATGCTGCAACTGTTATTTTTTGTTAATTCTAAGGCTTGTAAAAATTTGAATTTCGATAGATGTGTAGAAACAGGACAAGACTATTGAGCTGTGCTTCTTTGCCAATGGATGATAAGGTTTTTTTTTCAGTTATCTGAAGGGGCAGGAGCGTAAGGTCAATGTCACGAAGTTATTTGATCAAGATTCAATTTCCAAATGTCAATTCCAATTCGCTGTCAGATTGATCAATACATACATATGTAATTACTACAGTCAACTCTATTTGTTTCTGAAAACACGACGTGTGTTTACGTTGACTAGCAAGCATACACCTGGGATACACGTCACTCAAAATGCCACGGTCAGTTTTTGATACACGCCGCTCAACCGGATGCATATCCCCCGCCCTTCTGTCCCATTCCGCGATTTGTAGCCGTTGGATCGAGCATTGGATGATTAGGATCGGCAGGGTGGTTTTTTGGACTCCTCGTTAGGACTTAGAAGCTCCAAAGCCCAACGCATGAAGAAGAAAAGGAGGCAAACAATTTCCAACGATCCGGATGATCAACTGAGCGCAACAGATGAATTCATGAACAAAGCCTCCCCAGTTCCCCATGTGTGCCGCTTTAATCGTGATGGAGAGCTATCCATTCGGCGCATTGAATCTTGCTTCAGAAATACTTCTCGAGGCGTCGAGCTAGCTCCGGTACTGTTTTCAGGACCGCGCGACCGTACGTCCTCTTCATTGAAGCGCTCCCATTGCTCCAACAACTGTGGATGGAGCGGCACGCCGTTGCTTTTTCACCACGGGTTCGGGGGCGTTTCTCCGGCGCTTGCCATTCCGGCGTGCCGTCTGTGGTGTTGGTGATCGCGGCGGCTCTGGCTGGGCGCGTCCGACCGGACGGCGTACGTCTGTCCGGCGAGCAGATGGCGGATTTTCGGACGCGACGGCGATGCGCAGAAACCGTCCGGCAGGAACGAGGGGCCACATGTAGGTAGCGCCTTCTTGTAACAAGTTGTTTTACCATGTTCCATCGCAAAACTAGCCTCGGCAAGTGGATTAGCCCTAAATAAATGCTAGCTTTACGTGTTACATCAGTCAAGCATGGGAGAAGGAACGGTCACCCAAAACACTGCTCGGACCACAAGGTTACGAACAGAAAAGTTGAGCAACTCCTTTGTCTCCGGCTATTGTAGATGCAACATTTGTTCCCACTCCACTCTTTTTTTTTCGAGATGAGAATGGTTGTTTTGCTTGGCGGCGTGTGTGATACTCTCATTATCTGTTCTCAGAGATTGTTGGTATGGATTTTATCCTAAATTTAAAATATAAATAAATATATCTAAAATAAATAATCATCAAATTACTAAATTATGTTGACAGATAAAAATCCATCACAATATAAAACAACTAAAATTTAAATGAAAATCACCGTGACGCACCTACTCCACCACAAGGACCATTAGGTCTTTGACCACATGGGTCTTGAGTATGCTGCGTGTTGGTTTCGACCACGAGATGTCGACTACGTTGCGTTGGTTTGACCACGTTGATTTCGACTATGTTGGTTTGACTACGATGGTTCGACAATAATATTTCGACTGTGTTGATTTGATCATAATATTTTGACCACGTTGTGTCGACTAGGTTGGTTTGGACATGATACTGCGACCATGTTGGTTCAACCATGATATTTCGATCATGTTGGTTCGATCACCATGGTTCAACAATGATATTTCGACCATAACCATGATATTTCGACCACATTGGTTTGACCACGATATGTCGATCACATTGTTTTGACCATGTTGGTTCGACCACGCTAGTTTGATCACGATACGTCGACCACGTTGTGCCAACTATGTTGGTTCGACCATGTTGGTCGACTACGGTGTTTTCTTTGATGTTAGTTTGGGGAGGTGCTGCATAACACACCAAATTGTTCGTGATGTCTCTCATCTCAGTCAAAAGTTTGGACTATATATGTATAAGTGCAAGTAATAAAAAGGAAGGTGGCATCCTTGGTCATGTGCATACATCAGGGATTAGGAGCTTCTCTAATCAATTGAGTAAGCACTTCATGGGACCCACTGGTCAACCAAACGCATGAATGGACACCTCTCCCATGTCGATAGGAAAATGGCGCCATAACTGCATGCATGCAGAAGTTAAGCACTCTCCAACTAAATGATTAAAAGTGATTAATAATGGGGCCGTGGAAATCAAAAGAATGCTTGGAAATTCCAGATAACACGCATTCAACAACCGTGGCTGAAGCATTGCGTGCTCAGTCAAGTAACCGACCATTATCAAAAAATAAATAAATGAAAGAAAAGAAAGAAAAAGAAGAAAGAGAGGAACCTGCATGGTCCACGGTTCAGCCATAGCATACAAGCTGGAAGGAGTCCAAATAGCGTACGTCTTACACGACTGCAAGCGAAGCCGGCTATAGCGCTTGAACTGCCCATTAGCAGAGAAAAAAAATCAAACAGAGAAGTTGCTTTAACTTCCCTCAAAGCAACCTCCCTCTCATCTTTGCTCTGTAAAATAGGGGGCTTGGGAGGAAGAATGAGCAAAGGAAGAACATTTTGGCAAGAGAAGGAAACGCTGGGCAAACTCTATGAGAAAGGGAGACACACAAAACACACTTGAGAGAGGAGAAAGAGAGCAGCCAATCCATGTAAGAAGGTGAAGTTCTTACTCTTCTTCCTCTTTCCCTTTGCCCTTGGGTTCAGCCATCACGGTACAAATCAAGGAGTGTTCTCCCTATTCAGTTCCCCCTTTGTCCTTTGGTTCGGCCATCGCGGTATGAATCAAGGTGTTTTATTTTCTTTGTTTATATTTTTGTCTCCTTGGCTCGATCCCTTACAAATGGATACAAATCAAGGCGAGGTATGAAGTCCTCATCTCCTTGGTTCAGTCCTATTAGTGGATACAAACCCAAAGAACGAGTGCTTGATCCCTCATTTCTTAGGTTCGGTCCCTTACAAATGGATACAAATCAAGGGTGAGAAGTTTGAAGATCCCATTTCCTCAATTTGTTCCACTCAAAATGGGAATGAATTAGGAGTGGGTATACGCTATAATCCGTGGGAGAATCAGTAAAAAATAACTTTTGCCTTGGTTACGTTACATGCAAGTGTTTAACATTTGCAAGCGCCATGCAGTGCTACTAGTAATACAAGGCAGAGTAAAAACAATAAACGATGAAAAAAATAAAATACTTCTAAATACACTACGTGTATAAAAGCTGTGTCATGCTAGTCGTATTAAAAACCCTTCGCTTCAGTTACGTACATACAAGCGCTCGATAATCACGAGCACTATTAATGCTAGTCGCTAGGACCATCTCTATGCACTAGCTACGGCTATCTGCAAGCATTGTAGCTACAACCTTCTGCAAGTACTATGGCTACAACCATCTGCATGCACTGTAGTTATGACCATCAATCATACACTATAACTACGACCCACTGTGGTCGATACGTGCTACAGATCACGTTGCAAATATTGAGCTCGATATGCTATGGTCAATACATGCCACAGATCACATTGCAAATATCATGGTCAATATGTGCCACGAATCACACTGCAAATATCGTGGTCGATACACTGTGGTTGGTACATGCCACGAATCATATTACAAATGTCGTGGTCGATACGTGCCATAGATCACATTGCAAATATCGTGGTCGATATACCGTGGTCAATATGTCGTGGTTGATATGTGCCACAGATCATGTTGCAAATATCATTGTCGATATGTCGTGGTCGATCTGTCATTGGCTATACGTGCCACATATTACATTGCAAATATCGTGGTCGATATGCCGTAGTGGATATGTCTTGGTCGGTCTACCATGGTTGATATGTGCCATGGATCATGTTGCAAATATCGTGGTCTATATGTCGTGGTCAATCTGCCATGGTCGATATGTGCCACAGATCATATTGCAAATATCATGGTCTATATGTCGTGGTCGATCTGTCGTGGTTGATACGTGGCACCACTAGTCAACTATTCGCCAACACCCCCAACAGTCAGCAACAACACAAAATAGCACCGAATGCCCCCAACAAACACCAGATCCAGTCGGCGCCTCCGCCTCGGTGTAGTCAGCCTCTCAGCCCTCTTCCTCACTGTCTGGTGGATGGCGTCAGCTCCCTCCGGCTGGCCGGTGACCGCTGACCGGGCCTCCCTAGCTCCCCTCCCAGCCTCCGAATCATTCCCCTGATCCCCTCCGGCCTCCCTCTCCTGCTTGCGCCTCGCAACTCTCTAGATCTGGCGGTTGGCACTAGGCGGTTGGTCGGCCGCTGCCCTGTCAGCAACTCGGCATGATGGCATGACGCTCCACACCTCCTGCAGTCCTGCCTCTAGATCTTACGCTAGGTGGCCGCAGTAGCGTTGTTGGCTGCCCAGTCTGTCGGTCGGCTGCTCTTGCTCGGTGGCTTTGTGCGACGGCACCCCACGCAGCCACACCGGATGCCCCCCGCTGGCTGCCGGTGACCGGCCTGGGCCCACCGCCTACCCGTCGCACACTCGACCACCTCCCACGCCCACTCGCCACCAACGCCACCTGTCGCCCCGTCCACACCCCCAACTGCAAGAGGTGAGGAGGAGAAGTTGAGAAGGGGATGAAATCGATTCTCTTGCTTTGTCGTTGCTGTGGTGTGTCCGAATTCGATCTGGGTCATTTCGTTCGTCTGGTGCTCGGTATGTATTTTTTGGTGTGCTTTGCCAATTTGGCCTTTACACTTTGCTGAAATGCTATTTTTGACCCAAAACGGCACTTTGTTGCAATGTTGTCGTTGCCTCGTTGGCCTTTTGCCCTCACGGCCTCACCGTCATCAAGAGGTAGGCCGTAGGCATGGCTGTGGCTGGTGGCAGCGTGACGCTCTAGCCGGAGGTAGGGAACTAAGAGGACACCCACTCTCCAACCAAAAATAAAATAGATGCCAGCCCTCTTAACCCACCAGTCGGTCCACCACTACCAGTCCTAGTGGCTCGTGAAAGGATCCTATAGCACTAGCCATAAGAACAAGATCCAAGTACCCGCCACATCAGCGCTACCATGCGTGGCCGTAGCCCCAGCCTATCAGAAAGCACTGCATGCTACACATACCCCTACTTGTCAACTGGGTTTAATCACGATTAGATCGCCATTTCGGGGATGCAAGGATGGCTCTACGGCGTTGAAAATTACCATGCATATCCAAGTATCCAACCCAAGTGACACCGTGATCTTCAGAAAATAACGAGAGGTAAAAGTAGGAAAAATTCAAGTCATTTTTTTAGAACAACAGAAGGGGTAAACCCTTCCGATTTCTTTTATTAGAAACCAGACCAAGTTGGCTACAGCAAAAGTAAAAGAAAGGAGGAAAAACAGAGTTCTCTGCTGTAACTTCTGCCCTTCAAAGACAGACAAAGAAGTTTCTCAGAGTTCAGAGTGAATGGTAAACATTTATCTTATTACAGCGTCACACAGAACGCAATGTGAGCACCGAATCCAGGTCAACTACTTCTCTTCTTTTCACTCAGCTATTCTTGCCATCGTCGGTCTCCATCCGCACCGTGCATTGCACGGTTCAGTGGCCACTCGCTCGAGCAGGTTGCCACCCCCAACCTCCCAATAGCAATGAAAAAAAAATTAAGGTCATTACTTTAGGAGGAACAGAAAACATTTCGTCAAGGTTGCAAGGCCCTGCAGTCCTCCAGACTGAAGAGGTGCGCTGCACAGTGCACAACTATGTGCTTAGAGTATGTACAATGTATAGTAGCCCTAAGTAGTAGCTCCATAGAGGAAGAGTGATCCACGTTAGCTCAAGTCACTGTACACAAATTTGTTCCTCAATGCATGGTGGCTTCAGGTGGTTTGGAATATTTGTATTGCAGCCTCTTCTTTTTTTATTTCAGTCCCTATAATATTTCAATTTACACTTTTAATTAAATATATATATTACATTTGGAACCCTAGAATAAAAAAAGTAATTTCACCCACACCCTCCCAAAAACATGGGTCCACCCATCCCTCTCTCACTTTCCAATTTCCCTTTGTCGTCTCACTCCCACTATTTCCATCCCTTTCTCACACACCGCCTCCCCTTCCCCCCTCTCTCACACGTCGGCCATCTTGACCATCCACCGCCGCGTCACCCCCACTACCTGCAACCTCTTCCTAGCGTCCAACCTTGACTAGTCTCCCCCTCCCCTCTCCCATCTTTCTCTCCTCCCAACCAAAAACGACGGATTCCGTCGCCAAATCTCATCGCATCACTGCCGGACCACGTTGTTGGAGCTCATCAATGACCTTGCCTTGACCAAATCTGGTGCCTATTGTTGTAAATAATGCGGTTTTAGCCAATATTCAGGATTAATTTCAGCATAATTAACATAAATATAAGCAATATTACAGCAGCATTCTAATGACTTAAATAACATATACACATATGAATACTTTAAGTCATTCCAGCAGAATACCACCATGTGTATGACCAAAATCAACATAATGCTAAGATGTAGAAAGATGTTTATTGCTCTCAAAAAGCTAGTTGTACAAGATACAATCTTGGCTATCACAGCACTGACAAATATAAAATATTAATTATATATGATAGCTTATAGATTAGATCCTGAGCTTAAAATGAATCTTGCTATTATAAGAAACTAACTGAACTAGATCATCAAGTATGACTTGCTAGACACCAAGAAAAGAACATAATAATCAATCTACCATTCAGCCTGTGCGTGGCTGTCCATGTCGATCGTGCTTGGCCAGCGGTGGTACACGACACCAATAGTCTAGGGGCCATGGGAGGGGTCCGTGTGGTTAGGGTTGGTTTGGGATGGCTTGTAGGTGCTACAGCTAAAAGGGTCGGGTTTTGGGGCTCACCGGTGTGGACATGGCAGTAGTTCCTTGGCTAGAGTTGGCAGGGAAAGGTTGAAGTGTGTAGTTGGCTGCTAATGCATGCTTATGAACAGCTTGGCTCGAATTTATAATGCCTTGAGGTGGTCGAAATAGGGGAATGACCTCAGTGCAACTGACCTGTGGATGGCGGCACTGACTAACGAGGGGCTTCGGTGACGTTGGCGACATCGCTGGTAGGTACGGTGGAGCCTCGAGCGTGCAACGTCCCTCTGGCGCAGGTGCATGCGCTGGCAAGGTGCGTTATGGCCTTGGGCATGCATCAAGCAGGTGACGGTCAAGGTAGCAACAACGAGCTGGCGGTGTGTGGCCGGGGAACAGTGTGACATGCCATTTATGGCATGGTCGGAGAGGTGACAAGATTGTGCCAGTGTTGATAGTTTGGTAGCGGTGAACTGCCATGGCGGCGACGAACAACGTGCGGCCAAGTAGCAATGGGGCACAGGGGAGAAGGCAGCTAGCTAGAAGGCGCCAAAAAAAAGAGGAGGCGGAAAACCGAAAGAGGAAAGTGGAAAACTCAAGAAAGTTTACCGATTCAGAAAAAACTCAAATTCTAATGAAATTCAAGAAAAAATCAAAATTTTTGAAGTTTTAGGGTATTTCACTTTCCAGCGCGAAAGACAAGCGAGGGCTTGAAATGTTTGTACCATTGTGTACTCGCAGGCAGCGTAGCCAATACGCCGGTCACCACACGAAACAGGAACTTCAGCTGTCTAGTTCCCTTGAGGAATGGGAGATGCAAATTAGAGAGCATTTCAATTGTTTGCATTCAGACACGATACTAATAGCATCGTTATTCCAAAAGAATCACAAGCGTACAACTGGATGTGTAGTGAGTAGTGACCCGGGAACAGCCAAAAAAACAAAGGAAAAGAAGGGATGCAAATGCAATGGTAATTCATCAAAGCCGCCGCCACTTCGCTTATTCAGTGTGACCAGCAGAACGCGGGGCGTGGCCGCACTAGGCGCGTGGCTTTAATCAATCGTCGTAATCCTGGCGGCGGCGGTTGCTCTTCCCGTAGCGCTGCTTCTTCTCGTCGTCAGAGTCGTCGTCGTCGTCGTGCTTCTTGTAACGCGGCTTCCTCTCGTCATCAGAGTCATCGTCGTCGCGCTTCTTGTAACGCGGCTTCCTCTCGCCATCAGAGTCATCGTCGTCCTATAAAAAAAAATGAACAGCAAGAGATAATTTGCAAGGGAACGAAGTTATGGGGGCTTCGGGCCCGAGTCCACCTTAGCCCATTTCGCCTAATATATCCGAAGCAGAAACACACGGGCCGGTCGAAGAGTCTCACGTGCTTCTTGCGGCCGTAGCTGGGCCGCTCGTCTCCGTCGCCGCCCTGGTACTTCGGCCGCTCGCCCCCGTACGCCGGCTTCGGCTTCCGGTACCCAGAACCACGCGCTTCCGCCCCCTCGTCGTCGTCGTGTGCCTTCCTCCCGTACCCATACCCAGCGGAAGAGCCGTGGCTCTCCTTCTCCTGAGCGTGAGGCCTCCTCCCGTACCCACCACCACCACCGCCGTACCCTGCCGACCCGTGGCTTTCCTCGGCCTGCGGCCTCCTGCGGTGCTGCTCAGCCGCGCCGTAGCTGTCCTCGGCTTGGGGCCTCCGGCCGTACTGCGGGCGGCCGCATGAGGAGGCGGAGGAGGTGGAGATGGGGTAGCAGGTTTCGTCGGAGGGCGGGAGGGCTCGGCCGAAGGTGAGGGCGAGGTCGTAGCCACCACCGTAGGGGGTGGGATCGTACTCGTCGAAGTCGGCCACCTCGTCGGCCCTGCCGCCTCCCCAGAAGACGCTCGCCATCCCGACGCTGCCCGGCGCGTACCGTACGTACGTACGTTAATCGTTGGCGTTGGCGTTTGGGCGATCCCACAACGGGGGCTTTCGAGAGATGGAGTGGGCTCAGCGCGGGAAAGGCGAGCGCAGCACGGGCCGGGAAGAGATGGCCGCGCCGTGCGGGGAGTTTCCGTGGCTGGGAAGCGGTCAAATGGAAACGAGCGCGGAAGCAGCGCGCGTCCTGCCATCCCAGGCCGTTTCGTGGCGGGGAGAGAGATCCAGCCGAAGGGACGAGCACCAAACAGCCACGAAAGGATGTATACGCATTGAATAAGCTTCTCTTTTCCCGTATACGCATTGAACAAGCTTTTCTCTTTTCCTTTCCCCCCTTGGCAGTACACTATACGCATTGAACAAGCTTCTCTTTTCCTTCCCCCCTTGACAGTTACACTATACGCATTGAACAAGCTTTTCTCTTCTCCTCTCTCCCCTTGACTGACAGTACACTACATCTGTTGGCATATTACACAAATAGCCACCATTTGGTGGACAACACAAGAAGGACAAGAAGATGGTATGAACAGAGGTCCGTGTTCCGCCCGCAAGTCCGATCATGATCAAGTGTTCCATTGTGCCAAACATTATTGCCCTTTGCGTCTGCACAGTTTCTTGGTTCTCTTCTTTTCCTTCGTCTTCATGGACGGGTCTATCAGCGCTGGGCCTCGCAGATGGATCAATGACAAACGGGCTTAATGGCGCATGCCACTGTTAAAACTTGCATCTATACTCGGAAAGCAAACAGACCAACGTCACGCTTTTTCCATCTGAATACACGTTTGGTGTTACTGTACAAAAACAATCCTATCGTTATGGACTTTGGGCAGCTGCTATTCTCTCTCTTTTTTTACTCATCTGTTTGTTGTACTCTCTGCCTTGGTGCTTGATTGGTGGGCACGTTCTTCAGTAATGGTTTTAATGCAGCCATGATCTCTGCAAATGATGGTCGCATCTTCGGGTCCCTACAGCAAATACAGGAAGCAACAGCACTCAGATACTTAGTGGGAGAGTGCAATTAGCAAACAAGAATGCTGATATTGATTACGAAGGTACAATATGTCTAGAAGAATGGTACTGCATATTTTGAAATTGCAACCAAGCAAGTTAGGCATACTGACGTCTGCCAGCATTTGGTTATGATCTCTGCTATGGCGGGATCCACGTTATCTGGAATATCAAGGCGACGATGCTGAAACCCAACTGCTCCAACAACTTGCATGGCGTTCATGCCTTCCCAAGGCTGTAGTAATGTACAAAGTTCCCATAGTATGACCCCATAACTAAAAACATCGCATCTGCCAACACGCACAACCATTTCAGCAAGCACAAAATTATTCGAGATAAGAACACATCTGAACTAAGTTTTTAACCAGTAGACTAACTTCTCATCTGATGGTTCATTACGAAGTACTTCAGGTGCCATCCACTCAGCCTGCACATCAACATAAACGGTCAGTAGCAACTATGGTAGCACTTGAACCAGCTAGATACAAATAAATGATACCTATACATAACATAAATCAACTTTTGTTTTCGATAGTGTACAAGAAATATCCTGATACAAGAGCAACAAAGTTCTAACACACTTAAGCCCGTTCGCCAGCTTAAACTCATCAGCAAACTACACTGTACTAAACAGCTAGCTATGTTTGGACTTAAACTGAAATATCATATCACAGAGAGAAGATGAAGGCAGTGGAGGGTTAAGATATTGCAGGGAAGTGTTGAGTCCATTCATCCAAACCCTATAACTATAATCAATTCATCACCAATCTTCCTTCCATACTATGATAGTTAAAGTTATACCTTCAAATTATTTCAACCCTTTTCCATATGCAAGGAGCACGATGGAGTAAGTTTATTAATACCTGATGCAATTGATATTAATATTAACTGTATATTAGAATAGTGTATTGACTGGTATGTAAACTCTAAATATATAAGAGCTGAGCCAACAGACAAACCACAGAGTCTTGCCGCTTGAGGTATACAAAGATAGAAGCACACATATGCGAACTACAAAGTTCATTACTCCTTCCGTTCTTTTTTACATGACTTCCTAGAATCTGTACCATCAAACCTTTTAAAGTTTGACCGTTAATAGATTCAAAACTATCTAGATTGGCTATACGAAAGTTACATCACTAGATTTGTCGTTAAAAATACTTTCATAATATTATAATTTTACTAGCATATCTTAGTGTAAAGTTATTAAAAAAAGGTCAAAGTCGCATCTCGAAGATTATGAAAGTTAAAAACGTCAAGTAAAAAAGAACGGAGGGAGTATTTTTTTTAAACAAATGGAGAAGATAATTGACAGAACTGGAGAACTGAGTACACTACAAAATTTAACAATACAGAAGGCAGTGCTTCTATACTCTCAGATAGAAAATTGCACAAGTTTAAAGCATTTAATTACAACTGGCAGATTAATTTACGCCTTGTATGAATTGCAAATATTTTAGGATTTATGCAATTTTCTTTTCAGAAGAGTACAGAAGCACTGCTCACATAAAAGTTATGCTAAAATTGTGGAAATCATGCAAGCTTACTGTTCCAGCTGTTGATCTTGATGACAGGAAGGTATTGTTCTTCATTCTTGATAAACCAAAATCGCAAACCTAATTGCAAAAATTATGTAGCTTGCCATGAAAACAATACACAGAATGTCATTGCTATAATGGAACTTGTGTGTTACCTTCACAACCCAATTCTTGTCAACCAGTAGGTTTGGGGATTTCAGATCTCGATGGACTATAACTGGTGTGCAATTATGCAGATAATTCATACCACGAGCCTAGGGACCATTGGAAGCAAGTTTAGTAAACAATATTTTAGCTGTACTTCTCCAGATTTATCAGCAACAACAGCAAACGGAGATATTAAAATTATGCATTAGTCGCACCACATCCAGTGCCATTCTTAAGCGCTTCCTTTCATCCAACTGGTTGTTGGGTCGATGAATCAACCGGAACAAACTACCTCTGCAATACCAATAGCACAAGTAACAATTAGTAAATAATGTAGACTTTTTAAAAGGAAGTATTAGAACTATGGCCATAGTTTATACATGAAAGGGAAAAGGAGCAATTATGAGTGGGTGCATGTGTGTATTAAGCTTAGAACAATATGTATGTAGCTATATACATGTCATGCATATGTTGAATGCCACTATTTATATCAGTTTCCAAATCGTATTTTTCATATTTGTTTCAGCACATTCTGCTCCACAACACTATCCTCAATAGAATCAATTGTCAGCAACCTATTGCACAGCTCTTAAGGGGGTTCGCCGGCGAGCATTCCAGAATTGTCACTCGGCTCAGCTTGACTTACAAAGCTAGCCAGGCTATTAAAGCCCTTACATGATCCGGAAGATGAGATCAAAACAACCCGACCAAAAGAACAAAAGACATAATCATTATCCAGAGAAAAATATTCCTACCAGAGTAATTATTCGAGAATTCAGACACTTATTAGGATCAATTTTTTTTAAAAAAAAACTCCTTTCTTCCAAATTGCTAGAGCATTTCCCGTTTGAACAGAAAACAGTGGGGAAGGCCCCTACTGTATATATAGAAAATTGCTAGAGCATAGCAATGAGTCCATGGAAAATTAGTTATTAAGTAAACTAGTGCAAAATGAAAGCTATCAGAAAAAAGTTTGTCTCGTGAACACATCAAATTCTGAATCAAATGGTAAACTGGCGTGGTGATCCAATTTGCTATGTGCTATGAAGTAAACACAAATGCAAAGTACACAATTTAAATCAAGAAAGCCTACCTTGGAAGAAATTCGGTGACAATGGAAAGATTAGGCACACGAGTGATAGCGCCCATGAAGAGAACAACATTAGGATGACGCAGCCTTTTCATTATTCGCACCTACACATGAAGCGATTATCAGGTGGTGTGAGAACTGCGTAAAAGGAAACTTAAACAATCATTAATCCATATAAAGGAAATTAAAGTTCTTAAATGATGGTCAAGGCTGCCGACTTAATTTCCAAACTCTTCAGCGATAGACTGCTTGAATTTGCATTCCAATTAGTAAGAATCAATCGTTAAAAGAAACCATCTGGAAAATATTGTGTAAACCCAAACCAATAAATCTACCAACTATGTGTTACATACTCTTTTTAATACAATGCACCACAATAGAAGTATGGAAGAAAAATATGCTTATTTCAAGGAAACCTGAATGGAATGGTTTACAAAATGCACAGAGTGCACATGAGTGCAACATGCATACGCATGAGTACAGACATAAGTGTGTACTCACAAACAACAAAGCCAACAGTTTTGTACTTCGATCTATTTATGCCATTTGAATTACAGAAAGTAGCATACCTCGGTTCTAAATTCTTCCAGAGCATCACTTGAAATATCTTGTTGCAAAAACTTTTTGACAGCAACTTCCTATATAACAAAGCGATTTGTTATCTTGTAAAAAATGGCATTAAAGGAAAAAGAAAGCCAAAGACATTGCTAGAAGATTCACAGAAGATGGAGTGCAACAAAGGATGAATCTTCGAACTAACCAAAACAACTAAAGCTAGGTGTGTTCTTCAAGCTAAAAAAAGGGGCTAAAGTCTGTCACTAAAGAAATCACATTTCACTTAAAATTCCAGGTGAAATCAGGAAACAACTGACTGCAAAAGTTTACAACTAAAACTTTCTTTTTTGGTACAAGACATAACCATTTCAAAATATGGATGGAGGAGAAAATCAACCAAATGGCTATGAAGGTTCCTCATAGCTTGTTTTAACTGACTTTTCTAGTTGCTAAATGTCAACAAGGTTGAAAAGTTGAAACCTATTCTAGTGTCGGTGTAATTTGTTGACAATGTTGTGATGTATGTTATATGTTAACGTTTCTTCACATCATCAGTCGCCAATAGACCAAAAGAGATCGAATTTGCATATTTCCGCTGCTCACTTAGCAATTGCCAGTTCAGATGACGAACATGGAACTTGTTAATACATTTAAAACCATATAACAGCACATTTAAACTGAAAAACTTACTGTTCCATGCCATTCTCCTCTATAAACTTCTCCAAATGATCCTGGAACACAAAAGGTTGATGGAATTTATATTTTAAACAACATGTAACATGATTTTAGAAACTGTACTAGGACAATTCCAGAGAATCATTTGTGAGACAGTCACTGAAATAGTAGCATAACTAAGAAAACAATCATCTGCGTAAATAAAGAGAACTGTACCAAGGCCAATTCGTTCACCAATTGTAATTTCTTCCCATTGGATTTCAAACTCTGCAACGTCATTCAGACCAAAATCAGATTTTGCACTCTCTGTCCCGCTTGATTTGTCTGAGGTTCTTTCAGCTTCCTGAGGAACTTCAACTGAATCCTTTTCTTGATCCAGAACATTATCTTGGCCATGATCAATTTCAAGGTGCTGTTTACCCCAAAATTCATCTCCACCTTTCTCAATTGATTCATTTCCTTCAGAGGGACTTGGCAAACTAAGCGGTTGATTACCAGGTTCCAAGTGTTCATATTGCTTGCTAACAGCAGCAGTTGTCGCAACAACTGCAGCTGCAGTGACTGTGGCTGCAGCTGCAACAGGCACGTCAAAGTTCATATCACTACTAGATTTAGCGGCAGCGACAACCATTGAAGACGCAACGACTGCAGCAGTTGCAACAGCAGCAGCCGTAACAGGCAATTGCTTTGAGAGCTGTGATGGAGCTTCCTGGGGAGGTGCAGAAGGTTCATACTGAGAAAAATAGGGAGATGCATTACCTCGAATATCCGGGGAATGACAAATGCCCAAACCCTCAATAGGCTTAAGTGAGTCCAGAGGTGCCCGGAGAGGAACAACTTTTGATTGGAGTTCATGTCCAGGATGATAAGGCAATAATGGACCGTGACCACGATCAGCATATTCCCTTGACCCAAGCTCATTCATCCTCCTTTTCATTTCATCCTTGCTTTGAAATAGGGTGGTGTCACACACAATGAGGTCCTTTGGCTCTTCCATTGAATCTTCTGAAAACAAGTCAGGTGGTGCCACAACTCCATTTTCAAGTAAAACCTGATGGATCTTCTGAGCTAATTGTGGGTTTTCTTTGGCAGCATTAATCATGTACTCTGAAATATCCTTCACTTTCATCCTCCGGACACCTAGAGCACTGCCCACTTCTGACGAAGGTGAAGTTGATGAAGAATTATTTGTTGTGACTGATTTTTCTTTGTTCTTTGCAGCCACAATGTCGTCTGAATTTCTAGATTCATTAATAATAGGCCTATTATCACTAGTGCATGTGCTAACCGATAATTTCTCGAATGAACTTAATAGCGTATTTTGTTGATTGCTTGTCTGACTAGTTGTAGCTCCATCGGTATCGGAAGGACCAACGTTGCTTGATGTTGATCTTCTGCCAAGTAACTCATACTCAAAAGAACCACATGCAGAATTTGATACTTCGCCAGGAGAAGATCCCAACTGATTAGTAATATCATCTTTGTTAAGATGATGATTATCTGAGAAGGACCTTTCTTCGAATTCTGTAGAGAAAACAGCACCATCTGAAGGAATAAGTGTGCCAGGATCCGCCACGAGATCAACAATAAACTCCCTGCAAAATGTGACATGGTATAGATTGTTATAAAGTGAGATGCATATTTACTACAACTTTCGTTACCCAGTGCCATCACTTGGGTGAAGCAAGAAGTCTAATATCTACACACAATGCAGTTGTGCTTCTCATGCTTATCCGTCCTACAAAATCCCATTTATGCTGAGTTGCTGACTATTTAAAGGGTGTAATACCTTTCCTCATCAAATTTCACAATGTTCAAAGCTCCATCAGCCGATCCAGTGTACTGCCTTCCTTTCAAGAGTCGGCAAGGGACATCAAGGCTATCAGCCAAAACCTACATGCAAATATGAAGAGAAGTAATTGTTAGCGTACTAATGGATCATCTATTGAACAAATGATTCGCAGTGGTTTGCCACGTCATAGAAGAAATTGTTAGCATAATGGATCATCTATTGAACATATGCTTCGCGAGTAGTGCTTCCATGCCTTTCCCTTCTGTGCACTTGCACAAATCCTAAAGCATCAACCAAGGGGTAAGTAGGCACAATCCACCTTTGATTGTTGCTTTAATATTTATGCAATTCACTATGGAGGAGCATAGAATCACCTCCAATTTGCCACGTCAAGTGTTCAGACTTCAGAGTATAGAACAGCAAGAAAATAGAGTCATATATTTTAATATTAGAACAAAAAGAACAACAATGTTGATATAGAGTTATGCATTGAATTTCAAGTTGAGGAAAAATATAAAACATTATAGCTGATGGTCTTCAATGTTCATGTTTAGAAAATTCTCTTTGTAAATAAAGTTTAGAATTGAAGCAAGAAAGACAGGTCAGAGATTGGCCACGCCATCTTACTTAAATATCTTTTATTAAGTTACTGACCTTAAATAGCAGCGCACGATGACGAGCTAGACCAATTTTTAATTGGCCAAGAGGCACAACTACACTCCCAATACTAGTTCGCAGGGATCTGATCATACTCTGGTATTTCGCTGACATGCTCTCAGGATCAAAAACTAGCCCACCCATGTGGCTAGCAACTAGGCTAGCAAGTTTCTGAACCAAAGCATTGCCACCAAATTCTGAAGTTTTCGATCGAAGTTCAAAAGCCATGAGTATGGCCTTCTGCTCAAGTTTCATAAGCTCAGGATCTTCACCTCTGTGGACTAATACAGCTTCCCAGTTGACACTATGTGAAAGTGGCTGTGCTTGCAGATCAATAAGAGAGGGAATGGTAACCGATGCCGGCCCGTTCCCAATGACATAGAGATCATAAAAGCCATCCAATATTTTGTCATCATACCCAAGGGCGTTGAAATTCTGTGAAGCATGAACAAATCTATCATATGAGATTATGAGGCATGTCAGAAAATGGTGAAAGTCGAAAATAAGTAGGGAACATTTTAGTTTATGGAAACACCAGGGACACCTAGTCTATTATAAGACACAATCAAAGATGCAATTCAATGTCAATGAATGGTCCCTTTTAAAAAGTTGGTGTAGTATTCATGCATTTGAACAACAGATAACAATTAACTGAAACTGTGCACTTAATCTTAGAAGAACCATTTTGTTCAAAAGAAAGAGCTCCTGCTGTTACCAATCTAATAAAGGATATACGAGCATCACATTCTACAACCCACAAAAGCAATGAGAATTATCCTGCGGTGTTTAGTCATAAGATGAAAATGCTTAGCTTATCAGACGGACACTAGTTTTCAGTGATTACGCAGTCAGACTGAAGCACATCATGATATGCAATCATATTCATGCCACAGAAATTTCATCTAAGCTTGTGTTACCAACGCAAAGCTACCAACGCAAACACATCCAATTCACACAATCACACTATGTGCTAGAACATGGTAACGCCACGCAGCCAGCATTACACCTGAGCAATTGCAATCGTCAAAAGTGTAATGTCAAGCGGCTGCACACCATGCAATCTACTCCGCGATCACAACTTCACAGTTGCAATACGAAAACATCTGACAAACGATGAAATGGAACCAAACAGGGCTGAATGGGCTAAACTGACCCAGTATCGGACCGCGAGGACATCTGCGGGGGAACTCCGAGGCGGACAGAAGCCCAGACTGATCTGCTTCGCGACCTCGATCTCCATCTCCTCTGGATTGTCCCGCGTGCTCATCTCCAGCACGAGCTGCAGCTGGAACTCCTCCAGGTCGTCGTCCTCCTTCTCCCTCTCCCGCTTCCTCTCCTCCGCCTCCGACGACTCCCTTATCACCCTCTCCTCCACCTCGTCGTCCTCCTGCGACCGCCTCCTCTCCCTCTCCATCGCCTCCTCCTGAGATCGCCTCCTCTCGCCCGCCCCGGATTGCCTCCTCTCCTCCGGCCCCACCCCTACCGACGACGACGCGGACGTCGACCCCTCCACCTCCTGGGGTGTCGGGGGCGTAGCGGGCTGAGACCCGCTGGGCACGGAGTCGAGCCAGCTTGATACCGCCGAGGGCTGCCTCTGCTCGGGGTGGGGGTGATGAACCGTGCCTCCGCCGTCGCTGCCCTTGCGGGAGGGCGGAGGGAGCGAAGAGGGGGTGCCGTCGCCGGACCCCTCGCCGATGTGGAGCTTCCGGAAGAAGTTCTTCATGCCGCCGCCGCCGCCGAAGCCGAGGTCGCCCTCGCAGCAGCAGCTATTGCCTACTGGTGTTGGTGGAATGGTGGTGGGTGGGTGGATCCGACATGGCCACTGACGCAGAGGCGGAGGGGTAACTTTAGGCAAGTGTTGACTCGTCTCCGAGTGGGGCAAAACGGCATTAGTTTAAGCGAGTTGTTATCGCTAGCGACTAGTTGCTCGCAGCCTCTGCTCCGTCCATCCGCGAGCCATGACTCGGCGAGGAAAAGACGGAAAAGAGTGGAGTTTCTACCAAAAACAGAAAGAGCCCAGGATAAGGGGTTAATTACCCCATTCGTCGGGTTTAGTTAACTTTAATTATGTCTTATTACATCTTTTCTTACTTAAAAGAAAAAGTTAGTGATTGCTAGTTTTTCTCTCTCCATCCCTTTCTGGACATAAAACACCTATCAACATATAGACCCATCATCTTCCCTCTGAATTCCTACCTCCACCTTCAACCCCCTCCACCCTGCCGCCTCACCCCCTCCCTTCGCACCGTTGTCGCCTAACCCCTTCTCTCCCCCGCTTGCTCCTCCTCCTTCGTTGCCACTCCGCCGCTTCGCCCTCTCCATTCCCACCCCTGTCGCCTTCCCCTTCTCCCCTGCAATTGGATTCACCTTCTTCGGCTCGTCACTGCTGTCATCACCATCACCATGGGCATCAAGTTAATCAGGGTACTGGAATTTTTTGTTCCCATTTCGTCTTTAGGTTCTCAATGTAACTATCTCTCTATCCCTGAGCTCAACACGGCTGATTTAGGCATGGTTAGGCAACGGTTGGCCTATTAGGCACGACACAGCTCAGTCGTTAGGCACAGTAATGACTGAAATTTTTAATTTTCTAGTTGTTTATAGCCGCTGGGAAGCTTAAAATACCTAAAAAAATCTTCACTTTCTTCTCTTGATTTTGTTGTGAAAATTTAGATCCACTTGTGATAATTTGACAAAACTAGAAATCTTTTTTTGCCAAATATTTGAAATTTCAAAAACTAGTTGCAGTTAGGAAAAGAGGTAAGAATACTGATTTTGCATATTTTTTATTGTTCTTATTTTTTTATTAAGATGAAATGAATAATAGAGTAATTTTCTATTTGCATTTTTCTCGATGGAAAATTATGATAATTTTCCTATTACTGATTTCGGAATTTCACCGAAGGACCTTGTATCCTTCAAGAATGTTGTGTCTCCATCTCAAACAAGAGAGTAAGCAATACCATCATCAAGCTCTAGGAGTGCATCTGTGTCTACAAGCACCAAGGTAAAGAGATATAGGTCCAGCACATTGAAAGTCTAGTCAAATTTTGTGAAGACATTCAAGCTATATGGAAATGCAGTCCAGGTAAGATTTGTTGTTTATAAAATATGTCTTCATGATTTTTGTAAGTCTTTAGGTGGAACGAGACACTTGCTCAAACATGCTGCAAGATGCAAAGCAAAACAAGGAGAGATCATGAGGCATACGCGGCTGCAGTACAACCCTGACGATTCGGTGCGTAACTAGGAATACAATTCTAAGGTAGCTCGAGAATCCTTTTGTCATTTAATTGCTTCACAAGATTTAATTTTAAACTTTGGTGAGTTCGCTGTATTTGAAAATTACATTAGGACTATGCATAATCCTATATTTTTTTACAGTTTCTAGACAGACAACAACCAAAGATCTAGTTAAATAATATAATAATTGCCATGCTAAATTAAAAGAACACTTTAATACCTACACATTTTTTGTGGCTTTGACCTCAGACATATGGAGTGATCGGGTTAGAGAGGATTACCTTATTGTGGTTGCTTATTATGTTAGTGGGAATTAGGAAATAGAAAAAAGGATTATAGTGCTCAAACTAATTGATGTAGAACATACGGGTGAGAATATTACAGAATGCATTATCAAAGTTGTAGAAGATTTTGGTCTTCATAATAAGACTTTTGCAATAACTTTAGATAATGTCGCTACAAACTCCAAGGCAATGGATTTTCTCACTCCGTTATTTAATACATACGTTGAATCCTTCTTACTACATCATTGATATGCATGTCATATTAATCTTATAATTAAATATGGTTTAAAGAAGTTGGACCCATATATTAAAGCTTTCTATGATGCAATATTTTTTGTAAATAATTCTAACCAACCAATAGTAGCATATAAGAACTTTTTCATTGCAATGAATGTACATCCAAGAAAATTTAGTTTTGGTATGTCAGTAAGATAGAATTCTACTTACAAGAGGCATAAGAATCTTTTACCTTATAAGAGCGTAATTTTGTTTTTATTCACATGCACTATCACAGCCATGATGATAATACACTATTGACTCAGTAACATTGGTTTGTTGTTGAAAAGTTATTATCTTTTCTAGAAATTCTTTTTATGATTCACCGTTGCTTTATCTAGAGTATATTATCCAACATCTCATTTAATTGTGCATCATATTTTTGAAATTGCTAGTTACTCGAAAGCTAATTAAAATGACATAATGTTACGAGAGGCTATCAATGCTATGAAAACTAAATGTTGGAAAGATATTTCATATCTACATCTTTTGTATTTATTTTAGATCCTAGAGCTAAAGTTATAGGATTTAATAATGTTCTCTAACTTCTAAGTAATGCTACAGGATCGGTTATTCTAACTATCTTTTAGATATTCATACTAAATTATTAGATGTGTTATCAAAAGTATGAATTAAAGTTTCAGAAAGTTCGCTTACAATGACCTCCACCACCAACAACCACATGTAAGAAGAAAACTTAGTAGGGCAAAATCTGGGGTGCAGATTCGTCCTCCAGTGGTTCAGGTTCTACAACGTCAAGTTTTGAAGCAAGACACAGCCACCATAGCATTAGGGAACTATCTACCTATCTAAACAATGATGACATAGATTACCAGGAAAAGTAATTCAATATTTTGCAACGGTGGCACAAGCATAATATAACATATCTAATTCTATCCATATTAGCACAGAATGTGTTAATTGTTTGTCTCAATAGTTTCTTTCGAGTTTTCTTTTGGTCTTTATAGAAGAATATTGGAGGAGAGAAGAATAAAGTTTCACGAGTGAGATGGTAGAAATACTTTTAATTGACAAAGACTAGGAACTAAGCTGATGCACGAGCTCAACACTCTATAGAAAAAACAAAGTTCACATACTTGTTTGATAATCTTTATCTAGACAACGACACGTAGAATATCGATGTATACAAAGCTATAAATTGTACTCTTTTTTCTTTGCTAAAGTTTTCTCAAATTAGTTTTTACTTGGCAAAGTTTTTAACAAGGTAGCCATCTAAACATTAATAAATATCTTTATTACATTTTAATATATTTGTCTCTTTTTATGGTATAGAATTATTTTAAAAAATAATTTGTAATTTCGAACTCTATACATTTTTTTAGAATTATTACAATTTTTCAAAATTTTCAGACTGAAATGGGTTAAACGGGCCTACCCTAGCCCGTTGGGCTAATCGTGCTCAGGGCGACACAGCCCGTGAGCTTAATGTGATGTGCTTGGGTCGCATCTAAGCCCAAGGGCCAGCATGGCATGACTCGTTTAATCTGCTAGGCCAAGCAGGTTGAGCCTAAATGGGCTCGTGTTGTGCCGCCCATTTAGCCATGTCTAGTTCTTGTTACCAGTACCAGCTTAGTGTGTCCATTGAAGGGGGAGTCCAAGCAAGAGATTCTTGGTACCAATACATCACTTGGTACTGATTCTAGCAACATAAAAAATTAATTTTTATGCAAACCGAGGATAGCAACATTGGATCAAGATTGAGGACGCCGCCGTCACCATAAAGCCGCCCCAACTGCCATCACTGTCGCCACCTCCAGATTTGTGCAGCCATCAGATTTGGACAGAGGGAGCCATTGTCATCGTGCGTCACTGGATCTAGGTGGTGGAAGCCCACCGCTGCTGGTTAATGTTAAGGATAAGATCTCGATAGGGGTCGTCGCCATTGCCGGATCTTCATGCTGTCCGCCACCTCCAAATCCGACGCCCTCGCTAGCGAAGGAAGAGGGCGCGGTTGGAGGAATAGGATGTGGATGATGGCGTAGAGGGGGCGCAGGTGGCGACGACAGTGATGTTGGTTCGGGAGAGAGAGAACAGGAGAGATGAGAGGGGAATAAAGAGAAGAGAGATTGGAGGAATTTCTTTAGTTTAATCAGTTTGATTCCCACTTTGGAGATGAAAGGGGTACTAAACACCAGAGGAAGAAGGATCGGACTACCACATTGTATCCCATCGATGCTTCACCGAATGGAATACGAAGTGGCCATTCGATTAGATGCGATTGGACAACCCACCTTTGCCTCCTTTGCAGCCTTGTATGCAATGTTGCACTACCTCTGTGTCTTCGATCCTCTGCATGCGCTGGGTGAGACCTCGCCATTGTTCTCCCCTATGCACACTTGAAACAACTCATTCTCCTCCTCCGTGTGCGTTTCTGAAGCACCATTATACCCCCGGTGAGTGCCCCTAAAAAAACCTCGCTATCCTCCAACACATGTAACCCTGAATCCTCGCCATTGCCCCCCCCACTGCGCAACCATGAGATCGCTATCATCCTCGTAGGTACCCATGCTACCTTACCATCCTCCTCTGTGTGCTCAGTGACACCTTGCTAACCTCCTCCATGCGCTCCTGTGAGACTTCATCATCTTGTTCTACACTGCTTCACCATCTATGCCACCAACAAGGTCAAGGACAGGTGAAGACAACAAATTTCAGGGTGAAGGTTGCGAGTTTGGAACAATAATAACTAGGTAGCACTTGTTTAGCTTTTTATGTACTTGTGATTGGTTTGTAACTAAAATAATATTTGTTGATGTTAGTCGAATTTAAGAGCACAAAAAAGTTTTTGGTTTCAGCTAGCTGCTACGACTACAAAGGTTTTAAGTTGTAGTCGTGAGACGTATCAAGTTCCACTAATGTTTCACATGGGTTAATTTCAAATTACAGGTTCCAATTGGTTTCAATAGGGTTTCAAGTTTCAAAAAGCAAAGTTTTAGTGTTATAAGCTTTAGGTGAGTTTCAAAGTTTTGACTAATCCTTAAGGTTTTGTCTGCTTACAATAATAGTTTTGTTTATCTCACTAACCATGAAGGTTTTTGTGCATCTATAATAAAAGTTTTGTAAACGACAATAACCACATGATTGTAGCATTTAGTTGTAAGTTGACCAATAAAATAAGATAGTAATAACCATATGAAGTTAACCTTCGTATAAATCCTATTAGTGTACAATTTGTATACCGCTTCTACTAAACTTTCAGTTTGATGTGGTGTGCAATTTTAGTTAAATGCAGTACAACTTTTAATATGCACTAAATGTCAATACTAAATTGAAGTACTATCAGGCTACTACTCCAATTGTTCTTTTTCTAAATTGCCATCTTTACGTTTAATTATTTTTCCCCCTTGGCCTTCTTTATTTTAAATTCCCTTAATGTATTTCTATAGGTTAATGGGATATTCTTTCGGCAACTCTGGGAAAATGTGGTTTCCCTTGGTCTGCACTGGTGATATGGTGTTGTTCATACTCTGTACAATATTCAAATAGAAATTAACTTTCCCATTTGTACAAGTTCAAGTTTGTTTTTCATGTATGGTCCTTGTTCATCGATTCATGTATTACAAAGGTAATGGATATTCTACTCATGTTTTGGACCATTTGTAAAGAAGTGTGTTGTGGTGTAGATTTGTTTTGATTTGGCCTCTATTTATAATGCTATGCTCCTGTAATTGTGTGTTTGCTTCCTGGTCTATTACCTTTTTTGCTTCTAAAGATGTATCAATTTATCCTTTGTAAATTGATTCATTCATTCTTCAGTGTATCTTATTTCATTTAAGCATCATGTGCTCGAAAAGTAAGTCATTCTTTCTTTTTCTACAATCCTTTTCTATTGTTATATAGCTTCCATATTTTGCTTTATTTTTGGAATTGAGTTCTTCCTATATGCCCAGAAGAAAGCTTGTAGGAGGCAGTTAGAAGGGAAACATAGGAAGAAACTGGTATTGAAGTTTGGAAGTTATTTACTACAGTTCTCAACCATGGCCTAGTAATAAAGTTTTTTTCTCTGTTATTCCTTTGTCAAGGAAAACTAGTAGCGGAAGATGATACTGATTTTTCAGTTGAGCCAAATTAATGCTACGCTATGCCAACTAATGTTGGGTTTCTTTGCTTATGCTAAATCATTGGAGATATGTGTGGACAATCAACAGCTTGAAGGTAATTTTTAACCCAACATGAATGAAATGTTGATTCTAATCTTTCATGCAGCAATATTTGTATGTTCCATTTGTAACATATGTTGTAGTTGGTCTTCTTTTATTTTCTTTAATTGCAATATTGTATATGAATAAATAGAGATTAAAGACTACAGAAATAAAGTTTATTTTAATTGCTAAGTTGATGACTACAGAAACCCTATAATAATTTTGGGAAGAGGTTTGGTTCTCATCTCAAATGCCATTCTTTTGTCATACATATGGATGCCTAATGGCACAGCCATGATGATGTCCAAGTTGATAATAAACATTTGTTTGCTACATCATCAATCATTGAATTCTTGAAGCCTTCTGGTTTCTTGTAGTTTTCTGTTTCTTGGATATTATCTCACTGTTGGTCTGTGTAGTCCCTCTTTATGCCTGTTTTATCATCATTGATTACATGTTTAGGAAATTTTTAATTAACTCAAAAATTGATATTTATTTTCTGATATTCATGAATTTTTGATAGATTTTTAACAAATTGTTACCTTCTGTGTTATAGTTATTTGTAGTTCAAGATTTTTTTGGTTTATTGCTTAGTTTTTGACATTTCTATTTTGTTATAGTTATTCATAGTTCAGGGTATTTTTGAGTTTCCTAGTTCATGGTATTAGGTGTTGATATTCTCTAACCTGCATATCATTTGAATTAATTTTTTAGTGCAATCAATTCCGGCATTCATACACAATGAAAATATAAATATGAACAATGAAATATTAGGTCATGTCTAAACTTGCAATGCAAATACTAGGTCATGTCTAAACTTGCACACTATTTTAATTGATCTTGCAATATGTTGTAATGTACAATTGTAGAAGTATGCAAGTGCAAATTGCATTTTGGCCTTATTTAATAATTTTTCAATAGATTTGCTGTGTTTTACAATATTAATGTATTTCAGCAATGACCCTTTAGTATTGTACAAAGATTATGGTGGATTCCTTGCTGAATCTATCCATTGCCTTCAATTTGTTTAGTTAGGGATTTCACTTCTATGGATTTTATCTTTTCTGATAGGGTAGAAGTAATACACTTGGTCAGTGTGATAACTTACAGATATTTAAAAAGCAAACTTGCATTGTTATGTAATCTGCAATTTTAGCTCATAGTTTGTGCAAGTTGACCAGTACGTCTGCTTAAAAAAATATTTTCACTTTTATTTATGTTAGGGTTCATATAGAATTACTTCTTTATGTCGTCTTTAACTATTAATTTGTTTTTGTCATGTTTCAAGTGTTTTAAATTTGTCACTGTCATCTATAGGGTTCACCAAGGAATGGATAATTTTGTCTTGGTTAGATTAAATTTTGTTATGCCTGTATTTTATTTCAGTATATGTGCTTGTAAAGTTTTGAATATCCTTAGTATTTTGTTTCAGTATATGTGCTTGTTAGTTTTGAACATCCTTAGTGTTGTTTAGAATTTATTTTGTGTGAATATATGCACTTAGTGCTTAAACACTACCTACTTCTGCAAATATCTGATAAGTAGTTCATATTTTATGTTTGTGAAATGGCCACATTAAACACAACCAAAGTAGGTCTTGTAAAAGACAGAATTATTCATTTTTAATGCGCAAGGATTTTTTTTGCACAGGTTCAAATTTTTTGTAGCATTGTACCTAAAATTTTGTTTCAATGCATTTTCTGTCATGGAGTCTACTGTTCCCTAAACTTTGTGTGGTAGAGTACAGAAGTTCTTATGTGCGATGTTCTTAGTGTATTTTTTGTGTCCCATTCATTGATCTTTTATTTTTTTTATATATACTTGGCTACAACTAATGTACTGAATGTGCATTACTACATGCGAAAATCTAACAGAGCATGATCAGAAGCATTTCTATATACATGACAATTTTAATTTGTTCATGTTTTTTATGTAGGGTCTAATGAGAGAAATCATGTCTAATAAGGGATCATCTATCTATTTTTTTCATGCTCAAGGTTGCATCTGTTAGTTCCTCTGAACTTATCTATGTACTTAGCTCATGGTTACAACAGTGCCATCAATCACCCAGAAAGTCTGAATCCCATGCGAAGGAAGAGAAAACAGGAATGAAGGATTGGTGAAGAGAAAGTTTGGTAGTCAAGATGGGAACTCTGACTGTTATTGCTTCCTCCAAATCTTCATGTGATTGCTTCATCTCTTATCCCTTGTCGTTTTCTTTCTTTTTTTTCTCAGGTATTGTTTGTGTCTTTTCTCAGGAGAAGGGTAAGAAGACATGAGTTTATCTGGTTTCTGAATTTTTCTATTTGAGTTGGCCCTTTCTTTTTCATTCGTTATTTTAATCTTTATTTTTATTGGGCTCAATGTGAGAAAGGTTTCTCCTTGTTTTCTGCCCTTCATTATTGGCCCTTTGGTTCTGTGTAATGAGCTGTAAAGGGTGGACAAAATTTCCTTAATGGGTGGGCTACACGAAACATTCAGACTCAACAACAATAGGTACAGCACAACACATCCGAATTCAACTGAAACAAAACAGCAAAAGCAACAACACATCAACGATGGACTAGGGATTGGGTGGTCCATGGAATCGACTAAAACTTAAAAGATTTTTTAGGCAACCATGGAATAGATGCTCCCTTGATATAATGCTTTTCAAGTATTCATGTAATGGAAAGTTTAAAGTTGGTACTTTTTTTTAATTTTAGAACCATGAAAAATGGGTACTACTTACTAGATCTGGGATAGATCATAGATGTGATTATGTGAACATTGGCATTGCTATTCTATTCATCAATTCATGGGAAATTGGTACTGGAATACCGAATACATTTGTATTATCAATGATGTCTGATGTCTGAAAGAATTGTGAATTGTCAATTTTCAGAAAATGAGATTTTTGGTTGATACTAAAAGCCTCGGAAATGCTGGAACTCATGAAAGCACAAATTTTTCGTATGTTGTGTTCCATTTCCCTATTTCTCTTCAATGTGAATAATTACAATGTTATACAAAATCTAATATACATATCTATATTTTACAAAATCTTTTCTGGATGTCTGATTGGACTTTTGTTGACGACTCATGGAAACTTTCGAAATGTCGAATTGAGGTACTTGTTATCGTATCTTGCTTTTCTTTTCATTTATAAATATTCAAATGTGTGTTCGATACTAAAACTACTTTGGTTGTCAACATTCCTTATGTTATATGTATAAGGATTTATTAGCGCTTAGTAGCTATACTTGGCCTCGCACCGCACCCAGGTTTCCACAAAATCCTGGCTCCACTACTAGAGGGATGTGGCAGGGGCCAACGTGGGAGCTGCAGTAGCTGCTGTCGCCGGTGAGTCGGTGGGGGTAGGGGGCTGAGATCGGAGCGGGGAGTTCGGCTGGCGCTGGATCTAAAGGGGAGGGGATGGGACTGGGGGCCGAGAGTCTAGCCGATGCCTAATCTGGGGTGGGGGGAGATGTGCTAATGCAGATGGTGGAGGGAGCTGCGAGGGGCCAGCTAGTGAGGCGGAGGGGCGAGAGCAGAGCGGATGCAGGGCAGGGAGTCCAACTTACGCCGGATTCAGGGGAGGGGAGCGGTGCTGATGTGGGAGGTGGAAAGAGTTGCGGGCTGGCGAGGTGAGGTGGCGGTGTGGAGCGGGGGTGCGACCGGAGCACAGGTTGAGGGAGGTGGAGTTGGGACAGAAGGGGTCGGTCACATGGCGTTGGTGGAGGTGGTGCCATCTATGGGAGGACGGGGTTGCTCGCGTGGGAGGGAGGTGTGGGAGAAAGATAGGGACTATCACCAGCGGCACACATACAGTGACACGTAGGCCTGGACATAAGGAGGGCCACCTATCAACCAAAGCTTTGTACGGGTGAGATGATTGGATAGGATAGGGGGCTGCACGTGGAGAGGAAAGTGAATGGATAAACTCCCATAGTATATTAGTAGATATATATTCGCAAAGAGTACTGCTATACAACATTCGATTGTTTTTTAGGACAAAAATAGTCAGATTGATCTGGGGCGTTAGATCTCCATCCAACGGATCCACCTATACAAGCCCCCCTCCAAAAAAAATGACCCCCTCCAAAAAAAAGTGATCTAGGGCATTGAATCTCCATCTAACGGCTCAAAATCTGACTGTTTTTGCCCTAAAAAACAGTCGAATGTTGTATAGACACTCCCATTCGCAAACTCAAATGTAGAGTTCTATTCATCATGGATTCTAACATGTATCAAATTAATCTATACCTTTATAACCAGACTCATCATAATTGACAGTAGATATCTTTCTTTGTTCGCCGTTAACAGGGTAATTTTTAGCTCTTAAAGAGCGAAAGAGTTACCTATTGCGTTCAGAGGCTATGGAATAGATCATCTTGCCTCTGCTTATCTCTGTCTCTTTCTCTTATGCGTCTCTCCGTCTTGCTGCACCTAGCGGACTCTTGCATGCAACTCCTGAGTTGATTTTTCGCTAGTGTGGTCCGGTTTCTTTGTCTTCTCTGCCGATTTGATTCTCTTATCATTTGATCAACGTTGTCCAAAGTAAATACAGAGATTAATGATAGTATTCCAGCGTCTCCATCGGCTTAGGACGAATACTTTCACTCAAAAGTTTGGCTTGTGTCAACGATAATTTGGTCTACTGGGATGCATGTATTTATTGACATGAGGAGAAACCATTTTGCATGCACATGTAAACACACGTATACTAATCAGACGAGTCACAATATGCCCGGATGCCCCTACGTAACGATTTTTTCCCGTGCTCATCCAGCTAGCTTGTGAACGATGTGAAAATTCTTCTAGTTTGGGTACTAACCAAATAATGGCATCCGAATCCTTCTCCAGTACGTGAAATATTATGCTAATCTGCCCGAATTGTATACGTGATTTTTTTTAAAAAATAAAGCTTGAGAAAAATTTCCACCGTTATAATTAATATAGACTCACTAAAAATTTAATAGTGTAAATCTTTCTCTTTTTACTACGATGAAAATGATAATTTCTAACCCGTGAACATAATGATTTTTTTCTTTCGCTTAATAATATAATAGAGTATAGATAGATATATGGATAGACAGATACGAAGGTGTTAGTAGTATCTTATTCCTGTTGCTAGACTCACCGTTATTCGACACCGTTCCGGAACCTGAGGAAGACGCTCCACGGAACACCAGAAATTCTCACACTCTCTTGTTTCGAAAGGAAATTCTCACATCCTCAAAACAACCTTGGTCGACTAACCGAGGAATGCTGGCACAAATTCTGCGGCCATGTCCCCTACGTAATACGTATGCAACGCACACGCGATGCATCCTGTACAATCAAAACGTGCTGCATAGTCCCTCCCATCTTTGAAAGGACGATGGAGAGAGAGAGAGACTGATCGATCTGATGCTGAGCTATCTCTCAAGTACAGCGTCTTCTCGCAGCCGCCCCCCACTGCTACATAACACACCTCTACCAAACTGCGGTCTCAGGTATAAACCGTTGATCGGGAGTACATCGCAATGGCCCATCGTGCGCCGGAAAAAGAAAGGAATGGTCACCGGAGACGGGCTGGAAAGCACCGTTGATCGACATGCAGTGGACGATCATAAGATCGAATTCCGATATGAAGATCGGCGTCTGGTCCTGAAAAACAGATGCTTCGTTTTATGCAGGTTAGCTAGGGATCAGACGTCCGATCATCAGCAGTTCTCCGCTTTACTTTCCCTTTTTTTCCCGATCCGCCCGGCCATCAGGACCAGCGGCCGGCCGCTGCTCCTTGACAGCATAAAAGCCCCACCTGCCCCGACCTAATCTCGCCCCCAGATCTGCAAATGTGTGGGGGACTAGCTAGCAGTACGTACGACGGCGACGACGGCAAGGACGACGACTTCATGGATTGTCTTCAGAAGCACGCCATTGCACATTTGCATGCAAAACTGGGGCTACCAGAACCCGATTCCAGGTTCAGAGAACTCAAAGTAGTCCGTGCATCATTCACACAGGCACAGCGAGAGCTTTCTGAACATGCAAGTACTGGTCCCGTACGCATTTAGCAACGAAGTGAACGAGGCTTGGCCGGTCAAACCCACACATCAAAACCGAACCATGACCCGAATTAAGGCCACCTTGCAGACTGCCCTGGAGAATGTAATGCAGATATCAGGAGCACATGCGAGTGTCATGGGGAACCATGGACACTGCCTTAATTGATGAAGCAGATCGAGTTAGGACGACGATAATAATGCGAGCGAGCGAGAGCGAGGAGGAGTAAAGCTTCTTGGGTTGTTTAGCCCCCACATGATGTAGGAGTCCGTGGCCTCACACCCGCCCAAGCGAGAGACGCACACCAGAGAGGAGAAGGGAGAGGACTAGAGGAGAGACGAAGATGGGGTTGATGGTGCGCGACCGGGACGCCTCACCGGCGCGAAACCGTGGTTAAACGGATGGTTCCGCCGCATCGAATTCGATAATTCTGTTCCCAAAAGTGTGCGCCGGCCTGGACCAGCGCGCGGTTTCCTTGGGTCGCGCTCACCACCCGACGCGTCGCCGTTGGCCTCCCCGCGGCGGTGGGTTTGGGCCAATTCCTCGCCTGGGCCTCGCGGCTTTGGGTGGTCCAATCGCAGTGCTCCAGGGCATCAACAATTCCCGAACCCCGCACGTTTTCCTCTCGGCGTTTGTTCGGCATGCAGCGCGTGCGGCCGGCCGGTGTGGGCAGTGGGCGAGATGATTACGAGACCGACCACCCCACACGGCCACACACCTGCAGCTAGATCGACGCATCAGTGCATCACCGAATCGACACATACACCGTGCATTATTTGCATGTTGCGTGAGACCGAGACCTTGACAATCCAGTCACTCACACATGGAAACGTGAAGTGAATCATCTAAGGGGATATTTGGTTGCCTGCATCAGGGTGACTCGCACCAGCGCATGCAGGGAGATGGTGTTTGGTTGCCTGCATCGGGGTGAGAGCCTGCATGAGCGGATGCAAAAAATCAACATGAGCCAGGCTGAGGAGAAACGCGGCTGACGACCTTCTCTACTCAGCCTGGCCACGCTCATGCAGCTGCATCAGCTCATGCAGGCAACCAAACAAGCCCTAAGTGTCTGTTCTTTACGGCTTCTAAAAGTGAATTTTGACTTTTGCTATAGTATCTGACTTTCAAACGGAATATTTTCTTAAGATAGGATCTACAAATTAATTGTAGTACATGTTAAAAACACAATATCTATATCAACCAAAATAGCAAACGAGTATCTGTCTCTCCGTAATCTCTATCACAAATAGTTAAAATTTAAAATTTTTAGCTAAAAATTATAAGCCACACCGCAAAATCGGTGCCAAGAAAGGATGCAACAGTTGACTCTTGATCATGGACTGCATTGCTTGCCCCAGTTTTGGTGATCTACCTACGGTGCTATGGCTAGGGCTAGCTGCACTGTACTCGGATCTTCTACAGGGCGGCGATGCGCGCGGACAGGCGGACAGCACTGGATGTAAATGCAGACTACAGTTTGCCGTTCCATCACAGAATCTATCGACTTGCTTGACCTAGAGGCTAGGATCCCAGCTCAGGCACCGGAGATTTTTTTTTTGCTTTCGCGAGTGTAAATAAGAACAATTTCATTCCGGGAACACAGGCTTGGATGGCAGCTAATCTTGGAGGGATTTCACCTGCCTCAGGAGCAAAAATCCCCCATTTCATGGATCAATGGCAATCTGCCAAGCCTAGCAGCCTCCGACAAGGCATTTATATTGCTTTTTTTTTGGCACACATTTTATCCATCGACTAATGGGAAGAAGAGCATCCCAAAAGCTCAATGGGGAAGAGAACATTTGGAATCTAAGGCCCTGTTTAGTACAGCTTCACCAACAGCTTCATGAGCTGTTGTGATCTGTTTTTTACCAAACACCCTTTTTGCAAACAGCTTCATGGATGAAGCACCTTAAATCATGCTCTCACAAAGGAATGGGGTGGGGTGAAACTGAAAATAGTAACTTTTCACAGCTCTCTCCCTCAGGCTCGCAGTTCTAGGAACTCACTGCCCTTGTAGTTGACAGAAATTACAGCACTTTGCCACTGGGTCCCCACGCCTGTTTCCTCTCCTCCCGTTCGCAGTGATTTTAATTTTTTTTATTTTTTAATTCATACTCATTCAAATATATTATTTTTTAATTCATATGACCATATACAAATATACAACTCCAAATGTTAGAACAAGTCAGGTAGACAGAGGCATCTTGGACAATTGCCCTCTCTCAGCCATGCATGAAGCTGTTGGTGAAGCTGTTTTGCCAAACAGTTTTCCAAAACAGATTTAGCTTCACCGGTGAAGCTGCTCGTGAAGCTGAAACAAAAAAAAACAGTTTCACTAGTGAAGCTGAGCTGTGCCAAACATGACCTAAGTACTAATTTTTTTTTTACCATGTCCTAATCAAAGGCCAACCCAGGCAACAGTCTTATGTCTTGAAAACTTTGCCTCCTTTCGCCATTTTTAACTCACATTTTCATCTCGTTTTCATCATAGTGGCTCTCCTATGGGGCGCCATGCAAATGCTAGTACCTGGACAGTGGACACTTTACAGCATCTCACTGGCCAGTGTCGTACTACATGCTGCCCTTTAGTTAACTGGGTAAGTAGAGGTTACAGCCGATAATGGTACTTGAAACTGATAACATGCATGCTTGGACATCTTTTGCATTGCCACATAAGCAGGAACGGTACGTGTGCCAGAGGCATGGAATTTGTTCGAAGTAATTCCCACACAGCAAAGACAGGGACAGAAGGTTGCAATTGTGATTTTTAAAGACAATATCTACAAAAAATCTGACACGCGGGCAGCTTGTGGGTATTTTAGGAGCACACTTCAGCATTGTTCAGCGTCTTCTTCTCTTTTGTTACCGTTAACCAGCAAGAGGAACCATGTGGAGATAAATACAAAAGGCAAAATGCACTCTATATCAACTTCATCAGAAAATTCTGCCGGAAAAAATCAACAAATTAAATTCGATTACAAATAGAAAGGCCAAACGGCGGACAAAATTCAACAAGTTTTCTAGTCCAGTAAGGATGTTGAAATAATAGCTGTGATCAATCTAATTTAGGCCATATATAACTCAGATCCAACGGTTAACATGACATCTTAACCTTCAAAGTACACAAAGCTTTCTACTGCAGAAATGGATGAGTTTTGAAACAACCTCAAAATTTCAAAATTTTTGATTTCTTTTGGATTTTGCTTGAATTCTTAATCCTTACTCAATTTGGCAATTACCCTTGGAAACCACCATCTCCTTTTGGTCATCCGCCTTCCTTCCTTGCTGGCGCCTTCGGCAAAGCCGCCTCCGCACCGCCTCCCTCCCTGTGCCACCGTTCCACGTGCCATCCGTTGCTGCCTGAGAATTGTGGCCGCATCACCTTCTTGCGTTCACACCGCCCTGCTCTGCAATGACGCTAAGGCCCCACCAGCTAGTCACCTATCTCCCTGCCTCCTCGATTCGCCGTTACCTGGCTCGCGCCCTCTCTCCCACCGCGGTGCACCGCCTCTCGCCCGACGCTCGCATTTTCCGTCGTACTGCTATCATCACTCCCTCATCAACCCTTGCAAAGAGCCAGTGCCACCTCTCCCCCCTCAGCCTCACCCTTGCAGGTTTCCCACCGCCTCTCCTCACCCATGCACAAGAGACACCGAAACCACCCTACTGCTCCCACCGCCTCACACTGCTTTTATAAGCTCATTCGTCTTTATAGATAGCTCTAACACTCCCACCTTCACACTAGAACCACTGAATTGAGCTCTTACTCACCGCAAAGCCACCGACGATCTCCCCTGAGCTCGGTGAACCCTAAACCCAATCTTCTTCATCTTTCGGTTAAAACTCAATTGCTTTTGCTATCAGAACCTTTTTTGCTCCCTGAACACACTGGTGAACTTACATGGAAATGAGCATTTCATGAGAGCTCTAGTGGCGGAAGCTACCGCCAGCCATGAGGCCTTTCCCATGGTTGAAGATGACCTCGGACGAGACGTGGTTGCATCACAGCTGTTCGCGCGCTGTGGCCGATTAGATCGGGCCATTCGCACGTGCCGCATCGTGGCCGTTCGTGAGTTGTCCATCGGGTGTGTGAGCGCGCGTAGGGCTGCTCGGCCATGTGCGGCATGGGCCGAGGCAGGTCGGTCCGTTTGCCTGAATGGGTTGAAAATGTGGGCAGGCTGCACTGTTCATCTTTGGGCGACCTGTACTATTCATCACTGTAGCAAAATATTGTTCACCCGAACACCAAAATCCAAAAATACCCTGTTTCGATCGTTTCAACGCCGTGAATCCATTTTTGACCTCTCCACCAAATTGAGCTCCAAATAAATCCAACTCCTCCATTTGAATTTTATTGCATTTTATTTCTTTTTATCTTAATTTATTTTCCTAGCTTAATTAGACTCAAGCATAGGCTTATGTTATTTTATGTGTTTGTGCTAGCTCCCGACCTTTCCGGGACGACTGTACAAGGACCGAAACCAGGCAACGAAGCATACAAGATAGCAGAGTTTGCAAAGCAGCAAGATAAGTTACAAGTTTTTGATCATATTGAATCCTATGAAATTTAAACTATTTAATTATAATATTTGCATTAATATTATTTGTTAAATGTTATTTAATTAAAATAAATGTTTAGAATGACATGCTAATTAGTTATGTCCTACCACTGGAAAATGTCATGTTTAATTTGATACCATATTCACCTTGACAACCTTAGTAATATTTAAATTATTGTATAAATAACTGTAGAGTAGCTCACTCAAAATTTTGTACTACTAAGTGAGGGGGTCTTGTGCCAGCTGTTAGATTGTTTCCAGCCTAACCTGAGCATATCCCAGAGTTTATGCCAGAGCAGGGTCCAAGTTCTTTAAAATATCATGCACTCGTTGCAAGTTCTGGATAGTTACCGAGGGCCTCAGAAGATTTTTATTAGCAGAAGGGGTACGATGATCTGAGTTTCTCTCTAAGACCCTACTTGTCCCGTTCGACTCGTCAAGTATGGTGGGGTAGAAGCAGGTGGATTCGTCAATCAATGTCCACAAGCTCTATTGTTTTTGTCCCCTCGGGGTGATGCAGAAGCATTTGCATCATTCTGACTAATGGGTCTTAGGGGATCCTATCATGAAGAATCGTGTGTGACATCTGGATTGGTATCACATATATTGAAACTAAGGGAGAGCCTTCTACCGCTTCAGCAATTAGCCTCCTTGACAAGGAATGATTCAAAATCACCGCCTTTGGAGGACTTTGTGGTGGACTCAATCTGATCCGATGGATTGCTGATCAAATGCTGAGTGTTACGCCTTCATCTGGCTTTCTACTGGAGATAAATTCATTGACACCACGACCAGGTGCCGGTCGGCTCCTGGAATACGTACGAACCATTGGCTAATAGTGGTCGCCCATGACCATATTGAGAGTACTCTAAACCTCAGATCGTGGTGTTGTTCTGTTGTCGCCGTGTTTGCCAGTTGGAAGTACTTGGGCATTCTGACCTAGTCGAAATGACTGATTTCTCTAGAACTGGTGATGGGAGCAGTGAGTCTTCTTCCATCTAGTCGATCTCACTGGTCTCAGCGAGGGGCAAGCCTGGAATGAGAGAGGGTGCGGAGGAGACATCATATTCCATGGCGCGGATACATGCGTCCATGTCAAGGTCGGCACAGTCTACTAAGTCAAACTAATTCTCCTCATCCTAGGTTCCTGCCATAATTGCATGGGCGATACTGACGAAAATAGGGGAGGATGATGATGATTGCTAAACAAAGAAAACTTCAAGGATTTAGCGCCTTCTTCTCTACAAATGGTGCAAGCTATCGACGATCGAATAATCGATTTTATGAAATAATATGAGAAAGATGGCTGAATTCCTTGGGAGAAAATAGGGATGCTCTTTATTATTATGAACTTGTTACAGAATGCCTTTAAAAGGCCTAAAATTAGCCCTAACCTCTATGTTCTTCCTACTTGGAAGAATATGACTTGTTCTATCTCCTTGACTCTCTTATCTGTGACTGATTGTCAAATTGCTTTGAATAGAATTGTATCATGTTGTCTTTTTGTGTTCTCTTGTCCACTCTTAAATATCGTTGAAGGGATGCCATTTATTCGCCTAGGAAAACGCCTTATGGAACCAGCGTGTCCGATCGAGGAGGTAATTGTTGTCAAAGAGAGAAAACGCTTGATGTTGGTTGCTATTAGTGGGAGATGAACGTGCGGCATAACCGCAAAGCAGTTGTTGTCAGAGAGATAGGGCCGAAGCATCACCTTGTTTGGGTTGAATAGAGCATGGGAGGAATCCCATAGAAATCGACCCTCAAGCTAGTTCACGAATTGTCTGACTGGTTTACTACTCGGGTAAAGTATACGGTAAATTTCTAACCAGAATATTCAAGAAATAGCTATAAAATTTTACAATCATAGGGTTTTTAAATCTTAATTAAATATTAAAGCCGTATTAATGATTTACTCGATCCTTATCATAGTTGGATGTCGAAAGTTATATCCGTGTAAGAGTTCAAGGGTAGGTAGACTTATTCCGTTAAAATAGGGTCATACTCACTGTTCAAAGCGCAGATTCGGATGCAAAAATGGAGAAGTTTGTGGCAATTTGTCGCTTTGGGCTTGTCTTTTCCAACGGTCGTTTGGTCGCCGTGAAAAAAAGAAAAGAAAAGAAGTGTATTTGCAAGCTTCGGCGAAGTCGGCATGTTTTCATACCAGACATTCTGATGTATAATATCACGTGAAACTTGCTAGGATATTATGCATCAATAAACAGTAAAGGCTTCAACAAAACATATATTACCATTGCATCAAAAAAAAATTTTGGAAATGCAAACGATGGAACATCACAACTTTGTGTCATCCAAGCAACAGTTTCACAACCATTTTACACTAACTACTCCTGTAGTAGAAGAATTCTTCACGGATGATCTACCGACTTCAGCTTTCATTGACTTCTGCCACATTAATGCAAAGGGAAAGGGAGCGAAAGATATGGAGCGGATTGAGATTCTGGCCCGCCCTAAAGAGTTTAAATTTCTGATATATATTTTATAGCAGTTATTAGTTTTTCTAAGTTATTTAATTAAAATTTTCAAAAAATTAAAAAAATTGAAATGTTTATATCGTCAAATATAATTAAAAAAATAAGAAAAAATGAAAGATAAAAAGTCAAAATAAGCTGAAAGCAAAAAGGAAAGAAGTTGAAGCCGTTCTAAGAGCAAGGCTAATAATACAGTCTTCAGCTGGCTGTATGGACACTTACAGCCTACTTATCAGCCCATTCATATAGTAGTTACAGCCAGCTGAAGGCTGTATGACCCACCCCTTTCTCTCACAAAGTTTCTTGGTTCTTGTGCTTCAGCTGGCTGTAAACTTACAGCCCACATCTCTTCTCTCTCCTCCTCTCTTGTAACGCCCCCATTTCTGGGAGCGTATGGATTATCCTCGCAGCTGCCCAGGATTGTTCAGCTGCGAGTATTGTAGCAGAATGTGCACCATTGCCAATGCATGCTTAAGCATAAAAATCAGACTTTATTACAAATGTAAGGTTTATCAACCAGTTTTACATAAAGGGGCGTACAACCCAAAGATACATTACCAAAAGAACTTCCACAGCAGCCCGAGTGTAGAATAAGCCCTAACACTGGCGTCGTCTACATCGAGAGCTCGACGTCGTCTTCCGAGACTTCTTCCTCCTCTTGACACGCACTTTCGTTAATGATTTTAGTAAGCCTGAGTACTCCGACCCCGTACTCAACAAGTCACATGGGTAAATCCTGACTTACTATTTGCAAGGTTATTCAAGGATGGGAGTATATTGGGTTTATTATATTGGGTGGATGCAATTTTATTTGCAATCAAGTAAAACTTAAAACATTTGCTCCTTAAGATCAGGGGGTTTTCATTAACAAATTCAGTTCATCACTTATCACATTAAATCATCTCAAATCCTACTTATGCCTCATTGTTGGAATCACCCAATTAACACAGCTTCATTAACCGGAAGCACGGCGTATTCGAATACCATTTATCTCACTCTGCAGAGCTGCTCATCTTTACCCACAAGGTTTCTCAACTCCCGCGACAGAGTTAAGAACACAAGGTTGTTCACTGCTCATTTCTCCATGAAGACTCTACCCGACAGACCTCCAAACAGACCCGGGGGTCCGCTATCACAGCCAGACACTTTATCTGCCGACACGGCCAGATATTGTTCCCGTCCTGAGAGGAATCTACCGTTGTCCAGTATGCTTTTACCGTTTTTATACCGACTTTCTCGTACCCGTTAGATCTCAACTCAAACCCGGATATCCGCCACGCCGGCCAGACTACCCGTCCTGGAAGGATCTAACGTTGTTCAATATGGTTTTACCGTTTCCATATCAACTGTTTGTACTCCGTTAGAGATTCAATCGATTTGAGCAGCTACTAAACCAGGTTTGACAAGTCAACGCTTGTGGTTGAGCGACATCGTGTCTTTCACTTGGCACAAGGTTCTTGTCCTCATAGTTTTCTGAGGTCTGCAACCTCCACTCTAGGATAAGGCGGTGGGCGAAAACCGCCGCACGGTCCCCCACAGTGGGCGAAAACCGCCGCACGGTTTCCCACAACACCCTTACCCTACATTTCCCCTAAGGTAAAAGTCGTGGGCGTAGATCACCACGTGATTCCCACAAGACACCCTTTACCTTAGTACCGCTTTTCAAAATCCCATCGCCCACACCAACACCTTAGAAGTGCATACCGGCAAAGATCACCGCCTAGGTACGGTGTCCCATACCACCCTACCCTCTCCGGGTTTTTCAACTCTACTGGCCAACGGCCAGAGTCACTTAGTAGTGTATCATGCTGAATGAAATGATCTTGTATACACTTATAGCATATGTTAATTCTTACTAAGATTGTCAAGGTGAATATGGCCATCAAGGTAAACAGGACTTTTTATCAGTGGTAGGATTATCTAGATAGCATGCCATTCTAAATCTTTATTTTAAGCAATTATCAGTTTGCAACTATCAATAATGAAAATACATTAAATAAATAATGTAATTTAATGGGATTCAATATGATCAAAAACATGTGACTTGCCTTGCGGACTTATGATTTCGACAATTTCATATTCTTCGATTTCTGGGCCTTGATCTTGATCTGAAACTTCGTATTCTTGAATCAGCTGATCATCGACGTCACGTGCTAGCGCAAAATAAAGAAAACCAATTTAATTCCACGCTCGACGAAAAATGAGCTAGGAATAATAAAATAATAAAATTCAAAAGAATAAAGACATTCTGGAAACTTCACTAAATTGGGTTTTTATGTTTATAGGAGGGCTATATGGGGAATTGGACTTGATATTTGGGTTGGCGGGCTCGAAACGAATCTGGGGAGTATAAACATGTATTTTTGAGTTTGGGTCAAGTACTATTCATTGGGCTCGGTCGATTCATCGCTCGGGTCCAAGACTATTCATCGGGCTCACCGGCGGCTCGATCCAGCCAACTCGGGCGGCTCGGTCGCATCGTTCCACGGGCTCGACGAGGGGGTGCGGCGCGACCAGCTCAATCCGGCCGGCGGGGCGCATCGGTGCGGCGAGCTGGCTTGGCTCGGCCAACTCGGGCGGGCGGGTCGGATGAACAGTGCCCAAGGCGCGTTCTTCTTCCTCGCTCGCTTGCGCGCGAGGAGCGAGGAAGGTGGCGGCGGCTAGCGACGGCGGTCCGACGACTGCGACGAAACCGAGGCCACGGTTGGGTAGAGGCACAAAAGGAGTCCATTTTGGGTGGTTAGGAGGCGGCGAGCGACAATTGCGGCGAGCTCGAAAAGCGGGCGGTTTTGGTGGCCATGGCTAGTTCCTAGGGTTAAGGGGTCGGGGCTATGGCTTTGAGCATCCTTGGGACCAAGGCAAGCTCACGGGAGTGGTGGTTCGGCCCGGGAGGTGCAGTGTGAGGCCGCCACGGTGGGTGCCATGGCCGAGCGGCGGCTTCACCGGCGGGGGAAGGGGAGGGTTCGGCAAGCTTGGGCGATGGGTCAAGGGTGTTTCTGGGAGCAAGAAGGGGCTACAAACGCGAGCAATTGGAAAATTACGAACTAATTCAGTGGGATTGAACTTAGACCTAGCTTAGGGTTTTTCGGTGATTGACGGCGATGGGAGCGGTGAGGGGTCAATTGGGTGGGAATGAGGCTTCACCGTGGGGTATGGAGGAGATGAGAGGGGTCCTCAGTCCTTGTAGACGCCCGAAGGCGGTTCGCACCGAGGCGGCGGGGCAGCAGCCGGGCAGAGGCGCGGTGAGGGCAAGCGCAGCTGGCTGGGCAGCCATTAAGGATTGGCAGGGCGGGGTAGGCGACGGGGGAGGTGGCAGCAAGCTGGCGGTGTGTGTTGGTGAGAGAAGGAGCCAGAAGAAGGTGCGGTGGCGAGAGGGTTTAGGCGGCGGGGAAGATTTTTCAGTCATGCACAGTAACCGTGCGAAATTGGGTGGATGGAGGATATTGCTTCAAGATTCGTGCGCGATTCGGGTGTGGATTAGTGAGAACTAGGCTTAGGAACTAGGAATTGTAAGAAATTTTGAGAATTCAATTAATTTTCAAATTTTTGAAAATTGGGAATGTTTCATCTCTCTCCTCCACCTCAGCATACAGCCTACTAACAGTCTCTTGTTATAATTGCTCTAAGCGGCTTCCCGAGTTACCGTTTCAGGAATATTCACGGGTACGCGCGCAGCCTACCCAGATTCCTTCTCGACCTTCACGACATTTGTGGTATTTCTTGACGGCCCTTTTCAGATTCGTTACGGACAACTCAAGATTTGGCAGAAAAGCGAGCGAAAAGGGCCTGACACGTCACTGCCGCGCCCATACGGCCAGAGAATCCGCCACCCAACAAGCTGCATGTCCGTTTCTCATTTCAGAGTGTACGGTCTACAAACATCCCCCGCAGAAAAATCATTTCCTGCAATGGAGTAATGAAACAAAACACACGTTTCGGAATATCAAATCTAAAAGCATTTCGATTTTACACTCCATGAAGTCTACGCTAGTGGGTTGAATGTTTGGAGGAATGAATAGACTATCGATAAATCATTTAAAAAACTATCTTAATAAATTATTTTAAAACGGCAACGAAAAAATTATCATGTTTACAGATGGCAATCGGGCGCGGCGGGTACGGGTAGTGCTTGCTCATGTCCGTACCCGTGATCCTGATTTACGCCCACGGGTATACCCGCGAAGAACAACGGGTGAAAAACCTCGTCCATACCCGTCGCCCGCGGGTACCCATCGCCCGTGGGCATATCCGTTTACCCACGAGCTGAGAGTCACTATCTGATAGCTGAACTAATGACAGGTACATATAAACAACAACTGTTGCTAGGAAATATAATAGCTATCAAAAAAATTTATAACAATCAATAACAATTAGAGATATGGAAAAGTTTATAACAATCAATAGTAATTAGAGATATTGTTATGATTGCGCCACCTGTCAATCTATATCACGGGTAAACTGGCGGGGTGGGTACGGGTGGAGCTTACCCATACCCGTGCTCGTTTACCTGACGAGTAGAGTGTTCCCCCCATTTTCATATCTATGAGTAAAGAAAATATCTCATACATGGCTCTATTAGGGTATTTACCCACAGGTATACAGGTAAACGGGCATAATTGTCATCCCTAATCAAGTTTATTTATTCAAAGGAAATTTCAATCCATAAGTATAAGCTGAAAAGAATCGGCCCTAATCTACTGCATGTTAATCTTCTTTCTAAACACAAATACAGATACGGGAGCATAAACAGAGAGCTTTTGGCATATTTGGTACTGTTGCAGTCCATATTTATAGAAATGACAGTATGCTGGCGGTATTGCCAAAAATGCCATTTTTGCCGCCCGGTGGCAGGGCAACGATGCCGCAAAGTTGATGCGTGTAAGCTGTCGCCTGGCCATCGAGCTGCCAAGGCTAGCCACCCGACCGCCGGGCACCAGGTGCCCTATCGCCTCATCACCGAACGACAAATAATTAAGCCAGCTTAATTACCTGCCTTAATTATTTTTGTATAATATTTGTTTGAATTTTCAAATATAGTACATGAGCTCAAAAAATTATGAAATTTTATGTGCAGCCTTACAACACAATATACTTGATTTTGTAGTTTTTTTTTATAATTTTATCCACTATGAATATTGCTCAAAAATTTGTAAAATTATGATGTTTGTAGAAGTTGTTACATGTAGCAAACGAGCTCCAAAAATTACGAATTTTACATGCAGCCTCCTGACACAGTCGTAGTAATTGTCTAATTGTTATTAGAATTTTATGCATTACAAATATTTACAGGAGTACATATAATAGTACAAAAAACGTATTGCACGGGATGCGATATCGCTCACACATATGAGAAACCACTATCTCCTCGCCACATCTACCTCTGTGTGTATGGCCTTATCTTGCATTAACCATGTCTCGTGGGGTACGTCAGCTGGTCTGAAGCTTGCGTGTCGGTTCAGAGGAGGTATAGAGACCGTTCCGTTTGTTGAGTAGCCAACGGTGGCGCAGTAGGTTGAGGTACAACAGGTAGAGTTTGGTAAGTATCGGTGTCCTCCTGCTGAGACATGCCGAACTACGGGCCGTCAGCAATCAAGTCCTGAACGAAGGACTCTAGAAATCCCCCTCATGGTGCTGAGGAGCTGTGGCCTTGATCGTATGATGTGCTAGTGAAGCTGGAGGAGCTTTGCCCACCGAAATGTCCAAACCCTACGTATGGTTTGAACGATGAGCTCTGCCCTACGTACACTGCAAACCCTAGCATTGTGTATCACTCCCTGGAAGTATCCAGGAGACCCATATCATTATCAGTGTACTAGACAGCACCCCATGTTGAATTGAAGGCTGCAAGATAAAACGATGTTAGTGACATTAAATACTCCGAATGTAGAATGCGAATCTCATACCTCCTGGATGTGCAGCGAAGATGAACAACGGGGAGTGGTAATCTGTGTAGGTGGTGCAGAGGTCAAAAGTGATGCATCTCGACGATGGACATACGGCGGGAGAACGCCATGATGTTAGCAAAATGTTAGGCCTAACAAGAAAACAAAATATAGGTTTGTACGTAAGTCACCTCCTCGTCGATACGATCCGTGGATGATCGACAGCTGGTACTACGACGCCGGGCAGACTTGGTAGATTGCAATGGCCGGTCGGACTCGCTAGGTCGCAATGACCTGGCAGGTGAGCATGGTGCCCCCTTTAGGTGTCGGAGGTGTGCTCCATCAAACGGCCACAACTCAAGTTGCCTACATTCGCTCTAACTGTAGTGACATACGAAATAGGTTCAGTAACAACCAGTATGAATTTCGTAATGAAACGATCAGAAATTTCAACATGTCTTACGCTGTCATGGCACTGCGAAGCGTTGTGGCGATCGATCAAGCGTTGTAGGCTGTCGTCGTGCGTGATCTACTCGGGGCGATCTGGTGGAGAAACGGTGAGTCTGCCATGCGACCGGGGTATGTACCACTATAAATACTCGTTGTACATCCAGACGTCGTACGAACGCTGCTCCATGTTGACATCCAGCAGCGTCCTGTCCGTCCATGCCGTTGTCCACTCCTACTGTAGTGGCCGCCAATCCGTACCATGCCGACCCACCCTCGATTGCCTATATTTCTAGAAGAAAAAATTGATCATATACCCTCCATTTAGATGGAAATTGAGGATTTACCCTCCTGACCCACGTGTCAGTGACTTATGATGACCCCACGTGTCATTGAGATGTGGAGGGTAAATCCTCAATTTCCCAACTAAAGGGAGGGTATATGATCCAATCTCCCTTTCTAGAATCATCGATATTACAGAGCAAGATATACAGAATGTAAATATTACTAGGATGGAGTTTGACTCACCGATGTACAGCTTGCGGTAGGAACCTGCCATTCAGAGGGGGCACAACCTGGTGCAAATTATCAACAAATTACACAACCAAGTAGGTTATGTGAGAAGGCTGCACATAATGTTTTGTAATTTTTTGAGCTCATTTGATATATTTAAAATTTTGAACAAATAGTATATAAAAAAATAATTAATATAGGTAATTAAGCCAGTTTAATTACCTGTCATCCGGTGGTGCGGCAAGGCACCTGGTGCCCAGTGGCCGGGTGGCAGGCCTTGGCCACTCGGTGGCCGGGCGGTAGGTTGTCTGCCGCTCGGTGGCCAGACGACTTCTCACATGCGTCAGCTCTACTGCGTCGCCACCCGGCCACCGGACAGCAAAAATAACATTATTAGAAATACCGTTAGCATACTGCTATTTTTGTAAATACAGGTTATAACAGTGCCAAATATACCATTCTTTCCATAAATGGATGTACACCGTATACCGTATAAGTACATCCTAGTATTAAAACCGCATCATGTTACATCTCGAAATCAACCGACCAAACCCTGCATCTTTTTGTCCGCCCCTTGATGTCGCGGTACGTGCAGCGTACATCTGAGCCGGGCGTACGTACGTATAAACAATCGCTCGTCCGCGCTGCGTGCTGCCAATCCATGGGCTGTTCGGCTCCACACCTCTCACAACTCGCTCGCAGTCTCGCTCTGGGATACGGGGGTGCTGCAACGAGCCACAGGCTGCAGCGTTAGATAAAGCAAAGCGAACAGGGGATGGTCCAAATAAAGCTCGCGCCGCGCTGCCATCTCGCCTAATAAATCACACTCCCACGCACACACCCACTACACCACACCGCACCGGCCAATTGCTCCTCTTCCTCACAAGCTCAGCTCAGTGGTAGTAGTAGGCTGGTAGCTATAGAGAGCGGCGCCGAGCTGAGGTTGAAGCTAGGCAAGAAACAGAGGGAGGGAGGGCTGCGAGGAAGGAGGAGAAGATGATTACGGCGGCGGACTTCTACCACGTTATGACGGCGATGGTGCCGTTGTACGTGGCCATGATCCTAGCGTACGGCTCAGTGAAATGGTGGCACATATTCTCGCCGGACCAGTGCTCGGGGATCAACCGGTTCGTGGCGCTCTTCGCCGTGCCGCTGCTCTCCTTCCACTTCATCTCCACCAACAACCCCTACACCATGAACCTGCGGTTCATCGCCGCCGACACGCTGCAGAAGCTCATGGTGCTCGCCATGCTCACCGCCTGGAGCCACCTCAGCCGCCGGGGCAGCCTCGAGTGGACCATCACGCTCTTCTCCCTCTCCACGCTCCCCAACACGCTCGTCATGGGGATACCCCTGCTCAAGGGCATGTACGGGGAGTTCTCCGGGAGCCTCATGGTGCAGATCGTCGTGCTGCAGTGCATCATATGGTACACGCTCATGCTCTTCATGTTCGAGTACCGCGGCGCGCGGATGCTCATCACCGAGCAGTTCCCCGACACCGCCGGCTCCATCGCCTCCATCGTCGTTGACCCGGACGTCGTCTCGCTCGACGGCCGGAGGGACGCCATCGAGACGGAGGCGGAGGTCAAGGAGGACGGGAGGATACACGTCACCGTGCGCCGCTCCAACGCCTCGCGCTCCGACATCTACTCCCGACGGTCCATGGGCTTCTCCAGCACCACGCCGCGGCCCAGCAACCTCACCAACGCCGAGATCTACTCGCTGCAGTCGTCGCGGAACCCCACGCCGAGGGGCTCCAGCTTCAACCACACCGACTTCTACTCTATGGTCGGCCGGAGCTCCAACTTCGGCGCGGCCGACGCGTTCGGCGTCCGCAACGGCGCCACGCCGCGCCCGTCCAACTACGAGGACGACCCTTCCAAGCCCAAGTACCAATACCAGATCCCCGCGGCGAATGAGGCGCCGGGGGCGGGGCACTACCCCGCGCCGAACCCCGCGGTGGCGGCGGCGCCCAAGGGCTCGAAGAAAGCGGCCACGAACGGGCAGGCCAAGGGCGAGGACCTCCACATGTTCGTGTGGAGCTCCAGCGCGTCGCCCGTGTCGGACGTCTTCGGCGGCGGCGCGCCGGACTACAACGACGCCGCTGCCGTCAAGTCCCCCCACAAAAGTAGCAATCTTTTTCACCACGTACTACCTGATTTGGGGAGCGTTTCTTGGGCTAATTTTTACGTATTCGCATTTCTTTATTGCAGTGGATGGAGCGAAGGTCAGGGAGGACTCCGCGGAGCGAGACGACTTCAGCTTCGGGAACAGGGGAGCAATGGACAGGGACCCAGAGGCCGGGGACAAGAAGGCCGCGGCCGACCCCAGCAAGGGGGTTGACGCGGCGCCGACGGCGATGCCGCCGACGAGCGTGGTGACGCGGCTGATCCTGATCATGGTGTGGCGCAAGCTGATCCGCAACCCAAACACCTACTCCAGCCTCATCGGCCTCGTCTGGGCGCTCGTCTGCTTCAGGTTCGTTCGTACACTACAGCCGCAGATCACAAATCTTCCACGGCGCGCGGTCGTGGTCAGTATGCGATTCTAATAAAGCGTTTTCCCCTCGTTGCTGCATTTGTGCTGCCTCCTTGCAGGTGGAACTTCGAGATGCCGGCCATCGTCCTGAAATCAATCTCGATCCTGTCGGACGCGGGGCTCGGAATGGCCATGTTCAGTCTCGGTCGGTATCGAGTTCAGTCCAACAGTGGCAGCGAGTTCTTGTTCTTGTAAGTAATTTGGTTGCGTCGCGCACGCAGGGCTGTTCATGGCGCTGCAGCCGCGGATCATCGCGTGCGGGAACAAGGTGGCGACGTACGCCATGGCCGTGCGGTTCCTGGCCGGCCCGGCCGTGATGACTGCCGCGTCCTTCGCCGTGGGCCTCCGCGGCACGCTTCTGCACGTCGCCATCGTCCAGGTACTTCGGGGGGAAACAGAAGTATAAACAGCGAAAAGTCTTCGCGTGGGCAACCTACCGCGCGTAGCCAGTGCCCCTTCTTTTCTCAATTCCTCGTGCTTCGCTCCTTTATCCATCCTCCTCTTATACACGGCCCTTTTCACGTTAGGCCAGCACAAAAGCTTACTTTTCTCACCTTTCTCGCTGTTGTTTTGTTTAATGGCCGGACGAACGAACGAGCAGGCAGCTCTGCCCCAGGGCATTGTCCCCTTCGTCTTCGCAAAGGAGTACAGCGTGCACCCTGCCATTCTCAGCACCGCGTAAGTCCCACGTCCCTAGCAAAGCTGCCTTCTGCACTGCAGTACTGCGCGCGCGTTCGCACAGACAAAACAACACCACGAGCTGTTCCAAGATTATCTGGAATTGCCACCCTGAACGTTTCGCTTGCTTTGCTGCTTGCAGTGTCATATTTGGCATGCTCATCGCCCTGCCGATCACGCTCGTCTACTACATCTTGCTCGGGCTGTGAGCGTGCGAGTGACATGTAAAGATCGCTACTACAAGGTCAGGAGAAGCAAACGAGGAGGAGATCGTAGAGCTAAAGACACTGCATGCAAAATGAGGGGCTCTTCATTTTTTTTTCTTCTCTTTGTAGAAGTAGGCATGGGAGGAGGACAAGATGGCAGCTAGCTAGGACAACGGTAAGTCAAAAAGGGCACCAAAAGCAAGTACAAGTACAGAGTTTGTGGGGACACAAGGTCCAGTTAAGGTCACGGAAGAATGGTTCGGTTTTGAAGGGGTTTGGGGGTTCTGGTTGGCTGCGCTGACCCTTGTAAAATGGATGCCATTCTGTAACTGATCGACCGTGTTTTGTTCATCTCATGGTATTTTGCTGAGATGATATTTTGGTTTTAATAGCTCTAATAGTTGTAATGGAATTAATCTCAGTGCTAGATCGTGCATGTTGATTACCTTAATTGCATAGGTAAATGTATCAATCATAGGTAAATGTACCTTAATTGCATGCTGAGATGATAGGTGAAAGAAGTTAAAACTGAAAAAGGAATAAAAACAGGGCAAATGTATCAATCATACTGTTATTACTTCTACAGGGCAGAAACGTACAGCACAACGCGAAATCATTTGACACAGTGACCAGAACAGCTTGCTTGTGCAGTTGTGCTTGAACAAGTTGAGGCCACAAAAATGCATGGGCGAGGCCTTCCTTCCCATCAGTGGTTGCTGATTTGATAAGACATGTCGGCTACAGTTGGTGCGGCCAATTAGTATATGAACTACTTAAAAGTTGCATACGTGGAGACGGCGCCCAGAAACTTGTGACTCCACTTGTAATCATGGAGTTCTTTTTATTTTTCTTTTGGGGTGAGCAAAATCAGGGAGATTAATTGGCGATTGTTGAGAGACGATTAGTTCCACTCTAAACAGCTTCCGCAGCTGCTTGAAGGCTTATTTTTTTAAGCTTATAGCTGAAGATTATGGTTTTTGATTGAAATTTTGGAATTTTGGTTATTCGTGATAGAGATTACGAAAATAGATACTCACTTACAATTTTGGCTGCTATAGATGTTGGGTTTTAACATGTACTATAATTAACTTGCACCCTGTCTTAAGAAAATACCTCGTTTGAAAGTTAGGTATTATAGCAAAAGTCAAAATTCGGTTTTAGAAACCGCAAAGAACATATCCTTATTTAAGTCAGATTTCACTTGAAACGCATTGATTTCTAATTTTTACTTATTTTAGTTTTTTAGCTAATTTTAGTTTTTTTTCCTTTTTCTCTTATTCTTTGTATTGTCGGTGACGATATAATGATTTTTAATTTTTTTTCTTTTTTCACATTTATTGCTTAGAAAAAGATAATAGTCACTACAATACAATTTCAGTTATAATGTAAAAGCCATGGTCTAAAACTTAAGCCATAGCTAGTTGGAGTGGGCATCCAGGATTCAGGTACCGCTCGGTTGAGCTGAAATAAACTGACTTATGGCTGAAATTACACTGTAACTGATGGTGACTTATTTGACGTAACTAAATTTAAAAAAATTTTAAAAATAGAAAAAACAAGTTAGCCTATGACAATGCAAATGAATGCGGGAAAAAAGAACTGGCAGAAAAGCTCAAAAAGCTAAAAAGTCAAAAAGATAAAATTTAGAAATAGTGAAAAATAAGTCAGTAACTAGAAGCTCAAGCCAAAATAAACGAGACCAGTATTGTTAATGATGTTGAGGTATAGGCACGTATTAATTAGAAAATGTAGACTACGAAAAGTATAGTACTACACTACTACTTTCTAGCTGATTGATTAGCTCATTCCGAGGAAGAAATTCAGAAAATCGAAAAAACGTTGGTGGGCCACGTTTGGTGCAGGGCATTATGCGCTAATGTGGGATTTGATGTGGACCGGTGGAGCATATCCAGCGACAGGCAGGGCCCTCTCGGTGGTTGTCGCATTAAGTGCCTTTGTTGGGGTCCTCACTCGTGCTCCCCTACCTTTGTTGTCCCTCCTAATCTGCTGCCTAATCTCTAGTTAGGCTTTGTACTGGTGACTTCATGGCATGCTTACTGCATCCTTATCTTCAGGTTATTTAAGAGCCTTTTCAATGCTAAGCCCTACTCCCTGTATTGATTTCTCCTTGATTTCTTAGACCCCATTCATTTTAGTTTGAACTTCTGATTTCTAACTTATTTTTCACTATTTCTAAATTTTATCTTTTTTTAATTTTTTGGTTTTTTGAGATTTTTTGCTGATTCTTTTTCCGTATTCATTTGCATTATCCGTGATAGACTAACATATTTTTTATTTTTTAAATTTAGTTATATTAAATAAGCTACCATCAGCTACATTGAAATTTCAGCCAGCTACAGTGAAATTTCATCCATAAGCCACTTTTTCAGCCCAAATAAACGGCACCTTAGAATCTGTGCCATCAAAAATTTGATTATTAATAGATTTAAAACTATTTAGATTGACTATACAAAATTTATATCATTAGATTTATCGTTATTTTTTATAATATTATAATTTTATTAGTATATCTTAGTATAAAGTTATAAAAAGTATCAATTTAAGTCATACTTTATAGACCATAAAAGATAAAAAAATGTTAAGTAGAAAAGAATGGATGGAGTAGTAGAAACCTGAAACCTCCATATGAGATGAAGCGAAGTGCAGACGGGTTTTCAGTTCTCACGATTGTGATTTGTAACTTATAAACTGAAGTCTCAGTAGCTAGCTTATTGCGGAAGCTGGTCACAACTAGTATTCAGTTTGACTGCCTAACCAACCGGTGTTACACATGTTTATGCTTTGTTTTTGACCAGGCGAGTCTCAGAATGGGCTTGCAAAAAAAAAGATTCGATTAATCTTATGAAGAACGACAGGATGTGATATCTTTTCTTACTAAAGAATGTCCCAAAATAAATCCATAAGAACGACACGAAACATTCATAATTCAATGTATCGGATCAATGCTAATGCTCGCATCGTATCAAAGTCTGTCGAAGCACTTCAACGAACTTTTGGAGAGTTTTGGGGCCCATCAGATGACAAGCCGTCCTCGAATCCTCGATGCACTGTTTTGGAAAGATGTTAGATTTGTGCTTTGCCCATGTACGAAAAGTTGGAAGTGACCGCAGGCCAGCTCGCGGCATGCATGCATGATACCGAGCTTGCTCCGAATAACTATGCGTCATCTTTATTGAGTCTAGCCAGGTGCTGGCCCACTGGGGGTCAAGGTGGGCTACGTCCCTCCTACCCTTTGACCTAGTCATAGCAGTTGGCTACTCCCTGTTATTTTCCTTCCATCAATTATTATGGACATGCAAAACTTCTTAAAGCATATGAGCTAGTTACTAACTCTAAGACAACTTCTCTAAGAGCATGTACAATGCAAGATGCTTATATATGAGGGGGGATTGGATCATATACCCTCCCCTTAATTGGAAAATTCAGGATTTACCCTTCCACCTCAATGACATGTAGGGTCATCATAAGTCACTTACGTGTGGGTCAGGAGGGTAAATCCTGAATTTCCATCTAAGGGAAGGGTATATGATCAATAAAACCATATATGAGTGCTTAAAGAGAGAGAATATAGCCACATCATCAAGCATCCATGCAAAATTTATTTCCTCCAATGCAAGCATCTCTTCCATAGATGCTTAGATACTATATTATCTATTAATAGATATAGTTATACACATAAGCACCTACTAAGTACCGGTGCTTATTTAAGCATCGATGCTTCAAAATAAGCACCTTATCTATCCTATGTGGTAAGAAAAATCAAGTTTTTATTACTAAGCATCTCTCTAAGTGTCTGCATTAGACATGCTCTAAGAGCATCTCCAATAGTATGAGTTAGTTACTAGCTCTAAGACAACTTCTCCAATAGTACTAACTTTTAGCACATAACTCATAACATAAATAGCCTCACATGACACTCTCACATAATCTTGGAATGTGTGTATAAGACTAGCTCTTGATCAAGAGATAGCTTTTCTCTCTCTTCTATTAAAATATGAAATAATATGCTTAGAGCTAGCTCATAAGTCACTATTGGAGCTGCTCTTATGAGGTTCTGGCCATGCCTCATGCTGGACCATCCCTGCTTTATCCATTGCTAGCTAGTTTATCCAACGAATGTGTCTATATTTTTTTTTTTCATATTTTCATTTTCGTATTGCCTTTTATTTTATATTATCATGACTTCATGGGACTTAACTCTCCTCCTCTGAAAGTAAACTATGTCCAAAATCTGGATGTTTTGACAAAACATTTCCTACTAATTATATGTTTCCATATTTTATTGTTCCACACATTTAATACTTTTATTATTTGTAATTCCTGAAAAATATCTTATTCTGCATGCCCATTTTATTTTTTCTACTAAGTATTAACGTATAAAATTCATGGTAGTATACTCATATATATCTCATACAGAAAATTAAGAAGAAACCATGGAAAGTAAAATAATTACTATACTAGAATTACTATAGTGGTTAAAGAATATCATGAAGGAAGAGTAAAATGTTCTATTTTGCATTTTCACCATGTTCCTCCACTATTTATATATGATTTGGATTTCGAAATATGGTTCAATCTATGTTTTGTACGTTTACCTCATATTAGTTTAGCTCTTTCTAAATTTTTGTTCTGCAACTGAGTCTAACTTGACTTAGCATTCACAAACGATCTCCTTTTTATGGCTCTAGTCCAAACATGTGTTTGTATCCTTTGCCGTTGCGAAGAAACCACTTAGGTTGAATGCAGAAATCTCACATGATATTTTAAAGAAATCTTATAGAAAATAGTTTTGTCCCTTTAGGAATTGGAAATATTCATGCATACCAAACAACACCTTATTTGTTGCGAACTTGACAATGTTGATTCAAGGTATTTAAAATTGTTTTTTACAAGATCCTCCGAGCTTTTCATTCACCTCAAGTGGATCCAAGCCCATGGTAGCCTAGAGGTTGGGATATTTAACAGTGCAAACCTCGGGTAAGTTTAGAGCGTAATCTTTCCTTCCAATACAAGTAGTAGTGGCCTCGTGACCTCCACAGTCTGGGACGCTACGAAAATTCAACTGATCACAATCTCACTTGCATCAGGCTCAAACTGCCGTCTGTTAATTCTCTAGCAACAACAGATGATCAGAATGTATGCATGCTTAACATTAGACACGAACGTTTGTCCCAAAGCTAGTTGATCGATCGGACGAAACTTTCGCAGCAAGGACACCCCCATCGTCGGATGCACTGGATAACCCGGTCCAGAGATTCCAGGCACTGAGCGAGAATTCAATTGGGACAACGGCAACGCGACCGACATGGAAAAGCCATGGATCGGAGGAGCTAGGGAAGGGAGCATGCATGGCAGGGGAGCGAAATGGGGCTGCCAGAGAGCTCATGATGGTGTGCCTGGAAGGACCGAAGGAGGAACAAGAGGAGATGGGTAGCCCGTGAGGGCACTCATCATGGCCACAACCATCGGTGGCAAAAAGGGAAAAAGGAAGAACGATGATAAACAAAAGCATCTCTACTTGCTACTACTACTCTGTAGTCACTGTACACTTCATTATCTCTGTTCGCACAATACAAATGGGTATGGTTTCCTTGATAAGTCACTGACAGTGAGTGTATTTCAACGGTGGCTGGCCGTTTGTCGGTAACTCACCATAGCCCGTAGAGTTCGCTGCATGCTCCTCTCACCGGCGCGTGCTTCGTCGCGAGCCATGCCGCCGAGGAGCACAGAGCGAACGAGGCACGCACCACGACGGCTACGGGCACCACCACGCTTTCTTTCAGTTGGCACGAGGCTCTTGCTCTCTCGGCGTCGAGCCGACACGGCGCGCGCGCACCTGCGTGCCTAGCCCTGCTTCTGCTCCAGTGCTCCTCGCCCAAAGCCACCGGCATGTGGGTCCGGGCCCTGCGTTGGCACACGCCCATCCTCGTCGGAGCGCGGGGCCACGCACCCACCTGGCCGGTGTCACTCCACGTCACTGCCGCACTGGTTACACTTCCACACGAAAGCGTTAAACGAAACGAGACGTACCGCTGCGCAGTTCGATCTGTCTATCGGAAGAGGCTAGCAAACTTTTTAGCTGGTCCGATCCAGCATCTGATGATACGAGTCGCGTTGAACGGTTCGATGGCCTCTGACGCCCCCTGACATGGGCGCGTACGTGCATAGTGACATGTCGCGCCGTACCATGGTGCCATGCCCGTTTCCTCGTGTCAGTTTCCACCGGGCCGGCAGATTTAACTGTGGCTAAGCAGTGAGCGAACGGGCGCCTCTGCGTGTGGCAGCTTCTGATCACGGGGACGGGGGGCCGGCGAACCGTCGTGGAAGCAACGGCACGAGTCCGGCCAAGCAACCCCGGTAACGTGACAGAGAGGGTGAGTAGTAACCAAAATTCTTTCTTGTGAATGGAAGACAAGAGCTCTGAGCTCCCTATACGCTAGTAATAGGCTTTGATCTATGTTTGTTTCCCTTGATGAATTTTGAGGACGGAAAGAAGACAGTACCATGGTGCCACTGTATATGACAGGCATGATGAAAATCACATGTTGAATTCCTGGATCCACCAGTACCTGATCGTCTAGACACGCTTGACGCTTATTCGTCCAGATTATGCTTGACATGGACAGATGATCTGATGTTGGTACGGCATGATTGCCGGCCTATTATGTCGCTAATGCATGTCTCGTTGCAGATCTTTCGTATGAGATCAAGGTGTGATCCGGAGAGGGTGTGCGTGTGTGCAGGGCAGAGCAGTTCCATGATCCCATCGATCTCGCAGTCGCGGACGCCAGCATCGGCGGGTTCCTCCCTGAACGACAAGGCGCGCTCGGCGACAGCAGCGTACGTCGCTACGCGCGCAGGAAACGACACGCGCGGGTGGGACTGGAGACGAGCGCTCGTGGTTCGTAGATGCCTCGCAGACATTCGTCCCCCCTGCCGGCTTCCCCTGTCATGGCCGGGAAAACTCTACCGGCGACCAAAATTTATGGGAGAGTAGTGATACGACTGAAAAACGTCAATATCGGTTCTTTCGGTTTTTAACCGACAAATTTTTGAATTAAAATTTAAATTATGCAATTGTATTAGCCGAAATCGACTGAAAATGATCAATTGTTTTTAAAATTTCACCGGTTACTAGTTTTTTGGCGTTTTTTTTAAAAATTTGACAAAACTTAAATATATCTGAACTTTTTGCCAATATTTTTTTTTACCGGTACTCGCCATATCCACCCAAATTTCAGCGATAGAGTTTAATACACGATGTCCCACAGCACGGCACCACACGGCTATACACCACAAGCTAGAGGTAATGTTCCTGTAATGCCAATGCCGCTCTCTGCTGTGCCAAATTGACAGTACCGGAGATGAAGCCAGGGCAGTGACCGCGCTGGTTTGGAGTTGGGACACGAACAGGTGGCCTCGAGCCCTTGAGTGGGATATAGCCCCGGGCCAGAAGTAGGAAGAACCGGTGAGACGTGAGGGTGACACGTGGACCTAGGCTCGGAGCTTTGCGGCCGTCGGCCTACCGGACAATGGTAGGTGGTGGGCAGCAACCGGCCCCCAGGGCCCGAGGCTCCTCTGCTCGCTGCCTTCAGCCGAGCAAAACCATCCACTCACCACTGACCAAGCATGTCATGACGAATCGTTTTAAGCGCAAACTCTGCATCAAACTCACCTCTTACCAGATTCTGGGAGGCAGCCTTAACTTGATGCAATTGAGCACCTGACCCGTTGCCCTCGGTGGTCTCACGTCACGGAGAGACTCCGAAAGCAACACTGAAAATGAGGATGGGCAAGCTAACCGCAGGCCATACAAATTCTGACCCACGAAACGGATAAAACAATGCCAGTACCTGTTACGTTTCAGTTTCACCTCCGTCTGCGGGTAGCATCGATCGCTTCTCATGTCAGCCTTCGTTGCCGCTGTTTGCGCCCCTGCATTAACGCCACATGGCCCCTGGATGTGATGGCTCAACCGTGCAAAGCTCGCCGCCATTAATACTTAAGCTCGAGTAGCGACAGAAAATCCTTAGGCGAACTGGCATTTCTGATTAAGGGCATGTTTGGGAGAGCTCGAGCTCCAGATTCACAAAAAACAGATTCGGATTCAATTTTGCTAGCCAAACAGTTCTAGCTCCAGCAGCTCCACCGTGGATCTGCTCCACCAAAACCTTGGATCTGACTCCAGATTCACCAAATTGGTGGAGCACCTCAAGGGGTGCTCCACCAAACTCAAGTTGGTGGAGTTGGAGAAAATTACCCACCATGCCACTGATTACACACAAAAAACGGTTCGTTCTATTTCATTCTTCTTCTCCGCACGCGACCTCCTCCCTCCTCGCCGACCACTTCCTCCCCAACTCCCTCCTCCGCTCCCTCCTCTCGGCCTCCCCTCTCCGCGCCCTCTGCCTCTTCCCCCGCCTCCGCCGCCTCCTCTCCTCCTCCTTCCTCCCCAACGCCTACACCTTCTCCTTCCTCCTCACCTCCGCCGTATCCATCCCCGCCAGCACTAGCTCCGCTTCCCCCTCCCCTCCTCTCGCCGGCCTCGTCTCCTTGCTCCACGCCCACGCCTTCTTCCTCCTTGAGATGCCTCCCCACACGATGAATTGAGAAATCACCACTTGAATCCACCGTGCACGCTTCTTCTCCGCCTCTGGCCGGCCACCGCCACCGCCACCGCCCCCTCCTTAAGCGGTCCCAGGCCGATTTCTCGCGGCAGGAGCTGCCCCTCGGTGTCCGAAGCCACCCCCGTGGTCGGTTGCCACCCTCCGCCGCCCAAGCTTCCCCGCCACAGCGACCCGGCCACACCGCCGCATGCGCTCGCTGCCGGCTCACCTCCGTTCCCCTCCGTCAACTTCGACCACACCGGTGAGCTCCCTATACCTCACTCGTGCTTGCGCACACCTCACCTCTTTCCCCCTCTCCTCCGACCGCCGACGCTCCAGTTCCTCCTCACCTCCGGCCAGCTGCCTCACCGCCCCCCAGCCGCCGCTCCGCCTCCTCCTCTTCTCCGCCTCCTCCTCTGCCACGCCGTGCTCCGCCAGCCGTGCCGTGCAGCGCGCGCGTGCTCGCCGCCGGAATTCTTTTTTTCATTTTGCCCCCTGACGCGTGGGGCCCAGGTGGAAGTGAGATAGAGAGGGAGGTGGAGCTGTACCAAACACTTTGACGAATCTGGGATCCACGATGGAGCTGCTCCACGGTGGATCCAGCTCCAGATTCACCTTCTAGGTGCCCTAAGCTAGTGATGAGAGAAATTCATATGCCTATTTAGCACCTCAATCTTCTGGGTAAAAGCATCCTCAGTTTGACGATTATTTATTACTTTTTTACTATAGCTGATTTATTTTTTATAGTAGCTAATGGTAACTTAATAAACGTAATTAAATTTAAAATATTTTAAAAAAAATAAAAATAGGTTAGCTTCAGCACGAACAATATGAAGAAATACGCAGAAGAAAAAGAAAAGGAAAAATTTTCAAAAAATCAAAAAACTAGAAAAAGAAATAAAAGAATAATAAATTAAAAGACAGAAACGAGCGATATTGACGACCAAAAAGACTAAGCCAGAATGGAGTACAACGGAGCACGCACAGAGGCAACGGCAGATAAGGAGCTGAGTATACAAGGCACTGAGGAATGTAGAGATATCTAGCGATACGTCTCGAGCTGCCCGTCTCCATCGATCCGCTCCGACAGCATCTCGCACGCCGTACAGCGTGTATAACGCCGGGTGGGGATAAGGAGATTTCTCCGTTGAGCTTTCCGGAAGAGTGGACGCGTTCCGATTTAGCATTAGTTCAGACTTTTGAGTAAACAACTTGATGCATATAACTCAACATACAGTTTATGCCGTGGTTTATTTTGTCTATTGGCTTCTAGATTCCAAAAACCGAAAACTATTTTGAATACGCTGACTTCTTAACATAGTTTTTCTCCTTTGTTCTTTGTATTTCTCATAGAGATATAACGCTTTTTTGTATGACCGATGGAGAAGATCATAATGGGTGAATGATCTTTGACTCTTTTTCTACTTTAACATAATCAATCTCTTTAAATAAAAAACCTTCTTCACTTCAATAGCTATAGAGACCAAAGAAGATCAAATACACAACAGAAGCAACCCTCAAACATAAACTAAACAGCTAAGGGAACAACCAAGTACAAAATGGTCCAAGTCGTTACTAGGCCGGGCCGACCGCAGGCTTAAAACCAGTCTAACCGGACCTAGGCGGTCTAACCGCTGGGACAACGTCGGTCTGATCGTAGGTCTAACGCTAGTCTGATCCGTTTCATGTTTCTGACTAAAACACCTCTCGGGTCAAAATTTAAATATCAGGAACTTGCTTAAATCTTATTCAAATAGCTATAAATTTTGCACGAGACTTGTTAAAGGCATTAGAGACCTAAATCAATCAAGAATCACAATTTTCTTTGGCTCAAATTCACTAATTTGAAGAAAATCAAGGCTTCATTTATATTGGCTTCTAAAAGCCGCTTTTTTTTTACAGTAAATGACTTTTCTACATAATTAGCTTTTAAACGCAGTGTTTTTCAAAGCAGGTTTGCTAATCGATTTAGTAGACACTGTAGCAACTTCATTTATATCGGCCAAAATCATGCGCGAGTCTCTATCTCTCTGTACTCTCTCTCTCTCTCTTGCGCGTGCACGAATAGCCAAAAGCTGTTGCTATTTATAAGCCAAAACCAAAAGCCATCAGCCAAGCCAATATGAATGGGCCTCAAATCTAGGAATCAAGAACACCCGAAAACTCTAAAATCCAAATTAGTTCTTGCTCGAGGAGTTTCTAATCAAAAGGATGCTCCAGATCTACTCCTACATGTCATGGCAAACTAATCTAGACATGGATTTGAAATAAAACTATCTTAACCACAAAAACTCAAATTTAAGCCACAATAACCAAAATGGGCTTAATATTGAATATGCTATGTGAGTGATTTAGATGGTTGAAAATTGATCAATAGACTCATATTCTACCTTTTACTTATCATGGATTATACCAAGATCAAGAGAGGATAAAAGAAAACCAAAACCAAACCAAATTAAGATTTTTAACATATGAGCAAAGAGGACAAAGGCTTAAATTAAATTTGGATATCTATTGATACTTAGAGATAAATATTTACAATCACTCCCTAACTACTCACAAAGTTTAAAGATGACAAAAAACTCAAGGTAAAGATTCACAACTCATCTCCTAAAAGTTATCTTCAAGAACCCTAACTCTTCTCAACTAGCATTGCACAAGTTTCACCAAAACTTAGTCCTAAGCCAACAACTCTCCCTCCCTATGTATAGAGGCTCACAAGAAACCTAACCAGCACGTCTAGTTGGGTTTCATCCACTTATATGGTCTAACCCGTTAACTCAACACCATACCGGGTTAAACCATTAAACCGCTAGTGAATCGATAATGATTTACTTAATATCTTCAGCACATACTTGACATAAACTACATCTCTTGAGCATCCTCACACTATGCTTTGATCATATCTCAACTTTCTAGTTTAGAGGCAATAAGACCATTTTGCCTCAAATCATCTTCCACAAAGCTTTATGCTTCCTTAGTTTTGAAGCAATCTTGTTCTTCATCTTCAACTATATGTGACCTTAATGACTTGTCGTCTAGCCTCTCATGCGTCTAGATCCCACTGAAGGATCTTCGTTTGCAAATGGGCTGAAGTCACTTGGTGTGCCACATGCCTCTCCATGCACCATGACAATACCTGGCTTCCCTGACCGTTCTAAGCCTCAACTACTTCCTGAGCTTAGCCCAGATCCATCCCATTGTTGCCCGTCATGTTCATCATCGGTAGCTCCCGCTCCAATTCCTTATCTTCCTAGCTTATAACCACTCTGCTACCCTTAGCCATCTTCCAAGGGCACCTTGATTATTCTAGACCTTAGCTCCTCTAGCTTAATCCTGATCTCTTAACCACTCTGAACTATGCTCTCCTAGTTTAATCCCGGTTCTGTCTGTCTCGCCATGACATAGCTCTGAAGTCCTCCAATAACAACAACCAAACCGGCAAGTAGCACTGCACAATACACAAAATCATTCATGTACAAAATTGATAAGCCAAGAATCATTACCTTCACATCAAAGTATCTTCGCATGCTTTGACACTTTGCTCGTAATGCACAATGATTAGCTGTCATATCTTTACGCATTAGACTCACCAAACCGTCTCTACATGCATTGACCTTATCACTTGGCGCACCACAGGCACTAACTTGTCCCTTCATGATCCTTGTCATCTCTGTGCTCCTCTTTTGAGCCACATAGCCTCATCTGGACTTACTTTATCGTACGAACCTCAGCTTCCCTGCCTAGTTCCGGTCTCTTGCCGTTGACTGCTAACGTTCTCCAAGCCATTGATAATAACCATATCGAGTACAAGTTTTCATACACTTAACTCATATTAGTCAAGACAGTGCATCATGCAACACAACATAAGCAATGGCACATATACTGACACACTCAACCATGCATATACATTGATAATAACTCTTGGACCAAACCTCAAACCAAAATGCACATTTCAACACCAATTTGTCAAAAGCCAATCTGACCGATGACGACAGTCTGACCGCTGGTGGTTTGATCGCCAGTGTTTGGCCGATCTGACCTTTAAGAGCACCAAAAAACACCCTCTCTGGAATTTCGGTTAAATTCTATATAGCTTCAACTCAGAACTCTATGTTAGATAACACATAATGCAAACAGATCCTCAAACATGTTTACACAAATGTTTGGTGTGCAATTTCCAAAAGTCGTATGACCTGCCTGACCTAGGGATGGCATCGGTGCAGCATGTGCACGGTAGTGCTCGCCATACCCGCACTCCGTGACCGATTACGCCACGGGTATACCCGCGAAGGATGACGGGCAAAAAACCTCGCCCATACCTGTCGCCCGCGGGTACCCGTCGCTCGTGGGTATACCCGTTTACCTGCGAACTGAGAGTCACCATATGAGAGTTGAACTAATGACAGATACATATAAGCAACAGTTGTTGCTAGGAAATATAATAGCTATCAAAAAAGTTTATAACAATCAATAGCAATTAGAGATTTGGAAAAGTTTATAACAATCAATAGCAATTAGAGATTTGGAAAAGTTTATAACAATCAATAGTAATTAGAGATATTGTTATGACCGCGCCACCTGTCAATCTATATCGCGGGTAAACGGGCGGGGCGGGTACGGGTGAAGCTTACCCATACCTGTGCCCGTTTACCCGACGAGTAGAGTGTCCCCCCACATTTTCATACCCGTGGGTAAAGAAAATATCTCATACCCGGCTCCATTAGGGTATTTACCCACGGGTATACGAGTAAACAGGCACAATTGCCATCCCTAGTCTGACCACTTGCCCAATGGTGGTCAAACTGTTGGCCATCGGCTAGTCGGACCGCTTTACATCTAACAACAACTTTGAACATTGCAAGATCTCAAAATCAGACTTAAACTTCGACAACATTTGTATAATAAAGTTAAATATTCATTATACACCATAGACCTCCACACGATCTCACACGTTTTTTTCCTCTTTTTTTTCTTTAATTGAATGGCTCAACGCAAAATTAATATCAGCTACAATAGCTATTTGAATTAAAACTAATAACCAATAGGGTCTGTTCTTTTTAGCTGCAGCTTATAGCTTTTGGTTGAAAATTTTAAATTTTGGCTGTTTATGGTACAGATTACGGAGAGATCGATACTCACTTGCGATTTTGGCTGGTACAGATGTTAGGCTTTTTAACGTGTACTACATTTAACTTGTAGACCCCGTCTTGAGAAAATACTCCGTTTAAAAGTTAGGTACTTTAGCGGCTGCTAAAAGCCGATCGGCTTGTGCCCTGCCGAACAGAGCCCTATAAACAAAAAAACCGTTTTGAAGGGTGTTAAATGCCCCGAAAGCGAGAGCCCAACTCTCAGGCGTGCCGTCACGCTAGGTGCCGCATCGCGCGGCCGCTTTGTGCCACCTCATTTAGACACAACGCACGCATACCTCATCTCCCTGAACCTGAACAGGGGACCATGCATGCTTGAACAGCCACAGCCTGAGCCCAGGCACGTACGTACCGGCAAATCAATAGATTTAACGCAGAGTAATAACTGAACCCATCTTTTAACTAGAGTAACACGGTAACTGATGCCTACCACAAGTAAAATCCACGCATTTAGTTTCTTTCTTCTGATCTGCATGGTCTGGGGCTCTGGACCGAAGACCTGCTGGCTGCTGCCAACTTGAATGGGGGCTCCGTGTTATAATCGACATGATCGCAGAAAGGGACAGTAGGACAACAATTATGCCGGGACAACCAAACAGCTTCGATGATCCATCAGTTTCAGTGACAGCTAGCGTTCAACCTCCCAACTCCGACCGGTCGGTCGATCGAGTCGGCCGGCAGCCGGAGCAGGACAGTAGCCGGTTTTCAGACGAAACTCCGCACTGTAAATCCCCCAAGTTTCAGACTCTTCTATGGTAGCAGGCTTGCAGATGTTAGAACTTAGCAGAGGTATGTTAGGTTAGCGAAAGCGTGCGTCACACGGAGCAGCAAGTTGCAACTTGCAGAATGAAATATTTTGTGCGTGCGCAGTTACAAGAAGACAAACCCATGCGGGAACAGTTGGAACCTGTAGTCAGACAGAAAGACGGCATAGTGCAATGGTGGGTCTCAGTGTTCTCCACAACGGGGGCTCATCCGCTAATTTGTAGTATTCTATATGATGCCCGAATAGAATGGATATATACATACGGATAATACTAGAACTCAAACAGTAAGCAATGCACAAACAATAATGATGCGTGTGTATTGATCAAGGAAATATACAATGCCGCACCAGTTGATCGCAGTAGCCGAAGAACTCAGACGACGTAAATTATACTTCCTGTCTCTCACAAGTGCGAATCAGCGAGTGGACACTAACCTTAGTAGCCACTTGAGAGTTATCCTGCACATGTCTAAGATAAAGAACAATCTCACCTGGTATTTTAATATTTTATGACCTGACAAGTGCTCTCTTGGTCGGGAGGCTTTGAAGGTAGGAGGTGAAAGGCAACAAAAAACTGCTTACATGTAATGCATTACCGGATTTGTTTATTGTCAGGTCGATGTAAATGTCGGCTGTTATATAAGCAAAGTAAATGAACCATGTCGCACAGATTTGACAATCTACAGAGCTAAAGGTCGCACTTTCAGACGCAAAGTGCTAATAAAAAGAAATTAGATGATACGTCATCAACAGGAGGATCAAGATTGATGTAAGTGGATTTTTCAGATCAATCATTACTTCATCCGTGCCAACTGCAACTCTCTAAGCAATTATTTGCTGGCTTAGTGTGGAAGTGCCGCAGATCAAAAAAAATTGGAGGAAAAATAAGCCCCAAATGTGTTCGGAAGTTAGTACGTTGAGTACTGCTTAATGGTAATGGCATCTTCCGATCGCGGGACCAATCTCTCGGGAAGGTCCAAATGAATGCAACCCTAAGCCAAAGGTTCAGTGTCTCTGCAAATGTCATGCTTTAATCGCAAGGTAGCAACCTAACTGTTCTGACAAAATGGATTGATTATCTGTATTCATCTTTTTCTCATATATAGATCACAATGCCGACATGTTTGAAACTGCCATGTAATATGTATTGCGGTGAGTTTATTTGTAATACCAGTAGAAAGAAAAAGAGGAAAAGAGAAGAACAAAAATAATCTAAGGCAGAATAAAAGAAAAACAAAAAGTTTTGCAGTCAAAACCCTTTGACTTTAGAATGCCAAAATAATTAGTGCTCACAAAGCCGGCCAATACCTCTCACTTAAGTGGGTCTCATCATCCAGCAGAAAACTTAGCCAACACCCACTTTTCTTTTATCGACTTACCTTCCGCAGTAGAAAAAAACCGAAGAATAGTGCCGAGCTCACCCGATGGACCAATGGTCCTTGAGTAAATAGTCAGCCGAGAGAGCCAGGAGGATAAGGCAAGAGCAACCTTGGCAATGCACAAGCCAAGAAAGAGAAGCCGGCCAACTATGCTCCACTCTTAAGCCAACCACAGAGAGAGCCAATGCCATTTCATCCTCACTCTCATTCCATTCTCTATTCTAGAACCGAAGAGCAAGCCCAAGGTACAAACCAACAGAGAGAGGTGAAACTAAGCACTTCCCACTCCCCTTTGCATCCATTTCCACCGAAAGTCAACCAAGACATCCACAAAGCCCACCGAAGCTATCAACTTCGCCGAGATAGACAGTGAGAGCAGAGGAAGGGGGCAAAGAGGAGAGGAGGACACAGGGAGTTGGGAAAGACCGACGGTGTGAAGGCAGAGGCTGCGGCAACCAAGTCACCAAGGACCACCGTGGCCACGCCAAACTAGACCAGGACAAGGGGGAGGCAAGAAAGACTGACGAAAACACTTGGAGAGCGTCATCACCACCACGGCCATCATCATCGCTCTCTCATCCCTGCCCAACTTGAACCAAGTAAGGTCCCACAACCATCCCACAACACATTCACGATAGCATAGCACCAACACACCAATGCCATTGGCGGAGAGCTCGTAGAAGTCGTCGTGCGCCCTTGGAAGGAAGGGCATGCTCCTCGACACATGCCCTCCCCCACCAAGTTTCGACACGGCAGCAAACCGTGAGCTTTGCCCAAGCCATGTGTAGTTAGAAATTAAAGCAAGATGAAAGTAGCCACTAAAAATCAAAAGTGTAAGAGTAAAGAGAAGAGTAGACTGCCTCAAGTAGGAGGACGAGGAGGAAGAAGGAAACCGGAGGGGAAGACCATCGGCGATGAGAGGGTGACCAGCATGTAGTGCTGGGAAACCCTAGCTGTAGCCAGAAAATCATGGAGAAGCTGGGTCACTGAGGGGAAACCGGAGGGAGGGATGGAGCCCAGATCTAGCCAGAGGGAGGCAAGGGACGGCCATGGCCAACGTAGGGGACGACCATGGGCCAAAGGTTGGAGCCAAGGCGGCTCGAGCGGAGGCCCAGGGAGCCGAGGAGGGCTGAAGCAAAGGGCGTTGATGTAGGGGCGAGATAACCAAAGTCTAGGCGCATGGCTCTGGTGGCGCAAGGGAGTAAGGGCATCATGGATTCAGATCGAGTGGAGAAATAGTAGTGAGAGGAGGAGAGGATACGGTGTGAGGATAGAACCAAATGGATGGGGAGGCTTCAGCCGAATCAAAGAAAAGGGAAGTAGGAGGGTTCGGCGAGGTGAGAAAAGAAAAAAGAGAGAGAAAGGAAAGAAATTAACAAAAGAAAAGGAGAAGGAAAGAAGAAAGGAAGAAAGAAAAAGATCTGGTGTGTGCGATAAAATCTTTACTTCATAAATCTTTAACCCTGAGCATTCTGATGCTTGTGTCGGGTTTGCGCATAGGAACGATGTTGTTTGTATGTGTGCATGTATCGCTATGAGGTATTGAGCTTGGATGATGCTTGTACATGTGGAGGTTCTGATTTGGTGCGATCCACGTATTGTCCACAAGGTTAAACAGAAAGTGCATGATAGAATAGTAGGTTGTGGTGGTTATTTGATATTGGTCCCTTCATGCTTTATTTTATGAATTGATATCCATAATTACATGTTAATCATGCCCCGATAAGTAATGCATACGGTTGAATGACAACATTAGAAGAATGTTGTATCATGCAAAATGCATATAAGCCAGAGTGGTGAGCAAGCCATATAGCTAATCCGAAGTGTATTAGTCAGGTGAGTGAGAAAGCTATATGACTAACCTGGAGTGCTCTTGAGTAAAACCTACAGAGGTAGGCACCTCCACAGGATGGAGAAAAAGACATACTTCGGTAGGCACTCCACGGGAGTGGAGTTTGAGACCCCGTACGAAAGAGGATGGGCCAAGAGTGGTTAATTGATGGGTGAATACTCCGCTATATCGATATAAGCTACAGTGACAGATGCGTCGCATTGCATTGCATGGTATAAAAAAAACAAGAGTGATATAGTTACAAAGATAATGTTTACAGTCACAGATATGGAATCTAGTGAATTATTGTGTTGACGTCATTATTTTAATGTGTGCTTGCTGAGTCTTCGAACTCACCTTTGTTTATTTGCTGTGTTTTAGGTGAAACATTAAAGGCGATATGCACAAGTAGGAGTAGCATATGTATTTCACGTGTAAACAAAAATTTGCACACCACCTTCAATTGATATATTTAGACTTGTGTGGCCCATGCGTTGCTTTCGATAATCGACACATTTGTACATTTGCTTCAATGCTTATAGTTATGCATATATTGTTTAACGTGATGTTGATATTTAAATAGAGGAGTTGTTGTCTAAATCTAGCAGTAATAGTTGTAAATGGTAGTGTTATGCAGTAGTGGTAGCATTTTGGGTTCAAAGGTTGGGTCAGGGTGTTACATTATTGTCAAGTTTTGCAGGCTTGCTTGCAGCTAAGCTAAAAAAACACAGTGATGCTAACTTCCATTCCCTTTCTTTACAAAAGGAATGACTGCTTGTAACAATCCTGACAAGGGGCTATTTTGTCTGGCAAGACAAAAGGATCAGGCATGCATACATACCCTCAAAGCTATGCACTGGAAATTTTCACAAAGCTTGGCCCCTTAGCCGTGCATTGCCCATAACTCAGGACCTCTCTATACATCTAGAGCTCTAGATCCTTCGAAAGCCAAATCTCACCTAATAAAGTAGATAGGGTGCATCACATGAGAGATCATTCGATGCATGCACTTCATGGATTTTATCAGAAAGGAAAAAATATCAGGAGATCACCTGTCCATACTGAAATAAGCCGCTTATCGCATGGAAATTGACACGAGCAAAGGATGGATGATGGAACATGTCTCTGCTACAAATGCTTTTATCATGGAAGATTCCTGCTTCTCCCACAAGCACTCACTACTAGCTTAGTGTGTCAACCAGTGGGTCCTGTGAACAGTGATATAGAAGAAAGTGCTGTAACGGCGGGCTCGGGAAAACAGTGAACACATCAACTGATTCCTGCATGGGCAGTGACGTTACCATTATATTCATGCAGAAGTATCTTATCTTTTACACTACGCAGTTAGTCTTGTAAACCTAAGCTACGAGGACCAGTCTAACATTGGTGAGAAATCACAATCAAAGCACCATTACTTCACAATCATTTGCTCACTGTTTGTACTGATATATATGCATTAAATGTACCTAATCTTTTTCTGATTCTCATCTGTAACTACATTTGAACAATGATTAACGGAAGCCTTAATTCATAAGAAGGGCCTCAACAAGCCCTCTTTGTCTGTTTTACTTTATAGAACAGCTGCAACTTTTTTCAGACAAGTGCCTGAACAAGCCCTGTTGGCTGTTTCATTTGACTAGAAACAGCAAACTGAGTTCAAAGCAGCTGCTACCTTCCCTTACAAAAATTCCAGTAAATAATATTTGGAGCTGTATTGTTAAAATTGATCCGAATTCGTACCGTGTTTGTGTAGGATACTTCATCGCCTCATGCCAGACGTAGCATAGCAGGTGCATGCACAGATTGTATCAGACGTGGTGTCAATCTGTAACAACCGACTCTGATTCGGTTTCCTCTCCGTGTGAGACTCTTTTCCCTCACACTATATATATGTAATCCAGTAGCCCATAGGAAGAGCAAACGCTCTATTATAAACTCTCCCTATTATAGTGATTTGCCTTCGAGCGCCCGTGGTTTTTTCCCGCAAGCGTTTTCCACGTAAAAATTCATATATCTTGTTTCTATTTTTCTGTGCATTATTTGCAACTAGTGGTATCAGAGTACAGGAGATTAGAGCGTAGAAGATTCATGAGAAAAAAATTCCGGCGTGTTTTTTCCGTCGGATAAGAGCGCCATTGCCGAAACCGATCAGGAGAAAAATTTTCGTTTCAGCGTTTTTTTGGCCGCCGCCGCCGCTTATGGCTGAAACTGGAGCAGATTTGCATGACCAAGGATCTGACCAGCAAGATGCATCTGAAGCAAAAGTTTTATTCCCACAAGATGGTAGATGCTGCCTCATTGTTGAACCACCTGACAGCTTTCAAGGAAGTTGTTGCAGACCTCGAAGCTATGGAGATAAAATATGATGATGAAGATTTAGGTCTTATTTTGCTATATTCTCTACCTAGTTCGTACTCTACTTTTAGATATACTATTCTATATAGCCGAGATACTTTTACTCTCAGTGAAGTTTAGGAAGCTATGTATGCTAAAGAAAAAATGAAACTTATGGTTCCGGATGAAAGTTCAAGTACGCATGCAGAAGGTTTATCTGTCCACAGCAGACAATACGAGAAGAGTTCAAATAGCAATTCAAAAGGTAGAAGCAAAAGCAGATACAGAGGCAAATCTAAATCTAGGAACAGGAAGTCATGCAGGTATTGCAAGAAGGATGGTTATGACATATCCGAATGCTGGAAGTTGCAGAACATGGAGAAGAGGAATAACAATTTCAAGAAGGATCCACAAGATGATGAACCTAAAGCCACCGTTGTCACCAAAGAAGATTCTGATGGAGATGTTCTCATTGCCTTTGCCGGTGATTCCAAAACCAGTGATGGATAGATTCTTAATTCAACCTGTACTTTCCAAATGAGCCCGAACCGCGAGTGGTTCGTTACCTATGAAGCTACGTCAAGTGGATCTGTGTTGATGGGTGATAATACACCGTGCAAAGTTGCAGGCATTGGTTCTATTCAAATCAAGATATTTGATGGCACCATCAGAACTTTATTAGATATTTCAAATTTGAAGAGAAATCTTATCTTATTAAGTACTCTTGATGCTAAAGGGTACAAGTATTCAGGTGGAGGTAGAGTTCTAAAAGTTACCAAAGATTCTCTTGTTGTGATGAAGGATGATATGAAGGCTGCCAATTTATATCATCTGCGAGGCACTACAATTTTAGGTAACGCTACTGTTGCTTCAAATAAATCATCTGATTCTGATACTACTAATCTTTGGCATATGCGTCTAGGGCATATGAGTTAAGCTGGAATGATGGAATTATACAAAAAAGGATTTCTGAATGGTCAAAGCATCGACAAGTTGAAGTTTTGTGAACATTGTATCTTTGGCAAACAAAAGAGAGTGAAATTCAGTACTGTGACTCACTCTACAAAAGTCATATTAGATTATGTTCACCCTGATTTGTGGGGAGAATCCTGCGTTCTGTCATTTGGAGGTGCAAGCTATATGGTTACCATCATTGATGATTACTCAAGAAAAATTTGGGTATATTTTGTCAAACACAAATCATATGTATTCAAAACATTCAAAGAGTGAAATATTATGATTGGAAGACAAACTGGTACGCATGTCAAGAAGCTGCGTACTGACAATGGCTTGAAGTTCTGTTCTGGAGCATTTGAAGCTTTATGCAAGTCAGAGGGTATTGTGAGACATATACCGTCACAGGCTCTCTTCAACAAAATGGTGTGGCTGAACGCATGAACAAAACCATTGTGGAGAAGGTACATTGTATGTTATCAAACTTTGGATTATCTAAGAGTTATTGGGCTGAAGCCGCTTTCACTGCTTGTTATTTGATTAATCGGTCACCAAATTGGGCTATTGATAAGAAGACTCCAATTGAGGTATGGTCTGGCTCTCAAGCAGATTATTCAAACTTAAGAATATTTGGCTATCCTGCTTATACTCATGTTAACAACGGTAAATTAGAACCTAGAGCAGTTAAGTGCATTTTCCTTGGTTATAAAGCTAGTGTGAAAAGATATAAATTATGGAATCCTGAAACTAGAAAAGTGGTTATTAGCAGAAGTGTTATTTTTGATGAGTCTGCTATGTTGCATGATAAACCATCTATTGATGTTCCCGTTGAGAAGCAATCAAGCGTGCAGGTTGAGCATGTTATTGATTCAGGATCTACACCAGAAGTTGACAAGGGTAATATTTCATAAGCCCCTATTGTTGAGTCGCCAACACATCATTCCATTGCAGTTGATAGACAGAGGAGGAACATTCAACCTCCTAAGATATTGATTGAAAAAGCTAATGTTATGGCTTATTGTTTAAATATGGCAAAAGAAATTGAAGGTACTGCAGAATCTTCATCTTATTCATAGGCTATTTTTTCTAGTGATTCAGAAATATGGATGCTTGTCATGTATGATGAGATGGAATCTCTTAACAAGAATGACACTTGGGAGCTGGTCAAGTTGCTAATTGAAAAGAAGCCTATTCGCTGCAAATAGATCTTCAAGAAGAAAGAATGAGTTTTACCAACCGAAGAGATTAGGTACAAAGCAAGGCTAGTTGCAAAAGGATACAACCAATTCCAGGTATTGATTTTACATATGTCTTTTCACCTGTTGTGAAGTATAGCTCTATTCGTACTTCACTCAGCATTGTGGCTATGCATGATTATGAGCTTGAACAATTGGATGTGAAAACCGCATTCTTACATGGGGAATTAGAAAAAGACATTTATATAAAGCAACTGGAAGGTTTCATCATTCCGGGAAAAGAGAATTTTGTTTGCAAAATGAAGAAAGCTCTTTATTGTTTGAAGCAATTACCTACACAATGGTACAAGAGATTTGACTCCTTTATGATATCTCAGAATTTTAAAAGATCTAATTATGATAGTTGTGTTTACTTGAAGATTGTTAATGATTCAGTTATTTACTTGCTCATATATGTTGATGATATGTTGATTGCTACAAAAGACAAGGCTGAAATTTCAAAATTGAAGGCACAATTAAATAGTAAATTTGAGATGAAAAATCTCGGTGCAGCAAAAAAGATTCTTGTTATGAAAATCATTAGAGACAAATAGTTTGGCAAATTATATCTAAGTCAAAAGGGATATATTGATAAAGTTCTTCGTCGTTTCAACATGCATAAGGCTAAACCTGTGAGTACTCTCTTAGCTGCACATTTCAGACTTTCTTCAACGTTATGTCCACAATCAAATGATGAAATTGAGCACATGTTTAGAGTTCTATATGCGAGTGCAGTTATTTCGCTTATGTATGCTATGGTATGTTCTCGCTCCGATTTATCTCAATCATTAAGTGTGGTTAGTAGATACATTGCTAATCCTAGAAAAGAGCATTGGAAAGCAGTTCAATGGATTTTCAGATATTTGCGGGGCACATCTAATGCTTATTTACAATTTGGGAAAACTAGAGATGGACTCGTTGGCTATGTAAATTCTGATTTTACAGGAGATTTGGGTAAAAGAAGATCTCTCATCGGTTATATGATCATTGTTGGAGGATGTGCTGTTAGTTGGAAAACAAGTTTGCAAGCTACCATTTCCTTGTCTACTACAAAAGCTGAGTATATGGCTATTTCTGAAGTTTGCAAAGAAGCTATTTGGCTAAGAGGCTTATTTACTGAGCGTTATGGAAGTACATCTTGCACTACAATATTTTGTGATAGTCAGAGTGTTATTTGCCTTACAAAAGATCAAATATTTTATGAGAGAACAAAGCACATTGATATCGGGTATCACTACATTCGAGGTGTCATTACTCAAGGTGATATTAAAACCTGCAAAATAAATACTCATGATAATCCAGCTGATATGTTGACAAAACCAGTTCCTGCATCTAAGTTTGAGTTATGCTCAGACTTAGTTGGTATTATTCATTAGTTCTTTGTACTTTCGACGCTCAAGGTATACATGATAATTTTATTGAATGAGTTTATCATATTCTTCGATTACTGGAGGGAATTCAGTTCAAGGTGAAGATTGTTAAAGTTGATCCGAATTTGTATCATGTTCGTGTAAAACACTTCATCATCTCATGCCAGATGTGGCATGGCACGTGTATGCACAGGTTGTATCAGACGTGGTGTCAATCTGTAGCAACCGATTCTGATTCGGTTTCCTCTTCGTGTGGGACTCTTTTTCCTCACACTATATATATGTTCTCTAGTAGCCCATAGGAACAGTAAACGCTCCATTGTAAACTCTCCTCATTATAGTAATTTGCCTTTGAGTGCCTATAATTTTTTCCATAAGGATTTTCCACGTAAAAATTTATATTTCTTGTCTCTATTTTTCTATGCATTATTTGTAACATGTATCTTACAAGTGGATATACACCTAAACTCCCCAAAATGCTTGATTCCTAATCGTATGCTCTCACTCTATATATAGTACACACTGAACCAGAACGGTGATGCCTGTATGGGCCATAGTATGAAACAAGGTCACATCATTATTTGTGATAATGAGAACTATGATCCTTACTGCAGTCACATGGCATTCCCCCTGACCCTGAGATGAGATGCCTAACCTGGTGGTCAAATCCTTGGTGGAAGCATCATTTCAGTTGAGCGACAGCTAGCCCAGTCGGTAAATCTTCAATAACAAACAAATGAAGAATCATATACGGCATTTCGGCAAGCAGTGTTTTTTTCGAGCTAACTGGGTAATTAACCAACACGGAAGTCTTAACCAAATAAGCCTAGTATAGTACCAGTGAGGTAAGCATCATGATCTTGTTATTTTCGAACCTCTCATCTTCTGTAATCTGTTACAAACACAATCTCGCCATCTCTCCCGCCTGCATTACCACATTCGAAGTTTGTTAGAACTGGCCCGAGACAGAGAACTTACTACAATCGCTGACGCCGTGACGCGTTCAGGCGCGAAGCTTATCGCCCGCGGCGGCTGGCGGGTAGGGGCTAGCGGTTCGGCTTCGTTGTGCGTTTGCGTGTCGTGGGCGTCGTAGTTTCGCGGCTTCTCGAATCCGTGCGCTGCTTACGCGCCACGCGGGCTGGTGCACTTGGCCGGCCCGTTTGATCTTTAATAATAGGCTTTCCGGCGGCGGGAGCTGCCGCGCGCAACGTTCAGCTAATCGGCCTCTTGCAGTCCTCGTTTCGGGGCTCCGGGGATGGACCTCGTCGTTATCTGCAAGCCTGAACCTAACCTTGCTCAGATAATGCGACCAACGAGGCAACGACCATGGGTCAGTCAAATTATTCTTCCTTATCAGTACCGTATTTGTGCGTTACAATGTCAACTGAAATTGTGATAATCTAAGTGACTTGTATATATGTATTGCATTGTATTGTATTGCAAGTTAATGTCAATAATACCATTGCCAACAATTACCAAATATTTTATGTAATTCTGAATATATAACTAAGAACTTGACTTATCATTAATCAGAAAATCTGTTAAATCAAACATGTGTGGGTCTGAGAGGCAAAAACAAATTCATCATGACTCATATAATAAGACCTTATAAACAAAGCAACCGAGGTGGTAAAAGGAATAACAATGATGGGAGGGGTTTAGGGTAGATAACAAGATATTCCAAATTTCAATTTGTGATGTTATAAACTGCAATGGATGATGATGATAAGAGAGGCAATATCCGTATTAGGTCATGCTGCAAACTACATGATCCCAAAAATATATAGCAATAGAGGTTCTAACCGCTTGTAAACAACATGCCTAGTTTGTTCCATAACAATTATTCCCATGTCAATTGTGAGTATGAATCCCAGACATACTTACCTGCTGCACAAATCCACTTCATCTTTGCCTCAAACCGTGAGTTGTGAATGGCGGCATTTTGGGCTTCATTCTCATCACCATCCATTGCTTTTTCCCTGGTACCATCATCTACTCTCAGGGCAGGTTCTTTCAGCAAAACCTCCTTGCTAGGGCCCTCTTAGTCACAGTCTTCACCAGCTTACACATGTATTAGCATGTACCCCCTTGGACATCTAATTCAAAAACCTTTGTGCTTGCAGGTCCGACCTCTCTCATTTGGTCAGTGGATTGCAAGAATGCACAAGCTAAATGTTACTCCTAGATTATCTTGTCTGGTGGCGTTGTGGGCTTCAGTTGCATGACCTGTTGAAATCTTTCCTTAATGCATCATCAACGGACTGACACAGCTCTTCTGGCAAGGCCTCCTTAATTGTATCTTTCACAAGCTTGTAGGTGTGTTCCCCCGGCAGATGCCCACTTTTAGCCATCTCGGTCATGGACCGACTCGCCTACCCAACCTGCCCACTCTTGCACAACGAGTGGAGAACAGGCGTATACATGCTTTGATGTCACCATGCCATGCCCGCTCGCCACCATCTCCCTAATCCACCGGACACCCATGTCTACCTCATTCACCACACTAATGTCCACCTCATTCACCATACTATAATACCTCACAAACGAAGTATTCGTCACCCGATTTGGTGCGCTGCCCTTCCTCACCATTTCATCAAACACCTCGTGGGCGCGCTTCATGCGGTACGTGACGTCTTGCACAGGCCACTGATCAAACAATTGTAGGCCACGACGTCCGGTTCCAACCCCTTCCCCCCATCCTTCGGAACAATCTCCCCGCCTCGTAGATCCTCCTCCCCGCGGCTTTCCGGCACCCCGTCTCAACCTCGATCCGGCAGTACCAGGAGATGAGTACTGCGTACGTGTAGGAGTAGGGCCTGCAGCACGCGCCGGGGCGCTCCATCTAGTCGAGCAGAAACCTGGCCTCCTTGAACCAGCCGTTCCGACATAGCGCAGTCGTTCCGGTGAGCGCGGAGGAAGGCGGTAAGCGCGTGGGGGCAGGAGGCCCTCCTCACCCAGCGCACGGATGACGTCGGTGAGCACAGCGGTGGAGATGAGTAGCACGTGCCCGCGGAGGAGGCAAAAGAGCGCGGGGAGCGTGCGGGCGCGGGCGAGGGAGAGCTCGACGGTGCAGAGCAGGGGCACGGTGAGTGGGACACGGCTGCGATTGGCACCGAAGCGTGACCAAAAGAGGAAGGCGAGCGTGAGGGTGGCGGCAAGGCAGTGTTGGGGGAGTGGACAACGGGGAGGGGAGGGGGGCGCTGCGGGCAAAGGCGGCTTGAGGAGGCTGCAGGGGGAGGCGGGGGATGGCGGCGAGCGCCGCGGCTATGGAGGAAGGGGAGAACCCACGGTAGTTGGGCGACGGGCGGAGCGTGGCGTCGAAGCGACGGTGCTGGAGGAGCGCGACCAGGAGCTGCGGCACGAGATGGGATGAGGACGGAGACGGAGACATACGGCTCAAAAAGTTTCAGGGAAGGCCAAGTTTCACCTACGCGTTAGTTTGGTTGGTTACTTCTGACTTGTGTACGCATTAGGGCATCTCCAATGATTATAGCTAGCAACTAACTATAAGACTTCCACATCATCTATATAGTACACACTAAAGTTAGCGTTCTAAAGAACTATCTATAAGGATAGCTATTTGATGCTTACATGCACACACAGAATTTATGGAGGCTGCCTCGTTTGGTGCTATAGACTATCTCTAGAGCTGTAGAGAGCTGCGTTCTCTTTCTTCATTTAATATCTTCCACGTAGGACAGTTGATGACATGGACTCTCTTGTAGATAGCTGCTATAGACCCATTGGAGATGCCCTTAGGAATGCTCACAAGCCATAATAGAGAACGCAACGGTTCCGGTTTCTGGTTTTTTAAATATGGTTTATTTAAATTAGAATCCATTTGAAACACATTAACTTTTAATTTTAATTTATTTTAGTTTTTTAGCTTTTTTGTCCTTTTCTTTTTTACCTTATTTATTTGCATTATACGTGACGATATGACGGGGGTTTTCATTTTTTTCATTATTTTTTAATTGAATCACTTAGAAAAGCTAACAATTGCTATAATTCAATTTTAGCCAACATCCAAATCCATAAGTCATAAGCTTAAGCTCTTTGGAGCAGGCCTGAGAACTGAGCGTAACTCGCTTGGCTGTCGTTGCTATAGTGCACGTAGCCCACTCGGGTTCGATCCATGGGATCTGAAACAGTACCTAGAGGAGGAATCCGATCCACCTGACCACCACCCGCCATGCCTACGCCGCCGTCTTCCCCCGCTGCTGTTGCTGCGCCGCCGCCACGGTTGACGAGTACACCTCTGCCGCCGCCATGGCCTCCGTCAATGGGCTGTCACGACGGATCGGGATTGGCCGTGCCCGTGTGGGAGTGGCGACTTGCAGATCGAATCGGGAGTCGGGACTACATCGATCGGACTGGGCTGGGCCGACTGGAGTCACTGGATGAGGTCCTCGTGGGCCAGCTCGTACGAGCCAAACGAGCAGCTCGCGAGCGGCTCGAGCTTGGCTCATTTTGGTCACGAGCAAGAAACTGGGCTCGGCTTGGCTCGAAACATCCCGAACCCGAGCCGAGCCGGCTCGCAAGCCTCAAGCTACTTGTCCAACCCTATGTGGAGGATCCCGGGGTGTCTGGCGGCGAGGGAGACCGAGGAGCCTCGAGCAGCGACAAAGAGGCCGAGGTGGCACGGCGCGATCTAGGAGAGCTTGGGGCGAATTCGGGGGTCTCCCGTGGAGCGCCCGTGTGAAGCCCAAGGATTCTTGGGCTGCCTGGAGAGAACTGGAAGGGTTTCAGGGAGGTGCTGGAAGGGCTAATAGGAGCTGGTCAATGGGGGTGTATAGGAAGGGGTGGTCCACCGTGGACCATGCCCGTCCAGCCCTCGCAGGTCCATGTGGTTGCTTGGCTCATAGCACAGTGTGCACCCGGTCCATGAAATAGTGCCCATGAATAGTAACCCAAGGTGACCCATGGGTAGCACTTTTTCTTGAAATGTGTGCCACCGCCAAACCATTTCTGGACACATGGGATTCAAGATATTTCCGCGAAGGAATGTACGCCTTCGAGGAGGGCACAAACTCGCCTTAGGGACCCAACATCGACAAACCCAAGGTCGGTGCGCTAGCCCGAACGATCGGCGAGGGGCTACTATTAGGGAGGGTCCCAGTGATACCTTGGGCAGACGACCACTTCGGAGTGGCGACATTCGTTGGGAGGCCCACCCCGAGACAAGTCCACAAGTCAACCTCGACGAGGTTCGCAAAGCCAATCTCAGCGAGGTTCGTAAAGCCACCCCAGGGGGTTCGAGGCCAACCCTGGGCAAGGTTCGCAAGACCAACCTTGGAGGGGTCCGAGGCCAACCCCGAGCAAGGTACATGAGTCCAACCCAGGAAGGGTCCAGGGCCAACCCCGAGCGAGGTCCAGGGCCTGATTGGGGGGAGGTCCAGGGCCAACCCTGAACGGAGTCCAAACTAGTCATGAACCAACCCCAGAGTACCGGACGTGGTGGGACCCGCGTCGGACGAATGACATAGATACCCCTAGGAGTAAACTGAGCCTCAAGGGCAAACTTGTAACTTCACTCGCCTCCCTCTCCCCCTATAAATAGGACCTCATGCAATGGAAGAGAGAGAAGGCTATTTTGTAACACTAGACACTCATATTGAATACACTTAGGTCATTTTTGTGCTTCTCCTTGAGTCCCTCTGCATTCTCGACGGTCTCTACATCCGACTGAGGGTACTTATAAGTTTACTATCGATCTCGTATCAACGACAAATGCCATCATAAACTCTCCTTTTATACGTCCTCCTTTTAACAACTTCCTGCCCACAATAAATACTTTGTACACATACCTTACTTCTCATGCTAGAGTAAAAAATAGTAAGTACACAAGCACATGCATATTTATTGCCATATCACCTTAAAGTTGTCCACTTGAACCATGAAAGAATGAAAACATAAAATTCATGCTATATGAGAAATTTTGTTGGTTCCACCATGATAAAATGTCTGAAGGATTTTCAGTGATACACAAGATGACATCCATGCCAGAAGAAATTACAGGTGCTTATGAGAGGTTTGTCCTTAAGGATGTACTTTTGCAACTTAGAACCCAGATATGAATCAGAATGTCAAAAAGTGTCATAAAGAGAACCTGTTCTATCAGTGAATTAATGTTTTCTTCTTGTAAGTAGAAGTCTCTTGTGGACACAGAGAACCAGCTGGCAGCTTGCCCTTCACACTAGACCACTACCAAATCTTCGACACAGAGAAGCTCTCACCTTTATTCCTCGCAAAAATCATCTTGCCTTCCATGATTTCAGCATTGATAGAACTTATGCCAGCAGCTCTTCCCTTGAACCTGCTGCCCACACCATTTCTACTACGACCTGGCTGGAGTGACACCCGAAGTTCAGAAACACCAAGAACATACTGGTAAGTGCCCATGGAGAAGCATCTCCTTGCATCCAAGCTGCTATTGCTACTCTCACCTGCCTCCCTACTCACTATACCAGCTGCATTGCCATTGGCAACACCACCATCGATGGCACCCTGATACCCAACATTCTTGAACTTCCCAAGCCTTACTGGAAACACCCTCTTCTCGGCCATTGGCTGCTCCTCATCCCTGGGTTTCTGCCTGGGAAATTGGAATCCGTCCTCGCACTCCTCCAACAACCGTCCCTCCTCTAACCTCTCATCAAAATCAAACATCAGGCTCTCTATGGTCAGCCCGGGGACAAAGAGCGTGCCACGGCAAAGCGGGCATGTCGAATTGGACAGCAGCCATGTATCTATGCAATGCAGATGGAAGACGTGCCCGCAGACCGACAACAACCTGAGCCTGTCCTCCCCATCAAACTCACACAAGCATGACAAGGCCGGTCAGACCACTCTTCGAAAACAACTCGCAACTCAACTGGGACCTCTCAGAAAATAGTTGCCGTCAACAAAGGGCTAGTACTATCGCTCTCCGGTCAGGCCACCACCACGACTAGTTAGACCACAACCTAAACGCTGTTTAGACCGCTAGTTTGGTCAGTCTGCCACCCTAGGCCGATTTGACCGGTGCTATCAGTATTGCATATGTGAAAATGCAAATTTACAAAAAATCAAACTCAAATAACAAAGGCAAGCCACTAGCAAAATACAATTCTTATGGAGCTCCTACTGTATGGTCTTATAAGATTCTCTTTTACTTTGACGCCGATTTTTATGACCTATTGATAAACATAAAAGCAAGTTTGACAAAAAAAAAATGATAAACTCTGACAACATTAACACCCCGCTCTTTTTAGCTCGAGTTTCTGGCTTATTTTCTACTATTTATAAATTTCTTTTTTTCTGAACTTTTGTCTTTTTTGAGCTTTTTTGCCGGTTCTTTTTTCCATATTCGTTTGCGTTGTCCGCGATGAGCTAACCTATCTTTTATTTTTAATTTTTTAAATTTAATTATGTCAAATAAACCATCTTCAGATTTAGTGTAATTTCAGCCAAGTACAATATAATTTTAACTAGAAACCACTATTTTTCAACCAACCGAGCATACACTAATGCATAAACCAAACAAACCCTAACTCCATTTGCTAGCCAGTCTAAATATATATCACGACACGGTCTGTGTTGATAGCGGAGCGGGTTACACCACGGGTTCACGTGACGCCCTAATTTTTCGAACTCCTCAGAGCGGGCGCTTCTCGCGCTCACCCATTCGCCATTTCCCCCATCTCGCTCTCTCCGCCCCCTTTCTCCGAGGGGGTGATCGAACCCCAACATTAACCTATCACATCTCGTCGTCGCATTTCGCGGCAATTCCCTGATCCGGCCAGATCCGCCAGTCTGAGGTGATATTTTTCGTGTTTTTTGAACGAGTTTTGGGTTAATTTTTTCGAGTGCTGGTCTGATGGATTTGGGGGATTCGTGGTTAGGGTTCCGATGGAGGGCTCGGAGGCGGCGCCGCACCAGCAGAAGGACAGCGTCAAGGTGGCCGTCAACATCCGGCCGCTCATCACGCCGGAGCTCCTCCTCGGCTGCACCGACTGCGTCACCGTCACGCCCGGCGAGCCGCAGGTATCGATTCGTCTGGTGATCGGTGTGTCTGGTTGGGGTACGATCGGGTGGTCTGGGAAAGCGTGATGCTTCTAGGATTTTGAATTGATACATGCGTGAGCATAGATCGGTGAACGACGCGAGATTTTTTTGGAGGTTTTAGCTAATTGGAGGATTATTTGGGCGGCCTGATTCAGCAAGATACGGAACATGTGTAGTGGGGGATTTATTTTTTGGGACCGGTCATAATTTCTTTTCCAGAACTCTAAATTTCCATATGCTTGTTGGATCAGAATGCTGAACATGTATAAGCTCTGCAATTGCTACTATACCAGGATATTTATCTCTCAAAATGGCTTGTAGGCTCAAATGGATGTTGATGACGCTCTTTTGTGGTATTGTAGGTCCAAATTGGCCCACACGTCTTCACCTATGATCATGTCTATGGCAGCACAGGCTCTCCTTCCTCGTTAATATTTGAGCAATGCGTGCATCCGCTAATTGACTCATTATTCCGTGGATACAACGCTACTGTGCTAGCTTATGGCCAGGTGCATTTTCTTAGTATAATGAAATTAATACTGTTTTTAGATGATTGGTTTGTTCTGTGACTGAGCTGTTTTTCTGTACCAACTCTAGACTGGTTCTGGTAAGACATATACAATGGGTACCAATTCTAGTGGTGATGCAAACTGTGGAGGAATCATACCCCAAGTTATGGAGACAATATTCAGAAAAGTTGATGCTATGAAGGATGATACAGAGTTTTTAATTAGGGTATCCTTCATTGAGGTACGAAAGTCGATAGCAGTTATTTTTTCGTTTATTGGTTCCAACAGCCATTATGCTTGTTATCATTTCGTGGTGTGTTGATGCACATTTCAGATATTCAAGGAGGAAGTTTTTGATTTGCTCGATGCAAGTCATGCTGCTCTCAGACTTGATTCAGGGTCTGGCGCCAAAGCAGCAGCTCCTGCCAGAGTGCCAATTCAGATTCGAGAGACTGTGAATGGTGGCATCGCCCTTGCTGGTGTCACGGAGGCTGAGGTGAAGTCAAAAGAAGAAATGGCATCGTATTTGGCTCGTGGGTCCTCGTCGCGTGCAACTGGAAGCACAAACATGAATAGTCAGTCAAGGTAAGTTACAAAGGAATATTTTTGTATGGATATTTTGTTCTGTTTGGACGCTATCTTTCATCCCCTGTGGGTTCTACTACTTTTTAAATAATTATACGTTCATTGTTAGCGATTAGTGGAGATTCACAATGAAATTGGCTTTGATCATGCTGTATGCACGTTCTGTTGTTGCCTTTTGTATTGCCATATGTGCTTTAGTGTGGATGGGCGAGTTACTTGCATGCTGTTCGTAATTTCAAGTATAGAAGTTCAAGTAGTTCAAGTGCCAGTTTGATGTAGTAATGTAATTGATTTTCATTGATGGTATTTTGTGTGCCTATTACTATACTGGATTGGGATTAGTAAATGTTGTTGTTTGACCATTTTTTATTTTAAATGTTACATACTGGTCTGACAGTTTTTTATCTGAATGGCATTGTTTCTTTGTAGTCGCTCTCATGCTATTTTTACAATATGTATTGAGCAAAAGAGGACCTCAAGTTCTACATCTGACAAGTCAGCTAGTAATGAGTATGATATTTTATCCTCAAAGTTTCATCTGGTTGACCTGGCTGGTTCTGAAAGGGCTAAACGGACAGGAGCTGATGGATTACGGCTTAAAGAAGGCAAGCAAGACTCTTCTGGCGTTCGTATATGTTTGTTTAGTTCAGTATGTAATTGGGCAGCTGATTTCAACTTTGTTCTATCTATTTTGTGTGTATAGGGATACACATAAATAGAGGCCTTCTAGCTCTTAGCAATGTTATTAGTGCATTAGGTGATGAAAAGAAGAGGAAAGAAGGAGCATTTGTCCCATACCGGGACAGTAAATTAACCCGTCTTCTGCAGGTATGAATATTATATTCATAGTTATGTTATCAGCATATCATAATTTAAAATCACAAATACCTGGACTGAAAAGATGTACAATTCCTTGCAATAATGGACATCCTACTCTTATTGTCTTACGTGTGTGGCAGCCCTCACACCACCGTAATGTGTCGGTACTTCCTACAACTCTCTAGTCCAGCTAGGGTAGTGTCTTCAATAGTTATATCTCCGTTGTTGCCATCACACTTTCTTTAATGTTTGAGCACCCTTTTCCATGTTACTTTAGGATCACCTTTTGCCTTTACTTATGATGTACAATTGTACATACAGCTGATCATTTGTATTATTTATTGATCTTACATTATTTAATGCCGGAAAACTGAACTATGGAACTTTAACATGCTGTAACTTGCGAATGCTTTGCCTTGTTACATTTATGCCGGGCCTTGGCTAAGGACAAAGGGCTTTTTTTTGCAGGATTCTCTAGGAGGAAACAGTAAAACTGTTATGATTGGTATGTCTATTTTTTTCACACATATATCCTTGTATTAGAACTTTAGAAGCACTTTTACTAAAAACGATTTTCTTTGCTATTTCTTTTCTTGTAGCTTGCATTAGTCCTGCTGATTCAAATGCAGAAGAAACCATAAATACACTCAAGTATGCCAATCGTGCACGCAATATTCAAAATAAAGCAGTGGTATGCTTTCTCTTCCCTTAAAGATAGGCTTCCTGTATCTATTTTGAATTGATATTATTTGTCCATCATTTTGTGCCCTATTGTGTAGATAAACCGTGACCCAGTTACAGCGGAGATGCAAAAATTGAGGACTCAGTTGGAGCAGCTGCAGACTGAACTTCTGTTTTCCCGCAGTGGGAGTGCAGCACTAGAAGAACTTCAGGTTTGTTTGTCTGTCCTGTATTGACTGGTTGAATTAGTTGAGCTTATTATCTAATGCTGTTTTCTGCATCTTTCAGTTGCTGCAACAAAAAGTCTCTCTGCTTGAGCGAAAAAATTCAGAGCTTAACCATGAGCTCAAGGAAAGGGATTTGTCTTGTGAGCAGTTGGCGCAGCGTGCACTTGCTGTGCAGGTCTCTATGATTTCTTTGTGCTCGGAAGTGCTTGAATCATGTACCCTTGCTTCATAATTTATAGCAGTAAAGTCGTAATATGCTTCTGTATATAGCATTATTTATCATTAGCTATATGAGTTCAACATCCCTAGGTGATGCGACATGTAGGTGCATGTTAGATCTTGCTCTTGTGTAACATATTTCTTTGTTTCTATGCTATTATTTTGTAGCACATGACGATTCTCTGTACATGTGTACCGTACTACCATCTCAAGAACAGAATGTTGCTAGCCAAGTTTACATGAATAGCTCTGCTAACATAGCGCAACAGAATAACAAATTAATTACATGCTTACAGCTGGAAAAGGATCAGTTGATGCTCAAGCTTAAATCAACACGCAATGAAAAATCATGGGAAGATATTGAGAATGCTGATATTGACCTGGTTTGTGAAATCAAATCTCTACTTACCCCTCTACAGATTTCCGCGCACATTGTTATATCAGCCAACTTGAACTTCTTATTTTGTTATTTTTGGTTCTGGGCAGGATGTAGACCTTATGAAGAGCTATATATTGAAGATTCAGCAGTTGGAAGGTGAACTGATGCGGCAAAAGTTCTCCATTACCTGCAGAAATGGTTTACATGATCGGCTTGCCATGGATGAGGACATGCTTCTAGATGACATCGGTTCAGGTTGTGAAGCAGGAACACCTGATGCTTCAAGTAAGTTACTGAAACACATTCATACAACGTGCTAATGGCACTTTCTCTAATAACCTTTTTTTTCAGTAGGCAACATTTTACAATTCAGTGACTGCATGCAGCGCAGTTGGAGCTAGCATTATCTGCTTATCATCATTTGCTTGTTTACTAACATGATCATTACAGCTTGCTTTTGGTTGCTGAGACTTTAAACTTGTTTAGGATTTTTTCTTTTGGTGCGCTTGCAATCGAGATTGATGTTAGTATGTACATCACTGAATTCAAAGCAGGGTTTTTCTTCATTACTTGTTCAAATAGCCGTCTGGAAAGAAGATAGGGATCAACATTCCCTTTTCTGTATCTCGTGTGATGTACCTGTAGTTCCTTCCTGTATACATCAACATTGAACACTGTACACATGATAATTTTACCGAATTTGGCAGTTCCAAAACACCGAAGAATTTTGCCCAGCTAGGACCTTAGTATCCCTTGGATAACTCTACTATCTCCAGGTGAAGCTGATGAAGTAGAAAAGGAGAGAGAGCATTCATCCCTGCAAGATAAACTTGATAAGGAGCTGCAGGAACTAGATAAAAGACTTCAGCAAAAGGAGGCAGAAATGAAACAATTCGCGAAGAGTGACACCTCTGTTCTCAAGCAACATTATGAGAAGAAGTTACATGAGATGGAGCAAGAAAAGAAGGCTCTTCAGGTTTTATTTGCTTAAAGTTCCTGATTTCTTTACTTTTTTCTGAAACATTTGTAACCTTGTTTGTGTTTACAGAAAGAAATAGAGGGTCTTCGTCATTCATTAACCAATATATCTTCTAATACTGATGAGAGTGCACAAAAACTGAAAGAAAACTATCTTCAGAAGCTCAATTTGCTTGAATCTCAGGTGTGTACACACAGCAACTGTTTTGTTCTCTTCCTCAGATTCTAAATGGACACCGTTTGCAGGTCTCTGAGCTCAAGAAAAAGCAGGAAGCTCAACAACAGCTGCTACGACAGAAACATAAAAGTGACGAGGCAGCTAAGCATTTACAAGAAGAAATTCAGCGCATAAAATCTCAGAAGGTTTTCCCCCTCCAAAATTTCCCAAATATAATTTAGTTTTATCTTCTGACACATCTTCTTTTCATGGTATCTTAGGTTCAACTTCAACAAAAGATTAAGCAAGAATCCGAGCAATTTAGATCTTGGAAGGCTGCTCGTGAAAAGGAAGTGCTTCAGGTAATTGTTACTAGAGTTTGTAGTTCACATTTCTTGTGAGCTCCCAACTTCTCAAAGGACTTGTGGTGATAATGCTGTGTTTCTGTTAATTAGCTCAAGAAGGAAGGGAGACGGAATGAATATGAGATGCATAAACTCCTGGCCTTAAACCAGAGGCAAAAAATGGTTAGTTTTCTCATTTATATTTCTTTTAGCTTCCAAATGATACGGTAGTTATGCCATTCTGCTGCAAATTGTAGGTTTTACAGCGGAAAACTGAAGAAGCTGCAATGGCCACGAAAAGACTGAAGGATTTGCTCGAGGCAAAGAAGTCCACCCGTGAGACATATGGTAAGAAGCTACAACCAGTGACTTTTTTTTCCCATTCAGATTGCTGTGTGCTCATAAGTCATAACTCATGGATTTTTTACTGCCTTTTGGTTGAAATTCGTAAATTTCCAGGAAGTGCAAGTGGATCAGGGGTTCAGGTTCTCTTACTAAAAACTTGACAATTCTAGTTATAGATACAATTACTAGTACTTTGTACTTTCCCATTGTATTATGTCTGAAATATTCTTTTGATATGGCACTAGGCCTTAATGCGAGCCATTGATGATGAACTTGAAGTTACTCTAAGGGCATATGAATTGCGTTCACACTATGAGCGACAAATGCAAGAGTAAGTCTCAGTTTTCTTGTGTTGATATCATATAGAGCTTGGGTTTCTAATGCTTTTGTTTGTCAGTGTCTACTGAAAAATTGTACCTAAGTAAGTTCAGTACTGTAAGTGTCTTCTGCGTTAGTTCTGCAGCTTTGTTACAGGGATTTTTTTTTCTTAAAACAGGAGAGCGACGATATCCAAGGAAATAGCAAAGCTAAAGGAGTGTCCTCAGGCTATGTCTCCTAGCGCTAGAAGTTCTAGGATATCAGCACTAGAAAACATGTTGTCATCATCGTCTAGTGCCATGGTGTCTATGGCCTCACAACTGTCTGAAGCGGAGGAGCGGGAGCGTGTATTCAATGGTAGAGGTAGATGGAACCATGTAAGGTCACTGCCTGACGCAAAGAGCACAATGAATTACCTTTTTCAGTTAGCATCGTCTTCAAGGTATGCTGTACTTGGCATTCTTTGTCAATGATGTTTAAATTCTTTAAATACATTCTGTAGAGTTTGTTTTCATGCTTGAAGCTGCGTGTAACATATGATATGGACACTTTTGGTTTCCTCAATCTGTTCTTATTTTCTTTATGTCACTTCTAGATGTCAACTACACGATAAAGATGTGATGTGTAGAGAGAGAGAACTCGTCATTGGTGAACTGAAGGAAAAGGTGGTCGCACTTAATGGCAAAATCAGACAATTAGAAACACAAGTAAAGGATCTAAATAATCAAAATATGCAGGTAAAGATTATCTCAATTTTGCATTAGGCAAATTTGATTACATTATTGGGAATTTGGTAATGTATTTCACTATTGTAGATATGACTTTTTTTTCACTTACCACTCGTTCGCTGATCCTTTCTTATAATCGACAGCTTTTTACTGCAATGAACAATGCAAAGAAATCTGTTGGGGCTTCAAGGAGTGTTACTAACAGTTCAGAAGATGGTCAAACTTACGCTATGGGAAAGGTATAGAAGGAAAACTTATGTGTCTTCATCTAAAGTACATCTGGTGATATAACCAATGCGCACACTGCATGTTTTCCTTGTTAAATGTGTCTCATATCGTCCCTATATATGCAGGGTGCTCGAGCTTCCCAATTTTTCACACATAGTAAGAACATGTATTGGTCGGACGACATGGACATATCAGACTCTGAGCAGTCGGAAGAGTTAGAAGATATGAATGACGGATCTGATTCAGACTGGGTTGCATCGTCGAAGAAAATCAGAGCACGTCGCCGAACAAAGTCCAGCCAATTGAATCCTAACCTGGGTAGCAATAACACACAGGAAAATGCGAAGTCAGAGATGCCCAGTGACGAAATGTCCACTTTGCAAAAATATGTTGCTTCACAGTGCTGCTCATGTTCCAAACAATCATTATGCAAGACGAAAAAGTGCGAGTGCAGAGCCTCAGGTTCACAATGCGGCGCTGCTTGCGGATGTACTGCTTCCAGATGTGCCAATAGGGTGCACATCAAGCAAGAAATAGATGACGCATCTCGGAAGGAAGGTGGGGAGTGTGTTGATGCGTCTTCTTCAGATGATGCCAAGACGCCGGAAATTGTGAAGCAGGGAATCATGCTTCTCGAGAATGCTATGGCTGACAAGGAAGCTCAAGAGCCAAAATCAAGAAAACCATTGGCTGACATTGGAAATAACGCGGTACGTATTATGCTTCCCAATATGGCTAAAAATCACTGTTCACCTGAAATTCTGAAGCATTCTGCGTTCCCAACAACCCAGCATTGTGTTATTGCTTCTGTTAGATTTGCATGTGGCAGCCCCAGCTGATGCGTCATGCACATTTGGTTGGATACAACAGCGAATTATCGCTATGGATCTAGCTTTTTTTTTTATTCTTGTCACAACCGTTTCTTTTGCCATGGCCTCATTTTTCTTGTGAAACTATCTCCTTCAGGTGAAACAAACCAAGGCAAAACCGAAGCAGAGGAAGAACTGGCGCAAGTCGACAATTCAGCTCGTCCCTTCACACCCTCTCCCACCCTCTGCGCCGGAGAACACCGAAGCGGCCCCCCTGAACAGAGGTGACATTACCCTCAGATTGCCCCGAGCAATGTCCTCGGCGCCCGCGGATAGCAACCCTCCACTCACGGACCGGAACGCCACTAAGCCTGACGAGTCCGTGAGCAGCAGCAAGGAGAACGCCAGTGCTGTTCCCGCGAGGTTGCCGGCCCGGCTGAGAAAGAATGCCGTCGAGAAGGAGAACCACTTGCGATGATTCGGTGCAATGCCCCTGGTTAATTGGTTCGCTTGAGCCTGCGCAGCTGCAAAGATGCAACAGCTTGGTTGCAAAGTCTCTTTGTTGTTTACGTAGGGGGTAGGCCGCCTCGGTGCCCCTCGGCGAGGCGGGCTGAGGAGTGGAATGGAAGGATCCTCTGGTGTCCCTGTGGAATGACCTGACGATGATGCATTCTATCACCATATGTAAGTTCCGTGGTTAGGATGATTGCTATGACTGGAATGTAACACTTCTGTACAACGCTCGATGAGCTGAATTTAATTGGTTTAATTATATCATGGAAAGCAGTAAACATTGCAGCCTCGTGAATGATACCATGTATTTGCATTCCTCTAGCAATCGGCTAGCAGATGTTTGTTTGCGTTGTAGGAGTACTGTGGTGTAGGTCTCTACAGGTCTTGAAATACCCATGGGTTAGCTCATTGGCTATACCACAGTACTCCTATACCCATGGGTTAGCTCAATGGCTACACCACAGTACTCACAGTACTACAACGCAGCGAAACAGGGTCTTGGTTTGCTTAAGCTACCGTGGATCCGTTTTTGCAAGTTTCTTTATTTTCAAGTGTTAGCCTGTTGCAAACTGAACCTGTCTGATTTCCTGTTTTACCTGATTTTGCCCAGATAATGTTGCCCCAGCTTTGAGGCTGAAGTTCAAGTCTTGCAGCTACTAATAATAATCACGCGGAGAAACGGACCACGCTCGTAGTGTAATACCACCAGAATGAAAAAGAAAAGAAAAACAAAAAAATGAAACAATCCAAAAGAGAATAAAAGAAATAAAATAGAATTTTGTCATTAGATCCATTGACTTTAGAATGTTAAATAAAAGTAGCGCTCACAGAGGTTCCCAGACTGTCCAGAGCCCGTCGGCGCGTCTCGCTATTGTGGGTTTTGTCATCCGGCAAAAAAATTTAGCCAACACCTACTTTTATCGACTTACCCACAGTAGAAAAGCCTTAATCGGAGCAGAGCCCACCCGTTGGACAAAAAGTTCCTAAAGCCCAGAGTCCTGAGAGAGGAGCCAAGGGTAAATGAGGGGCAGCCTGGTCAATTGTATAAAGCCAAGGGAATCTCACGGCCATGCCCCTCATAAGCAGACCAACCACACAAACCTCATTTCCATTTCTCTCCTCTCAACCGAAAGCCAAACCAAGGCGAGGGCAGGAAGTCAAACTACTCTATTTCCTCCTTTTCATTTCCCTTCTTTGCCAACCGTAGCCAAGTCAAGCAAGAGGCAACACCATTGTTTTGCTCGGCCAAAACAAAAGACATAGCCACCATCCAATACAAAAGTCCCAAGGCAGCCGCACCACATAGAGACGGTGAGGAAGAGGGAACCGGAGGGTCACCGTGTAGGGGAAGACGAAGGAGAAGAAGACGACGAGCACATCGTGAAGCCGCGTGAGCACAAGTCATGGCCACTATGAACATCGTCACCATCCACCTTCATTTATAGCCCGTCAAACAGGAAGCTCCCTGTTTCCCTAATCCTTTTTGCCCATTAACATAGCTTGACACAGGCGGCGAGCCCGCAGGGTCACCGTGCGCCCTTGGTTAGAGGGACATGCTCCCCAACGCATGTCCTCCCGCCAAGTCCCATCGCGGCGACGCCCGTAGGCCTTCCCAACCCATGCGTGCATGAGAACAAGGGCAAACAAAAATAGAGACTAGAACAAATACATGTAGTACGTAGGGGAAGAGAGTGCACCGTCCTAGGTGGAGAACAAGGTAGACGGCGGTGAGCCGACAGGGGCGAGCCAAGAAGGGGAAACTGGGGAGAGCTCTGCAAGCTGGCGGCGCAACCACGGCCGAGCTCAAGCGTTGACTAGGGGAACTAACAGCGCCGAGGACGGCCGGAGGGGGGATGCCTCGATCGGAGGGCAATGCCGGAAGGCTGGAGTTGGGACCAACCACGACGGTGCAGGATGGGCAGAGTAGTTGGAGGGGCAACAGTGAGCCGTGCTTGTGTGCCCATGGCTCGAGGCAGTGAGTCCGCTGGAGTGAGAAGAGTAGAGAGGGTCGCGGGAGGAGAGGTCAGGGGGAGGCAGGCCGGCGGTAGGGAGGCGGTAGAATCGCCCCTGACCGGCCAGATTCGGGGAGGATGTAGGTGGCACTTGCGGGAGGCGGCGAAGGAGGTTGCTGGCGTCGAGCTGATGGCCATGGTGGGCCAAGTGGCCGGTGAGCCTAGGGCGGCTGTAAGGCGTCTGCGCGTCGCCTTAATCATGGAGAGAGAGAGACGAGAAGAGGAAGGGGATGAACCCATTTTGGCTGAGTAAGGAAGGAAAGGAAAGGAAAAAGAAAAAAAGAGGGAGAGGAGAGAAGAAAAGAGGAGAAAAAGAAAGAGAAAAAATAGAAGGTTTGGTACCTATGTGTCGGGTCCTTAACCCTGGGCGTTTTATGCCAATGTCGAGTGTTGTGCATAGAATCGGTGTTGTGCGTATAAGCGCATGTATCGTTTTGATATATTGAGTGGGGTGATCCTGTACAGGTGGGGGTCCCAGGTCGGAGCCATCCACGCATCGTCCCCGAAGCTAATTAGGCAATTTCATGGTAAAGCGGTAAGTTCGGGCAATGTTTGTTGTTAGTTGAATGTTGAGCCATTGCTTACCTTGATATAGTAAGTTAACTATTTCTGGTTGCATGATGAAAAATGATGAATAACGATTGTTGAGATATGACATGTTGATATGCGTAAATGGAGAACTTGCATTGCATGTATGTCATAAAAAGAGATAGTTTTGTGGTATCATTGGTCCACTTTGTGTGGATGCTCCACAGGAGTGGAGATTAAGGTCCTTGTATGAAAATGACAGGCTACTGCTGTCCCCATATGAAAAAGGACAGTCTTGTGATTCCCGTATAGAAATAGGGCGAGCTTAGATGAGCATCGATGAGTGCTTGCTTTGCTATATCGGTATAGACTAAAGAGATAAGTGCATGTGCATATGCAATTGCATTACGACAGAGAACAGGTGCAAATACATAATAAATGATTAATGAAACTGTGATGGTTATTGATTGATACATGTGCCTGCTAAGCCTTCAGAACTCACTCTGTTATTTTTTAGGTGATCATTAAAGACATCATGTATGGGTGAAAGTAGCACATGAATAATTTCATGTAACAGTGGCATATCACGTGTCAACTTTGTTAGTATGTTATAGACTGCACTGTTATGCTAGAGTAGTTGCTTAAAATAGTATAATGTTTATTTGGTCATTGCAATATAAATAAAGCAATGATTGTTTAAAATTATAAGTACTGGTTGAACTTAGTAAAAAGATGCAATGGTGATAGTACCCTATGTTTAAAGGATGGATGGGGTGTTACACGTAGCATGATAGCAGACAGGACTTAAGATTCGGATAGCAAAATCAAATCACGTTAAAGATTATGGCAGAAGATGCTGAAGGCAAATGGCAGTAACATGAGTTTCAATTTCATTCGGTACCATTTCCCAGGCACATCCACACTACTTCGTCAATAGTACATGCTTTGCTTATGGGCGTAAGCTCCAGCCAGTGGCGAGGTGTAGGCTGCTTTAGCAGCCAATGGGGAAATGAATGCGAACATTCGTTCTGTTCTGTTCACTTCATACGCTGAACAACCCCACTCTCTATCATATGTTCCACGAATTCATCTATTAGATAGGGCCAAGCACCTTCTTCATCGTAGTTGGTTAACTGAGGGTCAATTGTCTGCAGCAACAGAGTATAACAGTAGTAACGCAATTGTTAAGTCAGACTCTGACAAGCGAAACAATAAAACAGATTCAAACCCCAGAAGGAAATAACATATAGCAAGGATCCTTGGCATCATCAAACAGCATTATTAAGCTGACACAAGCGACCGAGATCACGAAGAAAAAATAGGTAGTGATTACAAGCTGCTATTTAACTGGTCTTCGCATAGGAATACGAAATATCTATTCAAAATCCAAATCAACATTATGGTTGGGTAACCAACATCTAAAACACACGTGCATCTTGGAGGGGAGGGAGAAGGGGTTACCTTCACAAATTCCAATAACTGAGCCCATGTGTCCCTTGAGATTGCTTTATTATGCCTTATCTGAAAACAATAGGTTGAAACAACAAAGCAACACCACACCGTCTTGTTAACTTGCAAAACAGCAGTGTGCTCTGATCAAACAGATGGTACTCAAGTGCTACCTGTAGAAACTGGCACCAGTAATCAATAAGGGGCCAGTGCCTTTCAGCAAATAGCAACTGCCACATGCCAATAGCGGTCTCCAACGAAAGAGATTTTTGACCCTGTAAAATCAAGTTCAGTATGTTAACATGGTAATTGCATAAAACAATATTCACACAAAAAAAGAACCGATTAATGTGAGTACACACGTAAGAAACAGTGTACCTTTTCCCTTGCCCAGGTGAATGTGAAGTTGTATATTTCACGAAACTTCTCTGGATTAGGAAAAAAAGTGAACAGTTAAGTCACAGACAGATGAAACCATTTCATAACGCACATCTATTCCAGCCCCAAATTTGGTGCATATGCTATTCTAGCAATATCATAGTTCAAGTTAGTATCATTATATCTGAAAAAAGAAAGCTTACGATCATCTTTTAGCTCAGCTCGTAATGATGGTAACTTTTCACGTAGCTTCTCTATTGAATCCACCCTGCAGATAACATATAGATCTTTCAGAACTATTTGATTATAAACAATTTAGGATCATGAGACATTGTGCAAAGGAAGATGGGAATTGCACAGAGCAATCTCACCCAATTGACTGCAGTCCACCAATGAACTCCTGGCAAGTAAATTCACACATTGTGGAAGCTTTCATGTGCCATGATATGACAAGCTGTTAGCAGCAAAGAGAAGAGAAAAATGATGATATGAAGATGGTAATAACAATTTAAACAACAGAAAAGTGAACCATAGTACATAGAAAAGTGATATCCCTATATCAAACTTAATATAGAGCTTCAAGCAAAGGGCCTGTTCGTTTTCAGATTTTGGCTTTTGCTTTTGACTTTTCTACAGTAACTAGCTTTTAAACGGAGTGTCTTTTCAAAATAAGGTCTACTAGTTAATTGTAGTTCATACTGTATGGACTTTATTTATATCGGCAAAAACCACACGTGAGTTTCTATTACCCTGTAATCTCTCGCACGAACAGTCTAAAAGCCACAAGCCGCAGCTAAAAGCCATGAGTCCCAACAAAAAAGAACAGACCCGAATTCATCTTTTCAGTGTTTGGATGGCAATTGAGAAAAAAAGTAGATATTGGATAAGATCAGCATGTACCATAACGATATCCCGAGGATCCACCTGAGAAAGAAAAAACATAATTTGCGTATCAGAAATCATAAGATTCTCTGCTGAGTGAATCAAAATAGCCAACGTGAAGGTTTTCTGCTGCGTGAAAAAACAGCACTGGTAGCATCTATATGGAACCAAACAAATAACAAAGAAGAAAAACAATAACTTAATGCTCTTTGCCAGTCTACACAGTAAATACAGCTATACTCCTAGACAATTGAATGCAGACATTCTGTGCCCATTATTTACCACAGATGTCAGATGATCATAAAATGAAAAGCCAATGAATATAGAATGAATACAAAATAAATAGTTCCTCTCCTCGATAGAAAAATGTCTGATGGCTATGCATACTTGATTCCTAGCACTATAAAGAAAATATTGCATTTAATTAAGGGTGTTCACAATTTTTTACGCAATATATGATAACTATGTATGCATTACATCTGTCTGCAGATTGAAACCATCAGCTGATTAATATGTAATCAAGATTAGAAGATAAGATCCACCACTGCTTACCTGCAAATCATTGCAAAGCTGCGATATGCCCTCCACCATTATCATATCAGCATCCGGTTCTGAAAAGGTCATAAATCCAATGATGGTAAGGGTCAAAACATTTGCAGAGATTACGTTGCTAGGGGTAACAATCTAACATACATAATAGAATATCACCTTTATATCTGCTGAACAGCTCTTCCACAAGTCGAGAATTAGCAACTGAGACTTGTGGTTGGCTGTAGAAAACATCAAAAGCTCCTTCCAAGTGCCAATCACTAGCTTTTAGAGCCTGAAGGGCAACCTTCTCACTGGGAGAAAAGTGTAATGCTTATAAAAATTGACAGAAATGAAGGTCTATGCAAAACAAACAAGCCGTAAAAATAATTGAAGACCATTTGTGGTATTTTCATAATGAAATTCCTCATACTGTTTCTAAACATTGGAGGCACCATCTTTGGAACTCATGAAACCAATATAATGAGCAGTACAAATGCTAGAACTCCAAATAATCCTAGTGAATTTGGTTATGCATTTGCAATTCAAACCTGTCTCTGGATACACAAATGCCACTTGATGGTTGGGTATACTAATGTCAATGTAAGCCCTGCATCAGACCAAATTGCTTCAAGCATGCTAATTGATCATGGCATCTGGAACAACAGAATGTCAAGATGGATACAGGAATAAAAACAGTGTTTACAAACTCATTATACTCCTCCATGGTTTAGTCGGTCAGCTCCTATTCCTAATGTACAATACTAGCAATTTTGCAGGATAACTTACTTGACGACAGATCACCCTTGCAGCCAAGAAACTAGTTTGAGTCGATAATTTTCGGTAAAAGATGGAATTCCATTCAGAATTAAACAGGGAAGATGGTGACACCAACTCATTGGAAAATTTCATTGTAATGCAAAAATATTTGAAAGTCAAGCTCAGGCATTACCACTTGCTTGCACCACAAAATAGTCTAATCGCAAAGAACACTAAACGCTTTGATGTTACACCAAAAGCACACGGTAACATGAGCTTATCACAAAGATCACGTTCTAATGCAGCATTAAATAACCTGCAACCTAACATATCATCACCACCACTCACCACCTAGAAAGCTCGATATTATAACTAAATTGCCGCCCAAATCACCACTCACCACTAAATTCCGAATTCCAAAAATGCTTAATAAAATTGTACCTTGCGCCGGTTATGGCCATGAACTGCTGCACCTTGTCGCGGGTTCCTCTCCCAAGCTTATGCTGCACGCACAGAATACCATAAAAAAAAATTACGCACAACCACACATCCGATACAACCACACGTGCAGAGCCTTCGCACATTAATCGACAACAGATGCACGAATCAAACGGAAAAACACATCAACGGTGCCATTTCAAGCACAAAACCAATCGACGGCCACCAAAATAATCTATAAAAATTGCGGCGAGTCGGACCAGTAGGAAGAGGGACTGACCATCTTGGATAGGATAGGGCGAAGGAGGGCGAGGTGGCGCGAGGTCTAGGGTTTCCAGAATCTTCCGCGCTATTGTGCTTCTTCCTCTGCCCCTCACCTCGCCTCTGGCTTTGTCTTTCGCCTTTGGTTTTGGTTCCTCTGTTTCGTAATTTTCCTCTCTCGCTCAGTCGCTCGACATGCAAATGACGACCTGACGCGCAATGACCGAAATGCCACCGGTTGCGCGCTTAGTCGGAACCGACCCTTCAACGTCTAGTAATTCCTCGCCCGTCCTTGCTCAGCTGGTGTATACTTCGGGTGCGTTTTTTTTTTTGTTAATGTGTTATGGCTTTTAAATTATCATCTATCCCTTCAATGTTTTGTTCACAGAGGATAAAGAAAGAGACAGTCGTATACGATTTTGACTAGTATAACTGAAGTCGGTATAGTGTCTACTATTATAGACTCTATAGTAAAAGACAAACCGTTTAAAAGTTAGATACTGTAGCAAAAAGACAAAAGCCATAAAGTCTAAAAGAACCTATGATTTACATGTGGTTACTATATATTACTAGGTTAGATTGTGTTTTCCGATTATGGCGGACCTACAAGGGTGCATAGATATGCAGTTGAACACCCAAAATATTTAGAGAAAACATCAATACTTCTACACAAAACTAGATTTGTCATGTTGGTCATTGGGTTGTGCTCTCAAGCATTAGGTCTTGTGTTTGATTCATCAAGCCATCATGTTCATTTTTTTCTTTTTTAGTTCAATTGGTGTAAAAGATTCATCAAATCCTCATGTTCATTTTTTCTCTTTTAGTTTAATTGGTGTAAAAGTTTTTGACACCCTGTTTTTTTGTTGTTTCTTAGGATTTTAATAACTTGTCTAATTTTTTTGAAAACTTCAATAATTTATTCTCTAAAATAAATATAAAATGATGCATTTTCCAGAGTATTTTAAAAACCTGTAAGACTAATAAGATTAACAATTTACTATTGTATTTGTTCCCACACTTTCCATCTCCTTTATCAATTTTCAAAAATAATATTGCATCTTTTGTATTAACAACACAACTCACTTGTTACATATTGCCTTTTACAGCTAACATTTTTCTAAATTTTTTTGAGATGTTGTATCTAGTATGAATAATTTGTACTTTAATTTTTGCTAATGTAGATCTTGACTTTTTTATTGAACAATATTTTGTTAACACTGAATACCTATTCAGGAAATCCTAGGCCCACCACTGTTTCCGATGGCGTGTTTGTTTGTGTTACGCTATTTTCTGTGGCAGTGAATTTTCCTTGTGAATATTGTAACAAAAATGATGTTATTAACAATTACTTATACATGTAAAGGCCAGATATGCAGCTGGACAAGTATGCAAATATGTAATTAGTAATGGACGATAACGTTCAAGAATACTTCCTTATTGTTATATGCTAGGGTAGTCTCTACATGTTAACTATCTTGAACTTCTCTCTGCAGCTTTATTAAAAATTGTCATATGTTCGTCATACAGTGTTGCAAATATGTCATGTTCGCTTCTATCTTGCATTTTACTCGCTATGTTCCTATAGCTGAATGTGTAGCTATTCCCCTATGATTAAAAACACACAAGTAAGGATTCTTGCGATTAGATTTGGTCACGTACAATGCTTTCACGATAGAAGACGGTTGACTTATAGCCTGTTACGTGAACTAGCGGATTTACCAGTGTAATTATGTGGTAGCAGGGGCGGATCCAGCGGGGGGGGGGCTCAAGCCCCCTACCGTACCGGACCCTTGAAACCCCCCATAAATTTTTAGCCATGGATGTATGGTGTAGGAGCCCTCAAACTATTATATTTGTCTTTTGTGGGGGTTATGGTGGAGTTATGTCGCTGTAGCGTTTTTGTTCAGCCCTTCTAAAAATTTTCCTGGATCCGCCACTATGTGGTAGATATTAAATACGGTTGTCTTTGTTATGCAATTCTAATGCTAGTGATCTAAAATACAATTGTATTTATCATATAGTTCTAACATCTATCTATAATTAGTCTGTATCGTTACAATCTCACTTATCAAAATAAGTAACGTAGATCTTTATCTTTTTCTATTGATTAATAAGTTTTTTGAATATCTTAATTTTTTTATCCTCGAGACCAAGAAATTGTGTTAGTCTCACCCGTTTTACTGGGCAGACAGGTTTTGTATGCTAGACAGAAACGACAGAACGGTGGCATGATTGTAAGATGTCCATCCGGTCACGGGATCATACGGAGTGCTTCCGTCCTAGCTGCATGTGCGGAATAACCGTGTGATCGAACCCATACACCGGGCTCATGCCTGCCGCCAATCGCTTCTCCAAAGGCTCCCATAGTCCCATCTACCGTGTGCCGACGACAACGAACGGGTCCTTCTGTAGGCTCGTTCTACGGAGAGAAGCCAGTGCAGAGCGATAGGCCTCGGCGGCTCGGCCTGATCCGTTCGAATTTTCGTGGCTTTTGGCGTGGTCTTGGTGTCCTCGTCGCACGATTGATCATGGCGGTTTGGCCACTTTATTATAATCTCGTGTCCTAGTTGGTTTTTGGCAGCTTTATTGACTATGCCAAAGTGTTCACTGTGCTTGTCGTCTTGTCGATGCAACGTTTTTATTGTGCCACACCGCCCTTGTGCATCACGGAGAGGCAAGCTCGAGGGCATCGAGTGTCTGAACCAATCTTTCCTGTGGATAAGTCTAACTGAGCATAATAGCCACACTATTAGGCCATCTCCAATGGTAATAGCTAGTACTAGCTATATAGTCAGCTGACGTGGAGGTGAGAGACAAAAGCAAAGACTATTTTATACTGTTGGACCCACATGCTCCTCTCTCATGTTCTTGGACTACGTGAAATAGATCAGCTATTTGCTTGTCACTAGTGACTACTCTCTCTCCTACTTTTTCCTTGCCACATCAGATCTAGCTAGCTAAATAGCCAGCTGTTGGAGACGCCCTTAGTTTCTTCTATAATAACCAACTTTTTATACTATCTATTTTTTAAATGACATGTCTTTTAAGGACATATGCACATTAGAGAATAGGGGCATAGGTTCTGTACCGATTTTAATTTTTATTGGTCCAAATTTACACAGTGTATACCCCACATACCAAAAATTAGTGCCTCCACAAGCCAAGAACTATATCTATGTACAAAAAAAAGGTTTAAACACATTAACAAATAGGGGAAGAAAAGAAAAGAAAATATGCAGGATGTTGACAAAGCAAGGTACTTAAAAAAAATACATATACATTGAAGTTGCCATGACACAGCATACCAATCGACAGTGAAAAGAGAACAAAATAACAGGAGCTAATTAAACCAATCGAGCGTGGGCCACCAGCAGTCTAGCCCTAAGCCAACGTCAGCCCAAGGCCTAAGCTTCCAAGCCAGCATCAACCCTAAGCTAACTAAGTAGGCAACGCCAAGTCCAAATGATGCATTACCTACCTTTCTCTACTTCCCACGTCACGCACGCAACCTTTGGTGAGTTGGTCCTTTCGTCTGCAGCGGCGGCGGGCCCAGCACTGGAGTTGCCGTCATCCAAGAGCACACGGGCCGCTTCTCGCCTACGCCTGTGTGCGTTGGACTCGGATGGTATAGTTAGATTTCTCGCTATGTTAATCTTACTGCGCGCGCATGCAAATGGAGTAAATATCGGTGTATGTATCAATGTATACAGTATGGCCAACAGTCACGGTAATAGGTGAGGTTGTCCGCTGACCACTCGTTGTCTCGTCCTAGCTGATTAGCTCCTTACTTCAAAGTTCAACGATCTTCATAGCTAACGAAATAACGATCAACCGATCAAAATAGGCACTAAATTTTGTGATTAAGATTTTAGGGTTTCAATTCTATGATCTTTAAATATTTGTGAGTAAGGATTTTAATATTAGAATGTCCTATTTCAATTTTTTGCAACAAGTGAATTAGGAAAATTTTCAATGTGTTTCAATATCTAATTCAGTGTGTTTAAATAGCTAACTATTTTTTATTGTCAGATTCATCCTAAATCATTCACTAATAGTAGGTTTCTTAATTTTGGCATGTTGTTTGATAAATAGTTATTTACTATTAAACTTTGTCATGAAGTTAGTTGATATTACAAAATTTAGAATACATTACTATCTACTACATTATTAATGGATGCGTTGATAAGTATATGAATGAAGCATATGGCTCCCACGTTATTTTGTTCTAGATCCACCACTGGTGTCTTTTCAAGTCGATGCCTACTGGTTGATTGTAGTACACACTGTAGTGACTTCATTTATATCGGCCAAAACTGCACGTGAGTTTTTTTTCTCTCTGTATGACTCTCTATAAACTGTTACTATTTATAAGATAAAGTTAAAAATTATTAGCAAAAGTTAATCTGAACGGGTAGCTCATTTCAAGAACACACCAATATTAGGTACGGCTACACAATTGCACAGGATTTCGACTAGGCAAACAATTGGATGGAATTAGTAGCACCATTTGACCAAACGGATATTTTTAACCGGCTGACACGACCTTCAAATTAAGCCAGTCAGCGGAATCCGACTAGTGCGCAGGCCGCAAGTCCTTTCCTACTCAGAATTCCAACAGGGATACATACATACGGAGACGCATCATGCATGAAACGTTTTGGCATATGAGGAAAAAAAATCTCCACTCGATCCAGTTCATCATCAAGAAAGGTGAGCCCTTCGTACACATCCGAGCCATTCCACTATTCCAGACCTCCCCTGGTAGCACACGAGCCTTTTTACGGTTCTTGGAAACTTTTGCTGCCGTCCATTTTATGAAGATCCAACGGATGCTGTTGCATGGTACCTGAGGCACCAATTGCTCCGGTATTAGCTGAAGCAAGACCAATATTATCTACAAAAGGGTAAACATGTCACTGTACAGTGCAATTTTTCATTTACCAAAACCATCTTTCCCCATCTATTGCGGTCGTCTGAATGATTCATCTAAATTCCACTTCCAATTTGTTTTTCTTCATCATTTCACGCGCCTACAATGCACAAACAAAACAAGAGAGCAGCCCCGATCTACTCGGTGGACTGGCACCTGCGTTGTTTGAGTTCCTCGTCCAAATCTTGCGATGGTGCCGTCGCCGCCGGAGTGTTCTTTGGCCTGCATATTGTCATACCACTATAGGAATTCTAAAATGTGACCAAACAAGAACGGATTACTTTTTTTGGAGAAGTTTTATTGAATTTTTCACTTAGTATAATTTACTATCGCAGTATCACTTTAATCCACACGATATAGTTACTAGCCAAAGATGAATGTGTTGCGTTCATGGATGTTGGAAGCAGAGAGTCATGCGTTCTGTTGAAGATTGAGGAGGTTTTGTTAGACTACACAGTTTCAATCCGACCCCTACCAAATCAACCATTATATTCAATTAGCAAGGTGGCCCATGCACTTGCGCGGATATCACCTTTAAAATATGTTTAAATTACTTTGTAATATATATATATATATATAAATATAATTTTGCTTTTTGAAAAATAGATTGTTGTAGAACTTCATTTGTGATATTTTAATATTATATATTATAAAGGAGAAAATACTCACTTTGTTCCCCAATACTTGTCACATGTGACCAAAACTTTCTTCCCTAGATACTTTTTGATAAAAATACTTGCATAGCAAGCAGTAAATATAATATTACATAACATTTTCCATTTATATCATCATCGTTTTTCATTATTGTAATTCTTGTCTATACTTCATGCTCATATCGCACATTATATAGTTTACATCGGTATAATCGAGTGAACATTTGTTAATGATCTCACTCTCAATCCCTCCATCCCGTGAAGGTCCATCGAACAAATCGTCATAATATTTTTGTTTTTGTGAAAATTATATACCATTAGGGGACAGAAATTGCATTGTTCTGTAATAACCTGTCCAAGAATAGCGAAGTTGAACACTTTGAATCTTTCATTTGTCTAAGTCGAGAGTGATTTCATTCAAGAAATGCCATGGGTAAAGTAAATAGCAGGGGATCAATGAGCTTACACAGATTGCAGCCTGGTGAGTTTCTCGATGCTAGGCGATAATTTGCCAGACAAGCTTTGGCTGGGCAGACCTCTGCGATCACAGATCACGCGAGAAGATTAGCCCTACCTACGCAGCCATTGTTGGTGCTCTCACAGCAAGGAAATCGGGATGAACAAAAAATACAGCAAGGAAATCCTCCAGCTGCAGGGGTCACCGGAGTTGATGTCCCCGTTGTCGAGGACGTTGTAGGGGCACCTTCTTCGTGCGCTCTTGCGCGTACGGCTGCGAAAATGTCCCACTGTTATACGTGCGTGGAAGTCTTAGATTTATTTCTTAATAAAAATTATCTTCTCTTACAAATTAAGAAGTAATATATTTTTAAACAATAATATCTTAATAAGGATTATCATCTCTTTTAAATTAAAAAGAAATATATTTTTAATCAATAATATTTGACAGTTATTATAGTTTTATTTAATTAGAACCCACTTGATTAAGAGCCGGATGTTTTACTTTTTTTATGAGAATTTATACCTTTTTCTCTTTTTTCTTAGAGAGTCTAAAATTTCTATCATCGATTTTTAGTAATAAATAGATTAGTAACTCCCTATAGCGTGGAAGGTATTTGTACCTCCTAAAACATCTCAAAGAGGATAAAAACTCTCCTAGCGCACATGCAACTCTTTAATTTCTTCTTTATTTCTTATTCTGCTTTGTTTTACCATTGCTCCTTCACGTCAAAATCGCCTCGCACAGACACGCACAGACGCAAACGTCCGTGTCGCATTTATCCAACCCGAACAAAAGCGATCGATCGAACAGCACCATGCCGATATCAATCAACTAATTCCATTTCCCATGGCCAACAATTAGTCAAGCCCGGGCCACGCCACCAGTAAACCGCCCATGTTCCTTAACCACGCCCTAACGCGCACACCTGAAGCACAGCCCCCAACAACGACCCAATCATTGCTCAGGTTTCGGCAAAACCGTGTGCTCCGTCGACGCCATCACGTAACAAACCCGATGCGCGCTCGATGCTTATCCGAGCCGAGCACGCGTGCACGAGAGGTCGGCGTCCGGTTGATGATGGGGACCATCGCGCCACCGTTACGGCCGTGCCGCGCTTAATTGGGTTCTCCTCACGAACGTAGTACGTACGACGGTTCGGTGGCCGCGCGCGAGGTTGGCGGCCTGTCGTTGTGGCCACGCCGGGCGTGTCGTCTCATCTCGCGAGCAAGCTCCTGTACGTGTGCACTGTGCGGTCAAAGATGTAAATAGTGTTACAGGGGGCACTGTCGTGTACGTGCGTCTACGTTCATCTCACACGTCCATCATAGCCCCATAGCATAGCACTGCTTGGCCTATATGAAAGAAATAGCATGAACTGTGTATGGCACAGTGAGTGATAGGTAGTCCTCACCTATAGATGGTTGGGAGCGCTTAAGTTGCAGCTTCGTACATAATTCTGTACAGAAAAACCAACCGAAGGTATACCACCTGAACCAAAAACAACTGTGTAGCTTCATACCGTTCCATCCTTCCACAGAATCCTTATCCAAATCAAACCATTTTCATCCACTCATTCGTCTATTTTATCCTTATATGACAGCACCTCATCTTCTTCATCTCTCACCCACGTAGCCATGAATAGCTGGTTAGCATCTCCCTCTCATCGGTGAGAAATTGGTTGGGCGAAGGCCACCATGCTGTGTGGCAACCGGGCGCAGATGGGTGCGTAGCCACGGCGATCCATGAGCAACAGCTGCTAGGCACGACGATGGGTGGTGTCAGTAGGCGCACGTGGGCAACATACCTCGTCAGAAACTATCGAGGGTGGTGGTGGTCAGTGAGAGAAGGCATGGGCGAGCGTCGGCCCTACCACCTCCTCCTTCAACTCCGGTGAGAGCAGCGCAGCGGAGTAGCTATAGGCTCACGCGGTGGGGTAGCCACAGGTTCGCGCGAGCCCAACGGGCCCCTCCACCTCTTCATTCGACTTTGGCGCCGCCCTTCCCTCCTCCTTCACCTTTGGCTTAGATCGTTTCGACCTTGCGGAACTTTGAGTTTGCCATAGATAGTGTTCATCTCTTTTGTAATAACACTTTTGTCATTAACATTGCTAAGAACCTAGTGCAACACTCCAGGACTAAGCACATTGATATCATATATCATTTCCTCAGAGACCATGTGAAGAATGATGACATCCTATTTTAGTTTGTAGAGAGTAACTACCAGTTGGCTAATATTTTCACCAAGTCTTTAGATAGCTTGAGATTCATGACCTTGTGGGGAGAGCCTTGGGTGGTCTGCCCTTATGGCATCATGTACTTTCAGTATTATATTATTCATATACTTCTTTTTCATTCTGTTGCACTTTGTTTATTGGGTGCATTTGGGTTAGTCTTTCTAGCGTAGAATAGAGTGGTTTTCATTCTTAGTTGTTTAGACCAAATTGTTTCTAAAATTGACTCACTTGCTAAGGGGGCTGGAATTTCTTTGCATCATATTTAAATTCAACAATATGCATTAGAATATAAATACATGGAGCTCTGATTATTATCCTTGTGTGACATGATAAAAATGCTTTACATCTTGCCATGATTTATGCTAGATTGCTAGATTTATTAGGACATTTTATGTGTATCTTAGCTCTTACCATGCTAGCTTCTTTAAATGTGAAAAACTTAAACTAAAGTCTTGCTTCCTATAATAATTTATGCCATGTCAAATCAGCTTAGTTAAGTCTTAAACTTAGATTGAGTTTTAGATTAAGGTACGCTAATTTTTTTTATTGAAACAGGAGTTAGTATTAGCTCTTTATTCTTGAACCAAGTAAGAAAAAGCAATATGATCTCATTTGTGTGAAAAAACTAATCTCACAAATCCTTTCTCATGAGACGGTTTGTCATTGCACTAGGTATGAACTCAGGGGGAGTTTTGGATGACCAAGATCACTCCCTTAAATTTCTTAACTGGAGTTGTCGTATAAGGTTTGAGATCTAGCACATAGATAAGAAAACAAAAATTTATGAAAAATTGGTTGAAACTCGGGTAACCAAAAATGAACTTAAACGGGTGCCAAATGTACTAAATTTGCTCAATTACAAATGTTATCATGTGTTTGAACAAAATATTTCAATTTTGAATTTGTAGCATTCTAAAATGACTCAATTATAGCTTCTTGGCTTCATTTACAGGGTGTAGGTGACTAGTTGTCTACCTATAAAAGGGGGTTGGGATGGAGAGATATGGTTAACCATCCAATCCGTCTCATGTGCGCTCTTCTCTAGGTTTAGGGTTAGAGTTAGTGTGAGTACCTTGGGTGCTTTTTATCCTCGAAGATGAAGTGACTGTAAAATCTATCTTCTTAAGTAAGCAATACATCAAACGTTGTGCAATTCTTAAGTCTCTCTTATTTTATTTGATTTGCTTGTGATTTTGGTTGGTTTTGATCTCTCTTCTTTCCTTCTTGTAATCTTGCTGTGCCAAGAACGTATAAGAGATGGAGATAATTCTTGAAAATTCATCTCCATCCATGTAGGCACTTTGATAGCAAGATTCCCATGAAAATCCGGTTTTGGTTGATTTTGGATTCACGAAGTGATTTCTTGTTTCAAGGGTTTTTGGGTCGTGTTCTTCGATTTTTTTAGCTTAATGTGACATGTGGTAATATATTTAGACCTATCTTAGTCATCGTCCACCAACGAGCAAGTTGTATTCACCGATTTTGCTTTTGGCTCGGTTTTGGTGCAACCTTTCAACAAACTGAAAAATGTCACAATTTTGACCATAATTTTTATGATCGTTTGTTGAAATAGATTCTTCATATCTTAGAGTACATTCCTGCAAAGTTTCATATCGTTTGGATCTACATATCAAATGTTCTCTCAATTTTTGTTTTTGAAACCGGGTTGAAAATACTATTCATTGCCCTAATTTTACTGTAGCAGTGGTCAAACCACCCTTATACTAGCGGTCAGACTGCTCAGCCCAGTCAGACCGCCTTTTGGAGGCCGGTTGGACCACCGAAAAGGGTTAGGTTCCAAGTTTTGTTGTGCTGAATTAGTTGGTTTGATTTTTAGCTAAAGATTATATGTTCTACACCTTTGTAGATGTCTGAAAATTGAATCTTGAATATTTAAGGAAAATTTTTGAGTTATCACCTTTCATCCCTCTCTGTTATCATCTTCGGTCATCACATACCATGAGTTTATAAAAGAGTATTATGAGGATACACTGTTAAAGGTGTACATTAACCGTATGATGGGTCAAATTAGTGGCACAGATTTGTGACTAGGGCCAAAGACGGCGACTGACGTGATGGGACTGTATCTGGAACCCTTCACTCTTCCCTTTCTGGACTTTACTTTACCCCGGCCATCGATCCGTCGACAGCGCCGCGGCATCCGTCGAGGAGTGAAACGGACGCGTACTTTTACGTGCTCTCACCCTCACACCTCACATCCCAGCGGCCGTTCAAACGTTGCATGGCGAACAGAGTGAACAGACGATCGGTCAAGCCGTGGCCAGAGGCAAAGCCAGTGGGCCGGGGTTCTCTTGAGCCGAAACCACTGTGCCGAACTGTGCATGCGTCCAGATCCTGCACTCCGAGCTGAGCTAACGTTGTGCCGATCTCGTCATCTAGGCCGTACCACCGAGACGAAGTCCGGCAGCTCTTTGTTGTTCTTGGCAGGAGACTGTTTGGAGCTTCAGAGCTAGCTCCTGTACATGTGTCTGCAACGGAGAGCAGTACTGTGGCATGGCATGAACAAGCAGCAGGAAAGTTTCGATGGAACATCAATGAATGGTGTAACTTTGGTGTGAATTTTCAATGAGGTGATGATGGATTGATTGCCTAGGCTGGTGACTTAGGGAGGAGGAGCAGATGCGATTTCTAAGCAGCTGTTTGCAGCTGGTTTCGTCACGATGGGCCCTGGTCTGGTAGAATTGGCTTTTGAGGCAAATTGAATTGATCCGGACATCAGCAATAGGAGCCACTCTGCCATGTGCGCACACCATGTTTTTTTTTGTGTGATTAATATAGGGAAGACGCACACCACGAAGTTGCCATTGAGCTAGCGATAATCATGTCTTATCAGTTGCAGTACAAACTTGCCATCACATATACAATTTGACGAAAGGAGAACAGTCAAACACCATGACGACCCTTCAAAGCGGAGGAAGCATTGTCCCCCCAAATTAAAGGGCAGACAAAATATTTCATACATGCAAAGATGTTCATCCAGAGGAATATACATCATGGGTGTGTCTAGTTATTATTCGGATGTTTTCTTCCAAACAATCATCTAGATTTGTGATTGTTAGATAAAGATCTAACAGCTCTCATCATTTCTCCTTTTTTTTTTGGAGATTTAGATGATTATTTGAAAGAAACCATCTAAGTGATATTTATCAAAGCCCTACATTTATTAGTACTGTGACCAATCTGATTAGGATCCTACCTTGTTGGTCTTAATTGTAACGTACAGTTTGATCGATCGATAGAATCTGACCTACCGGGTACGTACGTACGCTGCAGTACGACCGCTCGACGAACACAACGGCACACATGATTGGGTTAATATGGAATAATCATCATAATGCGACACAAAAGACATTGCAACAACCATGCCTGCCCGGCTCGATCGATACCTACGTACAAACGCACAAACTGTAGATGGAAACAAAGACAAGCTAAAGCCCCTCGCTGGGTTTAGCCACGTTGACGTAGTAAATAGACACTGGGGCTGCGGTGGTGGTGGCGACGCTGGTGCTTTCGCCGCCATTGCCAATGCCGCTCCCCGCGGCCACGTCCATGGCGCCGTGGCACTGGGCGGCGTCCACCACCTCCTTGGCCACAGCGGCCATGCCGCCGGCGTCCGCGGGGCCGACCGAGGGCAGCTTCGAGAGGAGCGCCTCCAGGCTGCTCATCGACGGCACGATGTTCATCTGCGCCGCCGCGGCGGCCGCCTGGCCGTAGGGGTCGTAGAGCTCCATCGGCGGCACGAGACCCGGCGGCCAGGTCGCGTCCTCCGGTACGCCGGCGCACCCGCCCGGGTACGCGGCCGACGACGGGTGCGGCAGCAGCACCCCCGGGATGCTCTCCAGGTAGCTGAACTTGCGCCGCAGCGTCACCACGTAGCTCAGGTCCTCCGCCACCTGCATGCAGCCATCGCGCGCCATGCACGTACGGCGCAGCAAACAACAAGTTGTACACGAACATTATTACCTTGTCGTGCACGGATGCAACTCTGCAGCACAATTAACGCTCATGCAATGCGCCACAAGTATAGTGAGCGTGGCATCAGTGGCACCAAGTCACAGCGCAAGTTTCGCTCAGTGGAGTAGGTGAAGAACAGGATCGGCGTACCTTGTTCATGGAGCCTAGCTGTACAACGCCTTCTCTGACGGCGATCAGAGCAATGGTCTGCGAAAAGAGCGATAAGAAAAACAGTAAAAGACATCAGACTTCTCTGGCATGCAGAGCTGGTTCTTGAATTTGCTGGTAGAGTGAAGTAGAGAGGGAGGCCAGGTACCTTGATACCAGACTGAAACTGAGCCTCCCATGTCCTTGGATGCTGCAAACAAACCGCATATGGACAAAACATGTTTTATGTGTCCGAATTCCGATCGGATTGGCGGACACATTAGACAGTTATTTGTGTGATCAATATTGGGAGGGTGATGACCAAATTTATTAGTTAGTTGAGTAAGGTACGTGATGCTTACAGAATCGGCAGGGTTGTTCCAGGAGGAGATGAGGTTGATCTCATGCTCCTGGGCCTCCTGGAACACCCACTTGTGACTGTGGTCGGCTGCCACTTTCCCTATCAACCTTCAAAAACATCACCACAAAAAGAAGTCATGAGAGCGTGCTTTACTTGCTGATCAGCGTACGTTGAGTTTCACGTACCAGTTAACCGGTTCGCATCGAAAAAAACCTAGTTCTGTATGCCAATTTTTTTTCCCTCGCAAAGAAGAGGAAAGGTGAACAACCTACTCATACTTAGGAAGCGTACGTATGCAGTGGTGATTGATTGACTGACGTGATTAGTAACTAATATGCTTAATTACTCAATAAGCTTGCTTACATACCCTTCACCGTAGCTGTAGATGTCATGGGACATCTTGAAGAAGAGCTCAGGCTGCAGGCCCTTCACCTCCTGCCCAGCCGCACAGTCCGTGTAGGCGGCGGCGGCGGCAGCAGCAGCAGCTGTGTCGTCTTGGTCGCAGGCAGAGGCTGCAAAGTTGCAGAATCCATCCTCCCATGCCAGGATCCTAGGTGAAAATTTGCATACCAGGAATCACACACAAACAAATGCAAATGCATAAGAAAAGAAGAGATTGCACCAACCAGTTCCTCCTGTTTCCTCTAGTCCTGTCATAAACACCACCCTGGAGATCCCATCTGAAAAATAAATAAACAAGTAGGCACTAACCCAAGGCAGACAAGAAGCAGCATCAGTACATCATGCATAGACCATGAGAAAAGTCTAAGAAATGGAACAATACATGTACTGTAAGAACCAACTAAGCTGAGATCGATACATATACTTAATTATAACCATGAGGGTATAGTTTACTCACTTTGGAGGCGGGTAGTTTCTCGGGAGGATCCGCCAGAAGACGGCGTAGACCCACTGGGAGTCGTCGTGGGTGCAGAGGCTGCGCAGCGTGTGCTGCAGCAGGTGCGTCACGGCCAGCGGGTTCAGCTGCTCCTCCATTGCAGCTCGCCTTGAAGAAGCGGCAGAAGCTTATGGCCGGCCGGGAACTAATAAAAGCTAGCTGCTTGGCTTCGCTAGCTCGCGATCACTGTATGCTGAAGCTGCACTTGATTTGAAGCTTAAGGGCTAGCTAGAAAGTTGATGGAATCTATGAGAAATTTGGGAGGAGTAGTAGTAGGTGTAGGTGTTTCCTTTTCTTTTCTTGCTTGCTTGCTAGCTTCCAGTTTTGATCTCTCCAAGCTATCTGGCTGTGACTTGTGAGGCCAGGCCACCACCGAGGGAGCAACCACACTTGCCCAAATTTGTACACCCAGTCTCCCTCTCCGAAGGACCGTCAACAACAAAGGAAGTGAATGACCTCTCCTCTAAATTTCCCTTTAAATATCTAAAAGTTTTTCACTCCAGGTTAAAAAAGCTAAGATGAATCGAATTTAATGTGCTAAATCTAAACAACATAAAACAACAAAACCTTACAAATTTAGCACCTAACCGATCTAACCGTCACTGGAGGTGCGGTTCGACCAGTGGACGGTTTGACCGGTGACCGGTCTGATCGAGCCTAGGAGCGGTATGACCTCTTCCCTATTCGCAAAATGAAAAGTCAACCAAGTCAAAAACCACTTTGATACAAAATTCAAAATACATAATCAAATAAAGTCAAATTTTATACACATTTTACTGAAGATCTTAAAAATCTATTCATACAAGTATTGCATGGCCACCAGTCCTCCACCGAAAGAGCAACCACGCTTGCCCGAATTTATACACCCAATCTCTCTCTCTCTCTCTCTCTCTCTCTCTCAGAATGAGTCGCTGTTACAGTAATCACTTTAATGGGTGCATCACCTTGCTCCCCAACTTTAGCCATGGACCATATCTTGCATCGCTCTCTTTTTTCCATAAAAAAATCTGCTCTTTAGCGGGGGTTCGTCCATTCGGTTCGATCCTCACTGCCTGGTGCCCGCATCAAGCCCAAATGATGGCTACTCGTCTGTACTGACTGAAGCTTTCTTGCTTCAATTCTTCTTCTGAAAAGCTTAGCTCGGACCACTGGCTAAGTGTATTGTAGTAGCTTCAAATGGATTCAGTCTCGTGGGCTTTATTGGAATGATTTTTTTCAAGTGCAACAAGTATGGGTAACAATTAATTTTGTGGTGTTGCATTTGTCAAGTTGCATGCACGGACTTTTGTGCGTGTGTGTGTCTGTACATAGAGAATGCTGATAGGAGGCACTATGATTTTAAATGCATGGATTTAATCAAAATTCAGATCTATTTGTTGAAAATATCAATTTTAGTGTCTATACACATATATAACAATTCAATGAAACATATGCCTTTAAAAAATATACTTGATTTCAAAGTTTTGAATGAATTTAGATCACATGTTTGCTGATTTATATATACAATCAGCACATATCTATAATCAAACTATCATAAAAAGGCAACTACAATTCGAATTTTAGTTTAAACTTATTTGAACTAGTCAGTAAACTAGTTAAACTCGACATCCAAAAAATTCTAAAATCTTCCACACATGATACATAGGGAAAATACCTATTTTAAATTATGGTGTTCAGGCATCATGGTGCCCCAGTTATTTATACATACACAGCTATGCTATTCTACGCCTACGTGTATTGTGCACGCCGGAAAGTTACTGTCGTGTGTGAGTGAAATTATTATCAAATACATGTAGAGTTACTGCCAGTTGTGTAGTGTTAAAATTTACAGTAACTCTACATGTATTTAACAGTAACTTCACTCATAAATGTAGTAACTTTCCGGTGCGTATTTTACACCTGCGCGTAGAATAGTAATTATATATATATATACAGTAACTTTATATGTGTTTGACAGTAACTTCACTTACAAATGATAGTAACTTTTCGGTTCTCATTCTAGATCAACGCGTAGAATAGTAATTATATATATATAAAGCCTTTTCTACACTCTTATGAGTACATAGTTCCACTACCACTTAAACAAACATGTTATACCTCTTTACCACTTTCAGTATACTTGAATACTAATTTAAGATACTCCAATACGATTTGGTTAAAAAAATTCATCAGAGATCTTTATTTTTACCATATACACTTTTTTCATATATAAAAATAGTATGTACATAAATCTTTACTATTTAATAAGTTTGAGTTGGTGGTTGGTGCATTCACCTTCATCCCTTCTCAACCGTCCGATCTAAATACTGAAATCTTGACCATCTATCCAACATCCCTCTCCCTCTCTCTCATATCTAACTACCCCTCCTCTCCACTTCCACCAACAGTTACTATCTCCCACCTCTTCTTCTACCTGGCCTCTCTTGCCTCTCTCCCCTCCTGTTTGGACTGTATAATTTTTTATATGCCATATCTTTCTTGGTGATGTAAATCTGTGAAATTTATATAATTAGAAACTGATGAAAATTAACTCATCATCATTTGAATTATGCCTATGATTCCTCTTGCCTTTTGACAATTAACCTGCACTAGCTGAATGCCCGTGTGTTGTTACGGATTTAAAAACTTTTAGAACATGTTTGTATGCATATTCTAAAAAAATTTACCACCTGTGAGTTTCTTTTAAAAATCCGTAGCAACGTACGGGCATTCAGCTAGTTATACTAATAAAAAGTGGATTTTGATGATTTTTTTTTGTTGAACTCACTTTTGAGTATCTTATAATCACTATTAGAGTATACTTAAAATCAAAAAAAGGTATAACAATATCATCTAAATGATATATAATAAGTGAGAATACATACTCCTAGAAGTATGAAATAATTTTTCTATATGTGTGTGTATAATACCTTCTACTCCCGGGTGTAGTTACTCCCATATCTGATATACCACTTAAATGAACTTGACATACTCCTTTATCATTTTGGGTACATTCATATACTAATTATAGGATATTCCAATACGAATCACATGAAAAATTGCATGGGAGTCTATAGCTTTTAGCATATTTTGCAAATACTTTCATATAGCACAAAAAAGGACTATGTCTAGAAAAAAAGTGCATACCACCTTTGAAAATATACATACCATATTTGAAAAATATACATACCACCTCTGAAAATATACATAGCACCTTTGAAAAATATACATACCACCTAAATGGTCTTATATACACACATACTACATATATATACCCTTCGTTACGCGAGATACTTTTTACGTTGTGAGATACGACATAGAGAGTGACTACTTTCAAGAGTAGAAAAGAGGCCTTCCCCATACACACACACATACATATATCTATATGTATGTATATACGTATATGTATATATGTATACATATATGTATGTATTTATGTGTATATGTATGCATACATATATACATCTATATTCATACATACATACATACATACATACATATATATATATATATATATATATATATATATATATATATATACACATATATATATGTGCATATATACATATATACATACACACACTGACCAGCGCGTAGGTGTAAAATAAGTGTGCACCCCTAACTTATCCAACCAGCCAACCGTTTCACTATCCCACCCCCATGCTCAGTTACTAGTGTTAGTAACTTTTCGACGTGCTGGTTATCATCAATTCATGAACTGGTTATCATCAATTCGTGTGTTCGGCAGTAACTTCACTCACTACCGATGTTAACTTAACTCAAAAACGTCAGTAACTTTCCAGTACTATGAAGATTTGGCAACAACTTCATACTGAACCGGTGGTAACTTCATTCAGAAACGTCAGTAACTTTTTGGTATGCTGGTTATCATCAATTCATGAACTAGTTACCATCAATTCGTGCGTGCAGCCAGCAAGCCGCGCGTACTGTATATATAGTATAAATAACAGGGTACCATGGTGTCTAGGCTCTATGATTGAAACTTTTCATCTATGATCAAGACTTTTTGTCCATGATTGATTTAGTATGCTAAATTAATAACTTTCTTTCCAAATCAATGCCTTTTTGAATTAATGAATGTTAACTGGTTTGCCTGATATATTATATATTATTATACTTGGATGCATCTAAAAGTAATCCAAAGATAGAGAAGCTTGGTGTCCAGACACCATGGTGCCCTATTTGAGCGTTATATATATATGAAAAATACTTTTTACTCCCGGGTGTAATTACACCCACCTGTAATATACCACCTAAACAAACTTGAAATACTCTTTTATCACTTTAGGTATACTCATATACTAATTATAAGATACTCCAATGTGAACCACACTAAAAAAATTGCAAGGAAGTCCATAGTTTTTAGCGTATTTTATAAATACCTTTATATACGTACATAAAAAGGAGTATGTCAAAAAAATATGCATACCACCTCTGAAAAATTGTTCATACCACCTATATAGTCTTAAATACTCATATACTACACGTACATACTCTCCGTTACGCGAGATACTACCTATGTTGTGAGATACAACATAGGGTGTAATTACATTATATATATATATATATATATATATATATATATATATATATATATATATATATATATATATATATATATATATATATATATATATATATATATTCTTCTCCCGTTGAATTTCACTTGGTGTCCTGAACTCGCCAACACGTCCATCACTGTTCATATGCATTTCGCACGATGCCCAGTTTGTACATGCTACCTTTTCTCGACATCTTAGTAGATTAATCCCAGCATTCCCCCCTGTTCCTACCATCTTTATTTTGCATTTTTATCCTGAAAAATTCAAACCTTAAATTTACCTTGGAGCTGTTCGATACGACCGGTTCATAGTGGCAGGTACTACCATGTTTCTCCTCTATGGTGTGGACTCACCTCGCATCAGTAAAACCGCATCAGTAAAACCAGGTCAAATGGTGAATCCAGCGAACACTTGATGGAATTGATTGGTTGTTTCTACTTCAGCTTTTGACTTCTGATTTGTAATTTCTTATTTTTGTCTTTTTCTAACTTTTTGATCTTTGTGGCTTTTTTTTTGCCGTTTGTTTCATATTTATTTATATTGTCCGTGATGGGTTAACATGTTTTAATTTTTAAATTTAATTACGCTAAAAAAACACTAGCAACTATATGCCTTGTTTATTTAGGCTTAGACTTTTTGGCTTACAACTTAAAGCTTAAAGCTAGCCTTTTGGTTTAATCAACTTATAAACACCTAGCTTTTAAGCAAAGCCAACCACAGTGAAATACACTTTGACAAATAAGCTAAGAAGATATCAAAGACGAGTTCATTTTGGCTTATTTGTGACTTATGATCGTACTGTCTACAGTAACTAACTTTTAAATGGTGTGTTTTTTCAAGGCGGGATCAATAGAAAGATTATAATAAAAAGTGTATTGAGTTCAACTATACCAGCCAAAAACATATGCGACTATTTTTCTGTGCGTACTACTTCTCGCGAACAGCCAGAATTCAAATATTTAAACCATAATATATAAGCCATCAGTCCAAAAGAACCCACCCCAAATTCACACTCACAGTTTGAGAATCACACATGAATATGCAACTGATTATACATGAACACATAACAAATTCATGAACGGCGCTGGCGGGAGTGGGACAGCAAGGTTGTTGGGGCCGAGGGAGGACGGCGGTGGCGGGCGCAGGGACGAGGGATGCCGGCGGCGGCGGGCACAGGGAAGAGGGATGCAGCGTCAGGGTAGGGGAGGCGGCGTTAGTGGGGGATAGGAGGGGTGTGGAGGTGTCGGGAGGTTGCGTCGGGGCAAGGAGGCGGCGGTATTGGGGATGGGGAGAGGAGGCAGCTGAGGAAGGAGAGAGAGGAGGTGGCGGCGTTGGCGGAGGAGAAGAGAGGCGGTGTCGGGGCATGGAGGCGGCGGCGTTGGGGAGGGGATAGGAGGCGACGGCGTTGGGGGAGGAGAGGGGAGGGAGGGGAGGCAGAGGCGTTGGGAGAGGAAAGGGGAGGCGGTGGCAGTGGAGGAGGGGAGGGGTGTGGAGCCGGCGACGTTGGGGATGGGGAGGGGAAGGAGGGGAAAAGAATGAAAGGGTTTGCACTTATATACGAATGGAATTTTGAGGGTAATTTCAACAAAGTTTAGTCGCAAAGGTTATTCTATTCCACAAAAGCAAAAAAAAACACCTCTCACATGGCTTTTGGCTTATAAGCTTAAAGTGGCTAAAGTTTTTTATAAGCCAGTTAAAAAAGCCACCCCTTTGTTTATGTTTTGACTTTTTTATTTTTAAGCCATACAAAAAGTCTAAACAAATAGGGCTATAGTACAAAATAAGCCAGCTACAGTACTAAACAGTGAAAAGTCATAAACCACAAAAAAAAAAGCCAAATAAGCAGCATTGACCCCACACAGAATGAGATGAAATCATGCACAGGCCCTACATTGCGCGCTCTCTGCACTGCTGCTGCAGAGTGAGAGAGTGCTCAGGAATTTTTGTCACTCATTCCCCTTTTCACATTCTTGATCCTGAATAATGGTACTGCGGCGCCAATGTGGCTGTGTGACCCTAAAGCCAATAAAGATGCAAGGTGTGCTGCTGCCTTGCGCAGCGAATGGGGAAATTGCTATTCTTTGCTCCTCTTGTTACATTGTTAGAGATATATGTATAGTTTGTTATTCCCCATTGTTATGAGGGTTCTTTGCATATTTACCACTGTACTTTGTGTATATATCGGCCCATTGGCCTCATATGAATACAAGCGCTATTCATAACATGGTATCGAGCCAAAACTAGGGTTTTGGTTTACCTAGGGTTCAGCGCCGCCGCCGGCCTCACTGCGCCGCCGCCGCCGTCACAAACTCCCACCGGTCGCCTCGCGGCCTCCTCGCCGCCCGCGCCTCCATCTCCCGCCGCCTCCCGGTCGCCGTCGGCCTCCCGCGCCGTTGCCGGCCTCCTGCGCCTCCCGTGCGCGGCGCTTCCGCGCCACCGCCGCGGTCTCCTGCGCGCATCTCGGGTCGCGCGCGCTGCTCGATCGTCGCCGCGCCGCGCCGCTCGGCCGCGCCGCCTCGCGCCGAGCGCCGCCTCCGCTCGTCGCCGCCTCCGCGCCCGAGCGCCGCCTCGCGCGGCGCCGCCTCGCGCTGTTGCCGCCTCCGCGGCGGCGCCGCCTCGCTCGCCGCCGCCTCTCGCGCCGGGCGTCGCCGCGCTCATTGCCGCCCGCCGCCGCCTCCATGCTGGGGCGCCGCGCGCCACTCGCGCCGCCGCCGCGCGGGCGCCGCCGCCTCGAGCCGCGCCCAAATCTGTTCTAGGGTTAGGGTTAGGGTTGGGTTGGCTCGATCGGTTTGTAAAAGCCGGCCGGAAAACGCGCGTCGTTCTAACGCGCGCCGTCGGCGCCGCTGTTAGACCGTTCCTTTGGTCGCCGCGCCGTCGGCGCCGCCTACCAATGAGCCTTTGTTTCCCTCCTCATTGCCGGTGATTTTTGATGGTGTTAATTACAGGCCGTGTCTCACATGCGCATTCACATGCGTGGTCTTCGTCTCAGGGCGTCCTCTCTGGCGATGTCACTGCGCTTGCCTATTCCTCCGACGCGAGCCGCCGCTGTTGCATTGCCTCCAACGGCCGATAAAGGTCTCATCGATGATAAAGGCGATAAAGCGCCTCGCCTACCAGAGGCTCGGATTCCTACAAGGATTGTCTAACCGTCTACACTCGGTGAGTACGATGGCGGCTTTCGAGCTGCTTCTTTGTCTTCATCGCTAGTGTCGGCCTCGATTTTCTTACGAGATTGTGGGACTCCTTGGCTTTCAGATGTGGACTCATCTTCGTCGGCGCTCTGAGCCCTCTGGTGATGCCATGCACTGTCCGTGGTCGCCAGAGCACTCTCTTGACGAGGCGATGCTCTGTTGATGCTTTTACGCTCGAGCTCTGTTGTTTGGCGTCAGTTGGACTCTCTCTCGCTTCTTGTTGTCGTACTGTCCGTCTTTGCACGGAAGTGCGTGCCGACCTGGAGTTTCAGCGGGTCTATGAGTTCCTCACTCGCCTTAAATCACGAGTTCGAGCGCGGCGTGCCCGGCTACTTGCACGCCACCTCGTGTCACTCTCACGGAGGCTCTTACACGAGATACGCGAGAGGAGACTCGTTTGAGTGGTCTTTGATGCGATGCCACTCCCCTGCGTGCTCGCCGCTCGTCGCTGCTGCTACTTGCCTCCTCGGCGGCTACCACGGTGGTGGTGGTCGTCCTCCGTCTGGAGGTGGCCGTCCTCTTTGTTCCTCTGCGACAAGGATGGCCTGCGAGTCCCAGTGCTACAAGAAGAAGCGGCATCTTTCACGCCGTTCTTCTCGGCACTAGTGCTTCTACGGCGGCGTCGCCTCGACTTCTTCAGCGACTTCTCTCACGGCGAGAGATAGCGGACCGGCGCCTACTTGCCGCCGGGTTCTCCTCGGCGAGTTCTGCGAGTTACGCTCACGACTCTTGGGCGCGAGAGACCACCTCCTACGATCGGTACCTCCCGTGGATTCTTGATTACGGAGCATCCTTTCACATGACTCACGATCCTTCCACTCTGTCTTCTATTACACCTCTTGATTCTCTGTCGGTGTTCTTCTGCTGATGGTACATCTCTTTCGTCTCAGTCGAGGATCTCTTAGCAACTCATCTTTTCATGTTCCTTCATTTGCTCATGTTCCTCGCCTTACCTTGCGACTTCTTCTGTGGCGATTCGACCTTGGTTATCGAGTTATTCTCGACTCGACTCTTGTTGTGTTGGGACTACCACACGGGAGCTCGGTTGGTTACGGCCTCGGCGCGTGACTCACAGCGTCTCGGGAGCTTGGCGCTTCATCTTCCTTCATTGCCACCACGCGCCGATCTCTCATACGCCGCCGTCTACGGCTCTTTCAGCGGTGGCATCATCGTCTTGGCCATCTGTGTGGATCTCGCTTTGTCGTCCTTAGTCCGTCGTGGTCTTAGAGTGCATCTCGGGAGGCGTGTCTTTAGATTGTCGGGCTGTAAGTTAGGTAAGCAGATTGCTTCCTTATCCTCATAGTGAGGCGTGTCTCGGCGTCCTTTGATCTTGTTCATTCGGATGTTTGAAATTAAGCTCGCCGTTTGAAAGGGTCATCGATATTATATCATTTTATAGATGATTTCTCTCGCCACACTTGGATATATTTCATGTCTTCTCGTAGTGAGGCCTTGCCCATCTATAAACAATTTGCCACTATGATACACACGAGTTCTCACTCCTATTCGTGTCTTTCGTCTTGATTCTTTGGCGAGTACCTCTCTCGTCACTGCGGCTTCCTTCTGCGCGAGGCACTCTTGCTCGATTTTCTTGTCACGGTGCTCATGCTCGAATGGTGTCATTGGCGCAAGCATCGTCACCTCCTTGAGGCGGCTCGTACTCGATGATCGCGCCTCTATTCCACCTCACTTTTGGGCGAAATTGTTTCCACTTGCCACTTATCTCGTCAACATCGACCCTCTTACGCTCTTAAGGTGCGATCCTGTTGAGCGTCTCGTAGTCTTCTTCACGACTACTCGCCCTTCATCTGTTTGGCTGCGTTTGCTACGTTCTCCTTGCCCCTCGAGAGCGCACCAAGCGCCGCTCGATCTGTTGAGTGTGTTTTTAGGATATAGCGCCGAGCACAAGGGCTATCGGTCTTTGGGATCTGTTGGTCGACGGATGCGGGTTTCTCGGGATGTGACTTTCGGCGAGTCTCGTCCATTCTACCACGTCTGCCTCTTCTTGGCTTCCTCTGTGGAGCCTCTGTCTTTCTTGACTTTTCGGATACACCTATATCTGTTTTGCCTCGTCCACTGTTCCATTGAGTCCCCACATATTCCCCTGTAGTCTCTTCACCGTTGTCGCCGGCTGTGTCGTCTCCTACGACTCCGCAGGTTCCTCCCACTACAGTTCCTTCTCCCCTTATCGTCTACACTCGTCGACCTCGTATTGTCGTAGTCAACACCATGCTCCTGCTGGAAACCACGAGCAACAAGACGCGCCTTATAGCGCTCAAGAGAGCCATCAGAGCGAGTCTTAATCTTATAGACCCACTTACATGTGATGGGATGAGAATGAGATGGCAAAGGAACAAGATCCCAAGTACCGATGCGCTCGAGGGCAGCAATCTCCTCGGCCATGGCAAGCTGCCACTCGGGGTGAGTGCTGACATCCCGGTAGGAGACAGGCTCACGAGTAGCGCGCGCGACAAAGGAAGGAAAAAGGCGGGAGGCCGAATCGATCGCGATCGCGGAGGCGTAGCGAGGAGAAGATGACCCATCGAGACGATGGAGCATCGAAGAAGAAGGCTCATCTAGAAGGTCCTCAATACGAGGTCGACGAGTGTAGGCGATAAGGGGAGAAGGCGTAGTGGGAGGAACTGCGAGTCGTAGGAGGCGACACGGCGGCGACAACGGTGAAGAGACTACTGGGGAATATGTGGGGACTCGGTGGAGCAGTGGGCGAGGGCAAAGCAGATATAGGTGTATCCGGAAAAGTCAAGAAAGACAGAGGCTCCACAGAGGAAGCCAAGAAGAGGCGGGGCGTGGGTAGAATGGGCGAGACTCGTCGAAAGTCACATCCCGAGAAACCCGCATCCGTCGACCAACAGATCCCAGCACCGATAGCCCTTGTGCTCGGCGCTATATCCCGAAAAACACACTCAACAGTGGCGGTCGGTTTGGTGCGTTCTCGAGGGCAAGGAGAGCGAGCAAGCGCAGCCAAGCAGATGAAGGGCGAGTAGTCGGAAGAAGACCACGAGGCGCTCAACGAGGATCGCACCCTTAAGAGCGAAGAGGGCTGGATGTTGGCGAGATAAGTGGCGATGGAAACGACCTCGGCCCAAAAGTGAGGTGGAATAGAGCGGCGATCATCAGAGTACGAGCCGTCTCAAGGAGGTGACGATGCTTGCGCTCAGCGACACCATTCTGAGCATGAGCACCAGGACAAGAAAACTGAGCAAGAGTGCCCTGCTCAGCAAGGAAGCTGCGCAGGTGACGAGAGAGGTACTCGCCAGCAGAATCAGCACGAAAGACACGAATAGGAGTGGAGAACTGTGTGTGTATCATAGTGGCAAATTGTTTATAGATGGGCAAGGCCTCACTACGAGAAGACATGAAATATATCCAAGTGTGGCGAGAGAAATCATCTATAAAAATGATATAATATCGATGACCCCCTTTCGAAACGAAGGGAGCCGGACCCCAAACATCTGAATGAACAAGATCAAAAGGACGCTGAGACACAGTCTCACTATGAGGATAAGGAAGTGAATCATTTACCTAACTTACAGCCCGACAATCTAAAGACACGTCTCTGAGACAGACCTTTAAGACCACGACGGACTAAGGGCGGCGGCGAGATCCACACAGATGGCCAAGACGATGATGCCACTGCTGGAAAGAGCCGGTAGACGAAGTGGCAGAAGCGGAGAGAGGCGGCGGTGGTGGTGGCGGAAGGAAGATGAAGCGATCAAGCTCCCAGAGACGCGTGAGTCACGCGCCGAGGCCGAACCAACGAGCTCCGTGTGGTAGTCCCGAACACAACAAGAGTCGAGTCGAGAATAACTCGATAACCAAGGTCGATGTCGCCCACAGAAAGAAGGCGCAAGGTAAGGCGAGGAACATGAGCAATGAAGGAACATGAAAAGATGAGTTGCTAAGAGATCCTCGACTGAGAGACGAAAGAGATGTACCATCGCAGTAAGAACAGCGGGAGAATCAAGAGGTGTAATAGAAGACGAGTGGAAGGATCGGGAGTCATGTGAAAGGATGCTCCGAATCAAGAATCCACGGGAGGTACCGATCGTGTAGGAGGTGGTCTCTCGTGCGAAGAGTCGATGAGAGAACCTGCAGAACACATCGAGGAGAACACAGGCGGCAAGTAGGCGTCGAAGTCGGCTATCTCTCGCTCGGTGAGAGAAGCTGCTGAAGAAGTCGAGGCGACGTCGTCGTAGAAGCACTAGTGCCGATGAAGAACGGCGTGAAAGATGCCGCTTCTTCTTGTAGCACCGGGACTCGGTGTGGCCATCCTTGTCGCGATAGGAGCAGTGAGGACGGCCACCTCCAGACGGAGGGCGACCACCACCACTGTGGTAGCCGCTGGAGGAGGCAAAGTGCAGCGAGACGAGCGGCGCAGCACGAGGGGAGTGGCATCGGACCAAAGCACCACTCAAGCGAGTCTCTCTGCGCGTATCTCGGTAAGAGCCTCCGGAGAGTGACACGAGGGTGGCGTGCAAGTAGGCGGGCACGCCGCTGCTCGAACTCGGGACGGCGAGTGAGAACTCATAGACCGCTGAAACTCCGGTCGGCACGTACCTCCAGCAAAGACGGACAGTACGGCGACCAGCGGTGCGGAGAGAGTCCAAGCGACGCCAAACAGCAGAGCTCGGCGTAAAAGCATCAACAGAGCATCGCCTGCTGAAGAGAGTGCTCTTGGCGGACCACGGACAGTGCATGTGGCATCACCAGAGGGCTCGAGCGGCGGCGAAGATGAGTCCACATCTGAAAAGCGAAGGAGTCCCACAATCTCGTAAGAGGTGGACACTAGCGATGAAGACAAGAAGCAGCCGGCGTCGTCATCGTACTCACCGAGTGTAGACGGTTAGACAATCCTTGTAGGAATCGAGCCTCTGGTAGGCGAGGCGGCTTTATCGACTTTATCATCGATGCGACCTTATCGGTGTTGGAGGCAATGCAACAGCGGCGGCTCCGTCGGAGGAATAGGGCAAGGCGGGCGGTGACATCGCCGAGAGGACGCCCGAGGCGAAGACCACGCATGTGAATGCGCATGTGAGACACGAAGTCGGTGTAATTAACACCATCAAAAATCACCCGGCGGCGAGGAGAACAAAGTGCCCATTGGTAGGCGGCTGGACGCGCGGCGATTAAAGGAACGAAGTCTAACAGCGGCGCTGGACGCGCGGCGGTTAGAACGGCGTTTTTTCCCGGTCGGTTTTACAAACCGACCGAGCCGAACCCAACCCTAACCCTAACCTAGAACAGATTTGGGTGCGGGCTCGAGGCGGCGCCCCGGCGCGAGGCGGCGGCGGAGTGCGCGCGGCGTCCCAGCGCGAGGAGGCGGCGCGGCGGCGGCGGCCGAGCGGCGGCGACGTCTGGCGAGGCGGCGCGGCGGCGAGCGGAGGCGCGCGGCGCGGGAGGCGGCGGCGAGGCGGCGGCGGCGAAGCGGCGGCGCGGCGCGTGCGGAGGCGGCGGCGAGCGAGGCGCGGCGGCGGGCGCCGAGGCGGCGGCCGAGCGAGGCGGCGGCGGCGGCGACGAGCAGCAGCGCGCGACTCCGAGATCGCGCAGGAGACCGGCGGTGGCGCGGAAGCGCCGCGCACGGGAGGCGCGAGGAGGCCGACAACGGCGCGGAGGCCGACGGCACCGGGAGGCGGCGGGAGATGGAGGCGCGGGCGGCGGAGGAGGCCGGCGAGGCGGCGGGTGGGAGTCGGACGGCGGCGCGGCGCAGGAGGCGGCGGCGCGCGGACCCTAGGTAAACCAAAACCCTAGTTTTGGCTCTGATACCATGTTATGAATAGCGCTTGTATTCATATGAGGCCAATGGGCCGGTATATATACACAAAGTACAGGTGGTAAATATGCAAAGAACCCCTCATAACAATGGGGAATAACAAACTATACATATATCTCTAACGCGCTATTCATAACACTGACAACCTGGACCACCACTCTCTCCGAATAACATTGTTGTATGAACCTTATCAGATCTGCCTATTTGTATGCAAGCAAATACAAGCCATGCAAGTCAATAGAGCATTGTATAAGAATAGAGGATAAGGCGGATAAGAATATACCATTTTTTTCGAGGAGAATAAAAGGATATCATGGAGAACACAAAATTCCCAAAGAACATACTAGTATTTTGACCCGTATCCTTACCGGGATAAAAACCTAGGCCTGACACACTCTTTTAGGTTAGTATTTTGTTTGTGATCATTAAGAGATTACAAAATAGTATGGTATGTATGTTGACTCACTTATCAGCTGTATACGCCCAGATCATTGTTTACATTAGGGACTTAAGTCTTAACCTACATTTCTGTACATGTTGCAAAATTGTGTAGCAAGAGTATGTACTTTGTTCAACTGAGGTGGTGCTCCAACAGCCGTGGGTTTATGATTTCTTAGCTTTTTTGGTACTGTAGTTGAAAAAAAAAGCATTGTAACGGCTAAAATTGTACTGTAGCGATTGTTATTTTTTCTAAGTGATTATATTTTAAAAATAAATAAATAAAGTTATATTATCATGAATAATATAAAAAATTTAAAATTAAAAACTGAAAAAGATAAAATTAAGAAACTGACACTTTAGATTCCATAAGCGAGAAATTGAGGATGTTTGCAGCCGGCTCGTTATCTTAGAGCAGGTACAATAAGGCTTAGTCAGCAGGTTATAGCAAATATAATATCAACAAAATCTTACGTAGCAGAGAGAGAAGGAAGCTGGCTACTAAATTACAGTTAGCTATAGTTATTGTAATAGCTACCTTATTGTATAAACTATTTTTTTGAAGACTATAGATAAAATAAACAAATGTTATAGCCACTAGTTAGCTATACTATTGTACTTGTCCTTACGAAGCAACCTTTCTGGCTAACCGGGACAACCTACGGAAATACATGGGCATGTAGATTGACAAGTGGCCAATCAGTCCTTCCCTACTCACTCTTGCCAATCAATAGGTAGGAGGTAAAAAAGAAGAGGGAGAACAAAAGATGCCTGCCCTCTCCTGCCCTTTACCCTGCCCTACAGGCTACAACAAAGAGAGCACTGCGAGTGTACCGTCAATCAATGCTTTTTACAAAACATCCGTAGTCACTGATAATTACTACTTTCGTTTGGCTGTTAATTTTATATTGATATATTTATAAAATGTCATGAAAGTTTCATAATGTTGTGAAAGCATTTGTTATGACAAATCTAAAAATATCATTTCAATATGATTAATCTAAATATTTAGAAAATAATTATTGGTTGAAGATAACGAAGTTTGACTAGTCCAAGTCAATAGTGCCAAGTAAATAAAAATGAGGAGTAGATCTCATTCATAAATGCAACCCAATTGAAACCATTTGTCAGTGGCTGTTTACAAATTGTTCATATGTAAACCACTTCATGGAAAATGCATGATGTTGGATAATGAGGGTGATGAGTGATTTCATAACAAAGATCATTTGACCTAGCCATCTCTTTACCCCTGGCACTGAAAGGCAGCAAACCTCAGCAAAAGTCCGTCCTTTTGATCCACACAGGCACTGAAAAGCCCCTAAAAATTCAAAAGGAATTTTCTTAAAATTTTTTCTGCATTTTTGAGTGAAATTTCGAAACTTTCCTTTTCGGGAAAGTTCTTCCTTTCCCCGCTTTCCCTTTTTGGCTGGGCGCTGCCCCTGCTCCTCTGGCGCCTCCGCGTTTTCCGCCTTCCCCGCGCCCAGGCGCCTCCCTCGCTCCTCACTCCGCCGATGCCTTCTCCCTTCCCACCTTCCCCACTCCCTGGCGCCCCTCCCTCTCTCGCTCGCGCTGGCGCTCCCCTCCTCCCCGCCTTCTCCCTCTCGCGCTCGCGTCGCGCCGCCGCTCGGCCGCCGCGCGCCCCTCGACCTCGGTCGAAACAGCGCCGCCTCGCGAATGCATTGTCATCCCCTCTGTGGCTCGGCCCCACCTGCCAGCCCCTGCCCGTCACTCCCCCGCGCTCGCCCGTGCTGCTCCGGCCAACGCCTCCCCGTCCATCGCCATTACCGCGGCTCAGGTGGCCGGACGCCGCCCCACGTCGCGGAGAGACCTGCCACCGACTCCCCCGTTACCCCTTTGACCCTCGGCGCCCTTGCCCATCCCTCCTCCCTTGGATTCCCCTTTCCCCGCCGAGGCTATAAGAGCCGCCCCGTCGCCCCCTCTTCTCCCCTTGTTTGCCAAGCCTCCCCACCACCCTATTGGCTTCCTGCCAGACCAGAGAAGCGCCACAAGCAGTCGATTGGACCCCCGTCGTCCCTATCGCCGTCGAGCCTCTCCCCTGCGCCGGTGACCCCTAGAGGCGGTTCTCGTCCCCTCACCCTCCATTCCCCATTTGCTCGCGCCCCGAGCTTCCCCTTAGCTCACTGACCCTTCTTATGCTCTCCCCTGGCCAGGAGGACCCTCGAGAAGCTCTGACGCCGACGACCATCGCCGCCCCAGCCGTGCTCCCGTGGCCAGCTCTCCTCGAAGCTTCCCCGCCAAATCCTCCACCGCCAATGTAAACCCCAAGCTCCTCTGTCCGTGAAAACGTCCCTGATTCGACCCTGGCCCGGTGACCCTTCCCCGACGGAGAGTCGAAACCTCCCCCCTCTGTCCCCTACCTTTCCCTTGGGTTTTCATGCGCTCCAACGCCCCAAAATGGACTCCCCTTGGTGAGCTCTCCCCGTTAATGCCCTCAGTCGCCGCCGGCAAGCCCCCTGACGCCCAGGCCGCCACCGCCGCCGTATCCCTACCCCCTGGGGGCACTGTAGCAGCGGGAGGAGGAAGAAGACCCCTCCCCCGCGACGTGGCCCCATCCCGGCCCTCCGTTCCGATCGTTGCCGTCTCGTTTGAGCCGTCAGATGATCTCCTCCCTCCACCGTCCGATGATCATAAAAACCCCACCCCGCTGTCGTCGGATCGTTCCGTACCGCTTCGCCCACTTCCTCTCCCCTCAGCCGTCCGATCTTCCCCGCGCCTCATCCCGCCCGTTCGCTCCACCTCATCGGGCCCGTCCACCCGGGCCACGTGTCCTCCATCCGGACCGCGAGGGCGCGCATGGGATGGGCCGCGTTCCCCGGCCTACTCCGTTCCCGCGCACGCGAGTGCGGGCCGCGCGCGACGCGTCGCCTTGGGCCGATTTCCCGGCTAGGCCGTGCTGTAGATCGGGCCGGCCCAAGCACTGTTCATTCCTATTTTTTCAGAGATTTCTCAATTTCCAAAATCCAAATAAATTCAAATAAATCCCAGAAAATTCCAAAAATTCCCAAATTTCACCACTTTGCTCCAAATAATGTCCTGAACCCATTTTTGGCCTCCATTTCCACAAATTCATCCCAAATAAATTCTAAAAATTCCATTTGAAGGGTTTATGCAATTTATTCCTTTTTGAATAGTTTATTTTCCCTCGCTTGATTAGTCTCAAGCTGGATTTAATTATTTTATGTGTTTGCGCTAGTTTCGGAGATCCCGGAAGTTCAAGTGCAGTCGCAGGACCAAGGTGCTTCTACGTTCGAGCTAGCCGAGATCGTCCAACTTCACGGCAAGTCCCAAATCCTTTGATCATGTTACGACCCATGTTATTTAAATATGTTATTATGCTATTTGCATTAAGCTAGTTCTGAAATGTTAGTTCAAATTAAAATAAAATGTTTAGAATGACATGTTTATATAGTTAATCCTACCACCGACAAAATGCCATGTTCAATTTGTAGCCATGCTCTTGTCAACCCTAGAAATAATTATCTGTTAATCTAGATGCTCGTAGGTTGTTATTATCACTCAAAGTCGGACACTAATAATGTTGTGGCTGCGGGCCAATAGAATTTGGAAAACCCGACTCTAGGGCAGGGTGGTATGGGACACCGTGCCCTAGGGCGGAGGCTGTCGACGTGCAGAATAGGGTAAGGGTTGGGGAAGGAGCCGCGAGCCGGTCTTCGCCCACCTCTTACCCTAGGTTGTAAGGTCGCGGACTTGACCGGGGTTGCGGACTCTGGAGGAAATATAAGGACCAGACCCTTACGCTGAGCAAATGACATGGTGACCGCTCAACCACAGGAGTTGACTTGTCAACACTGGTTTAGTAGCTGCTCAACTCGATTGAAACTCTACAGGTGTTGAGAAGTAGGTGATTGGGTAACAAGGTTAGGCAGGCCGTGTTGCGGGTGCCTAACAACGGTAGAGTTCACTCGAAGCGGACGTTTGTGTGTGTGTGTGAGCCAGACTCGAGTGGATTCTACCGGGTAGAGCCTATATAAAGAATTGAGCAGTGAAACGACCTGGCTTTCTTAACTCTTTAGAGAGTTAAGGGATCGTGTGGTAAGTCGAGCAAACTCTGCAGAGTCAAATAAATGGTATTCGAATACGCCGTGCTCCCGGTTAATGGAGCTGTGTCACTTGGGTGATTCCAGCAGCGAAGCTAAGTAGTTTTGTACATGCTTTAACCTGACTAGTTGGTTAATTGAATTTTTCATGAAAAACCCCTGAGATCTTAAGGAGTAGTTTTGGGTCCGTTTTATAAAATATTTGCAAATAAAACTGCATCCACTCAAAGTTAATAAACCAAATATACTCCCTTCCATTGTAAATCCGTGCATGTAGTAAGTTAGAGTCCCTTTGGGACTTGCTGAGCCGGTTGTTTGGCTCACGGCTTGCTTAATCCCCTCTTTAGAGGATCAAGACGAAGGTGAAGGTTTTCCCCGTCAAGGACGCCCCTGAGGATCGCTTCTTCTACGAGGACCCGTGGCTTTAGGTCTTGGCCGCGCTCAAGCGGATTCTGGAGTTTTTGTGATGTAAGTATACTTTGGGTTTGCACGCCCCGCTGTAAAAACCTGGATGTTAATCCTTATGTGAAGTATATGCTGGAATTTTTGTTGTAAGCAGGCAATGGTATACTCTTGCGCGACATTCCATAACTGTTCATGTGTGAATAGTTGTGGAATGCCGTATCCGTACGCGCCCCTGGAAACGGAGGCGTTACAGGCACCATTCAATCCATCCGTCACTCACGCCAGAAACCTACTAGAGTCCTAAGCCTGCATCATTGCGTGACACCTCTGTTCGAGCTTAACCTTCTGCCTTCATCTGATCTCGATCTGGAATTGATGTCGAATGGGGCGCGTTCTGCAAAGAGCTAATAAGTAAGGTTGTACCCTCTCGTTGCCTAGGATGATCATCCCAAAAAGCATGGCCAAGCTTTTGTCATGACGATGATGGGCACCAGTCCACCTTAATAATTTCTCCTGCCCTACTTGTTGGTGATATGCATGGCAGTAGGTGAGGGAAAGTCAGTGGTTCTACTTCTAACAGGTGTGGATTGACCGAAATCTCTTGGAAATTGCTACCAAGCATATCTCCGATACCACCGGACGTGCTCCATTCATTCCAGGGCCTGTATATTCTCGAACGGCCTACGGCCCACCCATCATCTAGATTTAATTTATACTGATGCTAGAGAAAATATCAGACGATCTTATCCCAAACACTCCTACCTTCTTGTTGGTTCCTATCGCTCCCAACCACCTGTTCACACGAGCTTAATCCTCTCTCTCTTAATCCTCATACCCAACGGTAGTCACTTCCACCATCGACAAGCTGCTCTGCTGCCGACTACCGATCAGAGCTCGCGGCCACTTGCACTTGATGTGGTCATCCACTGCAGTCGGAGCTCATGTGAAGGTCTTCCCATGCGAAGAGCTCACCGAATCTAGAGGGGCCAAGGGCGGAGGTGGTGGGGAGGTGGATGATAAGCAGGGTTGGTGATGGGGCAGCACCGTGGGGGCAGAAACACAGCACCAGGCCAGCCGCCGTTGGTCTGTCCTCAGCATTGGACCTTCACCATCTCCCACATGCCATCCTTCTCCTAGTAGTCTTGTTGCATATCTCTCTCTAGATTATTGCAACACTTTTTTATCAATTATTGCACGGAGTGTATGATTTTGTCGCAACATGTCTTCTCAAAATTTGTTGCCAAAGGTTTTTATTGCAGTTGCACAAAGTGTAGGACCAAAGACGGAGACTAGAGGGGGATAAATAGGAGCTCACTTTTTTTCGATATCAAATTGAACCCCCGAGTTGTCCATGACTTTGAAACACGTAGCGGAAGATCAAGCACACGAAGCCTACAAGCCAACCCTACAAAGATGGAACCAAAACACTCATCTAACGGTCTGTGTGCAAGGAGGTAGTGGTCTAACCACAGGTCAGTTTGACTGGTGCCTTGGGTTGGTCTGACCGAAGCTTTGCAGAGGAAAGAATAGCTCAGGTTCAAGACTCCAAAAGACCAATTCAAAAACTATAGCTCCAAATCTAATGAAATTTGGTACAAACCTTCACAAGGATATCATAAACCTATTCCAAGCAAAGATCAAGAAGATTAATATCAAAATTCTAAGGTTGCACTAAAACCGGACCAAAACCAAACTTTGAGCCAAAGACTTTCTCATAGGTTAAGAATGGTCAAGATGATCTTGGATCAACTCCTACACTTCCTAGCAAGCAAAACCATAGCAAGATTCACAACAAAGACTCTAGGGTCAAGATCTCTCACCGAAACCCTCAAATCAAGCCAAAACCAAACTAACTCAAGAACTTTCCATAGAAAATGCCTAGATGGATAGGATGGGATCTGATCTTCAAAAGCTATTTCTACCACTTACACATCCTTAGCACCAAGAAAGATCAAAAGGGGAGAAGAAAATACCAATGACCAAGCCAAACCAAAAAATCAAGAACTTCAACTTCAGTACAAAGATTTGAATGAATTTGGTGGATCTATTGACACTTGGAGATGAATGTTTATAGCCACTCAATCATGAAGGACATAGCTCTACCCCTAGAACACTCACACAAAGCTCCCGACACAAGGAAACCCTAACTCCAAAGTGCCTCTCGAAGCACAAGAGATATATTTTCTTTCAACACACACATGGGATTATATTGTGGAGGCTCCTCATCTTACATCTAACCCTAACAATTAGCTTACACTTAGTGGATATGATCACTTATAAATGGAAAAACCTGGTAACACACACAAATGAGTTTTAAATTACATACCTGCACATTTTTCAAAGTGTTACTTCTTCATAACTTCAATATCCCAATAAGATGCTCCATTCTCCATGACGTGACCTAATCCACCTTAGGCCATCGTCGTGGTTTTGTAAATTGCCTCTCCACTCAGTATTGGACAATTTACACAATTGCCACCCACAGGCTCCATGATGCTTCTCCTCGAAGCAAACTCCAATACGAAGTTTATGATGCCCAATGATTTGCTGCCAAACCTATATGTCTCCGGCCTCCTCCCATATCGTTTCCACTTGAAATAGCCCATGTTCAATGGCACATCACATGTCTGCACTTGTCTCATCATGAATCTTGTCTTTTTTTTGTGCTTCTCTTGTTGAAATGTAGCATCATCTAGACTTACACAACCCTCCAGGTCTTGGGCTCCTCCCCTAGCCTCGGTATTACCGTTGATCGCCAACAATCACCGAGCATTGTACACATCGAAGAACAACGAATCAAGCTAAGCACAAGTGACATTCACTTAACTCTCGTTAGCAAACACCACATGGTACTCCCAGCCATGATTAACACTTGCATGGACTCACGCCATGACTAATATTTGCATATACTCTCGTCATGACTAACACTTGTATGGACTCCCGAAAAGTTCATAGAGTAACAACACAACTGAGACAAAACTCAGTTCACTTAACTCATCAAAGGCCAGTCTGACCGTCCACCAATGGTCACTTGATCTCATCCACATGCACCCAACATCCTAAAGCTTCCTTTTCCCAATCTGAAACTTATATAAACTTGTTGAAACTCTTCTGGTGAACTAGTTGAAATTTGAGTTTCAAAATCTGAAACTCGTTGAAATTTTGGCTTGGAATTTTCTAGAAACTTTTCAAAATACGTGAACGTCATAAAAACATGAAACTTTTCAAACTTTTTTTGAAACTTGTTAAAATTGAATGAAACTTGTTACTATAACATTACAATTGTATACCGCTGTCTAGTCACTTCCGGTTGAAAAGCTTTGATATACATGAACCACAGGTCCTGCGATCAGACGGCTCTAACCCGTGCAGTCCCAATTAATGTTGTAGAAGTACTTACGGCAAAGCAGATCAAATAACCAAGAACACAAGAGACACATATACATGTCTTTAACATGAAAAACTCAAGTAAGAGGAAAACCACGAGCGCACAAAAAAGATGATCAATCATATGATATATAGAGATTTATACGGAGAGATTTTACAATGATGCGGCTACAGAGGCCATATGTACAGATACAAAAGGACTACGAGTTAAGAAAGTAAACAAATTCCGAAATAGCACTAAGCTGGTCTACTCCTACGAACCGTCGTTCCGGCCCCACTTGTCTGACGGGCCTGAATATCCGCATTGTTGTTTTTATGAGGAAATACGAAGCATAGCACGAAAGAATGCTAAGAAAATAGTAGATTATCAGCCTGTTCTTTTTGGCTGTGCCTTATGACTTTTGGCTGAAATTTTTGAATTTTGGTTGTTTACTGTACAGATTATGGAGAGACAGATACTCACTTGCGTTTTTGACTGTTACAGATGTTAGGTTTTTAACGTGTAGATCGTTTAACTTGTAGATCTCGTCTTGAGAAAATACTCCGTTTAAAAGTTAGGTACTATAGCAGAAACCAAAAACCGATATAAAAAGCCCAAAAGAACAAGCCCTGACTGTTTTTTGTCTTCAATGTGAAAAGGCACGAACTCTTTGCAAGGTTGCTTACCGAAGAGAAAAGGAGATCGAGAAGCTGGTCTCAAAAAAATAAAAGAACGGAAAATGAGAGAATCTCTTTCGCATTGGTGGGGCTCAAAAGTAACAGTGCTGCTGTTCGTTTTACACGGGACAAGGGATCACCACACGAAAATGGTGTTTGGTAAGTTGCCCTGTGAAGCTTGGTGAGTGATGAGATATGTAATAAAGCTTTCATCAACCGAATTGGCTTCAGATTTGCAGGTGTCGCACTTTGGATTAAGGATTTTTTTCTTTCACAAAGGGCAAGTCAATCAGCATCTTTTGCATGTGAATCAAATCATGCTGGATTGCCAGTGGATAAGAACAAGATGCGTTAGGTGAGTGAGTTCCAGAGGTTCAGGCTTCAGAGGTTGATGCTTTATGGATCCAAATGGCACATCATTAGGGAACGTAAAAACGACACTTTCTGTCATGGCATGATGCCCTCCCTGCCGTACTTCGATGGAAATGGACGTAGCATCCGGCTGAAAGCATGGAACTAAGCTACAATTAGCATGGGATGCTATGACATCTCATGGCAATTGGCCACACCTCAGACCGATGGAATCCTATGGAGGAGAGCCAAAGGAACGACAGAATTAACAGAAAGAACTACTAGTAACTTGGAGGCTGGTCATTTAGGCTAAAATAAGTTAACTTATGTCTGAAATTATACTGTACCTTGTAGTGTCTTATTTGACGTAACTAAATTTAAACAAATTTAAAAATAAAAAACAGATTAGTCTATTATGGACAATACAAATGAATATGAAAAAAACCGACAAAAAAGCTAAAAAAACAAAATTTAGAAATAATAAAAAATAAATCAGAAATCAGAAACTCAAGCTAAAATAAATAGATTTTATGTGCTTCTGAAACTGTAACAGTGTCAGCTGTCAAATCATATGCTCTCAAACCCAGTTGCCAGCTGTGATCGTGATATTACACGCTCGCGTGCAGCTTTTATTGACATGCATGGGTTACATTATGGAGGAATCAAAGAATAGATGTGCACAGCATGCTAGTGCCTAAACAGAGGCTTCCATCTGTAAGTGGGCAACCAGTGGCGAAGCTAGAGTAAATGGGTGGGGGGTGCACAGTGGGCTTGTTGGGCTGCTGGCCTGGTGGGGGTGCCTCGTCTTGGGCCATGCGGGGTGCCTATAGGGCCGAATTTTTCCAATCCTTAAGAAATTCTGGAAGTGAGGGGGGTGCCTGGGCACCCACGGGTCTCTATTGGGCTTCGCCCCTGTGGGCAACCATTCACGGCGAGTATGACTAATATAAAATCTCGCTGTCCAAATTGCAGCCGTTGAAAAACAACCTCATCCTTGATGGCAGAGCACGTGAAACTGTTTACATAAATGATACTATAATTATTTTTTTTAAGATTTAACCTTCAAACATCTATTTTTATAAATCTAATCTCCTTTTTAGATTCAACAGCCGTAGCAAACGACACATATCGACCTGCCGAGCCGGCACAAAGCGGCAAGTGTCGCACGCATAGCCCACTTTTAGCGCTAATTAACCATCACTAATACTAATTAGCACTAATTAATCACAAGACTAATCACTAATCAAACACACGTGCGCCACGTCCTGCCGAGCCGAGCAACTCAGTTCAGCAGGTACCTGCCAAGCTCGATAGATTTGAGAAGTCTATATTTATAAAAAAATATTTAGAGACTATTTTTTAAAAAAATAAATGACTAATGCCATTTGTGTGGACGCTTTGAGCATGTGTACATTTGATCAATTGGCTTTCGGTAGCCTGAAAAGATACTACCGAGCCAAGCACTGTACCCTTGCACAGTCTCCTGCAGATAGGACAGTCTTGGTACGTACTACGCGTTGGACTTGAGAGCAATTTAGGAATTTTTTTAATTTGTTTTCTCGTAAAAAAAATAGAGAGGTGAGGCCTCTTGTCATATAGAGAGATAACAGGACAGGGACGAGCCATATCCAGATATGACGTGGCCAGCTTCTCCTGTACAGGCATGCGCAAGAGATGGGGATCGGTTCCGTCGATCCTCACTCCATCGCCCCGACGAAATCGGCGGTGGCAGTTGCTGATGTAGCCATATCTCTTCTCCTCTTATACTTAGGTTTATTCTTTTCCTACGTTCTAAACACTTTCTCTTTTCTATCTACTGTCACCTCTCAAATTTGCTTGCTCGATTCGAGTGGAACCTGTGGCAATGCCTTTTCGGTGAGTTACGGCGGTAGCGGACTACGGCCCATGCTCATCTCCAACAACCTGAGGCCCTTTATCAGCCTCGGTGAGGGTGGAGCCAGGGCACGGTCGTTGTTGACGCTGGGTCCTTGCCGGACTTGCATGCTCTGACTCTCTCGTGGAGAGGCTGTAGGCCGGTGATGTGTGGTTGGCTTCGACCTTGTCTTGGCTGAGACCTTGTTGTAGGTGTGCTCTCCCGAGTACTTATAGACGCTCAGTTTGTGCTTCAATCTTGTGTGGCATTCTTTAGTACATCGACTTCTCATTTATTGTGAGAAGACAGCTTTGTATCTCCAAGAACCATACCGGTGATTGTGGTTCAAGCGGCGGTGATATGTTTTCTAAGTTGGCGTCATCCTCTACATGCCTAGCAAAGTTTCTTCTTGATAGCTTTTAGTGCTATCTCGATTGTGAGTCATCTGGTGTTTTCGATTGCATATTGTATAATATGTCATATTGTGTCATACTATTGTAAATTCACATATGTTCTTTTCAGTTGATTAAGCACTAGTATTGAGAGAATTGATATGATTAATGGTGAGCTTGTGATTGCTCAATGAGGATTAGGCTATGTTCGAATAGTGTGACAGTAGTTGAGTTGTTCTAGGCATTGAACTGCTATTGTCAGTTATCTCTCTTGGTTCGGCTGATAGTCTTTGATTCATTACCATTTTTGTAGAACAATTAATTGAATTTTGATAATTAGGTTGATGTCTCTTAACTTATGTTGTTAATTTTTAGCACTTGTTATCACCTGTTGGCTGTTTATCAAGTATCTTTTAGATATCTTGTCAAGTAATTGTTTAATAATTAGAACAGTTCATATCTAGTTCATTTGTGATATTACTGTCACACTATGAATAAATTAAAGACTTTGCGACAAGGTGGCCTTGTTCTAATAAGTGTAGCCGACATCTGAGAGCAATAAAACTTAAATCTCAATTTGAGCAATATGTTAATTGAGTATTGTCATTCACTTGTTCTGGTTGATATGATTTCGATTATATATGACTTGATATTAGATTATTATCATGCGATAATTTTACTTATGCTCTTGTCATTATTCTTTACTCGGAATCATATATTTTGTGTAATTATTAATTCTAGAATTATAGCTAAATTAATGCTAAAATCGTGTTATTTACAACACTGCGAACCACGCCAGGTTGCCATGATTAAAGGGAAAATTTTTTTCAATCTGCCTCTGTACTTTGAGCTTAGTACAGAATTGATCACTCCATCCAACACTGCATCCTGCTGTTCTCCTTGACCTCGACATAAACGGCTGAAAAAAAAACCTACTGCAACTCACTGGTGCAATGGTTAACAACATGTGATGTGCATTAGCACATATCTATTACTCCATATACTGAAAACCGTGGTCTAAAGGGCTTTAAGAAAAAAATGCTAGAAATTCTTCGAAAAATGCCATGAGTTGAGACCATTGACAGATGCATCAAATCAATCAGGGTCTTCAGGTTCTTTGGCCTTTAATCCCATTGACCACTGGCAGATGCATCAAATAATTTGCTCCTGCTTGTCCCGGGCAATAACCACACACAGGTGTCTGCATTTGCAGAAGGCACCATCACCAAGTGTCTACTGACTCTGCATATGCTCCTTGTGAAATATGACCCTTAGGGAGGAACAAGTGTCTGCTCAGTACTAGCATGCTGAGGAACAAGTGTCTGCTCATTACTAGCATGCGCTGCAAGTTTTTTCTCCTCACCATCTTTACAGAAGGGAAGGCACATGGAAAAGCAATAATAATTATTGGTGAGGCATCAAGGCTTGTTCTTCCTTTACCGTAGGGTCTATCTTACTGATGGATTCCTCACCAAACAGGAGAGATGGCCACATTGGTCCATGCATACTTGTGGCCTTATGTTTGCATGAGATAAAGAGAGGAAGAGATGTGGAATGACCTTATTTTTGAGAATAGGACCATCGTAATTCCCATAACAATTCAGGAGTTCGGTTGCAGACAGAAAGAGTATCATATCTACTCACGATCATTTTGAAAAGAATTGGTTTGATTAAAATATGATCTAACAGTCAATTTTAGCAACTTTACGGGTGTTCAAGCTCAAAACTTAACTTACATTCAGAAAAACCGAAGAAATCACCACAGAAACGATTGAGTGTAGTCATAACCCTAACATGAAAACTTGAAGCATCATTTATTCTTCTGGCATCTGTTTTGATGAAAATAAGCAAAATTGAGTACACTAGGTACTCAGCAAGTTCTGATAGCAGAATGCATTTATAGGGCTATTATCTATATGTAAGGCTTAACCAAATGATAGCAATATGTTTCTTTAGCGTGAAGCTAATTTGTCAAATATACATTATAATTAGTTTCCAAACCTATAACTTAGCTATTTTTAACTAAAATTCAAAATATCTCATTTTAATTAACTTTGTGGGAGCAACTCTCCTCACAGTTACTTACCATGTCCAGTCCTTGGACATCATTCCATACAACCATACCTTATCTATAAGCTACATTAATCAGTAACTATTTTATGAAAACTACACACTATGATATTTTCACATTTTGCCCATGACTGGAGGCACAACTATTCGAATAGATTATAACACTTTTAGAGATTGTACAACTTTACCCTAAGATATGATTATCTCATAATGTTAGTCATTACATGCTTTCGTAGACGTGCGATTGAGAAATCATAATGAGGCCTTTACAATGCTTAATTTTGATGCTTTTCCCTACTCCGGAGGTATAACTCTTAGCGTTGAGATACCACCGTTGTTAGGGAGTCTCTCCCTCATCGGTCGAGTGCGCACTCCATGTAAGGGTAGGGACCTTTCGGGTCCCTCTCGGGTAGTGACTCCTATATGTTCGCTCCCACCACGGCAGGGAAGAGCTATGCTGGTGGCTAGTTGAGGGTGAGCGCCCTACCCTCAGTCCTCGGATCTTTACCCAACCACAATCGCAACATTTGGTATCACAGCCACTCACCATGGCTTCTGTCGCCAATGGTGTGGCTGCTGTGAAGGTCTTAGTGGCAGACCTTAAGACCGATTTCGGCAACATGATGACCATGTGCCAATAAATAATGGCATTAATGGCCAAGGAGTAGAAGGAGACAACACGTGCCAATGCAATAACCACGCCTCCATCACCACCGTCGCCACTGTCACCACCTCCCGAACCAACGCTGCCAGTGATGCCACTCCTGTTGTCGTCACCAACGCTTCAGTAGGCAGTGCTATCCTTGGCTGCACCTCTGGTGTCTTCGCCGATGAGTAAGGTTATTGCTGTCCAGCAACGGTCCTCTCCACATGTACAGCCAATGTCGTGCCTTCGTATATATGGGGTGTGGTGGGTGCTAGGACTGCAATGACGTCTCGTTCTACTCTGCACTAGCAAGAAGAGCGTTACTACTGCCTCACGCAGCTTGTCCATGCCACTGGCACCTCCTGTAATGGCAAGTCACTCCAAGGGACCACAATCCTCACTGCTATCCATTGGAGTGATGCATACTCTCTTCCATACAGCATTCTACTGGTGCCATGGCCTCTCACCGACATGGGGACACCTCAGGTTGCAGCTATATACACCACCTGACAACTCAAAGAAGAGCTGTCTCGCCTCAAGGAGTGTAATGTTATGGTCTATGATCCCGTGAGTGCTGTAGCAGACACAAACACCATCATGGGCACTGTAGCACACATGAACAATACCTCACAATACTGTAGCGATGTTATCTATTTAGGGGTAGAATCTTGTGCATATCTTTATATTAGGAATAATTAGATACATATCTTCATATTTATGTAATATGGATATGATCTTATCTTTAGTTGATTGGTTATATTAGATCATGTTTCTTTCTATATTGTTAGGGCTAACCTCATATATATGAAGAGATGAGCCACAACATTTATAAGCAAGCAATGAACAATCAAACAAGTTTCTAGTCTTCCTCATCTTCTAAAATTAAGCCACAAAGAATCTCTACCATGTCAAGGAATAGCACTGCCGGTGGCTAGATGAGGGCGAGCGCCCTACCCTCGGTCCTCGGACTGCCACTACGTGGTACTGTAGCGCGCGTAAATAGTACCCGCATGGTGTACTGTAGCGATGAGTGAACAGTACCCATGTGGGGTGATGTAGTTCTGTTTTATATTTGAGTAGTTTGATAGCATTGGCAGCGTATCACGGATTAAGAATATATTAAGTAGTTTTCTTATTATTTGGGTTTGTTTTCTTTTAGATTTATTTCATATATTAAGGATACGTTTCCTATTATTAAGATTAATTTCGTTAATATAGGGATACGTTTCTTAGGTATCAAGTCTGGTCATCCCTGTAAAAGAGGTAACATTGTATCGTTATCATTAAGCAGTGAAAAAAGTTCCTAGTCTCCCCTCTTCTTTAACTAAGCCTCAGAACTTTGGCGACGGTATTGCCGGTCGTTCAAGAGCGAGTATCCTACTCTCGGTTCTCGGACCCGTACCCAACCTACCCTTACCACAACATTTAGTATCAGAACCAATATTGCTCCTTCCACCATGTTGGGTAGCGAGGGTTTCGATTCCATGACAGTCAACAATATGCTGGGTCACATGATTGAGATGCTTAAAAAGATGCTTGGTATTCCGAAGGAGGAGAGAAGCTACGCCAAGATGAAGGAGCAGAAGGAGGTGACACCTGTCATTGCCAACATGGCTGTGCCACCACTTCCATCACCTGCAGAACCAGCACCACCAACCATGCCACTCCTATTGTCGCCACCGACGCTGCAGCTGGCAGAGCTGTCCTTGGCTACACCCTAGTGCATTCGCCGAGGAGGAGAGTTGCCGCTGTTCAACGACAGTCGTTTTCATGTGGCTGGTCACACCGTGTGATAGGAGATACAGAGCGCAGCAGCTAAGGAGCCAGCTCCACAGTCGGTGTCACTGTTGTCCCATGTTGGTGGCCCATGCCGTTAACGTCTTCCTTGACACCATGTCGTGCTAATGTGCTTCTTTTTTGGACTCCATAAGTTGGAGTGTCACTGGTCTGCTCTCAAGTGATCGAGCGCTAGAACTAGCCACTCCTGTCAATATGGGGGTGCGAAGGTCTCCGTCCGTGGCCGCTGGTCTGCTCTCAAGTGATCGAGCGCTAGAACTAGCCACTCCTGTCAATATGGGGATGCGAAGGTCTCCGTCCGTGGCCATTGCCTAATAGCTCAAAGACGAGCTGTCTCGCCATGAGGAATGAAATGCCACGACGTGGTATTGTAGCGCACGTGAATAGTACTCACATGGTGTATTGTAGCGATGAGTGAACAGTACCCACGCGGGGTGTTGTAGAGTTGTTATATATTTGGGTAGTTTGATAGCATTGGTAGCGTATCACATATTAGAGATGTAATTATTAGTTTTCTTATTATTTGGATTTATTTACTTTTAGATTTATTTTATGTATTAGGGATAAATTTCCTATTATTAGGATTAGTTTTCTTAATATAGAGTTAAGTTTCTTAGCGATCAAATCTAGCTATCCCTATAAAAGGGACAACATTGTATCGTTATCATTAAGCAATAAAAAAATAAATTTCCCAGTCTCTCTAGTCTTCAACTAAGCCTCAGAACTTTGACGGCAGCATAGTCGACCATTCAAAGACAGTACTCTACTTTCGGTTCTCGGATGCGTACTCAACCAACTCTTGCCATAACATTTAGATACTAAGTCTTGCACAAAAATAATTTTGCTTATGCATTCTGAAGAGGACTAGCTGGGACAAGTCACTCTCAGGAAGCAGAAAAATTCAGCATTGAGAAGTCAGGCTCCCAGTGAGCAAACTTCAAAGCAGCACAGTTCAGCAGTGCTCCATTCAAATCAAGAGAGGTAGACATATGCTTTGCACGTATGGATGCTGCTAACATCAAATTGTCTATTACGCCAATGAGTTGGAATTTGGAAGAATTTGGAAAGATCCACTTCTAAGAGACTGGTTAAGCCAATTAGCCTGCTATATGGACGTCTACAGATACACCAAACTCAAACACGCATGCATGTTGATACAGACAAGGAAAGCCCATGGATATTTAGCAATTAGCACTCGTGCAGGGCAGCGTCGACAGTACAACAGCATCGCTTCTACAGTTTTCCTGCATTAGACCATGGCAGAAATGCAGTCTAGATACTCTGGGAAAACCATTCATAAAGAGCCTCATAACGTAACTCCAAAGGTAAGTATGCTGCTGCTGCTGCTAGTGTTTTCCAGCTTCTCTCTCCCACAGATGCAAAACTTCTACATGAAAAGACTGCAGCATTTGACCATTAGCCTGGGGAGTTTGCGTCGTAGTAAAAGCATTCATGAAATGGAAGCATCAATCGATGTCATGGTGGACAATGTTAGGCACGTGTCATAGTCGGCATGATGAATGGGGGGTAGAAATAATAGAGCTTGAGGCTCTGGCTTGTCTTTTGACAATAAAGATTAAAGAAAGTACACAAATGAACCAACAATATTGGTCATACAGTCGTACGCTTTTATATGATCAGAAGCAGCAAAACAGAGAAGTGTCTCATGCAAATGGAGAATTTCTACAGAAAGAAATCGGTGCTTGCAGAAATAGAACAGCCATAAGCAACACTACAATACCTGATCGTTTGGAACTGGCATAGCACGAGTGATATTAGAAGGCTACCCTTCATCTTATCATAAGTCATGACTTCTTCAGAATCCGCGCCTGTTTAGTTTCAGGATACTTCAGTACAAAAGAACATCCCATAGGCAAAGGGTACATCAAAGGAAAACAGTTCAGGTTCAGGCAGGATAAGCCTGAATTAGATTACAGAAAAGATCTTTGCAGTTCATTGGACAAGCTGGTTTTGTTGTTTTCAGTGGAGTGAGGAGACAAGGATAAAACATGCAGTGATGCAGAGCAAATGGCAACAAAGGCAATGATGGCTAAAAATAGCAGTGAAAGAAGTAAACAATGTGCGGCTAATTGCAATCAGGCAAACAGTATAACCATCACACGCGCAATCAAACATCTGATCGGATCCCTGATAAGGCAGCAAAACCCCCTGGCATGTCTCAGATGCGATCGACACCTGCAGTTTGCTCGACATCTGTCATGGCTCATGAATGCACCTGAGAAAACTGGATTTCCATAAGAACAGCAAACAATTGTTATCCAGACATCACGATCAGGACCCTTATCATCGTAACAGCTCATCATAGTGTAAAAAATCGGAAGAAATTCTTGATGATCCAGGCAAGGAATATCCTATGTAATCGAACCTGGTTACAGCAGAATATCTATGTGTTGCAATAACTGAATTTTTCTTAGCTGTACATTGCAGTAACTAAGCTGAACAGAACTGTAACAGTCTAATCTTCAGCGTTGAATATAACGCAGTTCATCGATGTTCCAAAGAGGCTGTGGAAGACGTATACTCCGTCTGAATCAGGGACGCTTGCTTACGTGAACTCAGGTCGAAAGCGGAAGCCCGAAGTACCGGTCGGCGCGGTGCGCCGTATCATCCCCGGGTCGAACCGGGCGCCTCTCCATAGTACTCCGACCGAGCCAGGCCTCTGCTCCTCTTCCTCGGCTCGGCCCCTCCTCGCGCCGCGAAACCCTAGCCCGCCTCCATGGACGATCCCTCCTCCACCTCCAAGGGCGAGCGCAAGCGCGGCCGCAAGAACAAGGCAGCCCCCGACCACCGCTCCCCGTCCCCTGATGCCGCCGCCGCAGTCTCTGACAACCCCGTCCCCGCCGCCGCCGGCCGACGCGGGCGCAAGTCGCGCCGCCACGAGGCCCCAGCTGATGCTGACGCCTCGCGCCCGCCATCCCCGCCCCGCCGCGGGGAGCCTAAGACGGTGGCGAATGGAGGGGACGCGGTGGCGGAGGCGGCCCCTGCGGGCTGGGAGGAGGTTGGGAGGGTGGTGCCGTCCATGGACGCGGTGGTGAAGGTGTTCTGCGTGCACACGGAGCCCAACTTCTCGCTACCGTGGCAGAGGAAGCGGCAGTATAGCTCCAGTAGCAGCGGCTTCATCATCGGCGGACGCCGCGTCCTCACAAACGCCCATTCCGTGGAGCACTATACCCAGGTCAAGCTTAAGAAGCGCGGCTCCGACACAAAGTACCTAGCCACCGTCCTCGCCATTGGCACGGAGTGCGACATTGGTGCGTACGCTCTCCCCTTCTCTGCCACTACCTGCGTTATTTGTTCCTTTGTTTCTTTTATTATTGATTGAGTTATAGAGCTTGTCCAATATAATTTTTAGATCAGATGCATCTTTGCACAGACAACTCTAATGACCCCCTGCATTGCTTGATTCATAACATAGCTTGGGAAGTGCTGAAAGTCCTAGATTGGACTTTTTGTTGTTTTAGATAGTTTTTACTTATGATGTGACACCTGAGATATAGTTGTGGAGAGTAGCAAAATTATTTCATATGCAGTCAGATTCTGGGCATTCTCAAGGAAGTTATTGAAAAGTTGGTTATTTTGTTGTAGTTTCAGAACATATGGATTTGACAATGCTGAAGCATGTACAGACCTTGTGACTCTGACAATTTGTTTTGTCAAGATGGATTTTTGTCTTTTTTGCTAATATCAGCTCTTGGGATAGATTACAGGTTTAAATCTTTGAACTTGAAAAATGTCATTGTTGAATGGGTATAGAAGGATTTTTTTGTGTTTGCTTGTTTTGCTAATCTCGCTCTGGGAATAGATTACAGGTTTAAGTAATTGAACCTGGATGCTTCATTGTTGAACGGGTATAGAAGAAATTGTTTTCATGGTTTATGTGGTTTAACTTGAAAATTTTCTATCCATCTCAGCGCTTTTAACTGTCAATGATGATGAATTCTGGGAAGGAGTTTCACCAGTTGAGTTTGGACCATTACCAGCACTTCAGGATGCTGTTACTGTTGTTGGTTATCCAATCGGAGGAGATACAATATCTGTGACAAGTGGTGTGGTCTCTAGGATAGAAATACTTTCATATGTTCATGGTTCTACAGAACTTCTAGGATTGCAGGTACTTTTTTCTTCCTGAAATTTTCTCATTTCTTCAAATAATTATCTTTAGAATAATATTGTATGTGAAGTTAACCTTTTGATAAATCATAATTTATCCACTTATTAACCTGTTTAATCTGGGCCTTTTCCTATGGACAGATAGATGCAGCTATTAATTCAGGAAATTCAGGTGGCCCGGCTTTTAATGATAGGGGCAAATGTGTTGGTATAGCTTTTCAATCTCTCAAGCATGAAGATGCAGAGAATATAGGTTATGTGATACCAACACCAGTTATTATGCACTTCATTCAAGACTACAAAAAATCTGGAGAGTATACAGGTAAATTGTCCTATTCCATAATTGTATGGAAGATGCCATTTGCTGGCCTCAAGCACAATGAACTCTTCTTTTGGTATTCTTTCGTATCATTTGACTAGTATATTAGAACTTGTTGAATGATATTGATAGGCATAGTCTATACCAGGATATGTATCATATTGTTCCTTATGACGTAGCACACATTTATTAATTATTATGACCATTGAGCTCCCATATGAGGGTTTTTCTCCCTTCTAATGATTTGTGTGCTGCAGTCTCATGATTGATATTGCATGAGTGATCGTTTAGGTTAGGTTGGTTATCATGAAATTAATTATCAGCAAATATAGTCAAATAGAGACCACACTGCTCATTGTTTCCTATCTCATGTGCTATTAGTTTCTGCAATCTGTCAATCTTAGTCCTTCTCTTTCCCATTCCTTTATTTGCACTATCCAGTTTTATGCACTGCAGATGCCTTGCCCTGGTTGATGAGTCCATTTTCCTTATTGATCTTATGATGCAAGTTACAAAAAAATAATGAAGAAATAGTTATTTTGGTATTTGCCCTCATGTTAACCTCTGTTTAATACTTAGTACCATGGTGTTTGCTTCTATCTCTAGGATATTCTGCATTTGCCATGTGATTTGTTGATTATCTTTTTGTGATATTATTGCAGGCTTCCCTATACTTGGGATAGAATGGCAGAAAATGGAAAATCCTGATCTCCGCAAGGCAATGGGAATGCAACCTGATCAAAAGGGTGTTCGTGTTAGGAGGGTGGAGCCCACTGCTCCCGAGTCTGGATTTTTACAACCGTCAGATATTATTCTTAGCTTCGATGGTATTGACATTGCCAATGATGGTACAGGTTAGTTGTACCTTTGCAAACTATGAAGGTTATTTAACTCTTTTGTGCAATGTAACTTGTTGCATTCGATGCCCTGTATTTTGCTATACACAAGTGCAATCATGCATGCCATGTCTTTATTTGGACTTGTATGAGCCTACATGCAGTAGTGGCTAGTTGTGAGTACCATGTTGTTCTCTTGTTCTAGATATGACCTGTGTCTCGCTCCCATCATGTTTGTGGTTTATGTGTGGAGGTGTTTCTTAAAGCTTTGTTAATACAATGATTCTTTCACTCTAGTCTCTAGATTGTCCAAATGATGGTTCTTATTGAATTCATAATTCTGAAAGCTTATCCAGAACTTAATTCCGAATTTTGATACATGTAGCCTGCTAGCCTGACTGATGATTTTTGTTTCCATTTGAATGTAGTAGATACACAAATCTTGTCAAATTTCCGTATGTGGTGCTAAAAAGATTGCTCCGTTGTTTATATTGGCGAACATTTTTCTGTGTTAACTTTCTAACTATTTAAATGAACTTAAATGTCTCATGTTTTCCTGATAAAAACTCAACCCTTCTCAGTTAAGCAATAATACCTCTTTTAACAAATGCTTTGTTGCTTACCCATTTTTTGGCCACCAGTTCCATTCAGGCATGGCGAGCGCATTGGCTTCAGTTATCTTGTTTCTCAGAAATATACTGGCGAGAAAGCCCTTGTTAAAGTCCTGCGCAATTCGAAAGTTCATGAATTTAAAATAAAGCTAGCAACCCACAAGAGACTCGTTGCAGCTCATGTCAAGGGCAGGCCACCATCATATTACATTGTTGCTGGCTTTGTTTTTGCAGCCGTCTCTGTTCCATATCTTCGATCTGAGGTTTCTATCTATTTTCTTTTTTGCATTTTGTCTTCAGTACGTAAAATAATCAACAAACAAGACTACAACCTTGGTAGGCTGAGCATACTACGGTTACACCCTTGGGGAGAAATAGTGCTGCGGTGCAAATATTCTTTACTTCCTTTATGTAGCCACTAGATATTGATAGCCTCTTTGATCTTCAAATTTCACATGCTTAGAGCTCTGGAAGCTCAGTATTGAAGGATGCACTATGCTGTTAAATTTTATTTTCCTGGATCTTATAAAGAAATCAAATTAACCTACCCCAAGCACAACTTGGATTTCTGTGTTTCAGCTTCAGTTTTGAGGGCAGTACTAGATGCTAGTGTGTATATCACTCAAGCATGAGGTCACATATTGGTATTATGGGGTCAATGACAAAGAAGTCCCTTTAAGAGTCCTATTTTAGTCTTGCTCAATATTGTGAAGCAGTTCATGTTAGGACTTATACTTGACGATGAGTTCTTTGAAGCTACTCTTCTTAGACAATCTTCCTAGAAGATCTCCAAATTACATACCGATTTATTTATATCCTAGTTTTAGCAATCTTTTTTCTGCGACTTATTGTTACATCTATGTGAACTACTGAACTTAATTTCATTTTAAGAAAATGTTCTGTGAGAATTCTTTTCCCTTAAGCTTACTGGATCGGCTAATTTATCAGTATGGAAAAGACTATGAATATGATGCACCTGTCAAGTTGTTGGTCAAGCATTTACATGCAATGGCGCAGTCACCTGATGAACAGCTGGTGGTGGTATCACAGGTTACAAGTTCTTCCCATATTAATTGTTCATGAAAGTTTCTGTCCCGAGACGACCCAAGTATTCATTTTGCTCCATAGCTAGCTAGAATTTTCTTTCGATTCCTAACTTGATGTTATTTGTTGTTGAACCCTCACAGGTGCTTGTGGCAGATATCAATATTGGTTATGAAGATATTGTGAATACTCAGGTAATAAGAAGTTCTGGGGGCATGAATTATTTTGGTTGATTCTAGAGATATATTGTTGTTAAAGCTGTCTACACTCTGGAATTCTGTTAGCCTGCTATTATTTGCCCATGTATTTATTGATCTATTGTTAGTCCTTTTCTATATATATTTCTGTAGTGAAGCACTTGCAGTTTAATGGCATGTATTTGCCAAATTATATAGATGTTCCGAGTGCTATGTCTGAAAGTACCCCAGCACCTGTTTGTTTTCCCCAGTTGTTTGTGAAAGCCAAAATAATCTACATTATTATGTGGATAATGACTTATCTGCCTTAATTTGGTGAGTGGTGACTAAAACCCTTTATTGTCATTTTGTCGATAGGTCCTTGCTGTCAACGGTCAGCCTGTAAAAAATTTGAAGAGCTTGGTAACGATGGTGGAAAGCTGCAAGGATGAATTCTTGAAATTTGATCTGGAGTACGACCAGGTATCCCCAGATTCCTTCTTTATGTGACCTTTCGTGCTATAACCATCTCTCATGCCAACCCACATTATTGGAGTGGCGGTGGTCTCATCATATAGTAGAGCTATGAAAAAAAGATGCGATCAAAGGACATGATCCTATTTTTTCCCCCAAAAGTCACCGTCAAGATCCTTATTGAATGCAGTTGCTTAGTTGGCTGACGTTACGTAACTAATCTATGATTTGACAGATTGTTGTCCTCAAGACAAAAACTGCGAAAGCTGCTACTGAAGACATTCTGACAACACACTGTATACCGTCGGCAATGTCTGATGACCTGAAGACCTAATGGAAGCAAGATGCAGCCTTCGGCTATCAGGTGGCCTTGCTTGGGCCACATTTTTGGTTGAATTGATTACTAGCTCATTACAATGTCCATCCTCGTGCTATTTTATGAATTGAAAGCCCTTCAGAGGCTCTGGATGTCAAACAACACGTTGGTGTCTTGCTTCACCAAAGAAGGCTCAGAGTAAGCGAGCGTCACATCGAGCGTCACATCACCATAAGCTGGAGTGGTTACCAGCAGTCATAAGCTGGAGTGGTTACCAGCAGTGAGTCATCACGAAAGCGATAGCGATTAATAAACATGGTTTTGTTTTTTCATCACATTAAATTAAATTAGTAAGGAGAAGAGAAATCATACTTTATATTTTGCCTGGACACCCAGTAAAGTCCCAAACTAACTGTATCCTCGGTAGCTCTCTTCTTCTTTTCACCTTTCGGCTTTTCTACAATAATTAACATTCAAATTGAGTGTTTCTAAAAGTGCAGTCTACCTGTTGGATCATTTATATCAGCTAAAATTGCACACAAGTTTTTGTTACTTTACACTCTCTCACGAATAATCTAAAAGCTATAAATCGTAGCTAAAAGTTATAAGTCAGTCAAAAAGAATGAGCCCTGTAGTTATCCATGCACACATGGCCCAGTAGTTATCCTTACACATGTGGGTGGATTCTTTTGAGTTGTGGTTTATAAAAACCTGTTCTTTTCGGCTGCGGCTTATGGCTTTTGGCTGAAATTTTTGAATTTTAGCTGTTTACGGTACAGATTACGAAGAGACATATACTCACTTGCGATTTTGGCTGGTACAGATGTTGGGCTTTTAACGTGTACATCGTTTAACTTGTAGACCCCGTCTTGAGAAAATACTCTGTTTGAAAGTTAGGTACTGTAGCAAAAGCCAAAAGCCGCCAGCTTGTGAGATAAAGAACAGGCCCTATAGCTTTTTAATTCTGCTGGTTGACTAGAGAGTACAAAGAGAGACAGTTGTATTCAATTTTAACCAGTATAGTTGAAGTCGATATAATATCTATTACAATTGACTTGTAGATCTCATCTTGAAATGATGTACTATTTTAAAGTTAGTTACTGTAGCAAAAATATATATAAACATGAAGCCCAAAAAAACCTAGCTCTAATATCAAACTAGCCTCAAAGGCGCGGCGACACGCCGCGCCAGCCACCGTATGTACCAAAGTAAAAGAGGCGATAATTTGTGAGGAATTTTTTTAAAAAAAAATCGAGGATAAATACGTATTTTCGGGAAAATCAAAGGGTTTCTTTGAAAAAAACCGAGGACCTGTAAGGGCTGCTACGTAAGTAAATAAGGAGCTATATGTAATTTTGGAAACCCGCGGGGAGCTATCAAAAAAAGTTTCTTAAAAAAACTTGTAGGGACTTTTTCGCGAGAAAAAAGGACCTTTACGTAATTTTAAGAAAACATGAGGAAATCACCTCTCCCACGTGCACGCCAAATCCCGCCACGCGCCGCGCAACGCGAGCGGCGGCGTGGATCATTGGGGGCGGAATCCCCGACTTTGTAGAGCGGAGCTATTTGGAGTAAAATGTCACGTTCGACTGTGTCAATTCTTTTCGTTTGTTCAAGTATCAATCTTTATCTGTTAAGGAAAGGGTACAAGTCCACGTAGTTGCCGGCCAAGTCGTACTACTGATATTTCAGCCTTCACTACTGGCGCACGAGATCGATGGACAATTAGCCATCGACTTGATGAGAAGTTAAGAGCAACTCTAGCTCCTGGTTTAGTCTTGATGGCAAAGAGCATAGCCACCACAAACGGTGATACGTTCGCAAAGAACAAACGAACGATAATTGTCACCTGAGAGCTGGGAGGGAGCATGCGACGGTGGCTACCAGGTCATTGAGGCAGTAGGCACTAGACAACTACACGTTGTCATATACTGGTGCACGTAGAACATACACATCAGACTGCATCAACGTAGTTTTATCTTAAATTATTTCATAATTTCTCTAAATTATTTTTAAATTTTTCTAAATTATTTATAGATGTTGTATAGTACAAAATATTTTGTACATTTTTTGCTATTGTGGACTCTTATATTTTATTTGTCAACTCTGGATACTCATTATAGAAATTTTAGGTCCGTGGCTGACGTGAGGAATCTACAGATGCTGCCATGTTGCTCTAGGGAAACACATGGTAACATCTGGGAGCCTCTCGTGACGTCCTCCTATAGAAAATTTGCTTCATGTCTTCTCGGGCCGTGGTTGTCCTCCATTGCTAACGGAAGAGAATCTGTCTTCCAGCTCAAGCAAGGAGAAGTACCGGGTCCACGCGGCACCTTCCATTGCTGCATTTGCTCTGGTCGTATCGTCGTATCCCTTGTGCCAAAACGCGAACTCTTTCGTCTTTTCTTCTCTTGCTTCCCTTCAGTTTCATGCCTGGTGCCCGGGACGGTAGCCCGTCAAAATCCCACGCCTTTATTTTGATAGGCAGTGATGAACAAGGTGTACGAATGTTGGCAAGCCAGGAAACCCCTGGTTTTTTGCATGGCTTGTCGTAATTGTTAGCTAGCTGGTCACTCCTGCTGCCGCGGCGACTTGATGCATGCTACCTTTCGCTAAGGAAAAAATCCCAAGATTGTGATGCCTGGACGGCAATCCTGCTACTGCCTCACAGGTTTGGTACTGGCACTGCTGCAATGGTGGCGACGCACAAGTTGCTGGCGGACTGGGAATCGGAATGTGGGTTGGCTGACGAGTCCAGCTCGGTCGTGAAGGATTTGAAATTCTCCTGGTTTTGATCGCCATTTTTTTTTTCAAAAACTGTAGTACTTGTCTGGACTGGTAAAGGGAGCTACCGGTACCAGTAGTAAACAGTGGTTGTGGCCAATTTTCAAACCACTAACTGAATACTGAATTGAATACTTACTAGCATTACTTTTGAAGAACATTTTCAAACAGGGATTCATAAAACTCACATGCCACCTTCGTATTTCCAACTTAAAGACGAACATGGCGTACACGTGCATGCTACTACCACCATCTTTAAACGAAACAGCGATCGGCCCGTCGCTGTTTCAAACTTCGAAGGCAATGAATAGTAGTTAATTGCCTTTGCTCCTCTGGCTTTCCACCTGCCCTCTCGATGGCAAATACTACCCTGTCAGAGCTCAACACAAGCACATCGTAGGTGTAAAGAGCAAGGCATCATTGAGGAATGTGGTGTAGCTCCAATAGTGTAATGCCATTCGAGAATGAGCACTGAAGCGGCAATGGCGGGATCAGACCTTGAGCTACTTGGGTTGCAGTTCGAGGTCTGGCAATCAAAACTTATGTAAAACTTATTAAAAAATTATTTTAAAAAAACAAAGTTAGTATAAGAATTAGCCGAAAAATGATTGGGCTAGTTTGGAGCTTGAATTTAGGCTGGTTTCGCCTCTATGAGGCAGCACCACACCAAGAACGAAGGCACCCTCGCCGAGCCCATCCTACCCCGGACGTTCCACTGTCGTGCGGGTACCTAGGCATATTAACTCACGACGGCAAAGCAAGCAACGCCCAATCGACGGGAGGAACAGGAGAGTCGATCGCGCGATGCAGGCGATGACGGGACAGCCGCGGCAGCAGTTTGCTAACCGGGCCGCTGCTACTAGCGGCAGTGGTAGCCGTACGACGCGTGGATTGGCTGGGCGCATCGTGGGACGCGCGCCGCGCCGTTTCGTTTGATGGCCGGCCATGTGACGCTGTCACGCACTAGTCCTCCTTACTGCCCCCCTCCCTCCCGGCTCCGCGCGGTTTGCTGGTGAGTGACCACCCACGGCGCGCGGTAGCCCGGTGTGCCGTGCGGCCTCTGCCTCGCCCGTCTCAACGTGCCGTGCGTGCGTGCGGTCGTAGTAAATGGCAGGCAGGTAGCCCGGGCAGCCTCGTCTCTGCGACGGCATTCAAAGGCTTCGAAAGCAGAAGGTGGTGCTCTACCTTGGCTTTAAGTTTTTTTTATGGTTTTTAGCTTTTAGGTAAAATTATATTATGGTGGTGGTTAGTTTTTTTTATAAAAAATAAATAGAAAAGAATTGAGAAAATTTTGAAAAAAAATACGTTATATCATAATCGACAATGTAAAGACAAAAAAAATTAAAATTAAAAAATAATATATTTCAAACGATTTCTAGTTTATATAAATAAAAAAAAACTCCGTAAGCTGAACCCGTTTGCCGTGCCTGGCTCGTAAGCCTTGGCCTCTGCTGGCCGAGCGTCGGTAGCCTGCAGTATACTCCCAGTCTACCACTGGTACTACAGTACTACTGCCATAGTTCCATGAAAAGAAACAGAAAAGTATGGCATACCAACGCGAGGCGATTTATACCAAGTGTAATGATTACATCTGAGTTGTTCCAATGATGTGACGAAATATTAGTAGTATGAACTAGGGCTCGAGTAGGTGATGCAAATCTTGCATTACAAGGAGTACTTTCGGCATAAAGAACAGCATTTGTTTTCTAGTAGGTCCAATGTTCGTCAGTGCTCTCGTCCTGAATCTTGCGATAGCTGTGATACGACGCATCAACCGAGTGCTCGCAAGGTACTAGAATAGTGGTCGGAGAGAAGGACGGTGTCCTGTTGTATTCATAAACAACAATCGACACGTCGGATTGATTAGTGATCATGGCGTTTTGGGGGACACGCATCAATAAAAAGCCCGGCCGATCTGCAAAGGCCTCCACCTGGCAAGGAGATCAAATAAAGCCAAGCCTTTCCGTTCATTTTAATCAAGGCGGCTGGAGAAAGAACAAGACGAAAGCGTACGTTATGACAGGACACAGCATTAAGGAAATCAAACGCGCACGTTCCCATCATTTGAGGCACTGTTTGGTGCTTTGTCTCCGTGTAACGGTAACAGGGAGCTCTCAGCTAAGTGTGGAAGTAATTAATTTTTAGCTTTGCAAGGCTGAAAGATGCTTCACACGCTACTACCATTATATTATCGAAACTCTTTTGGATTTTGCTCACAATGCTTGAGAGATAATGTACCAGCAAAAGGTGTACTACCGGATTAGTCTGGCATTTGGAGTTTTTTCTAAGTCTTGATGTGGCTGTACTTGTCCCCACCTCATTATTGTAATCACTATTATCCTGTGCTCATCGTAAGGGACACGCAACTGGCTCATGCCAAGGCAGTTACTAAATGCTTTTGTCATGATTTGACTTTGTAAAATGGTGAATTCATTTGTCATGATTTGACTTTGCAAAATGGTGGTTTATGAGGATATCTTTCATGTATTAAACTAATATCGATTTAAAATTATACCACGTAAGTATTTTAGGAATTAAGTTTATTTTACTTTAATGTATTGAACCGATTTCTGCTAATAACTAGGACCCATATTACATTAGAAAAACATAAAATAATAATATCTTCTCTCAACTGTATTCTCTCCTATGTAGTTGTTTAATGCTCATGTGAATTTTTTAATGCTTTGAATTGACTTCTAAGTAGAGAGTGCGGTTGAGAGATGATATTGTTATTTTATAGTTTTTTAATGTAACGTGAGCCCTAGTTATAGTAGAAATCGGTTCAGTACATTGGAGAAAAATAAACTTAGTTTCTAGAATACTTACCTGGCATAACTTTGAATCGACATTGGTTTAATACACTAAAAATGGTCTAAGTAGAGTCCGGTTCAATGTTTTTTTTGTTGAAATTGATCCCTCCAATATATTGAACCGATTCAATACCTTCTCTCCTCATTTGAACTGGCTAAAATATAACATTGGAGATGGTCGGATAAGACTATTGTTTCCTTCCACTTTTCAGTTATGGATTAGTTGGAAAAGGAAGGAAAGAAACGAAACATCATGATTCATCAACGGCTTTTTTGTAGTACGTACTAAGCTTTGTAATAATGAGAGTTCCATTTACAAATGATTTGATGAACAGTTGAAGATTTGTAACCACGATGTGTACAGCGAGGTAAACAAACTTCCAAGAGAAAAAGGCGAAAAGAGAGGAATTGGTAGAAACCACGAAATGTTAAGCGAAGGCAGCTAAGGTGAAACACCCGCGTCCCTAATTACCATTAGCTGCTAACTTTGATAATTAAATATGAAATTCACTACATAATTAACAAAAAATTACAGGACAATTCGATCTCTTAAAATACAAATCGAAACAAAGGAGCAATTAAGTAATAAGATACAACCACAAACATCATTTCTCTAAAATATGCCAGGGAGATCATAAATTACAAATTTCATACAATCTGCAAACATACCATTGAGTTCACTAATTATACATTCATGTGCATATATACAAATGAATACAAGGTATACAATTACAAGTGACCAAATTCTTCGAGACCTTTAGTTTTGAGCATGAGTCGGAGTAATTGATATTTAATACCTGTAGGAAGAACCGATAACCAGATAAAAAAGACCAAATAAACCAAATTTACAAAGCCAAAATTAACCCTCTTTAGAATATATAATGGGCAATGCGCTCATCGAGATAACATACCGACCAGGGTCAGTTAGCACCTCTCGCAATCATAAGATTTCATCATTCATCATTAGAAACAAACATAAATCATTCCTGAACTCCTTTTTACACTCCCAGCCAACACAGTAAAAATGGTTTACTGAAGTACCAGGGCACACATTGCTGTGGTAAAAACTCCCACCTCACAGCTCACACAACGCATAAATAAAAGGGGATAAGGCCGAGCGAAAGACCAATAGAGATAGAGACCAGTATTCACCCACAGCCACAACACTAACCAGAGCAAGCAACCCTACCACTAGATCCATCCACATTTCCCTCAAATCCTCAACCCATTGCTACGAAGAAGAAGAGGGAATGGAGTAAGCCATGGTGGCTGGACTAGAGGAAGGTGGCCGACTTAGAAGAGGGGGGAGGCGATGAAGAGCAAGGGCGGAGCTAGGAGGAGAAAGGAAGCAAAACCACTCGCATTCTAGGAGGGAAGACCATAACTCTGTTCCACCCAAATCGAGCCGACATCATCAACCTAAGGTATCCCCACATTCCGTTACCATCCTTACCATCACCATTGCAGCATCACCCGCACATGCAATCTCAAATACACATGCACTACACTAGAGCGATAGCATCCACACATATAGAGTAAACTAGTGGAAGAAGGGGGACAAGGGAGAATAAGGTATTCTAGAGGGACAACCAGAGTGGTACTCACCGTGCTCGGAATAGGCCATCCATGAGCACCCGACAACCCCAGTCTACTCCTCGGCGCAGTGGAGGCCCCAAGCCCCACCATAGCACACCCATTTTGAGTATGAACCCTCACCATTAACCAAGAACAAATCAAAGATATCAATCATCAAATAGGAAATGTAAATAAAAGAAAACTAAGATGAAGAAAGTAAATAAGGGCAATAGGGAGAGATTTAGAAAGGGGAATTAGGTCTATGTGACCGGATCTAGAATCGCCATTGTCAGAGCGGATCCAGCCAGTGATAGGCCAGGGCGGCGACTCTAAGGATAGCAATGGCCACAGGACCGGTTGAGCCATAAGCAAAGAGGCAGAGGAGAGAGCTGGCAAATGGGGGAACACAGACGAGGATGGCGGGTTCCTCCGGTATACTGGTCGCTCATCGGCCAAGAGGCGGTAAGAAGGACCACAGCATCTCACCACTTGCCGATCAGGAATCGACGAAGGGGACGGCGGTGCTTGGTGGTGGGGTGGAGTTGGCAATAGGGAGCGAGCAAAGTGCGAGAGAGAGGGGGGAGGGAGGGACCAAGCAGAGTGCGAGAGAGAGAGAGAGAGGGGGGAGCGATGAGATATATAGGCCGAGGCCCATTTGGTTGGTTGGGTGGAGGAAGTGTAGAAGGATACATGTATATGTATGAGTACCAAGGATACAAGAGTATGTATATGTACATATATAATTAATTAGTTAGTATGTAACCTGTGAAAACTAGGTATGGACTATTCTAAAATACTAAATCAGAATAATCTAACGTCAATAAAATAGCAACAAACATTGGGTATAAGATAGAATTTAATTATAAATATCACAATCAGTTTAATTGACCAAGAACTTGTCATAGGAACACATCGACATAGTGTATCTTATATGTCCATAAATTAAATCTTAACCTACACAATAAATGCAGGCAACGAACTGGGTCTGGAGGAAGGATTTCATTCGAGTGCACCTGAGATTGAGACCTACTACCAAATCTCGGGCAAACACACCTTTGATCATTTCAACCATATTATCTTTAGTTAAAACAAATTAATTACCGACTAAAGTACTATCACCCCTACATCAAATGAAAATTCTATTTAACTTGGATGAATGATACATGAGAAATGAAAGGGGAATTACGAGTTCAACCGATGGAGTAGTTGGCATGCAATATAAGTAATCGGTGGGTAGATGGTGCCTTGAAAAGGTGATAAGTAAAAGATTAAGACCCTCTGTATATGAATAAGATATAAGGACTTACAAACTTTCACCCGGGTCATGGATCGTATCAGTCATATCAACTGTTATTCCATCTAGGAGAGGCATGACCAGTAACTATCAAAGTTATTATACATTCTATAATGGGCATGTAGATTTATCTAGTGATGATCATGGGCGAGGTCTCAATTGGACCCAGGGGCATAAAAGATAAGCCTGATGAATATATTTAGCATAGTGGAGTGTCGGGTGAAAATAAATCCCGTCCGACCAACGATTAGTTCACAGTCGTATAGGTATCGGGTGAGGGTAAGAAACCACCCCGAACCAAGGACTATGTATAGTCGGGTGGAGGTATAATATACTTAAATAGAAGGAAACATTATGTATTCTGATTTGGGTATCGCATTTAAGAAAATACGAAGGACCATTCATTGTAAAAATCAGAGTATCTATGGGTGAAATGGCACAAACTTGCGCAATGCTATATAAACCATGAATTTATGCTTGTCTCCTAGATTGGAGGCTATGGGAACCAAAAGAGGGTTTCTATCTTATTATGCGAGTGATCAGTAAATTTCTAAATTAATAATATAAAATTCTTTATCGACATAAAAATAATTATTTTTGAGATGATATGAGGTGAGATTGGATTCATTGGTATGTTGATTCATGGTCATAAAAGTTCATCTTTACTATTAATGCTTGCTGAATATCTTGTACCATGTACTTACCCTTGTTATTATCCTTCCTTGTTTAGAGGTTAGCCAACCCGGGATTCCACTTGTGTGGAGGATGCCTATCCAAAGGAATGTTATACCGAGAGGGAGTTGATCTTAAGTACTACCTGTATAAGGTGGATGCCGTATATGAGACATGGGAAGAGTTACTAGCAGCTCATGCATGGCACTCAAGGTTAAGATTATTGACGAGGATATAATAATTCTTAATTTATTATTTATCTATAAATAGCATTATTACGTCATAATACTTTTTAAGTATACCCCTTATAGTCATAAGGGAGAGACCATTCTATGGTCGTAAGCTTTTCTATAATCACACTATGGTCGAGAGCCTTTTCACGATCGCTTCATAATCGTAAGTCTTTCTACGAACATGACATATTCGTAAGCTACTCTACGACCACCCTGTGGTTATGAACTCTTCTACGACTAACCTAACTTTGACCAGTCTCTCTACGACAACCTGTTACACTACGAGCCTGTCTGACAAGGCAGTTAGTGTATGCAGTTGTTCAATGAAATAACCACTCCTAACTTCTCCTTTAGCGATAATCGCCTGGCGGTGAGAAGGAATCACATCACTGACAATAACCTTCGTCAGACAGTTATCGGCTGATACATTGAGACGTCTTTTGGCAAGGAACAACCGTCACCTCTTCAAATGCTATAAAGGCTAACATCAAGCAGGACGAGGGGCATGCGAGAGAGGATCAAGAAGTGCTAGACGTCAAGCAATAGTCTTTTTCTGGATTGTAATCTATGCAATTAATATAGCAACACAGGAGTAGGGTTGTTATTCTCTCCGGAGAAGGTCTGAACCTGTATAAAATCCATGTGTCTTTCTCTATGTAGTCAAGTCTTTGAGAGATCTCCTAAATCCAAATAATCATACATAAGACTGGTATTAAAATACCGGCAATTATGATGCTATCTATTATTCCTAGCATATGTCTAATTATTAGTTGGACTGGTACTATTTCTATTAATGATGTCATACTCATGCTACTGTTTACCATTTTTTAAGACTTTAACCCTACGTGGCAATGTTATTATAATATCATGGAACAATATCTAATTATTGTTCAGCTGCAATACTCTGATGAACTTATTATTCGACGAAACAACGTTTCAGAATAATAATCTATTGACTAGTGATGTAAACTCATGGTAATTTCACGACTCGCCACATAGGATGACCTGGAACTGTTGAGTCCTTATTCGAAGTTGCTTAGGATTTATGGACGGAAGAATGAATATATCAGTAATATTTGTGTAAATCCACCGGTTCAATCTAAGCATGCAAGACACGCCAATTGATCATCAAATTGGCAAGAGATTTTCTCCCAAACAAATAGATTCCCCACATGTAATTTCAAGTCCAAATTCGATTGGTTCATCAAATATGCAGTGACACTCGGCTCAAGATTCGTAATAACGCGAGTAAAGAAAAACTAGAATAGGCAGCTGTTTCAGTGGATGAGTTCTTTCGCCCCTTTTTCTTTGTGTGTTGTTCAAGAAGGCGAGTTTCTTTACTTGAGTTGCAAAACATAGAATCTGACCAAAATCACTTTCTGTGCCCAATGTGCTCTAGATACCGAAAATCAAAGGGCGTCAAGCATCACCAAACGGAGTAGAAATCCATTACTTTCTGCCAAAGAATTCTAGTGGATTACTTGGATTTTTTATATATGAAGATTGGTTGAAAGTTGAAAGATTTGACAGGGCAGTTGAAAAATTTTAGATTAGCCCCCCAACACTCCCAGTATCTACAACGAGGTACCCGTACTCTCCAACTCGTGAAATTAATGGGCAGGTTAATCTTCGTGATACATATGCATAGTATTGATTTTCAATCTATTTGCAAAGATATGCATATTAATATTTTTTCTAGAATATGAAATGCCTATTAATATTCGATTTATTGCATAACTAACAGGGACAGCCTATAGATTGAGTAACTTCTGCTAGACCCTGAAAAAAGTGACCAATTTCACCATGACTGACCAAGCTTTTTTTTTTTTTTGAACCCGGGATGACTGACCAAGCTTTATCATTTCAATTTTAAGTTGCCAAGTATTCTATGGATGATAACTAGCATTTTAAACATTTTGAGCTGCATTACGGCATCTTAAAAAACAACACAAACTAGGATGTGGGAAATTAAAAAACAACACAAACTATGCTTTGGGGAATTTTTAACGGCACTACTCAAGAAATCACGTAAACCTATACAGATGACGAAATTGTAATGGTATTATGTTATCTCAAGAGATCGTTAACACCTATGCAAAGTGTGGGGATTAGTTTTCAAATAAGCTAATTACGCCCATCATTGGTTAGTCCAACCTACGTGGGCATTCATGTTTTCTGGATAAGCAGGTGTGAACCCACGGGGTCAGTCGGGGTGACGCCCCCTACGACCAACTTGTTCCTGAGATCGCTCACATGTACAAGACTGGTTGGCTGAAGTATGAGGGGACATCTGCAGCTGGACAGAATCAAAGTAATTTTTAACTCTGTTTCGTACCATATTTATAAAAATAGTAGTATATCAAACGTATTAACAAAAATATTATTTCTTCCGTTCGGTGAGCGGGTAGCAGCGCCCGCGAGACGACACGCGCTGCTCGCCGCCGGTGGTAGGCACTGCCGCCCTCGGCTGGACGACAGCGACTTGCGCCGGGCGAGATGGCGAGCTTGCTGCCGCCCGTGAGGGATGGCAGTGGGGAGGAGGAGGCGAGGGCGGAGCGGAGATGCAATCGTGGAGACTGCGAGCGAGTTCTGCGGAGGAGGCGAGGACGGAGCGGGGGGAGAAGGAGGCGGCAGCGCGAGGTAGGGAGAAGGAGGCAAGGGCAAAGCGGGGGGAGGAGGAGGAGGCAGTGCGGGGTGGAGAGGAGGAGGCGAGGGTAGAGCGGTGGAGCGGGAGGTGGCGGCAGCGCAGGGTGGAGCGGAGGAGGGGGCAGCGTGGATGCAGCTGAACTCTGGGCCCACATGTCGGAGCAACGAAAACTGAGGGAAAGCATGTGGAGAATGAACGGACTACCACCAGCTCAAATTTTAAAGTAATAGAGATGTATTGGTTGGATTATTCTTGATTTTTTGATATTATGCCATCTGGTTGCTACATGTGAAATTAAGGACTAAAAATACATAAAAGCTTCAAAAAAAACACCCAGATGTTGCATAAGACCAAATGAATTTTTGGGAGTCATTCAGTCCCGCTTATTTTAGCTTAAGCTTCTGAATTATTTTTTACTATTCATAAATTTTGTATTTTCTGACTTTTTGGTTTTTTTAGCTTTTTTGCCGGTTCTTTTTCCCCGTATTCGTTTGCATTGTTCGTGATAGGCTAACATATTTTTTATTTTTTTAAATTTAATTATGTCACATAAGTTACTTTTAGTTACAATGTAATTTTAGCCATAAATCACTATTTTTTTAGCCCAAACAAACGGCACTCAATGTTCCAAATAATCCAAACCATAAGAAAATTTTCTATAGGATTTCGCTCCTTTCGTACGTACCTTAAAAGATATCCCCACGTCTAATTAGAAGCCACTCCAACGATGTCACGTATGGAAAGCCTTGATGCCTACTACAATGACCCCCCGTTGCGTGTTGAAATATCACGATAGAGTTGCAATTACTTCAACACAGGGACCCACCTAAATACAGAGGAGCTGCTGCTTAAACAAGACCGCAATTGGTTCTCTACTTCTCTACTCTCTAGGCAGTGATGTGAGAAGCATGTGACCCTCTTCACTTCGCCAGGAAGTCACGCGCCAGACACTCCACCAAGAACTCCGCCCATCCCCTCCTCCTCCCCTCCCCTCACACCCTCTTCCGTTCGGTTCCTCCCCTTCTCGAGCTCGGGGGAATCGGAGAGGGGTGGTGCGGCCATGGCGTCCAGCGCTTCCCGGTTCATCAAGTGCGTCACGGTGGGCGACGGCGCCGTGGGTAAGACCTGCATGCTCATCTGCTACACCAGCAACAAGTTCCCCACTGTAAGCAAAATCTTTCTTGGGCGATTTCTTGTATCTGGTTTTTGTGCCGAAGACACAGCTTTCTTGGGCGATTTCTTGTGAAGTTAGGAGCTTCGATTTCGAGTCCAAAAAAAATCAGTACTTTTGCTGATTTTGTTTCCTTGGAGACTGTGTGTTGTGGAAGAGTTCGATTTTTCTCGTTTTACTTTTTAGGGCGCTTTCTTATACCAGTAGTTTATTTTGTCTGATTCTAGGAGTAATTTTCGATTACTTGTCTCTAATTTTTCGTATTTGTGACGCGCATTTTGTCTTGGCAGGACTACATACCTACGGTGTTCGACAATTTCAGCGCAAACGTAGTTGTGGACGGCACCACGGTGAATCTGGGCCTTTGGGATACTGCTGGTAATTCGAGCTCTTGATTTGATTGCTTTGTTTGTCCTAATGTTGGTAAGTATAAGTGAATTGTCCACCTTTCCTCGGTAGCTCAAGCTTTTGGGTGAACGGGTTGGTGCATATAACTCAATAAATGTACTTGTGAATTACAGGTTTTTCTTCTTCTAAATTACCGTGGTTGAATTTTTTTCGTCTTGATGATTCTTTTGGTAACTTCGAGCTCACATGGTCGCATCTGTTCCAGGGCAGGAGGATTACAACCGACTGAGGCCTCTAAGCTACCGTGGTGCTGATGTTTTCGTGCTCGCCTTCTCACTTGTGAGCCGAGCTAGCTATGAGAATGTCATGAAGAAGGTGTTGAAATGTGCTATCTTCGTTTCTTGGACTTGGTTCTTACGGTTCCTTCCTGTTTATTTGGAATTACCAAGAGATTTAAATGTTTGTTCTGTGTTCTTTCCTCTTCAGTGGATACCGGAGCTTCAGCATTATGCACCTGGTGTGCCCATTGTGTTGGTAGGCACAAAATTGGGTGAGTTGTGTTGACAATGAAAGCTTATTGTTTTTGCTTAATTGCACATAGGTGGGTGGGATTGGTAGGTTGTAGTATGATTGTGCATTTTATCTTACTATCTGGTTAGAATCTCTTTGTCTCAGCATTGTTGGAATTCTCTTTATCATCCATGTAGTTGGTGACCAAATAGTTGGTAAGAAACAGAACTAAAATTGGTCTCTCTAGCGATGCTTAGTAAATGTGGCAAGCTTTAAAGTTATTTTTGGAGCTGCATGAAATATCATGTTTATATGCAATAATGGAAACTCAGCTATAATTGAGTATGAACCATTGATGAAGCACAGTAGAAAACCCTAATTTTTTAGTCCCTGAACTAGCTGCTTTTCGTAAAACCAATCATAAGTTCATAACCAAGATCTTTATAATCGTCAGCAACCGTCTAATTGCTGCTGAGATTAGGGACCCTGATACGCTATCATGAAACCTGGTTTAATATCATCTTAACTTATATAGTTATACCGGCTGAAAAAAACATTCCTTAATTATAGAATGGGTCATAATATTTATAAATCATAATCTTGCTTACAGATCTTCGTGAAGACAAGCACTATTTGTTGGACCATCCTGGTATGATACCTGTTACCACAGCACAGGTATTGTCTGTGTTGATTAGTGATAAATCAGTGCATTAGAACTTTGGCTATCCTTAATCTTGAGGTTTAAGAGATAAAATGATGAATGCATTCCGGCTTCTGAAAAAACTATTTTTGTCTTTGCCATTTCTACTTTGCAGGGGGAGGAACTTCGGAAACAAATTGGTGCTACATATTACATCGAGTGCAGCTCAAAGACACAGCAGGTAAAGTTGCTGTAAGAGAATTGTGTGCCCTTGCTGTATTAGTTTTGCCTTTCTTTGAAGTGTTAAATTCTGTAACTTGCTGAAAGGCCTTACTTTTGTGTATTTCAATATTTGTGTATTTCAATAACATGTAGAATGTCAAAGCTGTCTTTGATGCTGCTATCAAGGTAGTAATCCAGCCTCCAACTAAACAAAGAGAAAAGAAGAAAAAGAAACCGCGACGAGGATGTTCTATGATGTAAGTATTGCTTCATTACCATTCTTCTTTTTGATATACCTAGTTATAACCCTATTTTCTGATCATTCCTAGAATTTTTTACACCTTTTGAATCACTGTCTCAACCACAAATTTGACCTGTAATGTGTTGTTGACACCGATTTTGTTCTGAACTTAAAACATGAATGAATATATATTTAAAATAAATAATCACTAAATTAATAAATTATGCTGACGGCTAAAAATCCATTGCAACATAAAACAACTATAAGTTTGAATGAAATTGACACACCCACCCCACCACAAGGACCACACAATCTTTGACCGCATGGGTCTCGACCATGTTAGTTTTCTTCGACATCAATGTAGGATTTGCCTTACGCAGTCGTGAGCTTCGTGTACTCGAAAGACCCCTTAAAATGCCTTGCGTACTTGGAAGACTTCTTCGACTGCCTTGTGTGTGGAAGGCTTCGATAGTACTCGAAATGAACAATACTAAAAAAAGTTGAACAGTACTGGAAATGAACAGTACTCGAAAGTGATCATTTTCGATTAAATTTAACCAACTTGTCTCTAATAACGCGGGGACGAGCTGTCACCCATTTTCCCGTCATCATGTGTATATACAAAACCAACATTACATGCTTGAAATATATTTATGATTTTTTTTTATTTTGAGGATTGGGGATCTCAACTCACCCCACTATATATGTAAACACATATAATGTCGGACAAATGTAACAGCAATAGTATACTAGGATTAGCCCTGAAAGTTATTTACGGTAGTGATATTGCCATGCATTAAGCCATTTTGAGGTTAGTTATGATTTTGCTCCAAAATGCACATATGTGATACGGCGTGCAAGATTCCTAGTAGCTGTGTGTTGTATTTCTTTAAACATTAAATTTCTTGTGTTACAATTGCAGGAACATCTTTTGCGGAAGGAAAATGCCATGCTTCAAATCCTGAACGATCGGGGAGGTCTTACATGAAGCAATCTCGTGGGCGCAACCTCAAGTTGGCAAAACAGTTCTGAATGTGCTGATTACACAGTTAATGTGTATATTTGCATCTTTGGTAATTAATTACTAGAGGTAGATGGTTAAACTAGTCTGCTTAAGTATTGCACAATGCTCGTGTTATTAGCTTTCATTGAGTTAGGAGGTTCGGTAGAGGCCAAAGAAACAAATGAGATTTTCTTCTCTCATGACACAATCACAACTTTTGTGAACCTGAAGTCTCACTGTACTGTCAGTATTTTGTGATTCCGGTTCAATTGGTGCCAAGGTTATAATATGAATATCAAGCTCGTTGTTCGTATGTCTTGTTTTTTGTCTGATAATGGTGAGGATACCAAGCTTATTGTTTAAAGTTGTTTAAAGTGCTAATTGAATTCTAGTCTCGTAACTAGAGGGGCATCAGGTTAATTTGGCTGAGGATTGAGGCTTATTAGTCACTTGCTACTAGACTGACCCGACCCTTGCGGCGCCAAACCGGAAACATGACATATAAAGACGTGCACATATATAATCTGAGCTCGGAGCACATAGATAATCGCGGCGACAAGTCGAGAATAAGGCATTGGAGGTTCGAAAATAAAACCAAAAAAACACGTGATACTGGCAGGGTGACCGTCATTATCATTCATCAGCATCAGGAATACGACCGATGAAAACAAGTGACGGGCATAGAAGGCATAAGCATGTCAGACCTCTCTCATGCACGAAAGAAAAAATGACCACCATTCACTTATCCCATGGTCAGCAAGCAGGAGGAGATGCATATGCATCTTACAAGATAGTAGGAGGAATTTATCCACGGAGCAGTAGATGCATATGCATAAGGTAGAACATACAACTGTAAACGCAATGGTGCAACTACCTCCAGTAACGTGCGACAAGATGCTGCGAATTATGACTACTTCTGCGGCACAGAACAACAAAAACAAGCTAAACTTGCATTATTGAATGCGCATGGAAACCAACAGAGAAGCTTAATGACAAAAGGATCACCGCAACAGATTATTACTTCCTGACCTAGTTGTTTCTTATGACTGCACGCCAACGGTAGATACATCCTAACGCCCTTATAAGGAAGTATTCAAAACACTGCAGCTTTTGATGCTACTAGTTTTTCAAAGGTACAAAATAGACGGACATACAATCACACACATCACGGAATCAAAGCCACTTTTGATACTGTTGCGCATCATATTTATAAAAATAGCAGTATGTCAACAGTATTGACAAAACAGACACCCAGGGAGCAGGCGGCAGGAAATTAGGCCGGCTGATTAGCCGGCCTAATTACCTATTTAATTTTTTTCATTTAGTATTTTTTAAAATTTTAAATATAACAAATGATCTCAAAAAATTATGAAAATTTACTTATTGCCTCCTGACACAACGTTCCTCACAGTGTAATTTTTGAATAATTTTATCCATGGCGAATGTTGCTCAAAAATTCATAAAATTTTGATAATTTTATGAGTTTTTACATATAGCAAACGAGCTCTAAAAATTACAAAATTTTATGTGAAGTGTTTTGATATAGTATTAGTTATTATATAATTTTTTTAAAAATTTTATGCGATCCCAATTAGCCACGTTTGTTTGGATTAACTTAACCATGAATTTAACAAAAAAATTCCCATGGTTAAGTTAATCCGAACAAACGTGGCTAATTCAGACTGTATAAAATTCTCAAAAAAAATTATATAATGACTATTACTGCATCAGAAGGCTTCACATAAAATTTTATAATTTTTAGAGCTCGTTTGCTATATGTAAAAACTCATACAAATATCAAAATTGTATGAATTTTTTAGTAACATTCGCCATGGATAAAATTCCCCAAAAATTATACCGTGAGGAACATTGTGTCGAGATACTGTAGTAAATTTTTGTAATTTTTTAGCTCATTTGATATATTTAAACATTCAAACAAACACTAAACTGAAAAAATTAGCCAGGTAATTAGGCCGGCCTAATTACCTATCGCCCAGTGGCCGAGCGGCAGGCGCCACACGTTGCCTCACGGCTGCTACCGCCCGGCCGCCAAGCGGCTGCTATTTTTATAAATACAATACAAAATAGTGTTAAAAGTGGCTTTGATTCCACATCACACATATACACACATTCGTACTTTTTACACATGCTAAAAAAATTAAGAAGTCTCAAACAGCCTCCAAAACGCTGTCCCACTTAGCACACGTCCCACGAAGCGCATGCCTGTGTACCCACCAAAATATTTAGGTGACTGCGTGCGCGTCGAGAGGAGCTCCATAGTGTTAGAGCAACTCCAGCAGGCCCCCTACTTGAGCCCTCAAACCTTATATTTGAGAGCCAGAGTAAAAAATTGAACTCCATCAGACCCCCTACTTGGCTCTCAAAAATAGGAGGCCTCTTAAATGAGGCCTTCAAGCCCTCATTCCCAGGGGCCCTCTACTCTAACTCTCATTTTCCGTTTTTTCTCCGCCTCGGTGAAAAATCCCGCCCGCCTCCGGCTGCTGCTCGCCGCCTCCGCTCTCTCGGCTTCTCGCCGCTGCGTCTCGGCTCGCCTCCTCGCCCGGCGCCTCGGCTCGCCGCCGCCTCGCCGCGCCTCGCCGGCGCTCGCTCGTCGCCGCGCCGATGTCTCTGCCGGCGCCTCGGCTCGTCCACCGCCATTGTGGTGGTGCCGTCCATGAGAAGTGGTGGCGCGGAGGAGGATCCGAGTCGTGGCGGCGGAGAAGGTGGAGAGTGGCGGCGCGAGCGGTGGGCACAGGTGGAGGAGAGAGAGGCGCGGCGGCGAGAGGAGAGGAGGAGGCGCGAGTGGAGAGAGAGAGAGCGCGGCGGAGAGAGAGAGAGGCGCGGGTGGAGGAGAAGAGGAGGCGCGGCGAGAGGAGAGGAGGAGGCGCGGGTGGAGGAGAGGAGGAGCGCGGCGGCGGAGAGGAGAGGAGGAGGCGCAGGTGGAGGAGAGGAGGAGCGTGGCGGCCGAGAGGAGAGGAGGAGGCACGGGTGGAGGAGAGGAGGAGTGGGTCCTACATGTCATTCTCAGTTGCAATGAATTTAAGAGCCCTGATTTGAGGGCTTCTGCTGGAGTTCAACTCAAAAAACATGACCCTCAAAAATAGGGGGAACTCTCAAATCAAAAGTAGGGAACCCTCGAGAGCTGGAGTTGCTCTTAGGCAAATGCTTCACGTACGATATTTTCGCGTACGACGGACGTACAATGCACGTGTCCTCAGCTTGTTTGTTCTTCCCACCGCTCCGCCCTTTCCCTTCTTTGCCTGGGACCGACCATCCGGCTTGGTGCCCGCCAGAGCTCGCCGCTGGCTACAGCCGGCCGTTGCTGCAGTCGTGCGCCCACCTGGAATGCCGCGGCCCATCTCGTCTCAGCCTGCCACCACCTCGCACGGTCCCCCACCAAAGCCATTCTCACGCCGGGCCACCGCCGCAGCACTTAAAGCCATCGCCGCCGCACAAGCTACCGCCTCGCGCACCTGACCATGCTTTGTGTTGCCACACTCGAGCCCGCCTGGCCACCGAACCGGAGCCGCTGCTGCTCCATGCCAGTTGCACACCCCACGCCGCCGCCGCTGCCAACCGCTCGCAGGCCGAGCTGCCATGCCTCCGCTCACCTCGCAACTCTTTGGGCCGCCGCGAGCCCGCGACACAACCTGATAAGGACATCTTGAAGATACTAATTGGACGGATTACATTAGCATGAGCTAAATAAATTAATCAACAGATGAATTCGCTCCTAATTGAATTTGGTTATAATTTACTTGAAAATTGGATACTACCTCATTCCAATGTGATGTACGTTCTCATGCTTAAACAATGTAAAGCTTTTGAAATTGGAGCTATGAAAGAGAAGCTGATAAAGAAGGAATATTTGGAGTCAAATAAGGGAAGACATATTCAAGTCCTCATTGTTACGTCAGATCGATTTTAGATGTGTTCAGAACCGTTCGATCCACATCGGGTGCTCGCAAGACTTTCAGAATGTTCGAACCAGTCCAAATGGTTTCGACTGTCCTCACCGTCCGATCAGCGTTGGACACTCAAATACTTAGGAGACGTTCGGACTACTCCGAACAATCGCACCATCCGATCTTCTACGGATCGCCCGATCGCCTTGGAAACGTTCGGCCTACTCCAGATGAGTTGTACCGTCCGATCTTCAACGGACTGCCTGATCGCCTTGGAGACATTCAGACTGCTCCGAACATTCGTTCATTCTGCTACATTCGATCAGGTTTTGATGATCGATAGCGATGATGACGTTCGGATCGCTCCAAACATTCACCCTTATGCGTCGTTCGATCAACTTGGGCGGTCGATATTGATGGTAATGTTCGGACTAGGCTGAAAGATCCCGCCGTTGGATTGGCTGGAGACGCTTGCAGCCGTTCGATTGACTTGGAGGTGTTTAGAATAGCCTGATCCTATCTTCGACCATGACACCACCTACAACTTACGACCACTGCGCAGCTCAACTACGACTTACGACCACTGCACAGCTAAGACTACGACTTACGACCACTGCGCCACTACAACTTACGACTGTCCGATTCTTTTAAAGCTCGGATGACTATGAAGGTAACAACTGCTACTTGTGGTCGTACAAGTAGTCGAAGCCAATGTCAACAGAAGATGTGTGATCGTAAAGAGGGCATGGTCGTAATCGAAATCAACCTCAACGTGGTTGTAACGACTTACAAGCGCAGACTCGGAGGGAATCTGATTGAAGTGATCTTGGACTTATTAGAAAGCTTATTTCAAGGATTACGCGATGAATAAGGACTCATCTTCAGATTCATCCGGGATAAAAGATTTTAGTTTCCTTTTTGTAAGGGTTCGAGTTTAATACAATAAAAGTTTGAGTTGTTCATGATTAGGGGGTCCTACGGACTGTGCCTAGGGCTATATAAGGCTTGTAATATATAGCCGTTGGGTCAGACCACATAATTTTTAAGATAGCTAATATTGCTTATTCTCGGATTTATGCTACGCGCTGCCTTTAGGGAATTGGGCGATTTTCTTGAGAGTATCTCTGTTGTTCTTATGCTTCCTTGTGGTTCACAGGATCCGTGCTACATCTATTTGGTGATCGGATAGACGAGATCACAAGCAACAAATTCTCTTATCACAGATTGTTGTTCTAGCAGTGATTAGCGACATCAGTTCATCAAGTTGCACAAATCCAAATTATCTTTTGATTCTACATCGTGAATATCAGACACCCCGCATCACAACCGCTCAATGCCGCTCCGCCATGGATTTGGATTTGAGCTGGTGCGTCCGCAACTAGAAGATGTGAGAAGACGTCGTACGTATGTAAAAACGGTAGTGCGTATAGCAGCGTTGATAGTGTTACATAGGCAACCTGATGTAACGCGCCACCCCCACCCCAAAAACATGTCCCATCTAGATCATATGGAAAGATGCAGAAGTGCTCAACAATGTGAAAATGGTTTATCATAAGAAACTTAAAACAAACCAACTGAACCAAATTACAGCGGCTTCAGATGTTCGAAGAGGCTCAGGACCATTACCATTTCATCCCCAAGGCCATACCCTCCCGAGTAAATTTCAAGCATGCCTGACAGCTAAGAAAATCTAGCAAAGCAACTGCTGAAGCCAAGGAAAATTGTTTCAAGGAAAGTATGAAATATGATAATTACAGCAAAGTTCCCTTCCTCTCACACTTCCCATCACCACAGGGATGAATCCATGTGTGAGTTGCACATTCAAGCAAGGGCGCTATACACCGCCCAGTTCCACGAGCAGTTGCCTCTGCAGACAAAAGCACCATTCTTTAATTATACAAGAAAAGGAGCTGCAAGTGAGAAATTGAATGGGTCTATAAAGTCAGAACTGAAGTACATACAAGCTCACCGAACACTGAAGTCGCTGAGAGGTGATCCCCTTGAAAGTTCATTGCCATGATAATTGCTTGTATGATCTTTCCGTATCCCAACTGCCTTCCGGCTCCTTCCTCTTTATTCCCACACCTGGCATTTGGTAAATTCTTGCTTGCTCCTCCACAAAGGCGTGTGACGGCGTGATCAAATTTTGTCCAACTGGTAAAGGCACACGTTCATCCTTTCCTTCTACATCTATACTTCCAGGGCCAGAATTAAGATCAAGCCCCTGTCTTCCCCATTTCCGATTATTGTCATGTCCACTACTGGTACTACCTTCAGGAAGGTTTATTGCATATTGCCTTGCATGCTGGGCAGGTAATGAACCGGTTGGCCCAACAAGTGATGGGGCAATGGTAGGAAAATATGAAAGTCCTGCAGGTGCAGAATTGGCATATGATGTGGATCCGATCGAAAACCCTGGCGTTTGGAGGTGAACACTGGGAGTGAAAGGAAATCCTGCGTATTGATATGCTGGAGGGTGAAACACCATGGTTGGTGATGTCGAAATAACTGGAACCCTGCAGGATTCACTACCAAATTGGCCAATGATCCTCTGGGTTCCTGGTCCTGTTTCAATCAGGTAAGGCTGTTCTCCTCTGGTAGGCAAAAATGATTGTATAGCTACAGGAGCACAAGGGTTGGCAGAAGCAAACCATGGTGATATGTTACTCATTTCAGCATTACTCATTCTAACGCCAGCAACTTGAGGTAGGAATGGTATGCTGCTACTATTTTTAGATGATAGGCTCCTTTGTGCGGGTTCTATACCAGCTTCATCAAGACTTGGCCCGTTATTGAGATCGAAGTCCCTTGAGCTATTTGTATCAGTATTAGAGATAACTCCAGGTAACGATCTTGTTGACAACAACGGGACTTCGATTCTGTGGGAAGCATTTGACATAAATTGGCCATTCTCTGCAACTTCATCGGCCCTATTCAAGTCAAGTTCAATGCCAGCACTTCGTACAGGACCATCGCGACTTCTAGTGTTGCCAGATTCAGAACCAGTTGTGTGAGCAGAACTCTGTGAGATACCTTCCTCGAGAATTTGGTCATCTGCTACATTTAAATCAATGTCAAGTGCTGGGCAAGTGTGCTTCCCTGCAGCATCACATACTGGAATGTCAGGTGCGGTGAGAGTCATCTCAAAACTCTTCCGCGGTTCCGCAGGACGAAAGGCACTTGTAGCTGCTGAACCTTTCCACCCAGTCTCAGGCTTCACTCTTAGTAGGTTCTCAGGAGGAACAAAGGGTCCTTTAGCTGGAGCAGCTACTGTAATTGGAGCACGTAGACCACTTGAAATAGGTGATATGAATGGAGAAAGATCGTGTAAATGAATTTCAGAAGAACATGTAACAGGAGAGATAGCTGGCTCAGACTGATGCCCCTCATCCCCGGGTATTCCTTCATTCAAATCAAAATCAAGCTTGACTGTAGCACTTAACTTAGCCTTGGCAGCTAAAGAAGAACCCTCATCTGATGAGACAAAGTCCTCTTTTCCACCCTCATCATGGCTCAATTTCTTTGAGCTGTGCCTTGCGCTATGCTCAGTATCCTGAGATATGATACTTCGAGGTTTTACATGACTACTTGATTCACTGGAACTGTCTTTCGATTCTTTAATCTCACTAATCCCATTTGCTGCACCAAGTGGGAACGCTGCTGATACAGCTAGTTTGGTAACATCAGCTGAGGCGGAAGAAGGCTGTTCCTTCTGTTCATCCTCTCCCAGCACTGTGTTACCAACCACCGAACCATCAGCCTTTTTCATGTCCACAGTGGAAGATGAAAACGAAGGCTTCGAATCCAATTTACCAGCAGTACTGTCAACAGACCTATCAATGGCTCCTGAATGATCTGGTAGACCCAGATGATGCTTCTGATCTGTTGACTTTAACAAACCTTGACCTTGTTTATCAGCAGCGCATAAAGATGATTCCTCAGCAGGGAGCAATTTTTGATTTGGAACAACCAAACTACATTGACCACCTAATGTAATGCCAACATCAGAACTGATTGTACAACCATCTTCAACTTTCCCACGGACAGTACATGCATTCATATCTTCACATGAAGATGAATTTATATTGGACTTTGTATCAACCTTAATATCATCTGGACGTCTGTCATTTGACTTTTGATCACCATCACCAACTGAATCAACTGACGGCTGATGAGAACATTTGTTTGAATACCCAACTTCATGATTTTCAGTCTTAGCTGAAGATTCAACAGCTTTAGAATCTATTCCAGGCAGAGGGGATGGCCTAGTAGATGTTGTGCCCTCCTTGTCCTGAGATGATAAGTTAGTTCCAGAATCTCTCTGGTGCATTTTCTCCTTTGCGAGCAAACATGCATCATTTTTCTCTTCCTTTTCAGAGACGACTTTCTCAGCATCATCTGATGGCCCTGGATGCTGTGATGGGCCCACATCACATTCTACTTTAAGCTTTCCAACGTTGTCACCTTCACAGCACTCTTCATTTGCAGATGAATTTATGGGTGAAGCAGATGGGGAAATCAATTCAGATTTAGATATTTCCCCAGCAACACTAGCAAGAAGATTCATTGCTGTATCATCTCCAGCTTGCATGGAATGACTAGCTTCGGAATACTTGATTTGAATCAAAGCATTCATAGGGTTGAATGAGTTTCTCACCCTGGTTTCACTTGAGCAGATGCCTTTTTCATTCATATATGATGAACATGCAACTCGTGATGCACATGCATCCTTAGCAGGTTCCTCAGCTGTCCTGCTGCGATCATCATCCAACATAGCACAAGGCGATTTATCACCTTCTTCGGAACATACAGCTCCTTTAACATCATTGCTATGCCAAGACTCAGAATTAGAATCAGAAACTAAATGAGGCCGAGAAATTTCGGTCTTCATTTTCACCCGACGATCATTCTGTTCATGCTTATCTGCAACCACAGGAGATGAGGCTCTACTCCCGGTAACTGATGGGTCCTCACAAGAGCCTCCACTTGTACTCCTAGCAGGGCTACGACCTGGATTTGGAAACCGGACAATCAATCTATGACTATTGCTGTGATCTGAAGCCATGTCAGCTCCTTTCTCGCATGCCGTGCCAGATTGTGATGATCCATCCTGCAACAAAGAACAATCAAGTGAGCTGGATCTTATCATAGCAGCTTCCTTCTGGATTCCAGAACCAAGAGGCCCATTGTTTGCCCTTCGATGGCCATGTGCAGAGCTTCCAGAAGTTTTACTAGCACTCGCAGAAGCAGCAGTTGAACTTCGCGCATCCTCCTTCCAAGAACCAACTGCTTTTGCATGATCACTAGAGCATGACTGGCTATTATTCAGTGATTGGCTTGAACTGCTACTTTTCTCCTCTTTCACTGTAGGCAACTCAGGACCACAAACCCCACCAGTTGATTTGCAGGGTGGGTCCTTCAAGTTGGTTGCAACATTTGCTGGTTGCATATGTTGTGATTTTGAAGAGCCAGATATCACAGGATTTGACTTCACAACAGCATCAGCGGCACCAGGTTTAGCACTCAATGCCTTTGACGAAGAAAGATGAGACACTGGGTTTTTCATATCGGGCTCACTTGAGCCACTTCGTCTGCTTCCTGCATTAGAGATTTCTGGAAACCCTGCTTTCCCTGGCCAGGATACAGCTTGACCTGATACTACATGTTTCGCATCATTTGACTTCATTTCAGCATCAACACGCTTCTTCCAGTTATCAACAAGACACTTAGCTTTCTTCTGTATCTCCAGATTTTTATGAGTGCGAAGATGATTGACAGATTTCCCTATGCTGCAACTTTGTAAGGCAGTCAGATTAATAGGCAATTTCGCTAATGCACGGAGCAGGGCCAGGAGAAGCTCTTCAATAGTCTTATCAGTTTCTTTAGGGCTACCCCCTTCACCAGACTTCCCTTTGTGAGCCTCTTGAAGCCAATCATCCAACACAGGAAGGCCCCTTAGTTGCACGAATCTGCCAAGGCAATCAGAGCTTTCTGTAGCTGCAATAATATCAGCAAGCATTACTCGACCGGCAAAGTCTATCTTCCGTTCAGTTTGATCAAGTTGCATGAGATGAACTAGCTTCTCAACTGCTTCGGCATGAGGAAGTCCACCTTTTTCTGTTATCTTTGTGATTTCAGACTTTATATTGTCCCCCTTAAAGTTTCCAGGCTCACTGTCATCGACCTTAAGGGGGCAATCACGGTCTCGCTTAGCTGGATCGATTCCTTGCTCACCTCTGTCCCTCTTCTTCCCTTTAGATAGACCGCAATTTTGTGCACCATCTGAACCGGCCTTCAATTGCTGGGAAGCTGATGGACCATTTAGCCGCTTTGGTGAACGCCCACCTGACTGCACTGCAGCATGCATTTCTAGCCTTGTTCTGTATAGAAGCCGATTTACTTCTTCCTGTCGTTCCTGGCCATAAGTTGCATACATGAAGCGGCAAATATAATAGAAAGAAAGAAAAAGGTAACTATAGAACTCACATTAATATAATCCCGATCAGTAAGCCACCATAAACACCTGTTGTCAATATCATACACGCGCCAACATACAAAGGAGGAAGTTCCAGCTGGCAGCTCAACACCTTTACGTAAAAAGGCAACTTTACAAGGATGAAGCAGTGAGACAGCAGATGTCTCGTCCTGGTGGAAAGAATAGAAGATCTCGTTTGGAGCAGCGTTGAGTTTTATGCCCTTGTTGAGCTTAATGTCGGCAGGTCTATAAAGCCAAATTACACGTAATTTGGGATAGCCTTCTTCCTGTTTCTCAATCCAACGTATCAACCCAATGAAAGGAGGAACATTAACAGCCCGAAAAAGAGCACAATCGCCGACTCGAATCTCACGTCCGTCCTGAAAAAACAATGAATAACTTGTTATTTGTTTACAGAACAAAATAGTCTTCGTGTCACCAGAAGAACAGCATGCGCATGAGATAATTTAATAGTTCAGAAAACATGGATCAGAGTAAGAAGCACAATTGAGATTCATTGCAAATAAAACTTGAAAAATGGCAGTCTCCTTATGATAGCCAAACTGCTAAAGCATGAGATAAGTTAGCTATCTTCTTGGTGTCAAGTTGTAGAACAGTCAAATGTTCATGCAGCAAGGTCTCTTTCTTGAACTTATCAACTGTCGTACAAGCAAAAGCCGGTTCAAGGCAACAGCATCAATTGTTTCATGCATAACTATTCAATTCAGTTTTAGAACCTGACGAAATGATCAGTATGTCAAACATGTAATAAAACATTAAAAAATCAAGTGCTTAACAGAACAGGCGATTGTTATCACAGTAGTATTTTTGATCAATTAGAAAGCATAAACCATGTTCAGGATCTAATCACACCACTCCAACTTGTGTTGTATACTTGTATTCACCAAATACCACTCCATAATAGCGCACAGCATCACCATGATTTAGATTATTTCCTCATATAACAAGTGAGGTGTACTAACGTTTATGATACTTCAGATGAAGATAAAATGACATCAAGTTATCGACACATGTAGGCAGGTGAAAATGTGGCAAACGAGCAAAGTATGCTATCTGGCTAAGCTTTGAAGCATCAAGCATGTGAGTTTCTTGCTGTGTTGTCTGTCTTGCAATAATAGCCATCGTACGTAAACCTCAGAAATATTTTCTTCCCAAAAAAATGAATTCACATGCATCACAGAGTACATCAGCCAGGCTAAAACAACACAAGTGGATATCAGTATATCCGTGCTTAAGTCTCATTTCTTCCTTTGTCTTTTATTTTCCTAGTTTAAAAAAAGTTCAATAATTACTACCTGTGTTAGGAATTTCCTAGTATGCAGTACATTAGCAAAACAAACAAGCAGTTGAAGATGCAAACAGTAGGCAAACTACATTACTGTGGCAAAGTCCAGCTCGAGCAAGGCATGACTTGCACCATGAGACGCATATGTAGTCCAACAAAACCACTGTATCCACACCATACCCAATGTAATTTATTACACCTTAGGCACATATTCACTGGATGCTACTTGCCTGCAGATCATTGTAAAATGCCTTAAACAGCATGACTTTACTCCTCTACCCAATAGGCAGAAGATATGATCCAAACAACTTTTGACATGCAAGCAAGGCCACCTCTTCGCACATACCTTACACGTGGAACTCCAGAATTGACAAACTAAGATGCCCAAATGGTCCAATCCAACCATTCAAAGGAAACCCCATTTCACAATTTAGATGTTAGCACGGTAGCTACCACAGCTAGCACCAACCCGATATAACTCAAGTTTACTCAAGCCAAAACTTCCTGACATGTTTCAGACTACCATCTGGAATCTCCCAAGCAGGCGAAGCAATCTAGTTACTTAATATTGATAAAAATTTCCAAGCAGAAACAGAAGAACAATTCGACAACACTAGCAAGTTCTAAAGTGATTCCCACAAAAAGAGGCACCTTTACGAAGGAGTCGGGAGACACCGGCCGTGGAGAATGGACGCACTCCTGCTTCTGCGCCGCGGCTGGGGGAGTCGTCGGCGACGGTGGATAAGAGGTTGTCAGGGGTGGACGAACAGACGAGCCGGAAGGAGCAGTAGTAGCTGGTCCCTGTGCCGATGGTGGAGCTGCCTCTACGCGAGTTGATGGCCACATGTGCCGAACGAGAAGCCGCCCCTTGCCGCACCCCTCACCACCTCCTTGGCGCCGCCCATGCATAGCCTTGCATCTTCCCAGCCACTGATCCCTCCTCGCCGACTTCCGGCGCCGCGTTGCACCATCACCAGATCGCCGCCGCAACCGCCAAGTAACCCCAGCTCCGGAACCCTGGATCCGCGGCGGCACCGTCCATGGGCCTCTGGACCACCCGAATTCGCCTGGAATTCACCGATTCGGACGAAACGCCTCTCCGAAAATAGCAACCCGGAGCTCGAATTCAGCCGAATCGACTCCTATTGCGGAGAGATTTGATTGGAAATTTGGGGATTTAGGGTCGGGTCAGAGGACGTGGCTGGGCGAGGGGTTTGGTCGCGATCTGAGGTGGGGTGGATGGAGGAGAGGAGAGAAAAATTGGCGATTTGGTTGGGGGTGGGGAGGTGTGAGATCGCGGCAGAGACGGTGCGCGAGTTCCAGAGGCGACGAGGTCGTGCTTGGAGAGGAGATCAGGGGCATTTCCGACAACTTACATTCAACTCAGCCCGCAGGGGAACCTCTGTGCGAGACGCCGTGCGGGCTGGCGACCCTCCTCCCGGTCAGTTGCTAGGTGCGGCCGGCTTTTACCTATGAGTAGGGGTGAAAACGGGTCGGATTCAGACAGATATTGCTGTTACCATATCCTAACCCATATTTTTTCTCCGGATTCGGTACCAATCGGATTCGGTGTCGGATCGGTCGGGATTAACCCATTTCGTTTGCACCCCTACTTGTTTGTAAGGAATGCATACAGGCAAGATAAATGGAGTAGGACGACCGACTTGATGTTACTATTTAATAGCTGATGTGGAAGATTTTATTTTACCATTGCAAAAGAAAATGAAATGTCAAATAGTAGCACTAACCTGAAATCAAACTTGAAGATGTATCGGATTCGGACGGATATTCGGATTCGGACGGATATTGCTGTTACCATATCCTAACCCATATTTTTTTCTCCGGATTCGGTACTAGTCGGATTCGATATCAATCGGATTCGGTGCCGGATCGGTCGGGATTAACCCGACCTGTTTTCACCCCTACCTATGAGGTCACTGCAGGTGGGGTAGGATAGAAATATCGGAACCGGAGAAAACGCCGGTCGGTTACAAAAAAACCGAAGGAAAAATCTAGAAAAATCGGATAAAATTTAGGTACAAATTTTAAATTTGAGCTGCTTGAAAAACAAAAAAGCGAAAAAAAACGCTACCAAAACTGAGAAAAGCCAAATAAAACAGATAATGGGTAATTAGCAATTGGAATAATGCAAATATTAATTAGAAAGTGTTTAATAAAGTACCAAGTATCCAAGGTGCTTTTGAGGATTTTCTACTACTCATGTTGCCCAAGGTCTTTTGCAAGATTCAAACTAGCATCTACTAGCTAGGCTAGATTGTCTACAAAATGTTGGAAACTACAAGTGCAATAATTGATGCATAACATATTTAGTTTATACAATAGGTAATATAGCAAAAAAAAGTCTAAATGAAAGTGTATTATGCAACCATAAATTTAAATTTACATTTGAAATTTTTCGATTGATTTTTCCCTCCCGATTCCCACTGATTTTTCTCATAACCAACGGTTACCGGCTGGTAACCGCCAGTTTTTTTATCCCTGCGTGGGGCAGTGTTGACATGGAACTGGCCAGTGGTGGTGATTTTGTATGGTGTAGACATGGATGCTGTGGACATGCTCGTATCATTTAGGCATTCCTCCATCGTAGCTGGTGTCAAAGGTTCTATTTGTATTGGCTTTTGCTGGTGACATTTTGATTGTGGCTGATAGAAGTGGTTGAAAAATAGTAGTGTATTATATAAGAAAGACGGTGCAACGAAAGACATTACAATATTTAGACCTCCATATAAACTATGGAATTATGACATAATAAAATATAAAATGTAGTACAACATATGAAAGCGCAAAGTAGTCGCTGATAGAAACGGTTGATAGAAGCTGGCGCATTCGTATTAGCTTTGATTTCTAGAAGTAGAAAGTCAGAAACCAAAGCTAATATGAACGATCCTAAATCATAGCTTTTGTGGATGGATCTAAAGTCTCACCGTATTGTCATGCAGTTAGTCTAACCTAATTTTATGGTAAAATTGAAGAAACACTAAGCTGAATCAGTTAACACTTTTCTATTGGGCATACTAAAATTTTGATACCTTTGTCCCTATACATGGCATTTCGTACTAAATTCTTGCTTGCTCCTCCACCATGCCGAGAGTGCATGATGTACTGCATCCATGGACCCAAAAGCCTTAGGTTACATTCTTTTTGGTTGCAGATTATGCCTTATGACTGTGACTAATGGCTTTTGGTCATAATACGAAAACTTGTGCGAATAAATCGAATATTGATAATTCGCTTCAAAAAGACTATCCAAATAAAACGTTTCAAAATAACAATAGAGAAGTCGTCTTGTTTGTTTGTTCGAGAAAAACCATAAGTCATAAGTTGCTGGACTTTGTCTCAGTGGCATGCCCTAGATGACAAGATCGGCATAAGGTTAGCTCAGCTCGGAGCGCATGATTTGGATGCACACACAGTTCGGCAAAGTTGTTTCGGCTCAAGAGAACCCCTGCCCACTTGCTTTGCTTTTGGGCACGGCTTGGTCGATCGTCTGTTCACTATGGGCTACACTCTGTAAATGACCTGTGCGGTGATATCTTTTTTCAAGAGGCCGACAGAAAATTGTTAGGCCGAACTCATTGAGATTATAAAGGGGGAAAACAGTACAAGGTAGCCCTTGATTGTTGGGCCAAGGATTACAACCAAAAGTTGTTGAGCAGCTCTGATACAGTCGGTCACAAGCACTGACCTTACACCTCAACAACAGAGCACCACGTGCCTATTCATATTGGCTTCTGTTTTTAGTTTCTACTTAGAGAAACCAATATGAACACCTGCTTTCTTAAAGTAGTTTCCCCCTCCTCTCACTTTTGTCTCTCTTCGGGAATAAGACAAAGGGTTATGAGTGCATTACACACCTCACTTCTCTCGCTCCTGTCTAATTTACGTATCTCTCCTTTATTTTCCCCATTGTTCGTCATCTCCTTATAAAACCCACTTTTTTCATCCACTACTATTCATTTTCAGCTAAAAGCTAGCAGCTGCAACAAAAAGACATCAACCACAACCAATATGAACATCCCTTACTGCTCTTGAATGCCAGTGGCAGAGCCACAATAGGTGCATGGGGGTACAATTGTAACTCCAAAATTTTTGCACAAAAATCTGGTATATACCCCCCTTAATACACAAAGTATACACTACATACTAACATACTCTTTAAAAGGCTTCAATTGCAGTTAGCAGCCCATTAGATCCAACAAGTCAAGCCCAACAACACAATAGCCACAGCACAGCTCACAGCGCCATCCTTAGGAGAGAATCAATCCCCAAGCGGCCACCCAAATTCATGAATCCTCATATTCTAGATTCAGGCTTCTACCCCTAGCTAGCAGTCGCCAGGTGCCGGCTGCCCAGCCAGCCACCCTCGCATCGCGGTAGACGCCACCACCGCCGACCTCTCGCTCATGTCGCCCCTCAAGGCGTTGCATTGCCTCGTCTCCTCTCGGTGCAGCCGTCGAGACCCGTGCGAAGCCGACAGGTGTCGCCAAGGTCGCCGAGACGTGGGGCACACCCGACGCTTCCAGGGATGCTACGGGTGTCAGAGGACAGCGATTGGAGGCCCACACCACAGGGTACCGTGAGCTCGTCCACGCCCTCCTCGACCTATAGGCCGCCGCCGACCAAGTCTTCGGCACCGTCTCCAAGCGAGTATGTGCTAGGGCTACCACTCCCTCCTCCTTTCCCTCGCCACTTGAATCCCCAAAACCCTTTCAATCGCCAAAATTCTCAGTTTTTGACATTGGATTATCCTTTATTTACTAGTCTCATACCGCCAAAGAGCGCGGGAAGTTTTCGGCCATTTCGCGGCGGATCAAAGCTACCAAAGTAAGCCATTTCTTCCCATTATTTAGATTGTCATAGTGAGGTTCCATAGTTCTTGGTAGTCATGGCCGTAAATTATGTTTTCTTTGAGCTGCTGAGTACAATACTTGAAAAAATTGCTCTGGTGCAAAAGTAGGCATATGCTGGAGTTGTGGTGACCTGGATTACCAATTGTAATGCAAATATGTAATTTGTCACATTTAAATTTCTATACTATGTTATTTCAACGTACGTTAGGAAGGATATATTTTAAGTTGGCACTTCATGGTTAAAATTCTGGCTCCATCACCACTGTTGAATGCTATTGAAATTAGCGGTGACGTCTCGCTGTGCCGAGTAAACGACCCAACCCAGCCTGCTTGCAACGTCCAGAGCTCGTTAAACGCGCCAATCGGTCCGGCCAGTCAGGCTGCAGTCAAGTACCGGCGTACGGAGCCAGTGCGCACAGCCGTTCCGCAACGTGGCAGGGGAGGCGCCGACCGGCCGAACAAGTCCTTGCGCACGAAAGTCTCGTCGTGGCCGTACGTCGCACCGCACGTCCGGAAGTTTCGTCTCGTACAACGCCAGAAACCAAGGGCATTCCCATCCGGGCGCGAACATCCAACCCCGTGCGTCCGTGCTGTCGTGGCCGTTCGACCCACATCGATCGATTGTTCGCTTTCCACATGACAAAACGCACGCACGTAAATCTCGATTGGGTTTGGGCTTTGGAGCAGAAGTCTAAGGTCCGGCCCTCAGTTGATATGTAACTTCAGCTCCAACTCAATTTGGATTTTTGGTCTGATGGCCCAATGCCACATGTTTTGGCTCGGCCTGACCGAATTTCTAGGCCAGTACTGCCGGTTATCAAGGCCGAAAGCCCTGCACGGCTACAGACAGGGCTCCCAGACACAACATCGATGGCATGGGCCACAGCCAACACGAGAGGGTGTATAGTGCATTTACCACTTTAACCTTCCGACTCTCCTCCATCTGCAGGCCCCGGTACTGCACTGCAAGGCTGCAGCAACCTGCAAAAGTGCGAGCCGGCAAGTACTGTACTTTTGCAAGAAAAGCGGGGTGCAATCATGGCCTTCATGGGGCAAAGGGCCCCGATCCTAGGAAGGAAGGAAGGAAGGAAGGCGACCCTCTTCTTTTTCACAGTGTTTTCCTTCGGCCTCCTTTTCAGTCTTTTTCTTTGTGCAGCTTACACGGAAGGGGACCAACATTATTATTCCCCCACTGGGGTAGATCTCTCCCAGGCCATGTGGTGGGGTCATCTTGCTTGATTTGTTGCGTGGGGCCACGTTGTCGGGGTGGATTCATTTCAGTGGGTGCTGTCCAGTTGTCCAAAATGCGTGATCTTTTGTGAGCCGTGCTTGTGCTCGGCGTTTGGCGGCTAATCATCCTTGTCCGCCACCAACCTACTCGTGTAAAAGCGCTAGCAGGGTTAGTAGTGCTGACGTGTGACCTACAAAACATCATTGACCTCTGTGATTGATGAGTGTTAATCTGGTTTAGCTTCACTGTTTTAATTTGGCAGGGAGCGTGAAGGTAATTACCTTCATTCGTAAGTGAATAAGAACATAATACGCTACTCTATTCAAGACGAGTCAAAGCATCTTAACACATATAGAAAACGTGGTCTACTCAGAATTCCAAATCATTGTCAACATTAGCATCAACTATTACATTTTCTTAGCTGAACTGCTAGAATCGACCGCACCAGACAACTCCAAAGTACATGGCCACATATGATAGAAGGGCTCATCTCACCTCAACAGCCGTTACTAATGCCAGTGGGATTTCCCCCACCATCCAAGCTGTACCAACAGACAAAACCGCCCTTTCTAACTTCGAGGAGTTAAAGGTTTGAGGGCCCAACTCCCACCTCTACTACCACAAGACTTCACTTTGTGCCTGTGGGAAGAAGACCACATGGAGCATAATATCCTCCATTGCATGCCTTGATGCAGTTTTATATGCACGAGCAAACTACTAGCACACTCGCCACACAATGCAAATATTATCAAATCTGAATGAACTGCATGCAATCCCCCATTCGCTCTAATATGAATTGATCAATAGTTCAGCTACAATTCCCCCTATGTTCAATTCATTACTTACATCGGTACTTACTTTCGGAATACTGAAACTCATACTAAAAACCTGAAATCAAAATTGCTGAAATATTAGCTAACTCCTATAAGAAAATACAAGTAACGATTGTGATGCAAACTGGAATGTTCGTTAGTAGGCCGATAATTGCAGGTAACTAATGGAATTAATTGATGTAAATGAATTGCAGATATTTTACTTGACTTGTGTTACTTGGAATCATGCCGAGGGAATTTGTATTCCAAAATTTGGATTTTGAGATAGATTGTAAATTTTTAATTAGACTTGTCTTGTGGAAACCTTTTCTTCAGTTGGTTTGTTCTGCATAAAATAAAATTCATTACATAATTGCCTTCATCAATTATCTAATTAACCTTTATTAATATTAATTTAATAATTAAAATGGATTAGGAAAACGTGGGCTGTGGCACACGGGCTGAAAAGCAAAGGCAGACTAGACTGCTGCTACGTGTGATGGACGAGGACAAATGGACGGGCCGACGGAGACCGCTGCAAAGGAAAATAACCGGAGGGCGACAGATGGTAGTGAACACCGGCCGGGCCGGGCGCGGAAACAGGGGGGACAGCGTCGCGTCACGGGCCACCACTGACCGCGACTGTCTGCCTGTCGACTTCCCTCCTCCTCCTCCCTCCTTTTGCCCGGCCCTTGCTTTTTCGCGCTGCTGCCTCGTGCCGCGGTGCTGCGACGTCTCGTGTGGCTGCAGTTGTTACGTGATTAAAGGGACATCCTGTCCGCTCGAGCCCCTCACATCACGCCTCTGTTGCGTGAATGCGCCCGGGGCCTGCGCGGGAGGGGGCATGCCCTCCTCCGCTTCGTCCTGTTCCTCCTGCCGGCCAGTCCCCACCCCTTGCTCTGATTTTGCTCTACTTCTTGCCAGCCGCTGCTTCCCTATTTTCTCTCCCCGGCCCCGGGTTTCATTCAGAGAAGAAAAGGTAGGTTTTTCCAACTGTAACTTACTGTTTAGAGCTATGTCTAATAGTTTTTTATCTTAACGTAAGCATTTATATGAATAAACTTAATGTTGATAAATTATTTTTAAAAAACTGTTCTAATAAGTCGTTTTGAAAAGTACAGAAAAAATTGTCTTATTTGATTACTCAAAGGAAAGTATAAATCATAAACTATATGATGAAAAAAACTGTGCGAGCCAAAACGTGTGCGGTACAGAAAAGAGATGCCAGGTATGGGAGTACATAGACATCCAAATACGGCTACTTGGCACGTAGTAGAATGTAGATAGCTGCGGCAACAAGTTCTACATCACCATGAATCCGGAGATTCCGAAAAAGAGCCCAAAGAAATACGGCGAACGAGGTAGACGGGCGTAACAGGCATAAGCATCAGGGGCGTCTCTCGTACAGGAAAGAAAAACCTTTCATTTTATCCCATCGTCAGCGACCAGACAATACATCACATATTGAGCAACAGCATGACAAAGATGTGAATATGCAATCACCCAAATCTACTAATGCAACAGAGGTTACGAAAATATCAATTGCAAATTTATGCGCACCGCATTAAGCTCGAACATACGACAGTCAACACCAATGTGCACCTTCCAGCAGGTACCAACAAGATGCTGCTAATTATGAAGTTATCCGCGGCATAGCACAACTCCGACAAAAGCTAGAAATTTGAATGAATAAAAGCGCTAGGCAGCTTACTGACAAAAAAAAAAATCTGCAACGAATTATTCCTGGTCTACTTAATTTCATATATGACGGCACAACGGTAGATACATCAGAACGTCCTTTTAAGAACGCATTAATCACACTGCAGCTATACGCTACTAGTTATACTTCATAGTGTTACATGGTCAGCTGGTATAACGCTTCCCCACAAAATACAAGTCACAACTAAATCTTATGTAAGGCTGCAGGGTGATCAACAACGTGAAAATGGTTTATCATGAGAAGCTTCAAACAAAGCAAGTGAACCTAATTACAGCGGCTTCAGATGTTTGACGCGGATCAGTACCATTCCATCCCCAAAGCCATACCCTCCTGAGTAAATTAGAAGCTTGCCTGACAGCTACGAAAATCTAGCAAAGCAACCGCTGAAGCCAAGGAAAATTGTTTCAAGGAAAGCATGAAATATGGTGATCATTTACAGCAATTACAGCAAAGTTTTGTTCCTCTCACAATCCACATCATCACAGGGATGAATGCATCTCTGAGTTGTATATTCCAGCAGGGGCGCAATACACCACCCAAGTTCCACATGCAGTTGACTCTGCAAATAGAAGAACCGTTCCTTAATTACACAAGACAAGGAGCTGCAAATGAAAAACTGAACGGGTCTGTAAAATCGGAAACAAAGAACATACAAGCTGACTTGACAGTTAAGTCGCCGCAAACTGATCTCCTGAAGAGTCCTTACTGCCATGATAATTGCTTGTATGGAGATCTTTCGGTATCCCAACTGCCTTCCGGTTCCTTCCTTTTTATTCCAACACCTGGCATTTGGTAAATTCTTGCTTGCTCCTCCAGAAAGGCGTGTGGCGGTGTGATCAAATTTTGTCTAACTGGTAAAGGCACACGTTCATCCTTTCCTTCCACATCTATACTTCCAGGGCCAGAATTAAGATCAAGTCCCTGTCTTCCCCATTTCCAACTACTGTCATGTCCACCACCGCTGCTACCTTCAGGAAGGTTTATTGCACATTGCCTTGCATGCTGGGCAGGTAATGCACCTGTTGGCCCAACAAGTGGCGGGGTAATTGTAGGAAAATACGGAACTCCTGCAGGTGCAGAATTGACATATGACGCCGATCCGATTGAAAATCCAGGCGTTTGAAGGTGAACACTGGGAGCGAAAGGGAACCCTGCATATTGATATGGAGGAGGATGAAACACCATGGTTGGTGATGTTGAAATAACTGGAGCTCTGCCGGAATCACTTCCGAATTGGCCACTGCCTGCTGCAGATGCAATAATCCTCTGGGTTCCAGGTGTTGCCTCAATTGGGTAAGGTTGTTCTCCTCTAGCAGGCAAAAACGATTGTATAGCTACAGGAGGACAAGGGTTGGCAGAAGCAAACCATGGCAACATGTTACTCATTTCAGCATTGTTCAATCTAACACCAGCAGCAACTTGAGGTAGAAATGATATGCTGCTTGTATTTTTAGCTGCTAGGCTCCTTGGCGCAGGTTCGGTACCAGCTTCATCAAGGCTTGGCCCATTATTGAGATCAAAGTCCCTTGAGCTATTTCTATCAGTATTAGAGAAAACTCCAAGTAATGGTCTTGCTGGCATCAATGGGACTTCAACTCTGTGGGAAGCATTCAACATAAATTGGCCATTCTCTGATACTTCATCAGCCCTATTCAAGTCAAGTTCAATGCAAGCACTTCGTACAGGGCCATCGCGACTTCTGGTATTTCCAGATTCAGATCCAGTTGTTTGGGCAGAACTCTGTGACACGTCTTCGTTGAGAGCTTGGTCATCTGCCACATTTAAATCAATGTCAAGTGCTGGGCGAGACTGCTTCCCTGCAGCATCAGATACTGAAATGTCAGGTGCGGTGAGGGGCATTTCCAATATCTTCCTTGGTTCTGCAGGACGAAATGCACTTGTAGCTGCTGAACCTTTCCACCCAGTCTCAGGCTTCACTCTTAGTAGGTTTTCAGGGGGGACAAAGGGTCCTTTAGCTGGAGCAGCTACTGTAATTGGAGCAGGCAGCCCACTTGAAATTTGTGATATGAATGGAGAACGACCAGGTAAATGAATTGAAGAAGAACGTTCAACAGGAGACATGGCTGGCTCAGACTGATGCCCGTCATCCCCAGGTATGCCTTCATTCAAGTCAAAATCAAGCTTGGCTGTAGCACTTGACTTGGCCTTGGGAGCTAAAGAAGAATCCTCATCTGATGAGAGTAAGTCCTCTTTTCCACCCGCATCATTGCTGGATTTCTCTGAACTGTGCCTTGTACTATGATCAGCTTCCTGCAATATGATACCTCCGGGTTTTACATGACTACTCGATTCACTGGAACTGTCTTTTGATTCTTTAATCTCATTAATCCCATTTGATACTGCTGATACAACTAGCTTGTTAACATCAGCTGAAATTGAGGACGGCTGCTCCTTCTCGCCTTCTTTCAGCATTGTGTTACCAACCCCCAAGACTTCAGCCTTTTTCGGATCCACAGCCACTGATGACAATGAAGACTTCAAATCCAATTTACCAGCAGTACTCTCACCACACCTATCAATGGCTTCCGAGTGATCAACTACACCCACAAGTTGCTTCTGATCAGTTGACTTCAACAAAGCATGGGCTTGTTTGTCAGCAGCACATAATGACGGTTCGTCAGCTGGGAGCAATTCTGACTTTAGATTTGAAACAACCGAACTACATTGGCCGCCTAAAGTAGTACCGACTACATCAGGGCAGCCTGAACAACCATCTTCAACCTTTCCACGGACAGCGCATGCCTTCTGATCTTCACCTGCAGATGAATGCATATTAGGCTTCATATAAACATTAATAAAAGCTGTCAGGCACGCATTTGTGTTTTGATCACCATCACCTTGTGAATCAACTCCAGGTAGAGAAGAACACTTGTTTGGGCGCTCCTCTTCTATGTTTTCAGTCATTGCAGAAGATTCAACAGCTTTAGAATCTGTACCAGATGGAGGTGATGGCCCAGTAGATGTTGTACTTTTATTGTCTTGTGACGATAAATTAGTCCTCTGGTGCCACTCCTCCTTCGCAACCAAGGAAGCATCATTTTTCTCTTGCTTCTCCACGATGACTTTCTCAACATCATCTGATGGGCCTTGACGCTGAGACAGGACCACATCACATTCCACTTTTAACTTCCCAACGCTGTCACCTTTGCAGCCCACTTCATTTGCTGATGAATTCCTGGGTGAAGCTGATGGAGAAACCAATTCGGATTTAGATATTTCTCCAGCCACACTAGCTAGAAGATTCATTGCCGTATCATCTCCAGCTTGCAAAGAAGGACCAGCTTCGGAGTACTTGATTTCAATCAAAGTGTTCATTGGGTTGAATGAGTTTCTCCTGGTTTCACTTGAGCAGATGCCTTTCTCATTCATATGCGATGAACATGCAGCTCGAGATGCGCATGCATCCTTACCAGCTTCTTCAGCTGTCCTGCTGCGATCATCCTCCAATGTAACGCATGCTGATTTATCACCATCCTCGGAACCTGCAGCTCCTTTAATCTCATTACTATGCCAAGACTCAGCATTAGCACCAGAAGCTAACTGAGGCCGAGAATTTTCAGTCTTCATTTTCACCCTACGATCATTCTGCTCATGCTTATCTGCAAGCACAGGAGATGAAGATCTACTCCCGGTAACAGATGGGTCCTCAAATGAGCCTCCACTCGCACTTCTAGCAGGGCTACGACCAGGATTTGGAAAGCGAACAATCAATCTATGGCTATTGCTGTTATCTGATGGCGTATCACTTCCTTTCTCAGATGCCATCCCAGATTGTGACGATTTTTCCTGCAACGATGAACGATCAAGTGAGAGAGATCTTCCTGCAGTTGCTTCCTTCTGTATTCCAGAACCAAGACGGCCATTGTTTGCCCTTCGATGGCCACGCGAAGAGCTCCCGGAAGTTTTACTAGCATTGCCAGAAGCAGCAGTTGAACTCCTCGCGTCCTCCTTCCACGAAGAACCAATTGTTTTTGCATGATCACTAGAACAAGACTGGCTGTTGTTCAGTGATTGGCTTGAACTGCTGCTTTTCTCCTCTTTCACCATTGGCAACTCAGAACCACCAGTAGATTTGCAGGGTGGGTCCTTCAAGTTAGTTGAAACATTTGCTGGTTGCATGTGTTGCAATTTTGAAGAGCCAGATATGAGAGAATTTGACTTCGCAACAGCATCAGCCGCACCAGGTTTAGCAATCAAAGCCTTTGATGAAGAAAGATGAGACACTGGGTTTTTCGGACTGAGCTCACTTGAGCCACTTCGTCTGTTTCCTGCATTAGAAAATTCTGGAAACCCCGCTTTCCCTGCCCAGGATACAGCTTGACCTGATGCTACAGGCTTCGCCTCATTTGACTTCATTTCGGCATCAACACGCTTTTTCCAGTTATCAACAAGACACTTAGCCTTCTTCTGTATCTCCAGATTTTTATGGCTTCGCAGATGATTGACAGATTTCCCAATACTGCAACTTTGTAAGGCTGTCAGATTGATAGGCAATTTAGCTAGTGCACGAAGCAGGGCCAATAGGAGTTCTTCAATAGGCTTATCAGTTTCTTTAGGACTACTCCCTTCACCAGACTTCCCTTTGTGGGCCTCTTGAAGCCAATCATCCAACACAGGAAGGCCCCTTAATTGCACAAATCTGCCAAGGCAATCAGGACTTTCTGTAGCTGTAATAATATCAGCTAGCATTACTCGGCCGGCAAAGTCTATCTTCCGTTCAGTTCGATCAAGTTGCATGAGATGAACTAGCTTCTCGACTGCCTCAGCATGTGGAAGTCCACCCCTTTCGGTTATCTTTGCGATTTCAGACTTCACATTGTCCACCTTAAAGTTTCCTGGTTCACCATCGTCGACCTTAAGGGGGCGATCACGGTCTCGCTTAGCTGGATCAATTCCTTGCTCACTTCTGTCCCTCTTCTTTCCTTTAGATGAACCACAATTTTGGGCACCATCTGAGCCGGACTTTTGCTGGGTAGATGATGGACCGTTTAACTGCTTTGGTGAGCGTCCACCTGACTGCACTGCAGCATGCATTTCTAGCCGTGTTATGGATAGAAGTTGATTTACTTCTTCCTGCCGTTCCTGGTCATAAGTTGGACACATTAAGACACAAAATATAATACAGAAAAAGGAAGGTAACTATAGAACTTACATTAATATAGTCCTGGTCAGTAAGCCACCATAAACACTTGTTGTCAATATCATACACACGCCAACACACAAATGAAGAAATTCCAGCTGGCAGCTCAACACCTTTACGTAAAAAGGCAACTTTGCATGGATGCAGCAGTGAGACAGCTGATGTTTCGTCCTGGTGGAAAGAATAGAAGATCTCGTTTGGTGCAGTGTTGAGTTGTATGCCCTTGTTAAGCTTGACGTCAGCAGGTCTATAAAGCCAACTTACACATAACTTGGGAAATCCTTCTTCTTTTTTCTCAATCCAACGTATCAAACCAATGAAAGGAGGAACATCAACAGCCTGAAAAAGAGCGCAGTCTCCAACTCGAAATTCACGCCCGTCCTGGAAAAACAATAGACAAATTATTATTTGTTTAGGAATAAAATAATATTTACATTACCACAAGAACAGGGGGATGCGAAGATTTTAACGCTTTGGAAAGACATATCAAAGAAAAATTAGTATTCTCCTTGTGACAGCCAAACAGCTAAAGCATGAAAAACATTGTTATATAAGACGTGTCAGGTTATAAAACAACCAAATGTATGTGCAAGAAGGTTTGTTTCTTAAAATTGTCAACTATTGTACAAGAAAAGGCCGTTCCAAAAAAAGGTATCTTTCAAATATGAATATCTAATTCGTTTGTATAAACTCGACAATTTGATGTGTGTCAACATTAATAAAACATTGAAAATCAAATTGCAACGAAATATGCAACGGTTATCGCACCAGTAAATTTGATCACTTGGAATGTACAAACCATATCCCAAATCTAACATCAAAATATCAATTTTCCATGATTAAGAACAAGCAATGTATGCCGATGCTTTACACCCAAGATTAAGTTTGATTTCTTCCTTTCTCTCTTATTTTCCTAGTTTGTAATAAAAGATCAACAATTAGTACCTCCTTGTATGCATTACATTAGCAAAACAAACAAGCAATCGAAGATGTAGAAACAGTAGGCGAGCTGCTTTATTTCGAAAAAGTTCAGAACAAGCAAGGCACGACTTGCACCATGTGCCACATATGTGGTCCAAAAACTCCATTGCATCCACACCATACCCAATGTAATTTGCTACACCTTATACAAATACTCACAGGATACTACTTTCCCACAGATCATTGTAAAATGTCTTCAACAGTATACCGTCACTCCTAACCAATAGACAAAAGATAAGCTCCAACAATTTTTAACACGTGCGCAAGCAAGGCCACATCTTCGCACATGCCTTACATGTGGAGTGCCAAAATTGTCAAACTGGGGTGTCCAAAGGATTCAATCCAGTCATACAACATCGCACACGCCTTACATGTAGAGTGCCAAAATTGTCAAACTGGGGCGTCCAAAGGATTCAATCCAGTCATACAACGAAAAAAAAACCTTGCGCTATTTAGATGTTAGTACGTTAGCAACCACAACTAGCATGACCCACCCAATACAATTCATGTTTACTCAGCCAAAAACTTCCTGACATGCCACGGACTGCCATATGAGTACCGTCTCTAATCTCCTAATCAGGCGAGGAAACCTAGTTACTTTATATAGACGAAAATTTCCAATCGGAATATAACAACGATTCAATGACACCAGCATGCTCAGTTTCGCCTAAATCTCGTCAACCTTCGCAAATCCCAAAGTGATTCCCACCAAAGGAGGCACCTTTACGAAGGAGTCTCGTGAAGCCGGACGGGGAGAATCAACACGCTCCTGCTTCTGCGCTGCTGCTGGGGGAGTCGTCGGCGCCGGTGGATACGAGGTCGTCGGGGATGGAGGAACAGAGGAGCGGGAAGGAGAAGCTGGTCCCTGTGCCGGTGGTTGAGTTGCCTCTACGCGAGTTGCTGGCCACATGTGCCGAACGAGACGCCGCCTATTGCCGCAACCCTCACAGCCGCCTTTGCGCCGCCCATGCATAGCCTTGCATCTTCCCAGCCGCCGATCCCTCCTCGCCGACTCCCGGCGCCGCGCTGCACCATCACCAGATCGCCGCCACCAACGCCGCTGCAGCCACCGGCGGTAACCCTAGCTCCGGAACCGTGGATCCGCGGGGCCTCCCTCCATGCGCCTCCGGATCACCCGAATTCGCCTCGAACGCGTCGATTTGGACGAAACGCCTCTCCCAAAACAGCAGATCGGAGCTCGAATTCGGCCGAATCGACTCCAACCACGGGGAGATTCGATTGCAAATTTGGGGATTCAGCGGTTGGGTCAGAGAAGGGGGCTGGGCCGGGGGTTTGGTCTCGACCTAAGGTGGGGTGGTGGAGAAGGGGAGAAAAAATTGGCGATTTGAGAAGAGAAGGATTGGGAGGAGAGAGATGGTTATATGGAGCACGGCAGAGAGACGGCGAAGTGAGATTAGGAAGAGGATGCGGGCAGTGGGCGTCCTTGGGAGAGGAAAGCGGGGGCGTTTCCGACATTTCGCGCGCCACCCCGCCCGCACCAAAGGCCCCTGTGCGGGACGCCGCGCCCGCCTGCGCCATCCCACCCCTTGCTACGTGCGGTCGCCTCTCGCTCGGTGAGGTCACTGCGGGGTGGGGAAGTGTTGACTTGCAGTGGGCAAATGGTGGTGCTGTAGTGATTTTCCTCCCGTGCTGATGTGGATGCATGAGATGGATTTGACATCCGTTTTATCTAATATTCATATCTAATAAAATATAAATACAGTAAATAAAATTTGTATTTGAGAATATTCATATTCGTATTCAAGACTATTCAATTAGTATTCGATCCGTTTCCATCTTGGCGATCTCTCTGAGATGATTGTAGGAAATAATTTTCTTATGAACCAAGGTTCACAGGTAAGAAGTAAAATTTACTTTGCATAATTTTTAACTTTATGCGCTACACTGCTACCTCGTGTAGACGAGTAATCATGTTATATAAATTTTTCTACCGATATTTGTTGTAAAAGTTTTAGAATATCCACATTCAACCGAATTAAGTACATATTTGATTTGAATTCATATTCGTTATGATATTTGATTTGTATTTGTATTCAATAATGTTCGTATTCGTTTTAAAAATATGAATTCATATTCATATCCGTATTTGTTTTAAAAAAATGGATTCGTATTTGAGACTATTCGATCTGTTTTCATCCCTAACGATTAGTGATAGGCCACCGAGGTGCCACATCGGCTTTTCACTAGCGGATGGGGCTGGTTATATGAAACACATGGTGGTTTTTTAGTTGCAAAGAACCGCTATTCAACTCCATCTTTTATTTGGTTATAACTATGCACCCCATCATTCTTGGTATTTCTATAATCACTAATAGACACAATGAAACAGCCCAAAATTTTAGGATAATTTTTTTTTGTAAAATTTCAAAATTATTTTAAAATATTTCCCCATAATTATTTGCTTATGTTTCTTTCCTTAATTGTTCCTTCCCTGAAAATCTCTACTTAAACCAGAAAATTTTCCTTTTCTCGCCTTCTTCCTCAAATACTTGTTGTGCCATCGATGACCCCACGAATCACCTCCTCCTGCCAGTGCCACAGGAATACTCACCGTCTCAGACGTCGATCAGAATCATCTTGACGACTGCCCTCAAATTTTTTAATAAAATATTTTGGCAAAAATATTCAAAACATGGTTATAAACTGTTATCTTGAATTTTCTAAACCTCTCATAATTAATCTCTCATTTCTCAAAGCTTCCTAATATTTTCTCTAATTTGTTTGAATACCCCTTCAATTACGTAAAATCCAAAACATTCCTTTCTGGTCTTCTTCTATAAAGGCCACTTTCCCTTTTGGAATAGCTGCCTCTTCCTCCCTTTGACAACACTCTGTAGCCCATCTTGGTAGCTTGCTCATGCTCCAGTCCATGCCGTTGCCTCCTGAGCTCGCGCCCACCCTCAGCTCCAGCTCCATCGGGCTCTAGCACCCCAGGCCACTTTGCTTCTGCCTTAGAGCGTGCTTAACACGTGCGTAGACATGTGCCGCCACTCCTCTACCACCCCATGTTGCTGGCGCCATGCTTGTTCTCTGCATAGTTGCTACTGTCGTCGTGTCGCCAACTTCCAAAGCTCGCTCAACACATGACCGTTACATGCTACTGCGCACAATCCCACCATCCACATCATCCACGCAGTGCATAATCCGACGTCCTCGCCTCACCGTTGAGGGCCCGGGCGCCCCGGTGCAGTGAAGATGTTTTACCCCATGCGCCTCTAACTCCCTCCCTCTACATTCTTCTTCCCCACTAGACCGCCGCCGCCATTGCCACAGTGAGCTCCAATTTGGCCCCTTTTTTTTTTAGAAATTCCTCACCTCTGTCCATCCTCTTTCCAAATTGATCATACCTCCACCTTCCTCACTCCCTAGTGAAGCCAGTCCTTCCCTTCTTCCTTGTTCTTGTTGTCGGAGCTCCTCTACCGATGAGCCATGTCGCATGCCCACGCAAACTGATTCACCGCTCTGGCCCTTCTCTAGTCATGATGTCTGCATCACGAGGATGGCCTCAACACCCTGAAACTCGCACTTGATCTCCCTCAACCCCATTGCCATGAAGTCGCCGGCGGCGAGCTCCTCCATCGCGCCACGGAGGCCACCATCGCCAGGCCTCCTCGAAGTGCCTCCGCTCAAGCTGACACTGAAATGTCCCAAAATTGAAAATTTTGAATTTGTATGAATTTTTGCTTCAATTTGAAATCTTGCCAAATTGGGAATCTTTCATCAGTTTTACGCTTTCCTTTCCAAGAAATCTGCCTTCACCCAACGTTGGCGCCCTCCTGCCTGAGTACACTCACCCCTATTCCCTCTGCCATCCGGACAATTGCCGTTTGCGCACCTGCCACATTTGTTCGCTGCTACAACTCCCGCGAATGCTCGCACAATGCTGCGCCACCTCACCAACCGAGCCATCAATGGCGTCACACTACTCTTGGGCCACGCGCCAACTCCTCGTTGTTGCCGACCTTGCCACTGCCATGTCGGATGAGTGTGGCCATCTCTTTCCTTTCGCATAGCCGCAACTGCCGCTTTTCTTTGAATCGTTGCAAATCGTAGAAGTCTTTATGATGCCGCCGCTTCTCTTTGAGCCGCTGCCTTTGTTGCGCTTATTGTGCAAATCGTTTCTGCTGCACCACGCCTCTGTTGCGCTTCTTGTGCACTAAGCCGCCGCCATCTTGGGTTTCAATCTATGCTGCCATGCTTCTATCTCTCTCTTTGGCTTGATTTGACAGCCCTCTATTTGTGTCACCTTCTGCATCCTCTTCATCGTGTTGCTGCGGTCGACTTTGCTCCTGCTTACCTCTACCTTCTCGGCCTCTGCACTTTGTGCTTTATGGGCTGTCGTACGATTTTGGATAGGAGGCGATCTTTTTGACACAATTTTCTAAGAGCTGCATGCTATGACATCTTCAAGACTCAGACTTTGGATTTTCCCCTTTTTAGTGTCAACCATTCCAAATGCAATGTTATTGCATATGCCTTACATTTGAGGGGGTGTTAAGGGTATATGTGTCTTTTCCCATATGTCTAGGGTTTAGGTCCTTGTAGTCCTTGTATTATATATAGTCCCATGGGCTGCTATTACAATACATCCAACATTTCACATTTCCATTCTTCCTCACCTTGTAACACAAGTGAGGCATGGTCGGGGGGAACCGACACAGAGAGGCTTGCCGATGCGTGAGCCATTGGTGAACCTACGCGTTATAAGCATGGGGATTGCTTGCAAAGGAGGAGATGGACATGGACTAAGCTAAGGAAAAAGATGAGGTCCACAGTCAAAGCGAGGGTTTTAGCGGGGAAGCCAAAACGCCGGAAACGGCAAAGGGATCAACACCACGACGTTTGGCAGGCGTTTGGATAACGGTTTAGGTCAAGGAAGTGCCGACGAGGCCAAAATAGATGAAAGCTTGCCCCTTAGCGGGTTGGGCTTATGCGCTTTGAGAATCGTCCATAAGTCTTGTGTGAGTGTAAAACCCGGTGTTTGTGGGGTTAACAGGTTTCCTGGCATGTGGGCTGGTTGGCCCATCTATTTGAGTGAGATGTAGGTGACTAGGGTTCTTAGGACAAAAGGTGAGAAATGGGATAGCAACTACCTCACTCTTCTAGGGTTTGGGTGAGTGCTCTTGAGTAAGAGAGCTCTGTCTTCTATGGTGGAGTGGCTGTAAATCAAACCTCTGCAAGTTGCAATAGATCAACCTTGTTCATCAACTATGTTGCGTTCTTGATCTTGTTGTTTTTGCTCTTGTTTTGGTTAGTGTTTTTGTCCTCTCCCCTTCCCTCTTGATCTTACTGATTCCAAGGACGTAATAGATGGAGATGCCTCATGCGGATCATATTCCATCCATCTAGGGACTAGTTGTATTAAGATCTCGGAGATTGCTCGATCTGGTTGGATTTGGAGCTGTTCTTGTGAAATCGTGTTCTTAGGGTTTTGGTGCCCAATCTTTGGGTGCTTTAGCTTGTTATGATATGTGGGAACCTATCTAGAGCCATCTTAGCCATATTAAACCCACGAGCAAGTCAGTCAAGTTTGCGAGTTTTGCCTGTTTTTGATGTAACCTTACTTGTCTCAAGAAAAGATTGGAACTTTAGTCAAGATCCATACGATCTTTGGATTGTTTAGATTTCTGATATCCTTGGTAAGGTGTGTGCAAAGTCTTAAGTCATTGGACTTATATTTTGAGGATTGTACCTTTTGGGGGTTTTGCTCGGGCCGATTTCCAAGGCTGAATCAGGAGAGCGATTAAACCGTATCACGCCAGCGGTCAGACCGCCAACCCAAGGCCGGTCCAATAGCTAGGTCAATAGCGGTGTAACCGATTCTGGAGTTTGAACTCCATTTTGCTTCCGTGTTTTGGTGAGTTCTTTGTAGTGGGCTAGGTCTGAACTTGCTAGCTTTTAGTAGCTAGCGGAGCGAATGTTTTGGAGTAACATCTAGGGAAGTTGACTTTGGAGGCGTCATTCACCCCTCCGATCGCAATATCAGGTCCTTCATTTGCTTTGAGGTATCACATTGCTTTTTGTCATGGCTTGACACACATAAGTACATAAATTATAATTTGAATATTTTCTTCTGGTTATATGCTCTTGGTAGACTATTAAGATGAGTTCAACTATGAAGTTAGGCAAATGCTTGCTTCAGCCACTGAAGAGTTCTTTGGGTTCTTTTGCTGTTAACTTGATAGATGATGTTTGGCTTGAGACCCAAAGTTAAGTTACTAGCTTTTGGGTGTCTTGATGAGTTGATGGAAGCTACCATATATGGGGATGTTATAATTGTCGGTGAATTGTGTTAAATTATAGTAAAAATTATTCAACAGGTGATGTTGTTGACTAATGATGTGTGTGGTTCGCAGCCTATGTATCTCTATTATGCTGGTTTGGTGTTGAAGAGCTAGCAAATGGTTGATTGGTCATTTTGCTTATTACTTTGGGAATTATGAATTTTTCACTCAGGGGCCTTTTTTTGGTGTTTAATGATTTGAAGTTAAACTTTTATGGAGATATGTTGCATTAAACTAATTGCTAATATTTACAAGCTGAGAATTAGCTTGCACACTGTTGTCTACTGCACTGCGACGTATTGAGTTCTCACACTACATGCAATGATGTGCAGGCAAGCTGAGAGAATTGGTGTTGGTGTCACCCCAAAAGCTCAAAGTATATTTGATGCGTTGTCCAAGACATAAGTTTGACCTTTCATTATATGCTTTTCAAGGATATTCATGTTTTTGCCCATGTTGCTACGAAGTAGCATTTATTTTTTAACCCCATAGTTACTGCATCTGAATTTCAGGGCACGCATAAGATTTTTTGGTCTCTACATTGGTCAAATCTTTATCAGTTTAACATTTGTTACTGTGAATATTCTCTCTGTCCCCCTTCCCTCTCTGTCTCTCTCTGTGGTGGGGTGTATGTGTGTTGCAGGGTGGGGATCCACTTTTTTTCACAAACAATAATGAACTCCATGGTATTTTCCCAAACTTTCCCCATAAGCATATTCTCAAGACAGCTTTCTTCATTGGCAACTTGTATTTCACAAACGGAAGCAAAGATACAAGCTTGATATTTCTGTATTTACTGTGGAGGCGCCTGTAATCTTTTGCTTATCGGTTGTTCTCAAAAGCTTGAGGAAAATCCTTACGTAAAACCTTGCTGATATCTATCACATCTTGTTTCTGAGGGTTTTTTCTTAAACTCTTTGCCATGTTTAATTCATGCTACTTCCAGGTGTGCTAAAATGGTAGCTCTTTACACGGAGCAATACTTTGCTTTGAGGGGTTCATGTGGGCGGTTATTGTCGAGCCGGTGTCCCCAGTTTGTTTTTATTTCCTGTTTGTTTCTCTGTCCTGTATGACTAGTGTTGGAGGCTTTCTAATAACGCTGGGCAAGATTTTGCCTGTGTTATATTAAAAGTATTGCAAAAATAGCATTTTGCTCATTTTTCTTGGAATGAGTTTAAGACTCATCACTCATCAGCATCTACCTATGCCCTTTTATAAATATTCAGTTGTGGTATGAGATACTGTTTAGGTGAGCCCATGAAATGTGGTAGTTTTCTGTACTTTAAGCAAGATTGCAGTTCCTTGCACTTTTTTCATAGCAATCATTTTCTTTCAATGTGGTTTGCACTATTTTATTTGGAACAATTTGTTTTTTTCTCTATGTAGTTTGCTCTAATTTGTTCACAATAAAATGGTTTCTTTCTATATGGTTTGCTAGAAGTTTAGAGCATTTCTGTATTATAGAACTGATGTGTTTTGCCATTGTTGCAAGTGTTTTGTATGTCTAGTTCTGTTGATATGCAGTATGTAGATAACAAATTCTATTGTTCCATCAGGCTTCCAGTTCAGTGGGACAAGACTGACATTGTTGTAATGGAGGTTCGTGTATGCTGTCCATACCTGCCTGAAAATGTCAGCGGGGGAACATCGGCTGCAAATGAACGGGTTAAGAAAGTGGTAATGCTCGTAGATCAATGTTTGTACTTTTAAACATCTGCACCAGGAAAATGACTAATTATTGTTTATTACCCTTGTTTTTTTTCTGTGTGTGTGGTGTTGTTCCCTGCAGCTTGACTTCGAAAGAAAAAGACTACATGTGCGTGTGCCTGGCCAATTCTAACTTATCTCTGTTATTATATAAAGAGGGGTTGGTGGTTGTCGGTGCTTTCTCCTCTTCCCTATCTACAGCCATCCGATTTGATCTGGACCATTTGTATCTCTCCTCCTCTCTCTCTTTCTCAGATACAACCGTCCACCCCCTCCACTTTTCCCATCTCCTCGCGCATTCCGGCCGCCTTTCTCTCTCTGTTGCTTGCTCTATAATATTTGATGTGTGAAATTAGCCATGCAATAAGTTTTGTCTTACCATTTTTATAATTTTATTACAACGTACGGATCTCTAACTAGTTCGGCTTAAATCCCCATTGTGCTCCATTTCAAAGACCGCCCTCCTTTATTTAATTTCATCAATAAATTTTGTTTCAGCAAAATCCCGGTTTTCATAACTATCACATCAACTAGCTAATTCTATACTCTGATAGATGCCATATGTCCTTTGGATATGACACACTGCTGTTAATTCAACTGCTGATAGTAAAGAGGGATTTGACTGAAGCAAACTAACTAGCAAATAGATTGTAGATTCGACTGATGATACTGAAAGAAGGGGAAGCTCTATAATAACGAAGAAAATACGGGGAGCTACGGTGATAATTACTGTATCGGACTTTTATTACTTCTGGCTTAGTTCCAGCTACAAAACGTAGGATAAGGAATTTTCCGATTGTAAGACCGGCAATCAAAGGAGCTTGAATGGTTCCCAAATTTTTTTTTGCTAAAGTATTTAAAATCTTTACTTAAATAACTATGATAACCATCAAGTTTATATCACATTAATTGGGTTAAGCAAAACAAATATGATAGCCATCAAGTTTATATCACATTAATTGGGTTAAGCAAAACAAAACTAGAGATAAGAACCAACACAAACATCATTCTACTGCATATATCGATTTCATATATATAACATTTTAATTTTATATGTGCAACATTGAGATTCTTATCAAATTTTTTGTTACATACATGGTTGAGAAATATTATATATATAGCCAAAAAAAATTGTTACAACCGAGCGTATGGAACTAGCAGCTGGATCAGACGTCCAAGCGCTAGCAAATTCCAAAGGAAAAAAGTTTTGAATTTCCACCGCAGAAACGCCACATTTCATTACAAACTCCTACCAAAACCTAAGGGTGCGTTTGGTTCTAGGGAAAATAGGGGATGGGACGGGCGATCCTAGATTGGACCTGTTTGGATTGGAGTCAGCAGAGACAGAGTCCATCCCCTTTAGGGAATATCCCGAGAATATTCCCCTAAATCGAGGATGCCCCCGTCCCTAAAAAACGAGGGGATGGGCTTGTCCCTCTTCCTCGCCTCTCAAAAACAAGAGGATGACAAAAGGGCCCCACACGTCGGATGACTCATCTCATATTTTGATGTCCCAGAACCAAACAAAAAACGAGAACGGCCCTATCTCTTATAAGCAAACAAAGAACAGAAACGATACCGTCCTTAAAAACAGAGATGAAGCCATTCTATCGCTACTGACCTTAAACCAAACACACGCTAAGACAATTTCAGCTCGGCGCCGCGCCGAGCAAGCGAAGCGAGAGGAGAGGCGAGGAGAGGAGAGAGATTCGCATGGCTCGCACACGACGCGCACACGCAAAACAACGCGGGCGTAAATGCCGTTTTGGAGCGCCGCTGGCGGTGCGGGGGCGTGTGAACTGTCCCGCAGAGCGGAGGAGGGAAAACCCGACGCGGGGCGGGGCGAACAAAGCAGGACAGCCGCTCCTGCCTGCGCACTCTGCGCAATGCAGCGGCAAGCGCTTTTTTGACCGCTTCTGTTTTCCCCTCTACCCCTCCCGGCTGCTCTGGCTCTGACCCAGTGGTACCATACGCTACTACTGCTCCTGTACTGGTATCACTCGCCCACTACTAGTGCTCCACTTCTGGCCTCGCGCTCGCATTGCGGCTTTGCGAGAGGGAGGAGCGCCTGCCTGTGCGCGTGTGATCCGGGGGCGGTGCTACTTGCGAGAGGCGCGAGATGGCCGGTGGCGGGGGCGGCGCGGCGCCGAAGCAGGACGAGCTGGCGCCGCACCCCGTCAAGGACCAGCTCCCCGGCGTCTCCTACTGCATCACCAGCCCTCCCCCATGGCGTGAGTCGCGCTCCCTCGCTTCTTCCAGCTTCTGCTTACGCGAAAAATTTCCCAATCCTTCGCTCGTGTCGGTTTCGGCGAACTCGATGCCTTTTGCAAAATTTTGGGTTTTTTGTTTTGGGGGAGGTTGGTTGCGATAGCGATGCGTTGCAACTTGCGAGCACGAAGTTTGCGGTTCCTCGCGTCGTTTTCGGGAGTTCGTGGCGTCGGCGCGGTCCTGGTGTCTACTCCTAGATGCTTCGTTGCTTCGCTTGATACGAGTTGGTTCGTGTGAGGAACTTGCCAGATCTGCCTGAGCTTTCCTTGTTTCTGACTTAGATACTTCTAAAAAAAGTGGATTGCCTTTTCGTTTTGGTCCCGTAGTTGTTTAATGGGATGCTGTGTAAGTAGTTTATTTTTGTGATGCTGTAATTGTTTGACTCGTGTTGATGCTAGTAGCACACATCAACATTCAACCAATCGGAATATGCAGAATTGTTGCTAGGAGGTTTTGGTGTTACTTTTGATGCTCAAGTTGCAGGCCGGTTCCGAATCTGCGATCCCGTTTCGCTGTCGCCTTGACTCATGTCAATGTCAGTTTGATTGGGACTTCGATTCTTACTTGTGTGGGTGGAATATTCAAGAAACCTGGTTCTATGTTTGCGATTTATAGCAAATTTTGGTGTTATTTACCTCCTGCGTTGCCTCATTTCAGCTTTAGCACATGCACCGTGTTTTTTTTTTGTTAGTATATTGTTGCCAATCCATATTTAGTTAGTGTGTAACGTTTGTTGTATGTTGTGCATCCACTGAATTCGTATATACCATGTCTATCGGTAGCTAGTTCCAAACCTTTGGTCCATATCAAACATCGTTGTCACTTCGAGTTGCATTGATTCTTGTGTGATTCTGTGGGGACTTTTCTACCTTTCTGCATGATCTCGTGCATTGTTTTACATAATGCCCTAGCAGGCAGGGTCGCGGTTGATGTAACGGCTTGCTACGGCCACTATAGCATATTAGCATGCAGTGTGTAGCGCCACTTCAGTAAAAAAAAATCCAGATTTTCATACGATCCATTTATTGCATATGACTTGTGCGGGAGTGTATCTCCTAACTTGGGTTGGGGCAGATGTGTTAGACGGAGAATCTGGCCACTGGCTCTCTCCTGCGCATACATGCATGGCATGCCCGACGCCCCGACTTCTGCGGATGGCCGTCCGGCTCTTGTGCCTGTCTAGCTTCACATTGCATGGATTAGCTTTCACATTGCTTTCATCTGTGCTATATAATGTAATACTTCATCAAATGAAATATTGTTTCTTCTACATGGTATCAGATATGTTCGCATCCTGCGACTATCGCTTCCGCTAAACACGAGCCGCCTCTCCAGATCAAATCATGGACACCGCCGCCGCTACTGCTACAAGCCAATGCGAGGAGGAGCAGGCTGCTACGCCCCTGCGCACTGAGGCCGTCGCCCGTGAGTACGAGGCCACTCGCCTGTGCCAGGAGGCAGCCGTGCACGGTGCTGAGGCCACCCACGATGCGGCGATCGCCAATGCCATGATCCTCCACGAGGTGGCCGCCATCTCCAACCTCCACGCCCAGGCCGTAGCTATCCAGAACATTCGTGCCCTCGTGTCGGTCGTTCTTGATCTCGTCTCCCCCAACTACACCACGTGGCGTGGCCGCTTCCTCACCACACTCGGCAAGTACTGCCTCACCAACCACGTCCTCACCGACGCCGTCCATGCCGAGTCCGTGAGTGGCTATACGGCGCCATCTCTGACCTCATCGAGATTGTCATGGCGCCACGCATGACCGCGTGCCTCGTGTGGCTAGGCCTCGAACAACAATTTGTTGGCAACCGGGAGACGCGTGCCCTTATCCTTGACGCTGAGTTTCGCTCTTTCGTCCAAGGTGATCTTAACATCACGGACTATTGCAGGAAACTGAAGAGTATGGCAGATGCCCTTGCGGATCTCAACGAGCCCGTTGCCGATCGAACACTTGTTCTCGCCGTTTTGCGCGGCCTGAATGAGAAGGGCTCTCCTCAAGTGTCAACTGTTGTTCCCCACCTTCCTTGAGGTTTGATCTAACCTTCTGCTCGAAGAGATGACTATGGCCTCGCGTCCCTCGGCGCCGTCCACTACCCTCATCGTCACCACCCCGGCATCTGGCGGTGCCCAGACCGGTGGCAGCCCAGGCCCCTCTCCCACCACGGCCTAGGGGCGGGTCTGGTAGCTCCAACTGACGCCGCTGACGAGGGAAGAACAACGGCACGTACCTCCTCAATCGCCTACCTACAAAGACACTAAACCACTCCATACCTTTCTTTGCGTTGTACGGCATTCATCCCACCTATGACCACCTTCGTGTGTTCGGCTCCAAATGCTACCCCAACTTATCCGCTACAACTCCCCACAAACTCTCGCCTCGTTCCACCCTTTGCATCTTCCTTGGATATTCATCAAATCACAAAGGTTACCGGTGTTTTGATCCTTTGTCAAATCAAGTCATCATCTCCCGTCATGTGATGTTCAATGAGACATCTTTTCCTTTTGTTGAATCAAACACCCCATCACCTATTGGATTTGATTTTTTGTCCAATATTGACAGCGCACTGATTCCAGTCAGGCCACCAGGCCTCTCTTTCTGTGCAGGTACATCACTACTGGTTGTCACACCAGCTGCCCCGTGGCTGCAGAGCTTGCTGCTGCGCCCATGGTGCCGTTCTCACTGGTCATTGACCCGATGGTCGAGTGTGCAGCCACCTTGGCGCCACTGGCCGCACTTGCAGGGAGCGCAAGCAGCGCCACACTTGCAGTAGTACCTCTGTCGCCTCTGTCCGCCATGCCAGTGGGCCGCGCGTCGCCCGTGTCAACAGGTGCAGCCGCACGTACGGTATAGGCCCACACGCCTGCTACGCCTGCTAACAGTACCACTACACCGACCGCTGCTGCTCCTGTGTTGAGCAGTACTGCCGCCCCGCCCATGGACATTTTGCCTGATTGCGTGGTACCAGTCCCGCCCGTTAGCAACTCTCACACCATGGTCACCCGTGGCAAGCTCGGGTTTCGGCAGCCCGTCCAATGACTCAACCTTCATGCCATGGCGCTCTCGCCGATCCCAAAGATGTATCGGTCTGCTCTAGCCGATCCTAACTGGCTCAGCGCCATGGAGGATGAGTATGCCGCTTGCTCAGCAACAACGTGTAGGATCTCGTCCCGCGACCACCCAAGGCCAACATTGTCGCTGGTAAATGGATCTTTCGGCACAAGTTTAACGCTGACGGTACTCTTGACAGATACAAAGCTCGATGGGTTCTTCGTGGCTTTACACAACGTCCGGGTGTTGACTTTGATGAGACTTTCAGCCCGGCGTGAAGCCAACCACTGTTCGCATTGTGCTCTCTTTGGCTCTTTCCAGAGACTGGCCCATTCATCAGCTTGATATCAAGAATGTTTTTCTTCATGGCACACTGACTGAGACAGCCTACTGCTCCCAGCCGACTAGTTTCGTCGATCCTTCCTGCCCAAACTACGTCTGTCGTCTGAACAAGTCTCTTTATGGCCTCAAACAGGCACCCCGAGCTTGGTACAGCCGCTTTGCCTCGTTTTTGCTGACTCTTGGTTTTGTGGAAGCCAAGTCGGATACGTCTCTATTCATTTTCCACAGTGGTGCCGACACCGTCTATCTTCTTCTTTGTGTGGATGATATTGTCTTGACGGCGTCTTCTGTTGCTATGCTTCACAGGACCATTGTAGCTTTGCAAAGAGAATTCTCTATGAAAGATCTCGGGGCACTTCATCATTTTTTAGGCATTTCTGTGCAGCGGAGTCCTGGTGGCTTGTTCTTCTCTCAGCGACAATATACATTGAATATCCTGGAGCGTGCTGGCATGTCAGACTACAAGCCTTGCAGCACACCAGTTGATACTCATCCCAAAGTGTCTGTATCTGCTGGAACCCTAGTAAGCGATGCCACTCAATATCGCAGCCTTACAGGTGCCCTACAGTATCTCACCTTCACACGACCGGATATTGCCTATGCCGTACAGCAGGTCTGTCTTCATATGTATGACCCCAGAGAGCCTCACCTCACGACAGTTAAACACATCTTTCGGTACTTACGTGGCACCATCGACTATGGGCTCCAGCTTCATCGATCTCCATCGGCAGACCTAGTCATATATTCTGATACAGACTAGGCAGGGTGTCCAGACACACACAAGTCTACATCGGGCTATGCTATGTTTCTTGGTGATAATCTCATTTCCTGGTCTTTCAAGCGCCGAACACGATCTCGCCCGGTCTTTGGCGAGAATCGGCCATTGCCAATGCCGTTGCTGAGGCTTGCTGGCTTCGTCAGTTACTACATGAGCTTCGAAGCCCTCTCCACCGAGCTACTGTCGTCTACTGTGATAATATGAGTGCCGCCTACCTGTCGACCAACCCGGTGCAGCATCAGCGCACCAAACACGTCGAGATAGACCTTTATTTTGTTCGGGAGCGCGTGGCTCTTGGTGATGTTGGAGTTCTTCATGTTCCGACGACCTCATAGTACGTCAACATCTTCACCAAGGGGCTGCTTACGTCCGTCTTCACTGAGTTTCGGTTCAATCTGAACATCTGTCTTGCCGGCGTTTCGACTGCGGGGCGTGTTAGATGGAGAATCTGGCCCCTAGCTCTCTCCTACGCGTGCATGCATGGCATGCCCGACGCCTTGACTTCTGCGGATGGCCGTCCGGCTCCTGTGCCTGTCCAGTTTCACATTGCTTTTCACATTGCATGGATTAACTTTCACATTGCTTTCATCTGTGCTATATAATGTAATACTTCATCGAACGCAATATTGTTTCTTCTACAAGATGTGTTAAGAAAAACAATCCATTTATGGCATATTCTACCTATCTTCCATCTTGAATTCTTACTCCAAAGACATGAGACATGCATACCAATAAGTAATCCTTACAAAAAATGTTATTTTATTACATGCAAAAAATGTTGCAAACTTGGATTCTCTGCATATAAAAAGATAAACAAATAAGTTATTTGTTCGTAACCTTGATTGTGGTCATATTAGCTATTATATTTTGGATGCTTTTCTTGATCGATTAAGTTCAAATATTTTGCTTTGATTAACTTCATCTTTTTGCAAATGTTGCCGAGTATGTTGCACCCATTATACACTATCCGCTATAAAAGTAGTTGTTGATACATTTCCGCTATACAATAAAATATTAGCCTGATCTGACTTGAGAAATTTGGTCCTGGAATTCGGTTGTATGGAATTGTTCATGATGCAGCGGAGGCCATTCTTCTTGGGTTCCAACATTATCTGGTCATGTTGGGAACTACCGTTATCATACCGACTGCACTCGTTCCACAGATGGGAGGAAACAATGTGAGATTACAAGTTTACTCATTTGTGTTGCTTTGGACTCAAGTTGTCAATTAAAGACTAATGGTGTTTCTTCCTGTGTTAGGAGGACAAGGCAGTGGTTGTCCAAACATTGCTGTTTGTGGCAGGGATCAACACTCTTCTGCAGAGTTTCTTTGGTACCCGATTGCCTGCAGTGATTGGTGGATCATACACCTTTGTTCTACCTACCATCTCGATCATCCTTGCTGGTCGTTACGTCAATGAGCCAAATCCACACACTGTATGTTGAAAAGAAGTATTATGCTACTTGCTTTCTGATATTGTTTGTCTATATCTAGACCTGATGAATCACCTGTTATTCTGTAAAGAAATTCCTCCGAATCATGTGTGGAACACAAGGTGCTTTGATTGTTGCTTCTGCACTACAGATCATAGTTGGCTTCAGTGGCCTTTGGCGTAATGTTGCCAGGTAGGAAAGCGAACAATTGGTATTTGTTATTTCTTAATTCAATAGCTGCTACAGAGGTACACAAGCAAGAAATGATCTTGCAGAAATAATGCTTTAGCTTTCAGTCTCATGAATTTTGTATCACTAATTTTATTTCAGGTATCTGAGTCCATTATCAGCTACTCCTTTGGTGGCACTAGTTGGCTTTGGACTTTATGAGCTTGGTTTCCCATCGGTAAGATTTAAGTATCGTGTTTCTACTTACTATTTGTTTAAGCTTATATATTACTTATGCTTGAACTATAAATACTCAGGTTGCCAAGTGTGTTGAGATTGGTCTACCTGCACTTATCCTCCTTGTGATCTTTGCAATGGTATGATTGAATTTCTATGTATGTGGTTGTTGCAACACTTTGTTACCTAGCATCACTGTGTGCTCCAACCGCCCTTTTCATTGTTTTGTTTTTGCAGTACCTGCCACATGCTATACACATGCTGAAGTCTATCTTCGACCGATTTGCTGTTCTATTCACTATTCCCATAGTGTGGCTCTATGCATATCTGCTTACAGTTGGAGGAGCCTACAGGAATGCGCCACCAAAGACCCAATTTCATTGCCGCACTGACCGCTCTGGACTAATTGGTGGTGCTCCCTGGTATTGTTATGCATTTTTTTTTGAAGATATGATCATTCCATCGGTACCAACCTTGCTGTTGAAGTAACATGAATGCTTCTCATCTTTTCTACAACTACAATGATAGGATAAGAGTGCCATATCCCTTTCAATGGGGTGCTCCAACTTTTGATGCCGGTGAAGCTTTTGCAATGATGGCTGCATCATTTGTTGCTCTAGTGGAGGTTTGGCCCCATGCTCTTGGGAATATTAGATACTATTTCAGCACTTCATTTGCAATCTGTGGGATTCTAAAGTAATTAAATTATCAACTCCCTACCTCTTATATTTGTAGTCTACTGGTGCTTTCATTGCTGTTTCAAGATATGCTAGTGCCACACCTCTCCCGCCCTCTGTACTTAGCCGTGGTATTGGTTGGCAGGTAGGTGCTATTTTTACATCCACCACATGCCAAGCTTGACTAGATGAATTTGCAAAATTAAACTCACTTGAAGCATATGTAACTGTTCTTGCTACAGGGCATTGGTATTCTGCTAGATGGGCTATTTGGGACTGGAAATGGATCTTCTGTATCAATGTAAGCATGAGATTGGTACCTCTTGAAGGAATGCATCTTATTTCCATTTTGATACAACCACTGTTCCCTTTAAGGAATACATCTAATTTCAATTATGATACAATCATTATCCTCCTTCTCCGTAGTGAAAATGCCGGGTTGCTAGCCTTGACACGGGTTGGTAGCCGAAGAGTAGTGCAGATATCAGCTGGTTTCATGATATTCTTCTCTATTCTTGGTAAGTTTGCTTCCCACAAATTTAGTATTTTGATTTTTTACTAGGTCATGGGAGATAGAATATTTAAACAACTTTTTGTACTAAATTAACAATAAGTGTATCTACTAAAACTCCCAAATTAGTCTGCTTTTGTACGTTTTGCATGAACCTGTTATAATAATAGCACTTAGATAGAGGCCCTCCCTTCTGTTTTCTTGGGCTTGTTGTTTACTATTATGTAGATGTCTCAAGGCAAGAAAACATCTGAAAACTGTACTGAATTAGATCATTGGTGATGCATAAATATATTCATGGTTGTCACGGCGTAGCTGGCGACCACAACGCCGAAGGGGCGACTGGACGCCATGGCGACGCCTCGGCGAGTCGCCGGGTGCATGTCTACGTGATGTATCATGTATGTATCCCAAGTTCCCAACATGCATGTGTGTACTGTCGATCCTCTCTCCCCCCGCACTCACTCTCCCCGCCGCCTCGCCTCCCCCGCTGCCTCACCTCCTCTCCTCCCCCTACCGCCTCATCTCCTCTCCCCGCTGCCTCCTCCCCTCCCCGCTGCCTCCTCCCCCCGCCGCCTCCCCTCCCTGCCGCTCAGCGTGGGAGGCAGGAGAAGGCCGTAGATCGGCGCTAGCAGTGGGAGAAGGCCGCAGATCGGCTCCAGCGGCGGGAGATTTCCTGGGCAAACAGCCTTGGCATCCCCTCCTTCCGCCAGGACGACTTGGCGTCGCTTAGGCGATGCCGTGACAAGCTTGAATATATTGATCTTCTTCCCTTGGAAATTCCAAGTCAAACTGAGACACATGAGGTCTGCGAACAAGTCTGTATAGAGTGGAGACGTTACAACAACACAACAGTTTGCTGAAGAAACCGAACTGAGACAATCAAACAATCCTGTTGAGTTGTCTATTGTAGTGCATTTATAACTAAAGACTACTGCCTTAGTCTTCCAATGGGTACGGGTCACGTGTGTAGTACATACTATCCTTGGTGTCAGGGTTGTTATTTTAGAAGTCAAAAGGTGTTTCTGCACCTAGATGATGGGAATACAATGGTTAGTCGCTTCAATTGCTAATCTGTGATATGGTTAGACTATGGTAAATATTGAAGTAAATGTAGGATAATGAGTAAAACTACTAATTTATTCAATCTTACCCAAAAGTAGACTAAATTGCTCTTGTATCATGACTATTTCAGGGAGGGAGGTAGTGATTATGTGCCTTTTCACCTATCTATTTTACCTATTATCATTGCATAATAATGGTCAGCTCAATAATGAACATGATGATGTTTACAATACTTCATTGCTGTTTAACATTTCAAGTTGGTGTGTTTTTTTAAATCTGTAGCATTATGCATTGCAATTAGCTTTGCTCTCACGGTCTCACCACTTCAGAACACGTTCACTTTTGTTGAACTAATCACGTTTTATTTTGTCAACCCAGGAAAATTTGGAGCTGTCTTTGCATCAATACCTGCACCCATCTTTGCAGCTCTCTATTGTGTCTTCTTTGCATATGTTGGTAGGTGGAAGGCTTCAGGCTACTTATGTTTGTGATTTTCATTTAAATTACAACTGTTGACAACTGTTGACATTATAAGAGAGATTTGTATTTGTCATAGAAGCTGTGCTGTAATATGTCAACAGGTTCTGCTGGGCTTGGTTTCCTTCAGTTCTGCAATCTCAATAGCTTCAGGACCAAGTTCATCCTTGGGTTCGCAGTTTTTATGGGCCTTTCAGTTCCTCAGTACTTCAACGAGTACACATCTGTCGCTGGTTACGGCCCTGTCCACACACATGCAAGATGGGTACGTAACAGCATAGTCATTCACACATTTTATGTGAAGAGTTACTGACCATTTGCTTCGTCTACTACTACAGTTCAATGACATAGTGAACGTAATATTCTCGTCAAAAGCGTTTGTGGCTGGCTTTGTTGCATATTTACTGGACAACACTATTCACAGGCATGAGAGTTCAGTCAGAAAAGACCGTGGATATCATTGGTGGGACAAATTCCGGTCATACAAGACTGACATAAGAAGTCAGGAGTTCTATTCCCTGCCATTCAACCTCAACAAGTTCTTCCCGTCGGTGTGAGCATACTGTGATTAATGCAAGATACTAAGGTTACCTGTACTGTATGTCCCTAGTTCTTCGGAAGCGGCAAACTGTTTGCCTGAATTCTCTTGGTATATGGAAATCCTATGCTCTTAAACCATAGTGGAAATCCTATGGTATAAACAAAAAGTTCCGGTGGCTCCCTGAAAATATCTTCCGTATGTTAGGTTACTACTGTGTATTTGATACTCAATTTGGTTAAAAAGTAGGAAATTTTGGCTACTCATTTGCATATGGGAATGGCATGTTAGTTCATGCATCTTGTAGTCAATCTCATTCAGAAACGAGGCCAATGGATTGACAGCCATTGTAGTGCTAGTATTGTAGGAATCATACCAGTGAAGCTATAATCTGTATGTAGGCTTCCGTAGAACAATGAAATGGTTTATTTTTGAGGTTGGTACTCTACTTGTTATGTTATGTAGCAGTGGATTCCGGTACAACTATTTTTGGGGAGCTGTGAACGGAATGTAGGTGGTAATTTTACTATTGCAGCATGTGAACAAGTACCTCACGGGCTGCATGTATCCAGGAACAAGTAGATATGAAATATTTCGAACGATATCTGTAGTTCTGTATGCTTCTACTGACCTACCACCTAATTCTATACGTTGTTTCTTCTGTATTTTGTTGGCTGTTATTTGTTGATACTGACAGAACACGTGGTTCGCTCCCGAGACTTATTCCCAAGTGAAAATTTGTGAGATTGTGGTTTCGTCTGCTCACTGTTGTTCAGTTGTCGACGTCTGATTAGGACTGGCTCTTTGGGAACATTCTCTTGCTCGCAGACTTTTGTGTGAATTCCTGGTTTGCTAGTTGCTATAGCATCCGTACGTGACTCTACAGTCTACATGTGCCTGTGCATTATTGCATCAATCAATGATTTGTAAAGATAATAGATTATATTCTCAACATTTTTCTGGTTGTTAAGGTCGGCGCTCGCGGTGTTTTTTTTTATATAATACTTCCCTTCCGCCATGTGATGCCATGAACTGAACTGTTGCAAGTTATGGCCTTTTGAGATCCTCCGATGCATGGCAAGTTGGTTCTCATGCGGATTTCTCACATAATTGTGTGGCTTTGTTTATTGTGTTCTCCTTGGAATCACTGAGCGCAGAGAGAGAGAGAGAGAGAGAGAGAGAGAGAGAGAGAGAGATCCATGGAAACAAAACATGAAGGATTGGGGTTTGATAGAGATGGTACGTCCCATGTGGAATCATGTGGACTAGTTGTTAATTTATGAACCACATGTTGACATTGCTTATGGTACCAAATCTTCGTGGTTTCCTTTCGACGATTCGCAAATATGCCAAGTTGTGCCTTGTATATTCTCTGAACTCCGCAGCAGGCTTCAACGGTTCAACCTCCAGGAATCAATTCAAAAGTCTAAGACGCCGCTTAGCCGCTACATAACAAAAGCAGAAAATAAACAGGCTATGAAACCAGTTTGTACGATTTTTTTGGTCCATACTCATGCCCAAAAATTTGACCTTGTTGAGGCACATGAAACCAACGCTCGAAGCAAATGAGGAAACGGGCAAGCTACAAGTAAACAACGAGCGGAAGGAGCTAGCGGGGAGCCTGATTGCCCATCTGGTATGGCGTGAAGGACCACCACCAGAAACGATCCATCATTGCTTGCTTCCATCCCCCGCTCGACAGCTAGGAGATGTTCTCGTGACCCTGAAACCCGACAAAGGAGCCGCCCCCAGACGCGGCCAAGCGGCACTGTACGGACAGGGGTGTGACGCTGAAACACACCATCAAGCAGAAAAGGCGACAGGGATGATGAGGGTGTGGTACTGTGGTAGGGTTCGGTAACGGCTTAATAATACTACCCAAATGGCGGTCTAATCTACTACTTGTAGAGAGTGAGGCTGCAAATCGATGGTAAGATCATCAAATCACTACTAATTGTTTTGCAACTTTGCGTTGCATGGTCCCTGGTCTAGCTTTAGTAATTTAATTTTTTTTGTTGCCAGATTTTGGATCTCGTTCCAAGCTTGGTTCAGTGAGTCATGAAGGGAAATAAGCACTGTCTGGATAAACAAATGGGTCAGGTACATACTGTACTGTAGGATCGCATTATTGGTGAAATTATTGAAGTGGGCCTGATTTGATTGGCCCATGTAGGGCGCAATCGCATTAAGATTTTCGTTGCACGGCCAACAACACAGTCACCCACTTCCACCCGTAGTAGTAACAACGTACAGAAGGGAGCCGCCGATTGTTCTCATGCGAACGCGTCCGTACGAATTCGTCTCTCTTTTTTTTTGTTTTGTTTTGGGACCAACTAGGTCCGGAGTACCAGGCGCTAGCGTGTAAGCCCGCTACATGCGTTGGATTTGGCGCGCGATGTACTTCAGCCATCCGATCCCCTTTTTTACCCTCGCAACAAAAAACAGTTTGATTTGCAACATCAAGTATCCTCCACAACGAAAACAGCTTCCCCCTTCCTGAGCTTAGTCGTCAGGCGATTCCTTCGATCTCACCAACGAAACTCATAATTTCTTTTCTAAATTCATCTTAATAACTCATTTTATCTATAAAATTGAGTTTCCACCGATACCACCTCGCTCCTCCAGCCAACGGCCACCACGCCACTGCAACACTCTATCCTTACTAGTCTAGAGAGAAAAAGAGAAAGGGGTAAAAGCAAGAGGAGCATGACTACGATGGTCGAGAGTTACAGTCATCAGAGATAGATGAGCCACCGAAGGAGGAGAAGCTGAGATATGAAGAATGGAGATTAAAAGGCATAGGCTTGGTGATTGAATGAATGATGATGATATCCAGTGCAACAAAAAATCTCAGAAGCGCAACAATTAGTTCATATGTTTGCAACAAATCTTTACTTTAGATGCAACAAACACAAAATCAACAACAAAAATGTGTAACAAATTCGAACTATTAGAGCAGCAAATACAAAGTTGCAACAAAAATTAAAGCTTGTTCAACAACAAAGAAACCATCAAAATATCTGCAATTTTTTATATCTCGTGCTCCAACATTTGGAAACAACTACAGAAACAACTTGACGTACCAATATCAACATCTAATATGAGCATAGAGGAGGATAGGGACAAGTCACCCCATCACCGGTGGACTCAGATCTAGAAGGGCGAGGTTGGCACTGCTCACCAATATTCAAATAGGCGCTAAGCAGATGATAAGCTAGAGCCTAGCGCCTAGGCCTCGCCTAGACAGTTGATTTGGGCAAGGGAGGCTACGGAAGATCGAGAAATACACTATGCTCCAAGCCATCTACTTCTGTTCGAAGCACACTCCATCATATGAATGTGGGATATGTTGTTTAATGGATAGTATTATCACAATCAATTGTGTTGTCCGATTATCTAATGCCATGGTTTCATATGTATGGGAGAAGTCAAATGCATGATTCACTGTTCAATTTGGCTACGGGGAATATGTATAAGCAATGCCATTCTTTTTATACTTACACTTCTCATTCCTACCTTCCTTGTAAACTATGCTGCCATTTTCCTTGGCGGTTTCACAACTTTACTAATTAGTTCAAACAACTAAGGAGAAAATACTCTGTTTAAAAGTTAGGTACTGTAGCCAAAGTCAAAAGCTGCCAGTTTTGGAGGAAAAGAACTTATTTGGATCTTTAGTCTTTTGTTCAGCTTACTGCAGTATTCCAGAATGACAGTGAAATCTTAATATATGGCAACGTTGTAACGTGCTTGATTTCTAGTATGGACTCTGCTTGATGGTATTTTGGCATAATGTTTACTTATCTACTCTATCGGTTCTTTTTTATTTGACTTCATAGAATCTATGCCATTAAACTTTCTATCTAGATTGGCTGTATAAAAATAATATTATTAGATTTATCATTATAAATATCTTCATAATATTACAATTTTATTAGTATATCTTAGTGTAAAGTTATAAAAAGTAGCGGTCAAAGTTGCATGTATAAAAATTATATCATTAGATTTATTGTTAAAAATATTTTATAATACTACAATTTATTCATATATCTTAGTATAAAATTATGAAAAGTAGTGATTCTCAAAGACACATAAAAAGCCAAAGACACGTAAGAAGTTAAAAACATATGATAAAATTATGGCATGTAGGGCCACATGCCATGAACCCGTGTGATAATATCAAAATCATTGTCATGAACAAGCATGGGTAATACATGTACTGCACGTAACGGTGATCACCAACTAGAGTGTTCTTTTCTGTTCTGAATGAGGGCATTTTGGTCTTTAATCTTGATACTTTTTATCCAAATCTCATCACAAGCCAAACATTGAATAGGATTAAAATCCCATATCCCAATCCAAAACCCACCCCTTCATATCCTATCCCTACCCAATCCCTATCCAAACTCTTATATCCACACATATACAGACACCACTTGTTAGTTGCCCTAGCAATAAGGAAGCCTGCCAGCTCCAATCGTGCTTGATTTTGGGCAAACTATAAACACCTAATCTAAACTCTTATTTTCTTTTTCATCAAAGAGAAGTGTCCTGGAAACAATTTTAGTACTATAGCTTCTTTTCTGGAAGCTGCTAGAATGATAATCATCTTTGTCGGTTTGAAAGCTTACATCGGTATAACCATTTACAACGAGCTCTCATCTATGCCATAAACTAGGAATACATCCTTAGTCATTTTTAAGCACTTAAGAATGTGTTTCATAGCTGTTCAGTGACCTTTACTAGGATCACCTTGGTATTTGCTTGTAACACTTAAAGGATATGATACATCTGGTCAAGTACATATAATGGCATACATGATAGATCCAATAGCTGAAACATATGGAATACCATTCATATGATCTCGCTCTTCAGTCATCGAAGGACACTAACTCTTACTAAGATTTATGCCATGTGATATAGGCAAGGGCCCCTTCTTGGTATTCTGCATGTTGAACCATTTCAACACTTTGTCAATATAAGTACTTGGATTAATCCAATTAGCCTTGTTGATCTATCTCTATAGATCTTTATCTCTAAGATATATACTGCTTCTTTTATGTCCTTTATAGAAAATTTATTTTTCAATTAGGTCTTAACGGATTCCAGCATAGGAATGTCATCCCCAATCAATAATATGTTATCTAAATATAATATTAGGATTACAAGTGCGCTCCAACTAACCTTCATGTAAACACAAGGTTCTTCTTTGTTCTTGATGAAACCAAACTTTTTGACCTCATCATCAAAACGTATATTCCAACTCAAGATGCTTGCTTTAACCTATAGATGGATCTCTGAAGCTTGCATAACAAAACCTTCAAATTGTGTCATGTACATATTCTCACTTAGGTTTTCATTTAGGAAAACCATTTTGAGATCCATCTGTCATATCTCGTAATCAAAATATATACCAATAGTTAGAATGATCTGGATGGACTTAAGCATAGCGACACGCGAGAAGGTTTCATCATAATCAACACCTTGAATTTGTTTGAAACCCTTTGCCATCAATCGTTCCTTATGGATGTGAACATTTCTATCAATATCTATCTTTTTCTTAAAGACCCATTTGCACTCAATGGTTTTTACACCATCAAGCGGATCAACCAAGTTCCAACTTGATTGTCATATATGGATTGAATTTCGGGTCTCATGGCTCCAAACCATTTCTCATAGTCTGGACCCATCGTCACATCCTCATAATTTTTAGGTTTATCATTGTCTAACAATAAAATATCAAGTTGATACCTTATCAGCAATTGACATGGCCTTTCAGACCTACGTAGGGCTGGTGCCTCTTCCACAGGTTCTACATCATCTTGTACACCTTGTAGAGATTTATTAAGAGTTGAAACATTTTCTGATGCCTCTCGAATTTCCTCGAGTCTCACCGTGCTTCCACTAACTCCTTTTAAGATAAACTCTTTCTCCAAAAAGACATCATTTCGGGCAATAAACACTTTGTTCTCGTCTCTTTTATAAAAGTAATATCCTTTAGTTTCCTTTCAATACCCCATGAAGAAGCATTTATTAGATTTAGGTGTGAGTTTATCAGATGTTAAACATTTTACATATACTTCACATCCCCATATTTTGAAAAAAGACAAACTAGGACTCTTCCCAGTCCACATCTTATATGGTGTCTTATCCACTGATTTAGATGGTATCCTATTTAAAGTGAAAGCGACAATTTCTAGAGTGTAACCCCAAAAACACAATGGTATGACCTACGAATCCTTCTCAAATATTCCATATTTTCCATTCATTTTTTATAGAATACTTTAGTATTCTATAAAAAAATACTTATTTCGCAAACTAAAAAAATACAATAGTCAATATTCCTTATAATAGATATATATTTGGTGTTATCATTTGCATTGTATCAAAAATTGCCATTCCTGAGATTAGCCACCTGCCTCACACCTGCGAGCTAAAGAAAGGAGCAAGTGAAGGGAAAGGAATAGCTGCTTGTAATGAAAGTAAGGACCTACAACAATGACAGAACGCCCTGAGTAATCGACCCATTTCCCAAGCAGAGTCTCGCAAAACCTTCCCTCTTTACCTTCAATTACATCTAAAAGTGGCGATTTTTTAGTTGATTGAAATTAAGTTTTTTGAGTTGATTGAAATTAAGGAATCGTAAGACGTTTTTCAAATAGATAGAAATAGAAAATTTGAATTGAGACACCTATTCTATGACGGATTTTAACTTACCTTCTATTTTCGTGCCTTTAGTAGGTTTAGTACTTCTAGCAATTGCAATGGCTTCTTTATTTCTTATCAATGGGAAATGCCCTACATTTGACTGCGGCTTGAACTATTGATTTACATGTGGCTGAGAGCCCTCATAGCCCAGGCACAACGACGCAATTATTAGGAGCGCGCTCTACCACTGAGCTAAGAGCTCGTCGCACAGGCCTCCCAAAGGAACAAGGTTTTGAGTCTCGTGTGTCTACGATTTCACCATCAAGGCATCTTGAAAGTGAATCGTCAATCAGTCGACCTCCTCTTCTTTGTTTACCTTGAATTGAAAGCTTTCACAGTCTTTTTTTTATACTTGCTCATAAGAACAAATATCTTGCCATCCTAAGGAGATATTTCTTTATTTAGCATTGGACTTTCTATAGCAGTCATATCAATTTTATTAAGCTTTTAGTTATCTCTTTAGGATATCATTTTGTTTTAGCTGATCTTAGTATTGGTGTTTTTTTAGGCCAGTCTCAATGCAAGATTTCACCTCCCAGTTTCCAAGATATAAAACAAAACATGAAACAAGTCTTTTCTCTCAGTGTATAGTTTCATTGCGCGGTTTCATAGGTTATTTTAGCCTTTCGTGGTCCCTCTTCCTTCTCTTCTCCAATCGAAGCATGCTCGCACGGGATGAAACCCAACAAGGCTCTCAGTGGGGATTTCACACGATTACCAACGTTTTGGAAACAACGCTCAAAGGTTTCATGGGGATGAAACGTTTTCCTTCTCTCTCCTCCTAGTTTCATGCAAAAAGCTTCTTTTGGCTGATGTGGCACCGTATTTAATGTGCATGAAACCCTCCATGAAACTCCATTGAGACTGGCCTTATGGATTGCCATAAATTAGATATAGCAATAAATAAATGAGCAAAATTCTTTTATTTTAAATTGAAAAACAGGTTACATCATTATGGTTAATGCAAAAAAAAACACGGAAAAAAGCAAAACCCTAGGAAAAACTAAAAAAGTTAAAAAAAGAATAAAATTAAGAAATAATAAAGGGTATTGATAAACATCATCCAGATGTTTTCTTTCTAACTGTCATCCAGATTTGTGACCGTTGGATTAGAGATCTAAGGGCCACAAATTCTCCCCACCCCCTCCAAAAAAATTCTCCCCCCTCTAAAAAAAGAGACCGTTGGATCATCCAACGGTCCAAAATTTGGATGATTGTTAGGAAGAAAATATTCGGGTGATACCTATACACACCCAATAATAAATGAGTGTTGCTATACAACATTCGACTGTTTTTGAGGACAACAACAGTCAGATTGATCTAGGACATTAGATCTTCATCCAACGGATCCACCCATACAAGGCCCCCCTCAAAAAAATGATCTAGGACATTGAATCTCCATCTAACGGCTCAAAATTTAACTGTTTTTATTTCTAAAAATAATCGAATGTTATATAGACACTCTCGTAATAAATTAGAAGCCAAAAGACGAAACGAGCGAGGCATCACACAGGTTAATTGCTGGCGCGTGGACCACCCAAGCACGCACGCGGCCGGCGTACGTGGCAGGTGTACCGGGGGCAACGGCAGAACAGAGGAATAGAGAGAGAGAAAACCGGGTACCGACGTGGTTTGCTCGTCGGCATATATACCACCTCGGCACTCGAGCAGTTGCTCTCCCCTCTTATAGCAGTACACCACCACCTGCTCTGCCCCTCCTCGGTCTCCCAGTCTCCCTCCTTCCCGGCCCTAGCCGCCGTCACGCCTCCGGCACGACCCAACCTGCGCGTGCCCACGGATGGGAAACTGCCAGGCGGCGGAGGCGGCGACGGTGGTGATCCAGCACCCGGGCAGGCGGGTGGAGCGGCTCTACTGGTCGACCAGCGCGGCCGAGGTCATGCGCGCCAACCCTGGCCACTACGTCGCGCTCGTCACGCTCCGCGTCGCCGAGGAGCGCCACGACGCCGAGGGCGGCGCGCGCCGCACCGTGCGCCTCACCCGCGTCAAGCTTCTCAAGCCCAAGGAGACCCTCCTCCTCGGCCACGTCTACCGCCTCATCGCCTCCCAGGGTATCTATTCCTCTCCCTGCTTTTTCGCGTTCATGTCCCCGGTCGTGCGTAGGATGGAACCAAAACTAATTGTTGGTTTGATCGTTGCATGCAGAGGTGACCAAGGCGGTGCAGGCGAGGAAGGAGGAGAAGCTGAGGAAGGCGCAGCAGCAGCTGCCGGAGTCGAAGCAGGGCAAGGCGCGGGCGGCGGCGGCGGACGACGACGAGGAGGCGGCGTTGGATGAGAGTCTTGATCAGGTGGTTGCATGGATTTAGACTTGCCCTCCTTTAATCCAACTACCTTTTTCGCTCGATGCCCACATGCACGTTCTCTGCATGATTGACACGCCTTTAAGTGCTCCCCCCCATAGTTGTTCCTCGCGATTATCATGTCCTTCCACCCTGTAGTTTATCAGCAAAAGAAGTGGTTTTTTTTATTGTCATTCGAATCTTTGCAACTGTAAAATCTGCTTAGTTATCCTGGAAATCATGGGCCTTTAGATTACTTCGTAAAAGACTTTTGTATATTTAATTTTGACATTCCCAAGTGACATGCATACAAGAGGTCAAGCAGATTTGCTGTCCTGTAGGGCCAACTGATTGATGCTATTGTAGCGATTGTAGCGTCCAGATTTCAGAAGGAAATTCAATAATAGATTGAGGATATAGATTAATTAGCTAGTAGCAACTAATGTCAGGAGGAAGAATCATTTACAAGATTCCTTTCTGTTGGAACGGATGACTCGTTCTTATTCAGTTAGCATATTATGCGGCAGACCTTAGATGTAGGAGCTTTCTGTTTTACTCTTGTACATGTATAAATACATATTGAGATGCAATACAAGGCAACTGATTGCCCAGGGGCGAAGCCAGCATGTGAGTATTGGGGTCCAGTGACCCCAATGAAATTTAGCAAATCCTATAGAAAATTACTGTTTATTACTGTTCATCAGTGGAGGGGACACCATCGTGCAATGAAGGTGACCCCAATGCTCTTATCGTCTGGCTTCGCCCCTGTGATTGCCTATTCATTCTCTACACTTTCTATTTCTGAAATGTGGCAACATGAAAAGGTCCCATCTTCTGATTACTGCTACACACCTCATTGCAGTTGGCACGCCAAGACAAAGACGGCCACCGGAGCTCCAGCGCGCGGCACCGGCAATGGCGGCCTTCGCTGCACAGCATCGACGAGGCCGGGAGCTGATGTCCATTCAAACACAGTCATAGGTGGACCGTAATCATTGGCCGGTGAATCTGTATTTTCGGTGTTCACCCGACCTTAATTAGCTCGCGAGGGTTGCTACATTTGCACACTGTGGAGTGGAGTTTGACACCTCGGGATGAGAGTAGTAGTCCTGAATCCATGTAAATTTTCAGGTCTTGATGAGGCCTTTTTTTAGTGAGATTGCCTGCTTTCTTGATACATTTGCATATCGAATCAGAACAAAGCGTCTAATTAAACAAGAAATGTTCTGTACTTGGTACTTTCTTACAAATGGGAATTGAGCGCATCTCAAGCTCATAGCTTTTGAGGATACTGGTGTGTGTAAGTGTATTATATCGTTCTTGATGCCAAACTCGCAATCATAAGCTCCGTGCCAATGATAATAGATGCAGCTGTGGAATCATCAGAATTCAGAGCCTTTATGGTTGGAAGCTCATTATGCGGATTCGCGTCGGCGATGCCTGCTGGGGCATGCACATTTGTTTAAGCTGTTGCGGATGTTGTAACAGGACTAAGGGTTTCAACTTTCAAATTAGACGCCCACACTGAGTTAGGTACTTGGAAAAATAGTTGTTTTCACATGCCTCTGCAGCCTGCAATATTGTGCTGTGCTGAACAATACAGAAGCTGACAGTTCCACTGTAGATTAGGGCCTGTTTGGATCCCATGAGTTAACAACTAGTTGCTAATTTTTAGTCCTTGTGGATCCAGACAGGAGGGCTAATGAGTGGGCTAAAGTTTAGCCAAAACCCCAACTAGTTGTTAGCCAACTAGTTGGCCAAACCCAGCTAATGAGAGCTAAAGGACCAGCAGGATGGAAAAAAGACGCTGATACCTACGTCAACTCTCCCAGACCGCCATGCATAGAGGTATAACAGACTTTGTACTGAGATAGTAGTACTTATTAGTTTTTAGATCCAAGCAGGACTAGACTAATCTTTAGCCAGCTAACAACTAGTCCTAACTAACAACTAGTTCTAGTCCATCTAAACAGGCCCTTAATATGGCCACTTGCTAGGGTAGGCAGCCCGCCCACCCGCTGCTAACCACACCTCACCTTAATTAAATACTATCAGCTACTAACAACCACTTGTTAATGTAGGCAGCCGGCTCCAGGGTGAGTGGGTGCCTGCTAACTCAATATTGGCCATACAAGTATTGCTGCAGCCTGCGGGCACTGCTACTTCCCTCCCCATCTCAGATGTGTTTGTTTTATGTCTTCCATACAACGCGCCATGCTGTTGACTCCTGAAACAATCGAGCATACGGTTGCGCTGATCTTTCCATTGCTTTAGCCCAAAGGAGGGAAGCTGCATTGCCACTGCCAGTGCCACCGATGATGAGACCAGCAAAGCGAATGACAAAGGTATGTGGGTCTGTTCTTTACGGCTTTTAAAAGTGATTTTTAATTTTTGCTATAATACAAAACTTTTAAATAGAGTATTTTTTAAGATGTACATATTAAAAGCTCAATATCTGTATCAGTCAGAATCGTAAACGAGTTCTCTCTCGGTAATTTCTAATACAAACAGTTCAAAATTTAAAATTTTCAATAAAAAATTACAAGATATATCCATAAAAAAAAGTACAGACAAATGTATTGGCTTCCTCTAAAGTAAACAGGGCCCTTCCTTAGGACGGGACGTGCAGAGCTGGCCAAAGACGTGTCGTTCCGACTCGAGATCGACGATCGAGCTGTGGCCGTCTTAGAGGGAGGCGACAAGTCGCGCGACGGGGCCCATGCTATAGAGGGGCTCATGAGTATATGTATGTATATAGTACTTAGTATATGTATTTGGCATATTGAAATGAAAATTTAAAGGCCCATACACTTAGCACAAGTCCAGCAATCAATCAGGAATTAGCTTGCCGTCGCTTCCTATTCTGATATTCGACTATTCTCGATCGCCGACCGATGATCGTTTCGCCTCCCTATCGCCCAGCCCAATCGCCAGACGCAACGACGCCGCTCCGTGAGGCACGACACCGTGAAGCCACGACACGCCGATGCCGCTCGTCCGCATGCGACGAGGGATGGGCCCCACGCCCCACGAGCGGACGGTGGGCGACAGATCACCCATCACCGATCGAGTTTCTTAAAAGCATCAAGCATTATTTTTATTTGAGGTAATCATAATAGTTATTTTACTGTTCTTTTAGTTTGTTTGTTGTACTATCGTTATCTTTTATGAACTAAACATATGCTGTAAGTTAACTCTTATTAGTAGTACTATATACTTTATTAAAAAAATTAGATTGTTAGGCCATTGCCGTCTTGCTTGCCCAATGGCCCTTGAAATTGTTGAGACGGCCCTGTCAGTAGCATCACGGTACGTAGCTTTGTGCTAATCGCGTCGTCCCGAAAGGATCAATTAGCCCTGAGTAAATTATGATGCTCCGCTCTTTTTAGTTTTAATTTCTGTCTTCTAACTTTTAGTTTATTATTTCTGATTTTTAGCTTATTTTGGGTTTTTTGCTTTTTCTTTTTTATGTGTTCTTTCGCATTGTCTGTAATGAGTTAACATGTTTTTTTATTTTTAAATTTTATAAATTTAGTTATATCAAATAAGTTACTATTAAGTATAATAAAAAATAAACTAGCTATCCAACGCTAAACCGTGCACCGACTGCACCAAATCTGCAGTCTAAGAGCACGTATAATAAGAGGCTGTTAGTAGGCTGTATGTTGAGGTGGAGGAGAGAGATGAGGAGAGAGAAGAGAGGTGGGCTGTAAGTTTACAGCCAGCTGAAGCACAAGAACCAAGAAACTTTGTGAGAGAAAGAGGTGGGTCATACAGCCTTCAGCTGGCTGTAAACTACTATATGAATAGGCTAATAAGTGGGTTGTAAGCGTCCATACAGCCAGCGGAAGATTGTATTAGGGCACTCCCAATGCATGGTTTCTATAGGTAGTTTCTAGAGGAGAGATGGTGTAATTTAGACCCAGCCATCCCAATGCATGGTTTTCTATAGCAGTTTCCATAGAAATTAACATTTAATTAGCACTTGCATGCACTACAAATAAAGAAGATCAGCTGTGGCAAAGTAACCGTGACATAGTATGCTGCTACATCTCAGAATCAAAAATAAAAAGGCAGCTGAATCAGAAATAGCTTGCGCATCAAACGGAATCGTTTAGTTGATGCCACCAAGATTCCAACACAGCTGAATCAAAAAATTCAGCAAGATTCCAACACAGTTTAGTTTACGCCATGAGTCGTCCATTACAATAATAATAGAAATCTAGATACCAATGCCAAAATAAATAGAAAATAATATTTAGATAATCTTGAGCCATCCATCATCCTCCACGCAGCAGATTTCCAAGTCCATCATCCTTCATACAGTACTCCATTGACAGTGAAGCCTTGAGCAACCTGTAAAAAAACACGATGGGCTAGTAAATTAACAAATTTATAGTATTATAGGGATAGGCAAGTATACAAGTAAATCTAAATTTTAAAAGTTGTTGGGCATAGGCAAGTGTGTGTGTGTGTGTGTATATATATATATATAAATTCATAATTCTACCTAATTAGTTTGATGCCCAAACTTTTGCCAGATATGATCAATCAAATCAGATTGAAGCTGTTTGTAAGCTTGACGATCACGAATATTGGCATTCCTCTGTAGTACTTCTTCCATGTTTGGATTTTGTCCATGAGAGATTGTAGATGCTTGAACAGCCGACATGCTTGCTTCCTCATTCAAATCAAAAGAATCTTGCTCTATATCCTTCTCATCCTCGATTATCATGTTGTGAAGGATTATGCAAGCTAGCATGATATTCTCTAGGTCCCCTTGTTCATATAGACGTGCTGGTCGACGCAAAATACAAAAGCGAGGTTGCAAAATCCCAAATGCGCATTCAACATCCTTTCTTGCCCCCTCTTGATGTTCAGCAAACAATTTATGCTTAGCTGATTGTGGTTCGCGTATTGACTTAACAAAAACAGCCCACTCTGGGTATATGCCATCTGCAAGGTAATAAGCCTTGCTATATTGCCTTCCATTTACATAGTACTGCACCTGGGGAGCTTCTCCTCTCAACTGCTCAATGAACAAAGAAGATTGATTAAGCACGTTGATGTCATTGTTGGATCCAGCAACTCCAAAAAAGGCATACCATATCCATCAATCATGTGAAGCAACAGCCTCTAGAATGATTGTAGGTACACCATGGTCACCACGGGTATATTGTCCTTTCCATGCGTAGGGACATTTTTCCCAATGCCAATGCATACAGTCAATGCTCCCTAACATTCCAGGGAAACCACGACGCTCATCGATCTGCAACAAACGTTCCACATCTTGTACGGTGGGGCGTCGCAGATACTCTTCACCATAAACTTCAATAACACCCTTAACAAACATTTTCAAGCACTCCACGCCAGTACTTTCTCCAATCTTTAGATATTCATCAAGTTGATCTGCAGGGCTGCCATTTCCCAGTTGACGAATTGCTGTTGTGCACTTCAGAATTGGCGAGAACCCTGGCCGATTAAGAGCATCTGGTCTCATGGTGAAATAAGGAGACCATCCACTCAAGGCCTCAACTATCTTCAGAAAGAGGGGTCTCCTCATCCTAAATCTTCTACGAAACATCGCATCATTGTAGATTGGATTAGGCGAGAAGTAGTCATCCATTAGCCGCTGCCTGGCTTCTTCACGAGGTCTATCCACATATCTCCTTTGACCACGCGTAGTTCTTCTACCTTGACCTTGTAAATCATCAGCACAGGACTTCAATTCGGCTATTAGATGGTCGCCTAAATCAACTAATATTTCTTGCTGTTGCAGGCACTCATCCATTGAGTACAGTTCAGTTGGATCGATGCTGCCCTCTTCTTCATGAGAATCCACTGGGTCCATTGAGGAGCAGAGCAATGACAGAAGGTGGACAGCAATGACAGAAGGTGGACAACAGAATGTGTGGAGGACAGAATGTGTGGAGGGCAGAGGGAAGGATAGACCGTGCATATATATACTAGTCCATGCAACAGCTAGTGTTCATACTACAGAAACAGACAGTAAATACAATGGGAAAACAAGCCCCTTTGTTCATACTACTAGTTCCAAGAAACTTACTACAGAAACAGACAGTAAATACAATGGGAAAACAAGCCCATTTGTTCATACTACTAGTTCCAAGAAACTTACTACAGAAACAGACAGTCAATACAATGGGAAAACAAGCCCATTTGTTCATACTACTAGTTCCAAGAAACTTACTACAGAAACAGACAGTAAATACAATGGGAAAACATGCTCCTTTGTTCATACTACTAGTTCCAAGAAACTTACTTACTTCCAATAGAGACAAACCCACCCCATCCCCAGGGTTCTAAATTACCTTTGTAATTGAAGGATGACTTTTAGCTTCAAACAATTACTACTAGAAGACTGGGATCTTCAACCCCAGTGCCTTCCCAATAATGTAATTTTGCACCAATGACACAAACACAACGAAGTAAAACAAATCAAGCAAACACCACAATAGATAGGACTTCACCTAGATTATACTCCCTCCGTTCTTTTTAACTTGACGTTTTTTATTTTTTATGGTCTCCCATGTTGATAAGTATGAATGTAAAATTCCAGTCCTAATGACCAAATGAGCAAATATTGACTCATCTTGCAAGTCAGTAACACAACAGCAACTGGAAGCTTATAGCTAGAAACAGGAAGATATTTCAACAAGAGATGAACAGAGTACAAGAGCCTGTCCAAATAACAATGTAGTATAGAGGGGATATTAGTATTATGATATTAAAATCAAGGGATAAGAAGCTTCACTATTTGTTTGGAGAGTGGGAGGATAGTTGAAGAACTTGTATTGCAACTAAAAAGTTGTGGCTCCATAGTTGTGCGCTAGACATTTACATGCTCTTCACCTGTATTGTAATAGCTTGGTATACTACTTTTTGGTGCATAAGGGTACCCGGGCCCCTCTGTGTTTACTAAAACAAAAGGACACAAACGTAGCAAACACATAAATACAATTTTCTGTAATCACATACCATCTGTAAGAATATGAGACCCAAGCTATATATGTCAAATCTATCGGGAAGGTTCAGCTGTCAATGAAAATATGATGCACTAGCTCAAGCAATTATCTTGATTGGAACAATTATCTTAGAGAACTGACAGAAAATAAAACAGTTTAGCCAAGGATTTAAAGAATACCTGCCACAGGACTGGAGATAAAGCAGTTGCAACTGGAGCAGAAGGAGCAGACATTGTAACAATGATTAGTTTGCAAAAGTTGTAAATATATTGAAATATGGTTGAATCAATATGTCATGAACTATTGTAACAATGAAAACTGTAGCAAGCAATGCAACCATACAGCACTTTATAAGCAATGCAACCATACAACACTTTATATGCATCAATCTCATACCTTAATCATCTTTAGCAAATAAAAACAATCTCATACTCTCCAGCGCTTTATCTCTCTCAGCCAAAGCTTCTGCAGTAAGCTGACCAGTAGGTGCAAGCATCATCTCTTTATAAGTGTCTAGTATTTTACACTTAGTTTGTTCATGTGCTGCTTTATGATTAAGTTTGGCCGCTTCGATCTTCTTATCAGCCAAACTTTGCTGAACTTCAGACATCTTCTCTCGGTCTGTCCTAGCCATGGTGCTTGCTTCAATGAACTTCTCTAGTTTTTCACTGAAAGCAGATAAAGCATCAGGTGCCTTCCTTTTGCCATTACGTTCATTTTTGGCTCTCTTATGGCCCATAGGTCGCTTTTCTCCATCGTTCACCACTTGAGCTGGGTTAAACTTTGCACTGTTATCCTTTTTCTTGTTTAACCTATTTAAATATGCTAACCACTTCATATCATGCCGTACTACCTTCCATATATGCTGCAGTGTGAAGGGCTTATCATTATTTTGACCGGCATACATCTCCATTGCTTTATCCATCAACTGGTCGTCACTCACCCCACTTTGCCACACTCTAGTAGTTTTTACCCAACATCCATGGAAATCACTTAATGGTTTCTTAACACGTTCCCAACGGATTTTCAGTTGGTTTCGATTTCTAATACGGTATCTTTCTGTGGTGCTCTTGTATGTTTCAGTAACATCCGCCCAATACTGATCTGCCTTCCTGCCATTTCCATCGACTGGGTCCTTTGAATTGTGCAACCAAGCAATGGCCTACAATTACAAAAACAACAAAGCAGAATAGTTTACAAAGTATGGGCTGGACATAGCTTGGAAGTTTACAAAGTAGGAAAGATAACTTACCAATCTAACATCTTCTTGACGTGATCAGCTCAATCGCTTGTCAGTCCTGACCTCCTGGAGGGTGTCATCCACATCAATGTCAATTGTCTCTTTGTCTTGTGCATCTACATCATGTACTAGATTGCTTGCAGCTGGTGACGGGGTTCCTTCAGAACATGGATCATTTGGAGACATTGAAGGCTAGCTCATTGTAGCACCAACAAACTGAAAATTTTCTGGATTTGATTGCAAATAATTTGTGAACCCTCCAGGTGGGTACAACCTGAAAAATGGAAAAGAGATGTTCACTATAAAGGAAATACTCTAGAATCTAGACATCTATGTTTCACAAGACATAGTTCATCGTAATATATTAGTAAAAGAGAGCAGCGAGGCATGGTGCATCTGATCTTGTGCTACATATGTATTAAGTTGAACATAAATGTGCTATGCAGTCTTATATATTATGTCATATATAAAACAGATGAAAGCAGCCTAAATTCTGAATGACAGTAAGAAATGCATCAATTGTAAGCGACAATAAAGTAGCAACAGCAACTTTTCATGGGTACTGTGAACTATGCCATGTGCTTGCACTTTTTGTTTGCACTGGGACAACAGAAAACAGATGCTATGCATCTCAAATTAGCCGCCAAATTTGACAGGGATTGTTCTTAAATTTCTGTCTGACTAAATTATTGCTCTATCTAACTAAATTATTGCCCAGAAAAATTTCTTACAATTTCTGTCGAGTATGGCGGAACTCTAATCTTACCCTTCACTAAGAAAATGATTTTTTCTGCCATGAATCAGTAGCAGTACTACAGCAGGAGATGAATCAATATCAACTTACCCTTCGCTGGGAGATGCATCATGACTGAAGGAGGCGGCAAGAGATGACCACCATCCACCGACGGGCGAAGCACCGATTGAAGGAGCACAGTTGCCAGGAACATCGACAGCTTGAGCAGCGGTTGTACGAGTACAAGCAACAGGAACACGAGCACCTTGAACATCCGCTACAGTAGTACGGGCAGCAGGAACACCATTGCCTCGCGGGGAGCTTGGATTAGGCTTTCTTGATCTTTTCTCATGCCCAACGGCTTCTTTTCCTGGCCGATTCATTTGCTCAGAGATTGGGGATGGATTTTGGGTAACGGTGGTTGGGGGAGGAGATCAATTGGAGGGGCTAGGTCAAGAATTGGGGAACGGACCTCGGTTTGGAGCCAGACACCGGAATGAATCCGCGATTGGCGCCTACAGACGGGAGATCGATGCTTCGGCGCGGAGAGGGGAAAATTGCCGCCTTTTCTTTGGATCCGCAGAAAGATAGCGGGGAGGGAAAGCGTGAGCGCGCGGGGGGGGAGTCGCGGGACGGCGTGCGCGGGAAGAAGCTGCGGGCAATGTGGTTTCGCGGGAGAGCACGCAGGGAGGGAGTCGCAGCGCGCGCTGGGAGGGAGTCACGGGCGGCGGCGCGCTCGGAAGGGGGAGGGAGCACGGGATCTAGAGAAACGATGCGCTTTCCCCCCAACGCAGTTTAGATGGTTTCTAGCGGCATCGATGCACGTGAAGACACCGGTTCCTAATGTAGAAACGATTTCTCCATTTTTCCATCTCTCTCTTCATTAAATCCCTTGCTACATCAGCAAACTGATTAGCTGGCAGGATAATAAATGCATATAGAAACTATAGTGGTTTCTGCATTGGGAGTGCTCTTATTAGCCTTGCTCTAACGGAGATCTTCGCTTTTAGCATGGATTTGATTGTGTTCTGTGCAAAAGCAATAGTTACATTCTTCGGATGGCATTTCTCGGAAACTGGTCTCGTCGATCGTTTTGAGTATGCCATGCTTTGTTTCAGGGTCCTGAAGGCCGAAGCTGGCTACAGTTCGGAATGAGACCGAGTCGGCGAGGTAATGATCGGTTTTTTTTGGCTTTTTGCTCCGATGACTGCTTTACAGGAAGGCAAGCCAAAGGTATACTATATATATTACATCCGGGAGACTCTCTGCCCCCCGCGAAATAGTCCGCAAAGATTTAGTAATTATGTATATATTACACCCGGGGGACTCTCTGGCCAGAGAGGCCTTCCACGTGTCAGCCCCCCGTGAAACAGCCCGCAAAGATTTGGTAATTACGTTTAGGTCCCCGGTGTTCACAAAGAGGTCTCTAGATTCTTGCAAAAAAGACCCTACACACTTTTTTTTGCTAGGTAAGGACCCGCGGTTTCCCGTAATTATGAACAGGCCCTTATTTCTTCCGAAAAGACCCTCAGTTTTTTACGAAAAAGTCCCTCCACTCTCCTTTTATTACGAAAAGACCCTCGATTTTTTTTGCAAAAAACCCCTACGCTTTCTTTTTTCTGTGAATTTTCGCCTCTTTTACTTAGATCTACATGGTGACTGGCGTGGCATGGCGCCACGCCTACGTGGCTAGTATACTGAAGTCCTGACGTTGCCCTGGCATAACAGGCAAGGCACGACTCCAATCCACGAGCAAATTTCCGTTGCAAGTGTAAATCGAGTTGGTTAGAGCGCATGCCTTACCAATTAGACTACCAATCGTTCGTATTGCGTAACAAGTTTCCACATCTTTCGTCACACAAGTACTAAACATTAATGAATTCGCAAGATAGAAGCAGGTATTTACCGAAACAAAGTGGTTTGCCACGGCCTCCAAGAAGTTTGTACAGACCCCCCCCCCCCCCCCATCCTTTTGTTTCACCTAAAACTTGAGTATATATCTGAAGGAATTCATCCAATCATTCACTGGCGACACCACAGAGGCATAGATCATGGAGAATAGGAATAAACTCGTGTAGAAATTCTGACATTCAAACAAACAAAGTACTGAAATACTACCACTGCCGTGCTCAAGCGCCAAACAGAAGATCTAGCGAGGCGCCTCAGCTGGCATGGCCGGGCTCTGGAGTTTGGACTTGACGCTGCAAACCAACACCAGCGGGCCCGCGGGGTGCAGGAAGAAAGCACCGGCCTTCACAGCCCAATAACGTTCATGGCGAATGGCGATGGCCGGACTGGGCAACGTGTTTGTAGAGTGGCTACTGTTGCCAGGGCCTTCTTTAGGCCTAACCTTTCCTAAAAGCTCCTGATAAGTGATACCTCAAGTGCTGCAACGAGCAAAATCAGTAACTAGTTTTTAAATGGTATATTTTTCAAAGCGAATTAGTAGAAAAATTATAGTAAAAAGTGAACTCTGTACCGATCAAAATCGCATATGATTATTTCCCTCTGTGTGTTGCCTCTCGCAAACAACCAGAATTCAAAAATTTAAACTATAAACCACCGCCAAAAAAACCCACATTGTATTTGATTATGTACTCACTACTCTCTCAAGTTTGTTCGGCAATCTCCTGCCTAACCCAGGATACATTAGATGCGCCGAATGAAATTTCCTGAAGGATGCACTGGTTAAGGCCCTGTTCTTTTCAGCTTCTAAAAGTTGTCTTTTGGTTTTTTATAGTAACTAACTTTTAAACGGAGTATATTTTTAAAATAGGGTCAACTAGTTAATTATAGTACATACTGTACTGACTTCATTTATATCTGCAAAAACCGTACGTGAGTTTCTATTACTCTGTAATCTCTCGTACGAACAACCCAAAAGTCACAAGCCGCAGCCAAAAAGAACATGCCCTAAGTGTTCAACTACAAGTGGGGATCAAATCGAGCCTTAAGAAGCTGGAGTTTCTTTCAAAATTACAAAAGACAACATCACCTTACCAATTAATAAATAAATTCATGCTGGTCTCCCGAGCAAATAAATTGCCTTCGAAAGTGTACCAAAGACCATGATCATTGCAGTAATCCCAGCTTCGTGAAACAGAGATTAGGGTGTATTTGGTACGCATAACCTCATATTCCTCCGTAATGTAATATTTCCCCTGATTAATGGTAAGTACATTGCTAGTAATAGAAGATTCCAATGTTTCGTTGGTTCAAAGGTAACAATAAAATAGTCTTTACAATAGTTTAAACATTTCATAACTCGAATCAGGGGCGGATCCAATGGGGCGGGGGCTCGAGCCCCCTACCGCTACCGGACCCATGGAGCCCCCCTAAATTTTTAGCCATGGATGTATAATGTAGAAGGGGCTGAGGTCGAGCTGAAGGTACTTCAGCCCCTCCAAAAAAATTTCCTGCATCCGCCACTGACTCGAATCAACAACTCCATAAATTAAAATTACATGATTAAAAATTTCAAAGCTTGAATATTAGTAATATAAAATTGAAATTGAAAATTTCAATTCATGGAATTTAAACTTACAATGTTTCAATTTTTAAGATTCAAAAGTTCAAATCTTGGATTTTTAAATTAAAAATTTTCAAATCTGAGTTTTGGAATTTAAATTCTACGGATTCAAAACTCTAAAATCCAAAGCATAAAACATGCAGATTTTGGAATTTTGAATTTCAAAATTAGAATTTCAAAATTTAAATTCTTGGAATTTGATATTATGAAATCCAAAATTTCAATTTTCAAATTTTAAGATTCAAAATTTCGAAATTCCATTTCTAAATCCTTACTTTGAAAATTTGAAATTTAAATTCTCTAGATTTAAAATTTGGAAATCAATATTTTGAAATTTTATAAATTTCATAATTCAGACATTCAAATATTAATTAAATTATAAATTGGATTTTGAATTCTCAATGTTGAAAGTTTGAGCTAAAAAATTAAAGCAAATGATAAAAAGTGCAACAACAAAGATACCTTCCCTCAGTAATCTAAGATAGATACATTTTTATACTTAAGATTCCTAAAATTTATGGTAACCTGTTTTTGTAGGTAACGTTAGATTCCCGATTTCAATAACAAGTTGTTTTAGTAAACAAGGTAATATCATATAGTTACGGAAAGATTGGTGATAATTCTCAAAGGATTCTTAGAGAATTCCATCATCCAAACGCACCCTAGTATTGTCGCCACAAATGCTTGTAGCCACATTGCTTTTTAGGCTTTCCCACTTGGTTGCCCTGAAGCAGATTCTTAATGGGATTTGATCAAATGTACAGAACCTGAGCCAGAGTTTAGTGCCCTTACGACTTCTGAGTTTAGTAACTAGACTTGGACACGTGCGCCCGGGCCTATATAAGTAACTAGTAATGGGCCAAGAGGGTTGGGATTTAAAATGGCTTGACTTCGGGTCGTACCAAATGGGTTGAAACAAAAATGGGTAAGGATAATAGAGTTGGGCTGACTCTAAATAGGGTTGGACCAAGATTCGAACAGGCCAATTATTTTGGGCCATGTAAGGTCTCGACTCATGACTACGACCCCGTTTGGCACAGCTCTAGCTCCGAAATCTATACTGGATCTGTAGTTTGTTGACTATAGGTGGCCAAATGGGCCGGGCTTAAACGGGCCGCACCACGGCCCGTTATCAGACCCGCCTATTTAGGCACGCAGACGGATTTAAATGGCCGCCGCAGACGCGCGACGACGGCCGCCGTGCTCGGCGCGCCGGTGCGACGGACGGCGGCGCACGGCGACGGCCCGTTTATCAATTGGGCCGTGCCGCCCGGACGGACGGCACGGCCGCGGCACGGCAGCACACGCACACGCACGCCCGCACGCCCGCCCCGGCGGCTAATTCAAAACTAGCCGTTTTGTGACCGTTGGGGTAAAAATTCGAAAAAATAGCAAAAAATCGGAAAAATCTGAAATTTTTCTATAAATAGGGGCATCCGGCCTCCATTCTCCACACCTCAAACCTCACTCTTCTCTCTCGGTTTAGCTCTGAAAATTCGAAAGTGTTTGCGCAAATTTGGTGAAAATTGGGCAAAATTCAAAATTCAAAAATCTTCAAAGATTTTTGTGAGAGCTACAAAGGAGGTAATAATGCTGTCTTATACTCTTATTTGGTATTATTTATTGGTTTAATTTTTGCTAATCGTTCTTTATTATTTCAATTTGCAGTTGATTTAATGGAGAACTACGATTTTCAACTCTCCGAATACGCTCTCGCGGAGGATATGCAATCGTTTCAACAAGCATATCCATCCGCGGAAGGTCCAAATGTACAAACGGAGATGCCGAAGAACCGACGGCCCGGTGGCGCAGGTCCAATCGATCCATCTTCTTTGGCTCAACAAGTGCATCCACGACTCAAAGCACGGGTGCAAAAAGATCAAGAGCTAGTACATCTACAGTTTGGAATGATTTTGACAAGAAGTTCAGGACCGACGATGATGGGACTTCGGTGAGGCATGCTGTTTGTAAAATTTGTGGTAATGAATTGAGTGCAAAATCTTCAAAGTGGGACGGGTCATCTACAACGACATGCCGCAAGTCGCAAGAAAAGGCAAGGAATACAAATGCGCTGCACACAATTGCAATATAACCCCGACGGCTCTCAGACGTGCGTGGGAGTACAACCCAGGTAGCTCGGGAATCTCTTTGTAGATTAATTGCTTCTCAAGATTTACCTTTAAATTTTGGTGAATCGATGCTTTCCAAAAATATATTACGATCGCTCATAACCCTCGATTTACATCGTATCTAGGCAAACAACAACTAGAGATTTAATTAAATATTATAACAATTGTCGTGATAAATTGAAAGAAATGTTTCATACATGTACATTCTCTATTGCTTTGACATCCGACATATGGAGTGGTAGGGCAAGAGAGGATTATATTAGCGTTGTTGCTCATTATGTTAATGATGACCTGGATAATGGAAAAAGAATTATAGGATTTAAATTAATTAATGTTTCACATAATGCTGAAAATATTGCAGATAGCATTATTAAAGTTATAGAAGATTTTGGTCTCACGGATAAGATTTTTTCTATAACTTTAGATAATGCAGCTGCAAATACTAAAGCTATGGAAATTCTTACTCCTTTGTTTAATAATTATGCACAGTCTTTCTTATTGCATCAACGTTGCGCTTGTCATATTATTAATCTTATTGTTAAATCCGGTTTAAAAAGATTAGATGCTTGTATTAATTCTTTTAGAGATGCAATTTCATTTATTAATTGTTCTAACCAACGAATAGCCGCATATAAGAGTTTTTGCGTAGCAATGAATGTTCGTCCTAGAAAATTTGGTTTAGACATGCCTGTTAGATGGAACTCTACTTATCTTATGCTTAAACATATATTGCCACATAAGAGCACTTTATCTGCTTTCCTTCACACCCAAAGTCATCAATCTCGTAGCTCCTCAAGTAGAACCCAAGTTAGAGACCCCGAACTTACGAGGACGATTGGGATGTTGGTGAAAAATATTTTCCTTTCTAGAAATTTTTCATAAAGCTACAGTTTGTCTTTCTCGAGTATACTACCCTACATCTCCCATGATTGTTCATAATATTGTTGAAATTGCCACTCACCTAAAGGCTTTTGAAAATGATCATATACTACGGGATCTCAGAGGTGCCATGAAATCTAAGTTTTTAAAATATTGGAGCGAAATTCTATTTTATATGCATTTGCTTTTATTTTGGATCCTAGGCCAAACTCCAAGGATTTATAAATGTTTTACAAGTTTTAAGTGAGGCTACCGGTTTAGACTATTGTTCATACTATACACAAGTTAAGGATAAATTATATGAGATATATAATAAATATGAAAATAAATTTGGATCGTATGTTTACAAAGACCCCTGTAGTCCCTAGCACCTCTAGGGGCTATGCAATGGGGCAAGATTTTTGGTTCTTCGTCTAGTTCTCGTGCGGTGCAGTACACAAGAGTGCGACAAAGCACTCGAGACCTATCAAGCTATCTCAACGGTGATAGCGTCGACTTCGAGCAGAGTTGAACATCCTCTCATGGTGGCAAACCCGAAGGTATCATATCCAGTGCTATCCATATTAGCGCGGGATGTGTTGATCTGCTTCTGTCTCTACACTCTCCTGAGTCGCATTCATCTTTCGGAAGAATAATCGAGGAGCGACGAACAAGTCTCTCCAACGAGATGGTCGAAGTACTTATGACCGTCAAAGACGGGAACAGTCAAGCAAGACTCCAACATCTGCAGATAATAAAGATTTAGAAGAATCTTTCGAGAATTTGTATTTAGATAGCAATGAATAGTTTTCAATATTTTTCTTCACATGTGGTCACTAATGAGCTTTATAGGTTGTACTCTTTTTCTTTACCAAGGTTTTCTCAAATTGAGTTTTTACTTGGTAAAGTTTTTAATGAGGCACCATCCCATGTAATTTAATAAGTTAATAAAGCTCATTATGTCATTGGAAATATTTATTTTGTGATTAACAATGTCTACAATTTTCTACATTTTTCTGAATTTTCTACAATTTTTACAATTTTTCTTAATTTTTCTTTTTCGGACTAAGCGGGCTAGCGGCGCAAGACGCCCGCTTAAATAAAATCGTTCGGCAAGCACGCAGACGGCCTCGGCCGTGCCTGGCTCCCACCATGCCGCTGCGCGGACGCAAGACGACCGTTTAATTCACGGGCCTTAACGGGCGTCAGCGAGCTCGCCCGCGTTGCGTTTGCGCAAGACTACCATTGGCCAGCTATATTGTTGACTAAATTAAAGTGATTTAAATATTTTTATTTAATATATAATATAAATGAAATGAGTCATGTAAATGCACTTAACATGCATGCAACTCTAGATCCAGGATTTCGTAGAGCTACAGGTTACCAGCTCTAGGAAATCTACAGATTTCCTAGAGCTAGAGCTCTGCCAAACAGGGCCTACAACCTATGGGGGAAAATATGGCCCATAGAAGTAATATAGCCCATGTCGGGCGTCCATGTGCTCGACACTACCACCAACAACTGACAGTGATGCACATTGATAAGGTCAGTGAGATCTTTCTTTGCATGTGCACTGCAAAGAGAAGTGAAGGTACAAGGCGGCTGCAATAATCGACGAAGGATGTCATCACAATCAATGGAGGAACAATCGGATCAAAGCAATACTCATTATGCCAGTGGCAGTTTGGACCAAATTTGCGGATGCGAAGTGCTAGATTTGCCAAAGAGGTGCTACCGAATTCACCTAGACGAGTTGTAGGATCAAGAATAACCGACTAAAGGGGGCTGAATAGGAGGTTTTAAAATTTTCTTGCCTTTTAATTAATTTCTATAATTTTAATATGACAAAGATTTAAAGCAATCTAAACCCACATAATTCTAGTAAGTTCAGCTATACAAGAGACACTAGCTCAAATGAATAATCACAATATACTAAATATATAAGACCTAAAAGGAGACAAGAAGAAACCAATGTACACACGATGTTTTTACCGTGGTGATCGAAAACTTATCGATTTCTCCTAATCTACATAAGGAAAGCCCAAATGAATTGGACTGGCTCCACGAATTAAGCTTCAGCTTCTCAATACACTAGTTGTAGTCATTCCTTCACTCTGAAGGTGGTGAACTCCAACCACTCACAAGTTGATACCAGACTTCTTCACAATCTTCTTGAAGAAGTCACCATGCAAACTCCACCGAGTCGTCCAGGTGCCAGCAAACACCAAGAGTAAAAGATCACGCGTTTCGCTTGACGACAATCAAGTGCCAAAGGATCAATCTAATGGATGCAATGACTACATCAAATAAATGCACAATGAGAATAAGAGGTGTGGAATGAATGCTCAATACTCAAAAATGTTCAATGGGGTCTCTTCTTACTTCCTTGAGCAGGTGAATGGGTATTTATACCCTCACCAACTAAAACTAGCCGTTAGAAGCAAATTCAAGAAAAATTAAGGGCAAGCAGAAGTATCGCAGGCCAAAGGCCAGTACTTCCGCACTTGTTCTGACGCGACAGTAACGGCTATGTTAGAGCTTCTGAATAAGCCATTGAAAGTCGATGTAGAACTACCGCCGTTATAAATCCAGTACTTCCGTTAACCGATAGTTCTGGAAAGTCGGCACGGTACTTCCATTTGAACCGAGACCAAGAGTTGGCGCTCTCTAGAAAAAAAAGGTACCGCCCGACCTTCCGGAGCTTCTGTGCTCTGGAAGTACCGCTTATGGCCGCCATTGAAACTCCGGTACTTCTATTTGCTGCGGACTGAGAATCATCCTCAGGGTACTCTCTTGAAAAAGGCTCCACTCGGATAGCCAGAGTTTCCGACAAGCGGAAGTACCGCGATTTTCACGTCAGTACTTTCGGTTGTCCGGACAGAGCACCGAGTGACTCCGGTGGGTGCTCTCTGTAAAAAAGGCTCCGCTCAGTTTTTCGGAGCTTCCGAGCGCCGGAAGTACCACTCAAACTGTGGAACTTTTGCTCTACGGTAGTTCCGCCGTTAAAACTCCGGTACTTCCGTTTTTCCATATAGAGCACAGATTTAGCTATTAAATTAAATTTTCAATGAATGTATGATCCTAAATTGATTCAAACGGCACAAGAATATGCTATATTCATGTTGATCCTTAGCATGTGTCTTGTCATCATTTTAGAGACATAGCCTTTTAAATACTTAGCAAGCACATTAGTCCCATATTCACATAAATTTATTAATTACCAAAACTATTTTTAGGAGCCTAGATGCTTTCAATCTCTCCTTTTTGGTAGTTGACAACAACACAAGTTTTATGTGAGAAATAATGTTTTGAATATACTATTTGTTTGAATAACCAGTTGTATACTCTTTTTGTGACTTTGAAAGAGAATAATTCTTGCAATGATTTTACATGAGCTTTAGATAACTATTTCCTTTTTAAAGTCAAAGATAGGGAAAGCTCTCTCTAAATATGTCCATATAATTGAGAATTTATTTCAAGCACATGAAAATGCAATTTTAGCATACACCTTCAAATTTATTATAAACAAGGCATAAACATATATATAGAGATAAAGCACAAGTTCATTACATCATAAAGACATGAAAGTTCATCACACCATATAAAAACATTTCATTACATAAATATAGATAAATTTTAGCTAAATCCTTCTTCTTCATTTCTTCACCCAAGCTCTCATCTTCAGTTCTTCTCCCCCTTTGGCATCATATAACCAAAAAGACTACTCCTGGGGTCCCTGAAGAGAAGGTCAAGATGAGCATGAGCGAAAGCCTGCTCAATCGATGCGACTCTCCCATCAAGAGAGTCCATCTGGGAGGAAAAAGAGGTGAACCCCTCAGCCTGGGAGTCACGAAGCTGAAGAATGGCTGAATAAATCTGAGAGAGGGAGACCTGGCCTTCTTCCTCTGGTTGTGTTGCTGCTGCTGCAGGTTCTGCCTACTAAGGGACTTGAGGATGGGTAGCAGGAGGAAATGGAGGGTAAGCTCTAGGCTTATAAGCCTTGTGAACACCACCCAAGCCTCCACGGAACTGAATATTCTTCTGGATCAAGGCCATAATGTAGGGGGCATGGTTAATGAGATTGATCTTGTCATTCTTTGAAGAAGCGATCTCCCTGATTATGAGATCAACCACATCAAACTTGCGACCTTCCATAACATAATTGATAAGGTTCCATGCATGGCCTCTGATTGCATCATAGTTTCCACTCTTTGAAAGAATAGTGTGGTTGATGATTCTATTGACCAGGCTGGGAATGGGAAGGAGCCCAACAAGTTTGTCTAAAATGAACCTTGAGGTTTGGTCATAGTATTGCGACAGGGCTGGAAGCTCAAGTGCCGGCCTGTCATATCTCATAGGCGCTAGACTCAGTCCTCAAAGCTAGCTCAACGTACTTATGGTCAGCAAACAGTCTTGATTTACCACACAGCTGTTCATACACTTGCTCTTGGAATTTAGTGTGAAACCTTGGGTTGATTGAGTTGCAAAGCAGCACGAACTGGTTCTTGTAGCACAATTTGGCATACTCATCGGCTAATATCTTCCTCAAATCAATCTGAGAATCTTCGCAATCATGCAAGTCTTCCTCGGATTCTTCCATAGGTGAGCTCATTCGTTGCTGACTCTGTCTCAGAATCCAGGGGGTGCTCTCTGAAAAAAGGCTCCATTTGGTTTTTCGAAGCTTCTAAGCGTCGGAAGTACCGCTCAAGACTGCGGAACTTCCGCTCTATGGTAGTTCTGTCGTTAAAACTCCGGTATTTTCATTTTTCTAGACAAAGCACAAATTTGGCTATCAAATTAAATTTTCTATGAATGTATGATCCCATCTTGATCCAAATGGCATAAGAATATGCTATCAAGCTACTTGTCATGATCACTCTTTATGGTACGACATTTAGCCTATAATTCGATCTTCCATTTTTTTCTCCTATGACCGGTAAAATATAAAAAGTGGGTCCTAGTCTACATATTCATTTGCCTTGAGCCACTTTGATCTTTATGTTGATTCTTAGCATGCGTCTTGTCATCATTTTAGGGACTTAGTGTCAGAACCCGGAGTAACGACTCCTGGATCCTCTGTGTAAATCGCACTAATCCAGGATCAGCTAGTGCACACAGTGACAACAAAGATAAATACCAAGCACAAATGACTATTTTATTAAATAAAAGGATACGACCTTTTGGCCAAGTCTTACATCAATGCCCATTGGCAAAAGATAAACAAAGTAAATAACCGCGGAAGCAAACTGATAAATAGCAAAGCCCAAGCTTGCCCATAGGCAAACAACACTAAGATGTGGTCTACTCGTCCAGATCTTCACCGTAGTCGACATCATCCTTCTCTGTAGGGAGGGTGCAAGGTGAGTACAAACTTGTACTCCGCAAATCACACGGAGAAATGCAACATAATGATAAAGACTTCAATGGGGAGGGAGACGGGCCTGACAGGCTGGGCCCGCGGCGCAGCGAGAGGGGGAAGGGAGGAGGCGCTGACGGGTGGCCCCGGGGAGAGAAGGAGAGAGCGGAGCGGGAACAGCCAAGATTGTGGCGCGTGGCCCCGAACCAAATCAGACGGCCGAAGGGGTTAAGTGGAGGGGGGCAGCGGGGATGAGCTCGGGCGGGCGACATGGCGCATAACAGGCCGCACACGTGGCGCCCAATGGGCAGGGGAAGGCGGGATCCAGGTGGCAACGTGGGCAGCATCTGGCCGTCCACGTGGCGGCCAGAGAAGAGGGAAGGGAATTTAGTTTTTAAATTTGATTTTCATTTTTTAAAAACCCAAATAAATTCCATGAAGCTCAGAAAAATACGAAATAACTTCCAAAAATTCTAGAAAAATTCACAAAAGTTTCTAGAAATGTTTTGGACTTAATAAAATTATTTCCAACTAATTTTTGTATTATATTTTAAAATACCTTTTATTTTCATACTTAAAATACCTTTTATTTTCAAAAATAGATTTTAAAACTCCAGAAAACTCAGAAAATCCAAATAGGAGCCAAATAAATCCGAATAATTAATTTGACATAGAATTTTTATAGAAAATCAAAATATCATTTTACTAATAATTATTTTTAGGTTTTACTCAAAACACCTTTTGAAATCCAGCTTTTTCTAAAATAGAAATTTAGGGCAAATCCAGAAATAAAATTTAGGCACCAAAAATACTTATTTTAATTTTAATTTTATTTTAATTAATTTTATTTATTTATTTTTATTTTAATAAAAACATGGGCTGTTACACTTAGCCTTTTAAACACTTAACAAAAACATTAGTCCCATATTTATATAAATTCATTAATTACCAAAACTATTTTTAGAGGCCTAGATGTTTTCACGAGTCCCTCATCGATTCAGTATGTGATCCGTGTGTGCTCCTCCCAACTGCCTCCTCGATTCGGATGACAACGAGGTGTATGACAAATTGGACATGAGCTTGTCACCGCTGTCCATCTAGTCCTGATAGATGTCGCTACCACCACCACATCAGTGCCTGAAGGCATCGAGTATTGGCAGAGCTCGATCTCCTTGATTTGGTAATGACTTGTTCTTCCAGCAATGGCAGAGACACTAGATAAACTCATTTGGAATGTGCTGATGTATATTGTCTTCTCCATACTTCACAAAAAGCAACTGAGCAGTAAGATTAAAAGACCCCCATGGGCCTCATTGGAGTGCTATATTATGGGCCTGCCCTAAGGATTTGACTGGGCTAAGTCAGGGTTGGGGCCTATTTTCTTGTCAAGTTGGGCTAGGCATGATTCAAAAATAAATTTTATTAGTCCGGATTGGGTGTGTAATACCAATCATGGGCTAAGGGGGTTAGGGTTGGGCCTCGGCTCATTACCAAGCCTATATATAAGTAGGGGAGGGGGCTCGCCCAAGAGATAACACAAACCATCGCCTCTGTCCATCCACCATGCGCATGCGAGAGAGTTGATCTCACAAGTCGCAGCGGAGGGAGGAATCAGCGATGGCTGGGGAGGTGGTGAAGAGGGTCATGCCGATGGTGCAGGAGAAAAATCTACTTCTACAAGATGGTCGTTGACACAGAGTTCAAGGGTATCCCAGAGGAGCTCGAGCCCTACTTCTTGGAGGGCATCCCAATTAGGACGATCAACAAGACACTTGTTAGGTGCGCGAAGGTGGCCGAGGCGGGCATGGCTAGGCTTCTCAAGGAGTATGATGTGAAGAGCTACATTGAGGTTCTTGACTTTCCTCACGATCTACAGGCGTTTCTCATCAAAGACAAATGCCAAGGAGCATCCGAACTTGACCAGACCGCCTCTCGCTAGCTATTACTAGGGTTGCCAGACGGATCCAGATTATCCATTTTATTTGGCATCCGTATTCGAAAGGTAGCGAATATGGTAATAAAAATGCATTCATATTGTAAAATGAATCCGAATCCAGATAGCATTTGGATTTTTTTTGTCTAACATGAATATGAATACGGTATGTAAAATAGGTGTCAAATCGAATATGAATACGGATAATATCCAGATTCGACAAATATAATAGCAACAACTAGCTAACACGTATCTTTTGCATTTGACCTTTAATTTGGGCATATCATATATGCATTTTGATCATCTTGACCAGCCCGTCGTTAACTCGTTATGGTGGACTAATTTACCATTTCATGTTTTTCATTTTTGCACGTTCCTAATAAAGCTTTTTGCATGCTCTTTTTAGCCAAATTCGATATATTTATAACTGATTTATTTGCAAACTATCTAGAATTAGTTAGGATTAGTGGTAAAATATCACTAATGATCAGTGATTATGCGATAAACTAGAGGAAAAGTGGCATAAATATTACTATAAAACTGGCGTCGATTTGCTAAACTTCATTATGCCATAGGATATTCGCATATGATCAAATTGAGTAGTTATTTGATTCATATTCGTTATAATATTTTATTCATATTCTATTCATATTTATTTAAAAATACAAATATGAATATGAAAAAACTATTATTCTATTCGTATTGAATCCGTTGACACGTCTAGCTATCACAATCCATCATCTACCCCAGCTCTTTGCATCGAGTTATGTAATCTCTGAATTCTGTGCCTCTATCTGCTTTAAGTGCATGCGTGCAAGTGCTGGACTATATATACGTGCGTTCTAATTATGTATGACTGTTTTTTTTCACCATGTTTCATCTCTGTGGGGTTTAGGGGCTGCTCGAATCAGCTATGGCTTTTGGTTTAAAGCTAATATTATACTGTAATGGTTGTTATCTTTTTTGAGTTATTCAATTAAAATAAAATAAAGAAAAAAAATAAAAACACCGTTATATCTCTATGGACAATAAAAATGAAAAATAAAAACACAAAAACAAAAAAGCTAAAAAAAAGTTGCTTAGATAATTTGGCGATGTGATTTAGTAGATCCTGGCCTGCTTCCTCATCTGCTGCATAATTTCATAGCACTCGCAACACGACAGAGATGATATACAAATTCCAAGTGGATCGTTAAGACGTAGAGCACTTGCATGCTTGCTGCCATGACAGTAAATAAAGTGCATCTAAACTTTTTTGTTTGTTGCCACATTCCACAACAATTGGTGCTAAACTTGAAAGTAATTAACTTTTGAGATGGGCTTTGAATAGTGTTCACTGGGAATTTTGTGATCGCCCATTTTTTAGACTTTGAGCAGAACAATTATCTACCCTTGCTAATCATTGTGATTGTAGGTATTAAACTGGTACTGTTCAGTACTCAGCTAGTTACGTACAACAAATATGTTTCGGCACATAGATAAGCATGGATGATTAGCCAGCCGTTGGCTGGGTCTTGAGCCTAGTCCACTAGAGAGCACAGGAGATCAGCATTTAGCTTGTTAGTTACAGTGTTATATAATGAGAAATTTTGACCTGAGCCTCAAGCAATTGCTCCAGCGACCCGAGCTCCGCTTCTGGATGATTTGACCACGTCAATCAATATTTGACAAGTACAAGGTTGGTAGATAGCATAAAGTCCCCTAAATTACAAAACTAGCTAGATCCAAGGATAAGGTTACTGTAATTTAATATAATCTGGCACTTGCTCCAGCTCGGGGATGCATCGCTCTCAGTTTTTTCGCTCTTCTCATCTTCATCATCATCAAGGAATTCTTCAAAATTCTATCCCAACATAGCCTTTGGTAATGTACTAACATGGCCTGCAGGTCATAGGCTGAGACTATAAAACTAGGCCTTTCATCCCAATAAGCTCCAGTCTATTTTTAGCCGATGTTGCGTTGTCCCACAAAATAGAGGCCGATGCCTGAGGCCACCTAGCTCACCACACGCCTCCCGAGTCCCGACCTATATTGCTGCCTCCCATTCGCGTCTGGCTTCTTGTCCATCTCCACTCTCCAATGATAAATCTATTAAAGTTGGATGAATTCGCGAGTGCTCAGGCCATCCATGTCATTCCTCGCTTCTTAGGCATCCATATCCCCATTTTTCTTAGCCCCGTACGATAACGCGAATGGCTAGATCCCCACTGTCCACCTATGCGATGTTGCGTTCGCCCGCATAGCCTACTCGTTGATAACTCGCATTGCATGGCTCGATCTGTCCCACTTGCCTGTCCTGTGCCACCTACTCCCTTTTATCTCTATCGCCTGCTCCACCTCGTCTCACCACTCTCCTACATCCTCCCCTTTTGCTTGCCTCGCATCCTCCCCATCTCCTTCCCCATTCCCATCGCCTACCACAGCGTAGCCCCTGAACCCAACCCCGTCGCCACAGTGGGCGCGCTGTTGAAGAAAGTTTCTCCAAGGCATTCAAAAATAGCACTGAGTAGCCGTCCAAAAACCCGTTGAGGGCGAATAGGTCATCGGAGGTGGTGCTGTGGAGAGACAGTCGGATCCAAACCATCTCTCTTAGATCCAGATGAATCCAAGATTTCTACATTGGGGAGTCACCAATGAGCCCCATGGGAGCCACCACCGGAAGAGGAGACTGGTGGTGCCGAGGGAGGAGGCGCGTGCAGCCGAAGGGCAACGTCGTGTGGCACCTCTTCCAGGCATGTCGCACCTTCTTCAGGAGGCCTTCTCGAGCTGCCCTTTTGCCTCTGGGACTTCCTTTGCGCTCGCCCGTGTCTCGGTGCCTTCGAGTTCATGAGAGGCTACCAGATCTAGACCGTCTCTCTTAGATACGGCCGAATCCAAAACTTCTATGTCGGGGAGTCGCTGATGAGCCCCACGGGAGCAATCACCGGAAGAGGAGACGGGTGGTGCCATGCAAGGAGTTGCGTGCAGTTAGAGGGCACCGTTTTGTGGAGGATCTTCTAGGCGTACCACGCCTTCTTCAAGGGGCCTAGTACGTCTTTGCTTTCTATACCTTTCTGGGCCATGCCATGCTCTAGGTCTTCTTGGCATGAGACTTATATTTGCGAATGCGTTTTGTAAATAGTTGTGGCTCATGTGTTAAATCCTTCTAACATGTCACTATATATTGTAAATGTGTTTTGTAAGTGTTTGAAGTCAATGTTTCTATTCTTTGTAGTGTGAAGCATATATTTGCAAATGGTTAAAACTCATATATATATATATATATATATATATATATATATATATATATATATATATATATATATATATATATATATATATATATATATATATATATATATATATATATATATATATATATATATAATCTTTGTGTCATGATTCTAACAGTGTGCTAATATGTTTTGCAACTTGTTGAAAATCATGGATAATCCTTATGTGCATGATATTATAGGTTGCAAATGTGTTTTGCAAAATCTGTTGAAGTATATGCACTTCCCAGGAAAATTGAAACTACCGTTGTGTATTATACAGTGCTACCGCTAATCGGAACTACCAGTGTTGTAATCACGAAACTATCGTGTCTGTTGATGGTCAAAAGATCTATGTGGTCGAGAACCATTGTGGTCGAACCAATGTGGTCGAAAATCAATGTGGTCGAAAACCAACATGGTCGAAGCCGACGTAGTCGAACCAACGAGGTCGGAAATCGACGTGGTCGATAATCTATGTGGTCAAAGATCAAACTGGTCGAAACCAATGTGATCAGAACCAATGTGCTTGAGATCTGTGTGATTGAAACTAGTGTGATCGGAGCTGACGTAGTCGAGATCTGTGTGATTGAAACCAACATGTTCGAAACTAGTATGGTTAAATCGACATAGGCAAAATCGATGTGGTAGAGATCTGTGCGATCAAAACCAGTGTGGTCAAAACCGACGTGGTCATACCAGTGTGGTCAGAACTAACGTGGTCGAGATCTGTGTGTTGAAACAAGCGTGGTCGAACCGACATGGTCAAAACCAACATGGTCGAGACCTGTGTGGTCGAAATCGATGTAGTCGAACTGACGTGATTGATACAACGTAGTCAAAAATCGATGTGGTGGTTGAAGATCTTTGTGATCGAAGATTGACGTGGTCGAAAATTAATATAGTTGACTTGGTCGAGACCTGAGTGGTCGAAACCAATGTGGTCGAAGACCAGCGTAGTCGGAGAATTGTGCAGTCGATCCGGGCAACGTGGTCAAAGCCCAACGTGGTCGAAGACCAGCATAGTCGGAGATCTATGTGATCGAATCGGACAACGTAGCCGGAGATCATGTGGTCGGATTGCGTATCCACTCAAGTTTGTGCATTCGTTGCACGTGGTGAGAGTCAAGCGAGGGGCATGATTTATTACTATTAGAGTTTGTCGACTCTTAGATGACATTGGAGGCGTTGTGCACAGTGATCTTCTCAAAGAAAGTTATGAGAAAACCCGACAAAGTTGTGAATGTTAGAGTTTACCTATTCGGAGTGGGGAAAGAGCTACTACTAATGGATTGAGGTGTTTCAGCTTAATTCATGGAGCCAGTCTAGTTCGTTTGGGCTAACCTTAACGTGGACTAGGGGAGATTGGCAAGTCTCCGAATACCACGGTAAAAAGCAATCGTGTCAATTATGGTTTATTTCCTTATGCTTTATTTACATTCAAACAATTTACACTCATAGAATTAAATTAATTGCTTGTCATCTTAATATTGCAAACCTTGTCATAAAATATTAGAGTGTTGGTGCACATAATTAATTTAGGCGATATTTGTGCTAAACCGATTTGAATTAAGCTTCTACATCTTATACTTGGCTTAGCCAAATAAAAATTAATAATTAATTAGAGAACAATTTTTAGACTGCCTATTCACCACATTTAGTTGGCCTCCACAATCTAGCACCTTTGACCACGCCCATTTGACCATGGCCCTTTGACCACGCCCATTCGACCACGACGTCGACCACGCCTTGGACTTCGACTGCGGCTGTGATTTCGACCACGCATTGGAATTTGACCACGTTGCTTTGACCATGGTGCCTTGACGGCTTCGATTCCGACTATGACTTCGACTTCGATCATGGTTTCGACCACGACGTCGACTTCGATCGCGGCTTTGACGTCGACCACAATGCCTCGACGCCTTTGACCACGCCTTCAACTTTGATCGTGGCTTCAACATCAACCACGGTCATTCGATCACCGCCTTTCTACCACGTCCTATCGACCATGACTTCGACTTCAACCACATCACCGACTATGCCTTCGATCACGGCTTTGACTTCGACCATGACCCTTAGATCATGCCTATTCGACCATGGCGCCAACCCCAGTGCCTCGACGCCTTCGACTTCGACCACGTTTTCGACTGCACATTCGACTTCGACCGTGACACTTCGAACACAGCGCCTCGACCACACCTTCGACTTCGACCATGACCCTTATCCATGGCGCCGACAGAGGCGCCTTGACCACGGATTCGACCACGATATTTCGATCACGCTTTTGACTTCGACGACGCCTTCGTCTTTCGACCGTGGCTTCGACTTTGACCATGGCTATTCGACCCCAACGTCGATCACAACACTTTGACCGCTATGTTGCAACTAGATTATTATATAGCCTATATGTAGCTGCAACATAAAAGTATTGAGATCTATCCATATATTTGGATACCTCTTCATGGATATATATGTGTGTTAATATAAAAATCAAAACTAGTTTTTTATATATGCATGCTATAATTCTATCTTCTATATGGATCCTTTGAATAGTTATTATTCTGTCTTCTATATGGATCCTCTGAATAGCTATTGTGCTGTGAATATACAGGCCAATATTTGTTGTCTGATCGAACATATTAAACTGTGCATTTTTGTTGTGCGCAATCTAGTACGCTACCTTAGGGTGTGTTTGGTTGCTGGGATGGGGTGGGATGGAATGAGATGGTTCCTTTGACCAAGCCTATCCATATATTTGGTTTGAGAGATGTGGTGGGATGGAATGATCTAAAAATAGAATGAGCCTGTGCAAATTTAGAGAATATTCTTCTTAGATGCTGGACCATATGATTTCACTTTTTCTGTGGAATCATCCCATCCCCATCCTATCCTATCCCATCTCACTCTATCCTAGCAACCTATCCCATCTCACTCTAGCAACCAAACACCCCTAGTTCATTCGATTCGACTCCCACCGCTTCCACCCCCACCACCACCACCGTCCCTCCCTGCGGCGCTCGACAAACCCTAGAACAATCTTTACCCATCCCGAAACCCCGTGTGGGTTAGGGGCCCCTCCTCCCCATCCCGCACGCGGCGATGCCGCTCTTCATGTCCGACGAGGAGCTCCGGCTCCTCGGCGGGGACGTGGCCGCCGTCGCCGAGCGGGCGGACGCCGCCATCCGCGAGCTCCGGAAGCAGGTGGACACCGTCCGCGCCGAGGCGGACGCCGCCGCCATCGCGGCTGAGCAGACCTGCGCCCTCCTGGAGCAGCGCTTCGCCACCCTCTCCACCGAGTTCGATCGCTCCCAGGCCGAGGCCACCGAGCTCGCCGCCGCCTCCGAGCGCCGCGCCGCCGAGCTCGCCACCTCCCAGGCCGAGATACACCAGCTCCGCATCCAAGCCGTACGAACCCTAGATTTTCGGTCATCTGATCGGATCGTTTGGTTTTGCTTGGTGCACTGATCACTCGGTGTTGCTCATGGCGCAGATTGCAAAGGATGGCGAGGTTGAGCGACTGAAAGTAGAAATCTCGGAGCTGCACACGTCCAAAAGTCAGTCGCTGGAGCTGATTGAGCAGAGGGATGCAGAGATAAGAGAAAAGGATGGCATCATCCAGAGCTACCACGATAAGATAGTGAGTTTCACTGATCACTTCATACTTCTAGCAATATACATCAATCCGCAAATTGGCCGACCCATCCATATGCAGAGTGAGTTGAGAGTATAGGATCACTTGAACTAGTTGTTGCTCGGTGCAGCACAATATGGCAATGCTTGCAAATGCTGTCTTATTGATGTACAGAGAATGTGGAGGTTATAGGATGGTTCAGGACTCAAGTAGCTTGTAGCACCGTACAATAGGATTATTGGCTGCTCGTAGAGTTTTTGTTATTGATATTTAACTCTATGTTGGTTTCAGTAGCTTGTTGCAGTGGCAGGGCTTGATCAACAATCAAGAGGGGGGCATCTATAGAGATGGAACATTGACATTGGAAAACTGGGCGTTAAGACTTACAAATTGATGAATAGAGAGGGCAAAAGTAGTATAAGCTACTAGCTTCTCAACTATCCATGTAGAGATGCCAAAACAAAAGGAGGGGCCACTGCCCATGTTGGCCTGCTTGAAGCTTCGCCCTTGGCTTGTTGAGCTTTAGAACAGAATTCAATTTAGCTTGCAAAAGAGCCGCACAATTTGGTTTCTTCATTTTGCTTGTTACAAGTTAGAAGTGCATATTGAAATGGATACACAACTGCATCTTGCATAAAAATTTGCTGGCTTTGGCCACTATTTTTTTTCTGGAAGAACATCTTTGAATGGATGGATCAACTTTTGTTTATTAGTTATTGTTTCTTGTTACTCCTATTAGCTGGTTGAGCGCAGGCTAGTTATAACTCTTGGGTTTTTTGTCATATCACGTCATGCTTAAGAGATTCCCAACCAATTGATCATAAAAGATGTTGGTTCAACTATCAATTACCCTTCCGCCCATCCCCTTGGCAGGCATATCTGTCCAAAGGTCAAATTTGCATCTCTGAGTAGTAAATTCGATTTTAACTTGATTTTCTTGTAGGTATACATTTATATCTGTCCATATATTCTTTCATTTGTCTACTAGGTGCAAATTTTAGTTTTATTTATGACACATTATCTTTGTAAGTACTGATGGGATACTTCTATTGTATTCTAATCTAATTTATTTTTAATAAATTGATCTGTGTTTGGTCTTAATGGTTTGTGTTTTCTAGGTATTATTTAGTTGGAGCTGTGTATCACGCCTCAGTAAATGAAAAATATGATATCATGCATCATCATGAGTTCATGACATGTAGACTTGATGTTGTTTCATTAACAAACTTAAATTTATTGCTTTGTACTAGTGTTCTGATCTTATAACTTCATATGCTATTTTTTTACTTTTCATGAACTATCCTATTGTCCAAAGTGATTCAAGGATATACGACTATATGTCACATCTTACATGTTGGAGTCAACTTGGACTGGAGCATATGCAAAAGTTCTTCCATGTTGTTAGACCTTTAGTTTACTCTTTTTCCTTGAATAATTTATCTCTAGTTTGTCTGTCGGACAATTTTGATTGTGGTTGCCTACTTGCGTGGTTAATGTGTTAGTGTTAATACTGTACTTTATGGACAATTTGAAGAACTTGTGTGATCTGTGATGTGTTATTATTTGTTGTGTTATTTCTGGGTTGCGATGTGGATATGCCTGTAACTTTACAATTATATCATTTTAGTAGCCACCGCAAGCATTGTGTTCTCAATGTATTCTAGTGAGTTAAGCCTTTAGATTTCAATAGATTTGAGATTTTTGTGCCCCTTTATCCTGGAAAGATGATTATCTGTCTTGCATTTTGTGGCATAAATTAACTGGATGTACTGAATTTATCTTCTTTTCAGCTAAATCTGGCAGACTCTTGTGCTGGTAAAGAGGCTAGGATACAAGAGAGTGATGCGAAGTTAACTCATTGTCAGGCCACATGTAACCGCATTGCACAGGTATGCATATGAAAAGGTTTAGTAATGTTCAGAGTGCAAGATTCTTGTAGTAAGTTTACCAAGCCTTTTTTGAATTCTTTACGATCTGTTCTGTATAACTCACCACCTCCTTTTCTCTTTGGTTTAGCAATGCTGTCCTAAGATTAAGCCTTTGCCCCTATGTTTGCGTTGAGCAACTGTTGGTTCTTATTTAGTTTGACTTTCCTTATCAGGAGAAGGAGCTGCTGGAAAAGCATAATCTCTGGCTTGACGAGGAACTGAAAGCAAAAGTTAAGAACCTAGCTGAATTAAGGAAGGCAAATATGGATGAGGAGGGTAGGATGTCAGCAAAGATTGCAGAGGTGAGTTTTTTTATTTGATTCTTTATGTGACAAAGATGGGAAATAGAAAACATCAGCCTGATTATTTGGGTTTCAGCTTGAAAGAGACATTTCTGAATCTTCGAGTTCCTTGAGGCGAAGCAAAGAACGGATTTCTGAACTGGAGCAAAGGGTATCCTATATGGAAAAGGTAAAATTCCAGACTGATGATTACAATATTACTGTCATCATCTAATTTTTGATATTTAGTCTTTTGATGAATGAAGGAGTTGTGCTCAACAAAGGATACTGCAGCAGCTAATGAACATCGCCTTGGTGCTCAGCTATCAACTGTATTGTTTGCCCCCTCTTAAACTCCCCTTTGTCTATTGCCCTATTTTATGAGCAGGTTTGCGACACTTGACTAGTTGACCAGGTCATAATTATCCTAGACGCACTTCGAAATTGCAAAGCTCATCTAGTAATCACTGGTCTGAATGTTTCAAGCATTTGGAATTTATGTGGCCCTTCCACACTGGATGATAGTTTCATTTGGGTGTGTGGCACATAGTATTAGTGTTGAAGGCTATATCAGCTGTGTCACTGTGTGTCTATTAATTGCTCTAATAAGAAATTCAGCCAGATAGAAATTGTGTAAGCATGTTGAATGATGCTGTAGATTGTGTTGGAGCATGGTTGCGAATAGCATGTCAGGGACATGTGTGGTGCACTGCATAATGTGAGCTTGTCGGTTATCTATTATGACATCATATCTATTTGGTTTGATGGAGGCCAGCTCAGCTGTCTTCAAGTTGGGCTTAGACCCATGAAAGTTGTGCAATTTTTCTGAGAAACAATCTTAACTCTTGGCTGGCTTATCTAGTTCCATCTATTATTATTTTACTTACCTTGACATGCCCTGTATAGTCAAATATATTTGGAATAATTGCAGAAGTGTTTCGATGTGACTTTAGCACAACTTGATTGCCTCTACTTGATTAAGACTCATTCTGGATAGTTCATACCTTGCAATATTCCCTTTCCCTTTTCTGCCCAGCGTCTGAACTTCTGCAATTTGCATATCTGGTAGCAAGGATGTAATGCTGTTTTACTTGGGATGTACTGTTGTTCATCTCTGACAATAGCTTTTGATTCACTTTGCCATAAAAAGGTCATGAAACTTGCTGAACTTCACAAAGAAAGTTCTGAGGAATGGTCAAAGAAGGCTGGGGAACTTGAAGGCGTTATAAAAGCATTGGAGGTAATGCCTTTGCATATATTTCATATCTGAATGTTTTTTGTCCCAGTTCATGGACAGGAAAAACACTCAATTCTTCGTGCAAATCAGGCACATTCGACCCAGGTTGAAGATGAATACAAGGAAAAGCTCGAGAAGGAGACCATAGCCAAGAGAGACCTTGAAAAGGTATGTTTGCAAGTTAGTTTTGATACTTAATATACTCCGGTAGATCTTGTGAGTAAATCCTAACTGAGCTTTTGGATCTAATTCTGTTCTGTATATTTTTTCTGCAGGCGGCTGCCGACTTAAAGCAGAAGCTTGAAAAGTGTGAATCTGATCTGGAGAATACAAGGAAGTCTAGTGAATTGAGCCTCATTCCATTGACCAGCATTGCAGCAGATTCTTCTGGTTTAGCAGACATACCATCGAAAGAAATGTATGATTTCTAAAACTCATTGTTGTTTTAGTCTAGTGAGACCTTTAAAGCAGGTGCTGTTACTTTTTTAGACCTTTGATTTTTTAAATTGTTCACTCATGCTTGCGTTGTAAATGGAAATGCCAACCTTTCCCTTTTCTGTTGAAAGCATTTCAATTAGAGCGTTTTTTTTGCCTCATTGATGCTCATCATATTGAATGGCATTACCTTGTGTTTGTGCCAGATCCTTCAAAATGTGAATTAATCGCACCGCGGGGGGGGGGGGGTAATATCTACTGCATCCCCCTCCCCCTCAAGGTGCAATTATGGTAACCCTTTTAATTCATATGTCAAATTAACGTGAAAAATTCCATCTGTTGTTTGTTATAACACCATATAAAATTGCAAATCAAAGCTCAATTGGTGCTAAGAAAAATAAAAATATGAAATATTTGCGAAATCATAAATAAAAGGAAAAGAATGCAGTGAAAAAAAATGATTGCTTCTATTTTTAGTTTGTCTGTTTTAGACTTCACTCCTGGTTTCTATTTTGCAGGCCACTTTCTGACGCAGTAAATCATAATGACTTAATGATTGTTCCGAAAGTACCTAGTGGTGTTTCTGGAACTGCATTAGCTGCTTCTCTTCTTCGTGATGGTTGGAGTGTATGTTTTATCTCTTCTGTTTATTAATTTGTGTGCACTGTTTTCACATCTCAAACGTTGCTTGATATCGTCCATTGCATCATCAGCTTGCTAAGATCTATGCGAAATATCAAGAAGCTACTGATGCTTTACGTCATGAGAGGTGGGGAAGGAGACATGCAGAAGCAGTTCTCGAGAGGGTACATTATTGTGCTTGTCACTATCTTTGAAATCTTTGAATTTTAATTATATCCATAGTCCATCATGGTTTTACCCAAATGTGATATATTAGTATTCTGTATGCAATCATCACAGCAATACATTGATCCAGTAAGTTATAACTAGTTGCATAATTGCATATGTTTGAGAAGCATACCTTGATCCAGTGTTTCATGACTGTGCCCTTGCATAGAAGGAAACTTTAGTTAATGTAAGAACTTGTTTTGTACTAAACGCTGGACTATTCGTGTGCGAGTTTTCTTTTTGTACCAACAATCATATGGTTCGGCCTGATAGTTTTGACTGACATGACAGTTTGTTTTTGTATTTTGGATGCGGCTTTGATAGTTTAATTTTTCTACTGGGTAAAACTATTGCACAGCATTGAGTTTCACTCCAGTGCATGCTTTTAGTGGTATGGTTTTGAAAGTTGCTCTTGAAGGAATTGGTTATGATTTTGCCATCAAACTTTTACCATTTTTTATTTGTAACTGCAAAGTGTACATCACCATTTTTTTATTGTGTATATTTGGCTCCTTATTGTTTGTCTAACTCATGAAACAATAATTAATAAATTCAGAATAGCTTTAGAAAAACAATGATAATGTAAGATAAAACAAAAAAAGGAGATGGCTATGGTAGTATGGTACAAACATCTCCTGGCCACTCCCTCTGTTTCCAAATAAATGTCATTTCAGACATTGACATCGTCTTCAATACACATCTTTGACTTGTTCTTTTTCTAATTATATGCTAATGAAAATTAGAAAAACATAATCATATGGAAGTATGTCCTATTAAATAATATATATGATGTTTTGGATATTGAGATGGTCTCCAACAGGGTTCGGGATACCGGCGGTTCTCGCCAGAATCGCTGACACGGATATACCGGCTGTGACCGGATAAAAATCGCCGAGATTCAAATTTCAAAAATTGAATTTGTAGATATTTGAATGGGTTCGTGGGTATTGTAGATACATTGGATGCTTAAGCATCTCGTTAGGAACATTTTGGGCCCATGGGGCATGATAAATAGTCAAATTTAGACCCAATGTTGTCAAATCTATTCCTAAAGCAAGAGATGCTAAGTCAGCGTCATTCATCCTTATAACACCCAACAATCCTAACAAGCCATATGGGTCGGTGGTGTTTGGCCCCCGAATGGACTTAAGACTTTGATCCCTATATGACTGTGCAGCTGAAGACATCTGCTGCAACCTGAAAGGACTAGAAGTTTGACTTGGAGAATTTAGTGGTCTTAGTCCAATATTTTGGGGTCCAGCATTCTGAACCTAATGAAACATAACCGATATTACTACTCCTTGTATTAAATGGTCTATGTAAACAGAGAATTTGAACCATGCATCCGAATGATACATGCCATGTGAAAATGGAAACATATCGTAACCATGACAATGCAGTAGATGTTGATTGATAGATACTTGTCTGAAAATGATTTCTAGCCATAGTAAGCATGAGAATACCTCATCATGCCGACATGCCCTGACTTTTAGTTGATGTCTTACATGAAGAGTAGCAATGCCATATATAAGACATAAGCAAGAGTTAGGCTGCAGTCTTCATACTCAACTTCATTAAACACTTCATTAAATATTTTTCAGTTTTCATACTTCATTCCACCGGTTTTTCCGGTTTTTCCACCGGTATTTCCGGTAACCGGTCTCCTCCCGCCCCGCGCAAAAAATACATTTGGCAAAATTTAACCGGTTTTTTCCGGAATTTCCGGTAACCGGCCGGTTACCGGTACCGCCCGCCGGCCGGGATTTGTCCCGGTTCCGGTTTTTTGATCCTTGGTCTCCAACATGTACTTTGACCATCACTTTTATATTAATATGTTAGTAAAAACTTATATAATTATTGTATTATGAAAATATGTTTCATTACAAATATGATACTATCAATCTCACATAACCAATCTAAATAGCCTTTATACACCAGTTGTAAAAGTTTAAGATGTTGGACTGCACATTTTAAACATCATATACTTCTGAACGGGGTGAATACTTTTGATGATGAATATACTAATATCAATGCCATGTGAAAAATCTAAATATTTTTGTGTATATTGGTAGTCAATGTTTTAAAATTTTTGACTGCCATGCATTCTAAAACTACATCTGTGTGGAAACGGAGGGAGTTTTTCTCCAACATTTTCCCTCTTCCTACATAAAGTGCATAAAATACATAATGCATGTGGTCATGTACCATATTTACTCCGAAAAAGTAATCATACTTGTATAGGAACAGAATAAAAGACCATTAGCCTTGTATAATCTTCTTATTTTCTGATCATTTTGAACTTGTGTTACATATCTAGTTACTTTTTTATTGGTAATTTTGACTACTGGTAACAGCCAACGTGCTTTGCTGAATAAGAAAGCAGCAAATCTTAAATATATTAACCTTTGAGTGGCAAATAACCAAATTTTCCTTACTTTGTACTGCACTCTCTTTCTTTATTTGTGCCTGTTATTGGTGCATCATTGAATTATCTTTTGTACAACAGGTCTTGCATGAAATTGAAGAGAAGGCTGAACTTATCTTAGATGAACGAGGTAATTTTGTAGTAAATATTCTTAACCCCTTAAGTTACTGCATTAGTTAAATATGTATTGCTTTATGATGTGATAGGACTGCAACAATGTTTGTTTTGTGACACATGCACAGACGTTTAGACTTACCTTTTTGTAACTTTTTTCCTACCTCAGCTGAGCATGAGAGGATGGTTGAAGCTTATGCTCTAATGGATCACAAATTGCAGCAGGCATTGTTGGAGCATGATAATTTTGAAAACACCATTAGGAATCTAAAGGTACGCAGGCATCACATGTTGTTAAGTTTCTTATAATTCTTATAATGATATTTTAACATAAGTGTGTCTTCCAGTCAGAGTTAAAAAGGTGGGAGCGTGATCATAATATCGCTCAGAAGGAAATTGACGACCTGCAAAAACAAGTGAGTTTTTCAGCACTACATTTCTTCTTTTTTGATATATCAAAATAAAATAATAATATAGGGGAAGTATCCAGTGTTGACCGAAGAATTACCCTTTCTTTTGTGGTGCTGCAGATTCTTTTGCTAATTGCATGCTGTACTTTCTAATTATTTGTAGGTTGCTGTTCTTTTAAAGGAATGTCAAGATATACAGCTTCGTTGTGGTTCTAGCCTTCCACATGTAGGTCATGGTGTTCTTTCTACGAGCATAAGCAATGTCATGTCTAATGTTGGAAACAATAGTAATGAGCATGTAAGTCTCATTCTAATCCTTGTAGTCCTTAGTGTTTTACCCTCAATTTACATGCTATGCTATCTGATGTAACCATCCGATTATCCGTGGCAGATGACATTTAATGATATTAATGGGTTAGTTCAGCAAAATGTTCAACTTCGAAATAAAGTTCACTTGCTCTCTGCTGATCTTGACAAAAGGGACATGGAACTCAGGGTATGTATGAGCTTTAACTTATCTTTTTATGGCTCTGAAATTTTAATTTGTTCATTCATGAGTACCTGGTCATACTTTTTTCCCAGTGACATGATCAAACATATGTTCATTTCTGCCCTTTTTAGGAGAACTTCCAAATTGAGTTGAAGAGAATTACAGATGCTGCTGCATCCAGAGTTGAGAAAGTGATGAAGAAATCCGAAGAACAAGCAATAATGATTGAATCTCTTCATAGATCTGTATGTTTTATATATTCTCGCCTGGACATGGAAAATCTTTTGATTTAAAACTCGGTTTCTTCAAAAGTCAATTACAAACTGCATGTGACATCAACCCTAATATACTTGGTTATTTTTTTTTGTAGGTGGCAATGTATAGGAAGCTGTGTGAAGAACAACAGAAGACTCGCTCTAATGTTGAACCCATATCCAATAATTTGCAAGGTTCGCTTGATTAATCTTATGTTCTTTTCAGTTCAGACTATATTGTTAAATGTCTGTCATATTTGTGTGGGGTGAGATGCTGTGGTGATGGAAGTGGTGTCAAGGCAGTGAGTGCTAATTACTGTTATGTCATGGTTTTCTTTTTATTCTCTAGATGATGGCAGAAAGGACTTGATGGTTCTATTTGAAGGATCACAGGTAATTTTCTCAACGATACAGGTTATAGAGCCTATAGAATACCATAGTTTTGATGAATGTTCTCGTTGTAAATTCTACCTAATCTTGTCCAGGAGGTCTCGAAGAAAGCTTATGAGCAAGTCTCTGAGCGTGCCAGAAGCCTCGATGAAGAGTTGACTAAGTTGAGGTGGTTTTTTATCTTCTTTCATACCTTGATTGCTGTATAAAAAATATAGTTATAACTTAAAATATTGAGCATATCTATATTTTCTTTTTCTATCATGGGACAAGAAGAGTGGTAGTTAGGAAGCAGTATAATAAGCTTGTGGGTGTTCACAGCATATGCTATGTAGTTTCTTCCTGGAACTTCGTTTAGACATTTTGGTTTACAGCTTGTGATGCATAATTTGGTCTTTGTAATTTTTTTGACATACAAATATTTACTGTTTCCCAAAATTATTATGAAAGGGCTCTGTGCAAAAGCTGCCACTTACAGTTTTACCATATTTATTGGCCAACTGCGTCGAGGTTGGGTCCTCATAACTAAACATGTGCATGGAACTTTGAATGTACTTGATTCACATCAAATCAGATATCCTGTTAAGTTTGCATATGCTTCCATTTCTCATTTCTTCTTATTTTATACGGTTTTAGATGGCCTACTTATCAAGGTTGATTATGCGATAGTCTTTGGCTTTACTTGGAATATCTGATGAATACTTGTTATCATTCATTTAGGACTGAGCTTGTATCTTTGCAATCTGAGCGTGATAAGGCAGTGCTTGAAGCTGATTTTGCTCGAGACCGGCTTAATGGATTTGCAGCAGAGCTTGAACATCAGGTTCTTTCTTTTTTGTGTTGTAATCTTGTTTTCTTCATATTTCTGTTCCTCACACACAAATGACATCTTGAATACTTAGTTTGTTAGAGGGAAAACTCTTGGTTCTATGCTTTACCCTAATTTAGTTCATACTGGTAAATACAGAGGAAGGAAGCTAATTCTGTTTCGCTCAGAAATGCGGAGTTGATGCATTTAGTTGTTGATTATGAAAAAAGACTCCGTGAAAGTTCAGATTCTATGCAAGTTTTAGAGGATAACTCAAGGAAGCTGTCAATGGAGGTGCATTGAATTTTATTACGTCCCTCAAATAGTTCTAAGATCCTGAATCCTAACATGATTTTTCCAATTTTCTAGGTATCTATTTTAAAGCATGAAAAAGAAATTTTAGTAAAGTCAGAGAAAAAAGCTTTGGATGAAGTCCATGATTTGACTAAGAGAGTACATCGCCTGCAGGTTTTTTCTCACTGCCACATCTTGCATTACTTTGAATCCTGTGCCTTGCTATGTTTAATAGGCTTTTTCTACTTAGCTGCTTATATGATTGTGTAACCAAAAGAAGACGCAAATGTTGTTTTTCCTACAATCATCCTTTATCCTTACGTATATCTACATTCTTAGTATGGAAAATGAGAGACTGTCACTGTATAACAACTTTATCTTGGAGTAATCTCATATACGGACACCTTGACATAGCTTTTCCTTACTATTTGATGTTAAAAATTTGTGTGGTCCACTCTTGCATGATCAGGCAAGTTATTTTAGCTATCTGAGTCAATTTGTGATCCCAACTTCCCAAGAAATATAAAAAAGTTATATGTTTTCAAAAGGCTTTCAGAAATTTTGACTGACTTGCAGTTATATAAGAAAATTCTAACTCCTAAGAGTTTGTTAGACATGTCTTTAGATATATATATTTATATCTTTATTGTGCTCTACTCTCTCTATATTTCCAAGTATAATAAGTGACCGAAGAGCTATGTAATCTGAGCTATTATAATTGTCTCCTGCCTTTGTAAATAATATTTTTTCATTGTCTCGCGGGATTCACTTTGTATTTAGCCAACACAATACTTGTCTTAACATGTGTTTTCTTAAAATTTTATCTTTTGGTATCTGTAACTAATTATGAGGTGCTCTTGCTGTAAGTACGTTTTCAAGCACTTAGCCGTTTTCAATGCATTTTTGTTCAATTTCCTGTCAAATTGTTTTATATCTTTTTTTGAATTTATATTACAGTGAGATATCTTGCATTGCAGGCCACCATTGACACAATACATACCACCGAGGAGGTTCAAGAGGTATGCTGTCTTTATATGCGTCATGGATATGCTTGAAATTTGTGTACCGTTTTGTTAACCTGTGAACAATTTAGAATGCAAGGGCTGTGGAAAGGAGAAATCAAGAGGACTACATCAAGCGACTAGAAGTAAGATTCCTATTTTAGAAGCATTATGTTTTGCTACTTTTGCGTGATGTTTATTAGCTTGCCTGTTCCTTGTGGTTTTCCAATTCTACTTTGGATTTCTGTTGTCTGTGACTAAACAATTTGGTCCAGTGCTCTCGCATTCAAGCTTCATTTAGCAACACAGAACTAAACTTCCTGTACAACCTTGAAAATATTTTGGAAATGTTATGATTGTTACCAAAAGCATGAGGTATCTGGCATGTTTTTTGTTGGGTAATCTGTTTCTTTTAGGAAGATATTGCTGTTTCGGAATGAGCTCTTATCTATTCCATGGGCCAAATGAACCATAATAAGCATGTACAACTTATCAGCAAAACAGCAGAAAACCTCCTATTCAAAGGACTATATACATATACTTCTAACCCCCCCCCCCCCTCAACAAACTCATGGTGGATCAACAACATTGGGTTTGGAGAGAGAAGCTATGTTGAGCCTTAGTCTGCAATTTTGTGAAGAAGTCAGCTAGCTGAAGCTCTGAAGGCACATACTAAAGAGTGACAATCTGCTGTTGCACTTACGACCGCATGTAGGAAGCATCAACCCTAATATGCTTGGTAAGCTTATGCTACACTGGATCTCGAGCAATACTGATCGCACCAGTGTTGTCTAATAGTAACGTAGTCGGCGCAAAAACCGAAACGTAGTCCTCAAGGAGCCACCATAGCCAGGTAATCTCAGTTGTCATGGATGCCAAAGCTGCCATCTCAGCCTTGGCACTTGAACGGAAAACTGTAGTCTGCTTATTAGTCTTCCAAGCAATCAAGGAAGAACCAAGAAAAATAAAAAGCAGAGAGACCAACCGTTAGAAGGATCACTAGTCCAGGTCGCATCAGTAAGAGAAGTAGCAGAAATTGCAAAGCCGTAGCGATCAGGACGCTGAATCATACTATGATCACGAAGAGCGTACCACGGAGGAGATACTGGAGTAGGACCCAACAAGGAGGGCGAAGAAGGTATTGGAGTAGGACCCAATAAAGATGGAAGAATAGAGGTAGAGGGTGACAGAGCTGGTGGAAAAGGATCCAAACAAGGACGACGAGTGTAATGGAATGGAAAGGGGGCGACCTCAACAAAAGAGCTGGTGGGATCCTCCGGTGGGCAAGCGACAGGAGTCGGAGGGGAAGGAGCCAAAGGTGAAATAGCGGAGGTGGTGTAGACGGATCAAAACCAACGGAGTGGAGAGTTGAGGATCAGGAAAAGTCAGTAAGGAGATTGACTCAGCAAGATAGTCTGGATTGGAAGTGGTATCACGAGAATAGTAAGGCTATATTCATCGAAGGTGACATCGCGCGAAATGCTCATCCGATGAGCAATAGGGTCATAGCAGTGATAATCATTGTGCTCAACACTGTAGCCAAGGAAAACACACTTGATTAATTTAGTCAGCTTCGTGCACTCATGGGGTAGAAGAAGAACAAAGCAGACGCAACCAAAGGCATGAAGGTGACTGTACTGAGGAGACCTACAATAAAGACGCTCAATAGGAGTAGAACCCTAAAAAGTAGAGGAGGGCTTTAGGTTGACAAGGTAGGCAGCGGTAGAAACGGCCTCAGCCCAGAAGTGAGGTGGAAGTGGAACCAGAGATCCAAATACCGGCTGTAACCGGTCTTACCGGTGCCGACCGGGAGAAAAACACCGCCGGTTTTTTTATTTAATTCAAATTTAAACTTTTGAATGTAAAAATTAGTTTCTCTAATGATATTTACATTGTTTAACACTAATAGAATGTATTAAGAAGATGCATATATTTCCCGTGCTTGATTTCATACTTTTTGCCGTAAATGTATTAGGAATTTTCAAATTTTGAATGTAAATGTTAGTTTCGAATGATATTTACATTGTTTAACACTAATATGATGTATTAGGAAGATCCATGCATCTCCGCTACTGAACTTCATACTTTTTGCCATGAATATGTTAAGAATTTCCAATTTCAAATTTGAAAAACCAGGTTTTAGCGGTTTTTCCGGTTTTAGCGTTTTTTCTCCGTTTTTTTGGGCGGTTACCGGCCGGTTTTTCCGGTTACCGATTTCAAATTCAAATTTTGGCGCGTGAAATTGGACCAGGTTTTTTCGATTCACGCAGAATCTGAACTGCATTACGTCAAGGGATTTATCCCCATAGCGGTATTTGGAACCTTGGGTGGAACAGAAGAGACCATCATTAGGAATCCAGGCAGGGCGAGGCTGGCAGCAGTTGGATCCGGGTGGGGCGATGTCGGAGACTGAATCTGGGCTGGCAAGGTCGATGGCGCCGGATTTGGGCGGCGGCAGGGCGAGCAGGGAGGAAGTGGGAGGGAGGAGAAGAGGGGAGGCGGTGCCGGTGGCTTGAGGATGGTGGCTGCTAGGGTTAGGGTTGGGGAGAGGAAGAGCCATGTGCTTTGATACCATGTTTTGGAATGAGCTCTTATCTATCCCATGGGCCAAATGAACCATAAGCATGTACAAGGCATGAGCATAATAGCAGAAAACCCCCTATACAAAAGACTTTATACGTATACTTCTAACAATTGCCTGATTTATTCATTCAATTCTACCTTTTCTGGTTTTCTAAATCTAAATGGTTTTGTAGAGGGATTGGGCTGAACTTAAAAAGGAGCTTCAAGAGCAACGGGATCATGTTCGCGTCCTGACACTTGATAAGAAAAATGCTTTTGACAGCTGCATGAAGCAAGTTGAGGATATGAGAAAAGAGCTACAGAGCTCATGGAAAGCTGCTACCGATGCCGAGTCAAAGGCTGCTGTTGCAGAGGTTTGTTCAAGTAATTTTTTTACCAAGATTGCAATGACACCATCTGACTATTTTAACTTAATATTTTTCTTGTAGGCCAAATGTTCTGATTTGGAGGTGAAGCTCAAAACAAGAAAGGTAGGTGCTAATAAGTTTAAAACCGAGATGTTGAAAACTTCATATGTAAAAAAATTGGTTATATTTATTTTGCTACTGATAATCTTCAGCGGTTTCTGGGTTTTGTCATTAGTAAATCATCATAGCTTAGATAAATAGAGCATTACCTGTTCTGTACTAGTGACCAAAGTGCAATTCTTTATGACATGTAGTTACTAGTGAAATAATGAACTAGTGGACAAATGCAGGAATATGGCACATAGCCCTTGTAAGGTTCACATTCGTATAATGATAATTGTCCAAAATGTATGCACTTTGGATGTCAGGTCGTGCATGGTAGAATGCCCAAAAGGGTCACTCTGAACACTATGGCAAAATTGTCGGCGGTGTTGTCTAAATTTTTTTGTTCAAAAACCAATCTCAAATATGTTGTTTATTTTTATCTAGTACCATTAAAAGCATCAGCATGCACTATTCTTTGTTTTTTTTCCCGATATTTGAGTACATTTTAAGTTAGATCATATAAGCCTTTTGATTGTGCTGTTATTCTGTTAGATTATTGTTAGGGATGGTGGTCGTGACAACTCATCAGCAACTGAAGTGAGTTAATTTTCTTCTGCTATCCTTTTAAAATTGTATCTATGCTCATATTTACTATGTAAAAAGTCAATGTGCTATGTTTTTTTTAATAAAAATCCATGTCTTCTCGCACTATTTGGGGTAACACTGAATCTAGGCATCCGGAAATTATGCCTCGTATTGTCATATCCTATTGTCATATCCTCTTTTATGGAGCTTCTTTTGGTGCAATTCGTGGATTATTTCAATGCTCAGTTGTTTGTCATTCATTTGAATACTTGGTGTTTCATCATTCCTGTAGGAGAATGATGAGCCATTCCAGCTGAAAGAGGAGTTGGAAAAATACAAGGAGGAAGCACAAGCAAATAAAAGCTATATGCTTCAGGTCCCCCTTCTTGCTGGCTCTCTCTCTCTCTCTCTCTCTCTCTCTCTGTAAGGCAAAATGGCAGTGGCTGCCACCTTAATTTACATTTTGGGAGTAATCAAGGACTTCTGTTTGACGTAGAAATGTTTATATGAACTTGCACAAACGAAAAAGAGATATTCCACATTTCATCCCCATTCCTTATAACAATATATGCAGAGGTGGTATCGCAGTAGTGTTATGTGAACAGGGTATTGTTGTTCACAAGAGATGAGGGTTTGGCACTCCCACAAAAGCAAAACATAGCTCCTTCTCTATTAGAGAATAACTATGCCATGCTGCATGCAACTGTGGTAACTTTGGTCCCCCAATTGATTACCTTAGTCCTTCAGCATATATGATGACAGACTGACAGTTTTCTAGTCACCCTTGATAGGTTTGATTTTTTGTATGGATTTCGTTGTTGGTTGACTATGCATACCAATATCTGCACTGTGAGATTCAAATTGCATACCAATGGTCACAAATAGGAGTGGGATGACTGCAACAGAAACGGGAAGAAGGGATTGCTGTGTGGTAATGAAAACATTACATAATAAAGTTATTTTCTTCTCGGGAATGTGAGAACATTCCTGTCCGTCATGGGCTCGCCTATGTCACAAGCAGTTGTATTTCCGTTAGAAAGATGGACATAAGGGTGATTGCACTGTTCTGTAGAGTAGGAGGGCATAATGCATCGAAGTTCGATTAGAGGGGCCTCTGCTGCAATTTTTCCTTCCAGGGAAGTTGCCGTATTTTACAAATCTGTTTATTTCCTGACCCCTTTGAAGTCATATAACTTAACATTCCTGTACAGTACAAAGAAATTGCAAACTCGAATGAAGTTGCATTGAAGCAAATGGAATCTGCACATCAGGATTACAAGACTGAGGTACTAAAATAATCTATATTTTCCAATGAAGCCTTGTGTACCTTTACTAGATGTGCACATGAACTTTCATATTTATTTTTAGTCTGAGATTGCCAAGAAAAGCTTGGAAGATGAGATTTGTAAGTTGAGGAGCAAGTTGTCTGAAATGGAGAAGAGCTATGTGATGAAGTGTGAAGAAGCTGCCAGTGCAATTGAAGCTAAAGAGAAGGATATCACTACTCTCATGAATGACATTTCAATTATGAGAAATGAAGTTTCCCAGAAAGTGTAAGCATTTGGTCGCCTTATAAAGAGGCAGGGAGAGAATTTTCTTCTAGAGTTGATTGATACTATTTTTTGTTGTTCCTCTAACAGAGCACAGACGGAAAATTTAGAAATTGAATTGGCTTCCTCAAAGAGTGCTCTTGACGAGCAGTATAAGCGTTGGCGTAGCGCTCAAGACAATTACGAGCGACAGGTATATCTTACATATGCCCATGCGAACCAATTTTGTTGGGCTATTACTAACATTACCCTATTACCTCTTTTTAGTCGTTAGTAAATTTAATTTGAGAATAGCTAACTAAATGTTTGTACTTCCATGAGCAAACCTTAGAAAAACTTTCTAGGTACTTCTTTGGGCCATTGTGTAAGTCATGGAGGGTGGAGAACTGAAGATTGAGCGCCCCCCACCCCATCCACCCATCATTCTGGGTCTAACCTTATTTTGGAAAATAAAGGAGAATTTTTCTATTGTTATTTGTTAATTAGTTGTTGACCATTGTATCATGAGGGCACTCTTAGGTTCTGCTATTTCATGTGTAGGGTGTAAGTATTCTCTAATGTAGTTATAGGAAACTCCCCCAAAAAAGTACTTTTAGGCGCTTTTTTCCCTTTTGAAATTAAACAAATGTTCTCCTCAAGTAAATAAAAGATGATATAATGTGTTGCAAAAAAGTTTGTTTAAGATGCTGTCTCCATTCAATTTCCACTTGACATGTATTAGTGTCATATAGTGAATGGTTTGTAAGTCTCTGCATGTTTACCATCTAATTTTTGAACATTGTAACAGTTTTGTTTGGATAGCACATAATAATATATTATAGCTTCTGTTATCGAGTAGTAGTTTTCATAAAAATACCATACCAACCTTGCTGCTTGCGGTGTTTATACGACACTATGCTATATAAGTTAATGTTCAATCACCACTTGCAGTGATTTTATGGAATTATGCGTATTAATTTGCTAAACCTTTGCATCCCTTTACATAAATAGTAATGGCTAATCTATACCACATAGTTGTTGCCCTTGCTATCAAAGATCAAAGTAACTACAGGCTTGTACCTGCTACAATAAAGTCACTGAAACACATTAAGTTTACACAACTGATTCATCTTTCACTGAAACACATTAAGTTTACCCAACTGATTCATCTTTCTTACCTTATTGTTCGAAGCTTATAATGAATGTACCTTGTGTTTATACTTTACATACATAAGGTTTTATTCTTGCTGTATTCCTTGAGAATGAAGCAGTGTCTCCATTTATGGTGTGACATCTATTTACATATGTCTCCATTTATGGTGTGACATATATTTACACCTGTCTTCTGTAGGTTATCCTGCAATCTGAAACAATACAGGAGCTGACGAATACTTCTAAGCAACTATCTTCATTGCAGCAGGAAATCGCAATGCTTCGTCAAACAGCTGATTCACAAAAGGCTGAAAATGTAAATTACACTGACACTCAAAACTTGTTTGAACATTCATGTTATTTTATTTTGGGCTATAATTTTCTAGATTATATATTCTCCATGTCTGACAGGTCAGAAGGGTTGTTTGGTTTGTGGCAGAAGTTATGCTAGACTTAAGTTAGGCGAGTTTGATTTTTTATGATTAGCGTTTAGTTTACAACCCCGGTTGTGGCGTAGCTACTAGCTCCTGCCCCACTCTTCATAGACTCATGTTTTAGCCAAAAGCCCGAAAATTACCACAAGCGTGGTGACCAGGGATCAGTTTACCGGCGGTTACCGGCCAGTAACCGCCGGTAACCGGATGTACCGCCTGGAACCGGGATTTAAAAAACCACCCGAAATATAAAATACGAAAATTTGAATTTGTAGATACACTATAGCGTGCATTGGATGCTTACTTATGTGCCCTGTATGCCTTGAGATCTCCACTGATTAGAGATCTCCATAATCGATGACTTGAGATGCTTATATAAATTTCTAATGGTTACATCTTCATTACTTCACATGTAAGATATTTGGGTGAAAATGTGTTATGAAGATTACGTACTAGGTAGATGAACTACTTTAAGGAATAACCTTTTCACAGATGGTGTCATATTGTGAATTTTTTGTAATACAGTGAAGCGATATGTGAAATGACTTAGAGCTAGATGTATCCTTGATAACACTGCAGCCAAGATATTTGACTCAAGTGTGAATTATACAAATACTGATAGCACGACAGCCAATCCTTGTAAAGGGCTAAAAGCACATGTAAGGACACTAGCTCCAGAGTGAGCAAACAAACTCTTCCTTCTTTCATGTGTACAACACTTGCAACAACACAAGGAATTGGAGCAGAGAAAACATTTGAAAGGATTCTGTAAGCTTAGATCAGGTCCAATGTTGCCTAGATTATGAGATAATCCTCCTTGATAGAGCACATACATTCCAAGTTTTCATGCAATAGAAATATAGAGTTACCTATATAGTTTTAATATCGATAACATTGTTTGTTCTAAGTAGTGCGCTATAGCAGGTGAGGGGGCTGTGGACACTTCATAGTGGCTACTTTAGTGTGTGCATCAGCCATTTTGAATTGTTCCTCCTGAATTATTGTATAGCAATCTAGAAGTCCAAATATCTACCCATAACTTTCAATTTAGGGCAACAAAAGTGGCGCTCCAACTTCCATTCTGAGTTTGCTATGATAATTCAACTTTAATTGGTCTTCTTTGGGTTGAGAAATTGGATCCCAATATCTAGCCAAACCCCTCTTCATTCCACCGGTTTTTCCGGTTTTCTCACCGTTTTTCCAGAATCGTGCGGCACGGCCCAGAACCGGTCTCCTCCCGCCCCACACAAAAAATTCATTTGCCAAATTTCATCCGGTTTAAATCCGGGATTTCGTAACCACGGCACGCAGATCGCCTGCAAATGGATTTGCCCGGTTCGTTTTTCAATCCTTGGTGGTGACTGATTGGCTGCCATGAAGTCTGTGGCTTGCCAAACACACTTTTGGTACAAAAAGTTGTGGCAACTGGCAATGGACCTGTCACATGCATGAAGCACTGTTCAGCGCGGTACTGTTAGTTTGTATTAGATTGATTTGGTTAGTTTGGATTCTTATTTTCGGTTAATTTGTTTTGTTTAAGTTAAGAGGTTATTTTTTAGGGGTCAAGTCATCCCTATAAAAGGGATAGCATTGTATCTTCTTTAATAAAAGCAAAGATGAATTAAGAAAAGTCTCCTAGCTCCTAAATTCCACCTGCGATCTTTCCCTTGACCGACTATTCTAGATCTAATCCTTCCCAATCGGTGCCCTCCTTTATCTAGCACCATTCTACTTCAAGTCATTAACGTCCGATGTGTACCCTCCCGATGTACTAGCGTACATCATCACAGAACCAAATAGCCTCAAAAAGTTTCTCAAGAGGAACTTACCGTTGACTCATTGGTCCAGCCTTTTGGTAGTAGGTAACTGTTCTGGTAGTAGGAGGCTGGCTTCTGGTGAGTCTTTGAAGGAGGAAATTTTTTTTTTGGGGGGGGGGGGGGTGATATATAAAGCCATGAGGTGTGGCCATAGTGAACCCAAGCCAAGCAAGAGGAACTCATCCAAAGTAAGGATGCACGAGAGGATTAGATGCTAGCTAATTCTTTAGCACTAAATTCTTGTATAGGGAAGTATCCGAGGGTCCTGCGACAATCCCTTTTACTTTTCTGAGGCTATGCTTAAGGAATTCTTGTCGTGACTGTTTTGTCACGATTATTTTGATTCTCTTTAGAGATTCATCTACTTCATTCTTAATATTGTGCACACTTGTGCTGCCTATCACAATATTTGATCCAATCCGGGGGTTTGCTGCTCGTAAGAAGAGGTGTCAAAGTATAACAATTGCTATGTTGAAACATTCTATCAATGGCTAATAATACAATGAGTTATGTGATGCAATCTTGGCTGTTGGAGTTATTTCTTTCAAATTTCTTGTCCTGTCGAACAGATCGTGTATAATCAATTTTGCTACTTTGCCTGTCGACTTCCTTTCCTCTCCTCACTTACCCTACAATATCGTGCTCCTCCAGGTCTTCCCGAGCCAACAATAGGTCTCAATTTCACAGTTGTTGTGACATGGTTGAATGTCATACATGTTTTGAACTTTTTGAGCCTTTGCTATTTTATGATTTCTTGGGTTTGATCAAAGCTCGTACTCGGATAACAAATCTTTAGCAGTTGTTGTTCAGACCTTTTGATTGCGCTGTGTCCTTTTTCTGTGAGACATGGGCCAAAGCAACCGAGAGATAATTAAATCCGATCCCTTGTTCATATTTACAGTCTTCCCGTAATAATATTAATTTAGCTACATCAATTTCTGCTGTTCCTTTCCATATAGATTTCATGATTTGTTTCATGGTATCTGTATACCATGATCCATGCTGTGCTGAGTTTCGTAATCATCATTGCTCGTCATGTAACTAATCCATACTGCAATATTTTCAGGATGCTCTAAGAACATTTGTAGAGCAAGAAAAGATAGATTTGCTGAAAGAAAAGGATGAGGCCCTGCGGAAGTATAATGAGCTAAATGATCAGGTTTTTTTAGCTTACAACTATTGTAATCTAATTATTCTTAACTTTTATTATTTAAGCTATTTTTCGTGTTACAATGTGTTTAAATCCTGCATATTTTCACCCAAGTACACTGTTATTTCCCATCTTTATCTTGTGACTTACATCAGGAGATATTTAATTGATTGTTGTTATTCTTGGTGTGGTATTGCGACTTAATGCTATTGTTATTATGTGCATTTGATGTATTATCCTTGATCAATCATGTTTCTGGCAGTTCTCTTGGTTGCATTGTTGCTAACAAGTTTTCTTGGGGTGTTAGTGAATTTAATTAAATTGTTCCATAGAAGTAAAATACACAAGATTAGTTACTTGGGTGGATACAAGAACTGATTGGTTTCATTACGACATTGTTTATATAATTACACAATATATGTTCTTTATATATTGGTGTCCAGAACTTAAACATGAATATTTTTTATTTAGTGATAGTGGTTAAATTTAGCAAGGCATTGGGCCTGTCAACCTGGTGCTTTACCACTGGGGTTTCATGCAAATATTGTAGAAACTCGTTTAGGAACGTGTATAAAAATTGTTGATGTTTAACGCTGAAACAGAATATTTCTCCATTGAAATTGATGCCATATTTTAATTCATTTTCAAGAGAATTTCATGGTAATCATGTGTCTTAGCCTCATAGGTCTCAAGCTGTTCTGGTCAGGCAAATATATTCTAGTTATTTAATATTAAGTACATTCTTGTCAGAAATTAACTTATTCTTGAACAGCTACCTATATCAAGCCCTAACATGAAATGATGCCTTACCATATGTCTATTGAAATTGGTACACATGTTTTTAATTCATTTGCAAGAGAAAGTTATGTTAATCTTGTGTTTTTGGTCTAAAGATGTTAGTCTAATTCAAACCCTAATTTGGAATGGTTAATTGGCGGTAGTGTAACTTGAAACACTTATTGGCGGTAGTTAGTTGACCTAGATATTTTTTGTTTTCTTCCTATTTCAACAAGTGATATCCCAGAATATGTGGGCATATGTTTGCCACCTTCTTTACCAATACATCCACGGTTATCCAACTTTTGTAACATGTCCTTCCATTGTTTTTGCGTGTGTAAAGAATAAGTGATGATCAATTGGCACCAGTATAATATCTCCTTGTTGTTCTTTGTGTAATTAATGATGAGTTACTTTGGATGACATTTTTTTCATGATTTTTTTCATGACGAGTGCAGAATAGAGTTCTACACAATCAACTAGAAGCTTTGCACATTCGATTAGCTGAGAAACAACGGAGTATTGCTGGGCTTTCATCGCAAGACACCGACTCACATGGAGAGAATGATTTACATAGTGTCATCAGCTACCTGCGCAGATCGAAAGAAATAGTGAGTATAAGATTTAGTGCCCTTTTCGTATTACGACTTTATTTTTCGTGTTGGTATTTATTCTGTTGATGATTTCAGGCAGAAACGGAGATATCGTTGCTTAAACAGGAGAAGTCAAGGCTTCAGATAGAAGTATGTTATACTTGCCCCTGTTGTATGTTGGTACTTGTTCAAAATGCTTTTGAAATTATAGTGCACATAATGGGCAATGAGTTGCTCTGTTTAAACCATTGCAGAATATAATTATAGACTTATGCATTTTTATCTTGTTGGTTATATAGTTAGAAAACAGCTGTGCTACTGCTACTTCTGTTGAATTAGTTATGTTGTGGTATGGTGACTAGGATTGCCACCCCCTACTGTCACTGGTGTGCCAGGCTTAGTTATTTTGTCATTTCGTATTGCTCAAAATTGGGTTCAAAATCCCGGCGATTACCGGCCGGTAACCGCCGGTTACCGTTTTTACCGGTGGAGACCGGTAACCGAAAAAACCGGCCGGTATCAATTTTTGATTTTCGAATTTTGGCCGGTTTTTTCCGGTTTCTCTGGTTACCGGCCAGTTTTTCCGGTTACCGGTTTCAAAACATCTCAAAATTCAAATTTTGATTTTTAAATTATGACCGGTTTTTCCGGTAACCGCCCGGTTACCGTTACCGGCCGCCGACCGGGATTTCTTCCGGGTCCGGTTTTTGGAACCTGCCTCAAATCAGCCCATAAGACGATGACATGAACTATCCATACCTAAAAGTTTTTTTTAAGCCCAAGCCATTTGGCAATTTGCTGCTCAGCTCACCATGAAGCCATCCAGATGGCACTTACTCCTGGTATGTCAGATCCGACCTGAATCAGATCCGACTTGAGCTGAAATGGGGAGCAATTGCTTGTCCAACTTGTCTTATTTCCCTAATTGTCACCTATGACTCCACTGCTGTGTCACCTATGACTCCACTGCTGGGTGTATGACCATCACATGTGGTTCTGTAGTCAGGGTGTATGACCATCACATGTGGTTCTGTAGTCAGGGTGTATGACCATCACATGTGATTCTGTAGTCAGGGTGTATGACCATCACATGTGGTTCTGTAGTCTGTACTTTCAGTAGGTAGTACCTATCTTGTGTTTTTTGCCCACTTAAACTGGTGATCCTTGTGCATAAACTAGTTTAAGCTGGCGAGAACTGCATTTATTCTTTTTTTGGTGCACTTTCTGCGGGCTAAGTAACCTGGTTTAATCTGTTTGTCTTGCATGTAGTGAGAACTGGTTTTGAGACTTGATTTCAGCTATATGATTACCCGATGGCACGTCTTGTGTGATGTGGTTTGATCTCTTTTATCTTTTATGGAGTGAGAACTGTATCTTTGTACTTGATTTTGGCTATATGATTGGCACATTTTGTGTGAAGTGGTTGTATTGGTTGGAACATGTCAACTTGCCTCTGCACTTGAAGCTTGAGGTGTCTCAGTTGATTGTATTATTTCTGATCCACTATATTTTATTCTCATGCTAATATAGCTGGAAAGTGCATTGAAGTCCACCAAGGAGGCACAGGACTTGCTCCGCAGTCAAGCTGATAGTGCAAGAGCATCAATGTTCAAGGATGAAGAATTCAAGTCATTGCAGCTCCAGGTGCCTTTCTTATCTGTTGAATTTCTATGACATCTGCTACATTGCTTTTGCTTGATTTTATAGTTGTTTCTTGTCACTCTTTTTGTAAATTATTCTTCTTGTCTTTGAAATGGGTTACCTCAGGTGAGAGAAATTAATTTGCTTCGTGAAAGCAACATACAGCTTAGAGAGGAGAACAGACACAATTTTGAAGAATGCCAGGTCTGCTAAATAATGTTGCCTTGTTTGTTTCTTTTATGGCCCATGTCTGGATGTGCTTCATCTTTCATTTATTGATTTCCTGGGTGCAGAAATTTCGTGATGAAGCTCAAAAGGCTAAAATGGAAGTTGAAAGGTTGCATAATCTTTTATTGGAGAAGGAGGCAGACGCAGAAATATGTAAAAAAGAAATAGAAATGCAGAAGACTGAAATAGCAAATCTCAACCAAAGGATTTCTGAGGTATGTTATGGCCATTTTGCTACCATTATAATTTAAAATATCATGATGTGTCTTTAATTTTATTAAAGTACAAATGTACAATTATGTAATTCCTTAAATCAATTCAAAAAAAATAGTGCTCCCTCCTGTCTATAAAGAGTGTTGATTTTACATCTGTGCTGGTTAAACTTTTCGAACTTCAACCATCTATGGCCTCGTTTGGCACAGCTCTAGCTTCGAGATCTATGCTGGATCTGTAGTTTGTTGACTAAATTAAAGTGATTTAAATATTTTTATTTAATATATAGTATAAATGAAATGAGTCATGTAAATGCACTTAACATGCCTGCAACTCTAGATCCAGGATTTCCTAGAGCTACAAATGACCAGCTCTAAGAAATCTGTAGATTTCCTAGAGCTAGAGCTCTGCCAAACGGGGCCTATGTATTGGGATTTGGGACTAGGGAAAAAATCTCAAATGCCTGGGGGTGGAGTTATCTGAAATTTTGGCCAAATTTTTTTTGTGCGCGCTTTTGAGAATATGCGTTTGTTTTCTCCTTTTCTTATGGGTGGTGTTATGAATGGGGGGAGTTGATTGTGTGGTGGCCTAGTGGGTGTTCACAGAAAAGGGTAGGTCTGGGCAGGAGGCAACGGTGATCCACAGAGCAGGGGTGCTCCCCATGTTCTGCAGGCAGTGTATCATTTTTCATATTATGTCCTAATGTATATACATATATGATTAGCCTTATTTTGTGTTTCTTCATCCAATTGGTCTAGATTCTAGAATATAGTTTACTAGTGTTTTCCGCAAATCCTAACGCGATGAACAACAATATAAACTTGCTATTCCTATTGTTCTACCATATATTTATGGTTTCACTCTTCTTAAGTTGCAGTTATGTTCTCAACTTTTAATGTCTTCTGCAGCTGGTTGAAAATAGTAGAGGTGTGGATTTGAACACATATGAGGCCATGAAGAATGAACTTCAAAATATCAAAGTTAGTGGTTTGTTCTCATTTTCCTTCTTCAAATCATTTTGATATGTAGTAGCACTATTTTCAAATATTATTTTGAATTTTTTTTTGGCTGTTGAATTTGGTCTGTTGCCTGAACATTTTGTCTTTTACCATTTGTTCTTCTCATCAAATTTCACCCTTTGTTTTTTGTATGTTGGTTTGTATTGGAGTAAGAATCAAGGTTGATTTTTATCAAGATCATCCACAAAACTAATAACCATGACAACTATATTCATGTTCATGAAGCATTCACAAATCATTTAGTAATATGACACTGACAGACTTCTCCTTGATCAACATGGCTTTCTTGACTTAAGTTTAATTGTTTGGTGAATGCTGCTGGATTTTGTTGGTTTTATGAGGCTGAGCTTGGAGGTACATGATTATCACGTGTATTTCTTGCATCCAACAGTCAACTTTGAGAGAGAACTCAAGTGAGCTTGAACGAGCAAAAAATATTCTTTCTGAGAGGGAAGTTGTCATAAGAAATTTTGAGGAGAAGTTTGCCGGATGTCAGTCTGAATTGGATGCCAGGGAAAAGAAGCTGAATGATGTTGAGGTCTGAATTGTTTATACTTATAATGGCAATCTCTTACCCCCCCCCCCCACTCTTGGTCGTATTAATAATGCATTCTGTTTTTTAGGCTAGCCTGAAATCTGAAATCGACAAGCTAAAAAAGGTTAATTTCTCCATTAAGGTTAGGATCTTTCACTCTTTTTTCTGTTGCAAGGTCAATTGTTCATTGCTATTTTTGTGTGCTTATTTACCCTGTTAAATGATGTAGAGAAAGCTTGACATATTGATGAAGGAGAAGGAGGATGTTATCAAAGAAAATCAAAGCCTTTTGAAGCAGATGGAAGATCTTAAATCAAGTACTTTGACACTCTTCCCCATGCATATGCATTAATATATTATTGGTCTAGCTGTAAATCTGATCTAATTTAGCAGGTCAGAAAACTACATTGGAAACTGCAAATGAGCAGGCCATAAAAGAAAAGGACTTCAGGATACAGGTTAGCTGCTTTTGCTTAAATGACATATAAACACTTCATCAAGTTTCTTACACAAACATATTAACAGACATTAGAAAAAATCCTGGAGAAGGAGAGAAACGATAACCAGAAAGAAAAAGCAATCCGCAAAAAGGCTGAGAAGATATTTACTGTTGCCATTCAAAACGTGTCAAAGGTACCAACCTACCTTCTTTCGTAGTCTCAGTATGGCTTTTTCATTTGTGTCTGAATTGCTTTATATATATACATATATATGATAAGAGAATATCATGTTCATTAATGTCATGTGGTATGGTTATAACTTATAACTGCTTTTTGTTTACTGTTGTGGGGATTTTCTGAAGAATTGCAAAATAAGAAAAACCGAAACAACATGGACATTTAGAAGTAGAAAGATTCAAATTGATGAATACTGTGGAATTGGATAAACCAAGGAAAAGTCATGTGGAAAATTTTTAAAAATATTCCAGGGTTGCATGTTCATACAATAAGTAGGAAAAAATTGGGAAAATGTTCAAACATGTTCTGGTTTCTGAAAAGTAGAAGATGAAGAAAAGGGGTAAAAATGAACATTTAAAAAGGATCAATAACTGCACTTTATGCAGAGAACTGCACCATTATGAATGTCTTAAAAAGAAAATCAACGCTTCTGTGCCCAGTGCCAAATTACTCCTTTATTTCTTATGTTTTTCTCTGAGATTTAAGCCTGTCGAACTAATACAGTGCTTCCATTCCTTCGGTTTTGTGTTGAATGATCTCTTGGAACCTGAAGTTCCACCATTTCTAGCTTGCATGAATGTAGTTTTTCAGCTGCCTTGGCTGGATTAACGGGTCCAGTCAGAATTTCATTGATTCAGTTACTTGGCTTATGGTGCTAAACTGATTAGATTCCCTGCTTGTTATATATGCTACTTTAGTATATACTTTTTACTGTCGATGGATGATCATGGGTAATAATAGTAGTACTTGGTTGTCTGAGATTTTCATATTGGATCCCCAAGCTTCTGTTCAGTCTCTTTCATAAGCTTCAATGATATTTTTGGTATCCATTGCTCCAACCAATCTCTTCAGTATCTAATAGTTGCCCAGACTCAAGAATAACTAAAAAATGCAACAAGCCAACAACATAATGAGTCCATATTTGTTTTTTTGGCAAATTAATCTGTTTTGCCTTCTAACTAAAAGGGTTCATGTTTATTTTACATGTCCCCTCTAATCGACTTACTATTTTCAAATATTTGTCACAGGAGAAGAAACAAGTAGAGGAATTAATAGAGAAGCATAGGCAGGCTGTGAAGGAGGTGATTGAGGTACAGTTTATCTGTGCTTGTAGATCTCCCATTTTGTTTGTTGCTGTTGATGATGAAAGTTCCTGGCATATATAAATGTATATTTTGTTTTAGATCCCTGACGTTTTTTAAGGAGAGAACTATCACATTTATCCTTTAAATATCTTCTACATCATAATTCAAAGTTCATGTGCAATTGTGCATTCTCTGCAGCATTATTCTGGACTATCATCTGCTCAAATCCCGCCTGGGTCTGCACTGGAGGAGCAGTTCCTTTCATATTTCCGTGCTGCTAAAGAAATGGAGGAGTCTCCAAGTCCCTTCCAAGATGTTGCATCGAGTCAGACACTTGTTGAAACTCCCACTGTGGATGCATCTGCAGCTCCTGCAGGTCCTTTTCCATTCATTTTTTTAGTTGCACTGACAACGTGATATTTACTAGTTATACAAATTGCGTCAATGATCGGCTCTATTAATTATCATAAAATTGATCGGTTGCGTAATTGCGTGTGCTATTTACTAGTTGAAAAATAACCTCAGGATCAGGTCTATTAGTTGTTGTAAAACACACAACATGCAGACACGTACGAACTCGATGTAATCTTGCTTGTGCATGATATTGCATGCTAGATATTGTTCTGAATGTGACATGACATTGGATTTATAATGCATGTTGCTTGGTTGCATTGCTCCCACCCCGGGGAATTGAAAATGAGGATGTTTTTCCTTTCTTACCCCTCTTGATCAATATGGGAGTTCATAGGCCTTCTTTTTTTCCCTCAGGGCGGCAGGTAGCTACTCCACCAAGGCCTGCTCGAGTTAAAGTGATGGAGGACAGAGCAGTATCTACTTTGCCCAAACCAAGTACTGAAGTACGTAGACCAGGAGGAAGAAGACCACTTATAAGACCTACTCTCGAACGGGTTGAAGAGCCCCAAGCTGATATGGATACATCAGTGGTCGAAGGTTCCACACTAGTTCAGGAGAAAGGTGGCCCGTCACTGGAGCGTGAAACTTCTGGTGGTGTGTCTGTATTACAGCCTTCAAGTCGTAAGCGTCTTATCTCATTGTCGCAGATGAGAGATGATGCTTCACAAGGAGAGACTAATGATGCCGATCCTCCATTAAAGAAACCCAAAGAAGAAGAATCTACTAGTGAACTAAAAAATGATCAATCACCTGTCGAAGATGTTGTAACGGCACAGGTTCCTGTGCCTCCATCCACGGACAACCAAGATGAGCAACAGCCTGCAGAGGAGATGGACACGGATCAGGCTTCCATGGCAATAGAAGATGTAGAGGAAACAAGGGAGGATGATGTGGGTGATAAAGATGACATGGAAGCACATATAGCTGCATCAATGGACATCAAAGACCAGGATACTGAAGTTATTATTGACACTGATGCAACTGCCGTGGAAGCTGTGCCGGTCAAGTCAGAGGCAGTAGTGGAATCATTTGATGAAGACCAGAAAACCGAAGATGTGAGAGAAGAGGGTCAGCTTTCTACAGCCACCGATGTTGAAGATGAGCGGGAGGAGGGGGAGTTGCCGGAGGAACCTGAACTTCCTGACAGTAGTCCCCTGGATGTTGGTGAGCAAGCCGGTGATGCTTTCAGAGCGGTATCTCCAGGAGGGCCAATAGAAAAGAGTGATGTTGATATGTCAGAGGAGATTGGAGAAGGTGATGCTACTGCTGAGCGTGCTGCAGTGGAACCAGACCAAAGTCCTCTGGCACAATCTGGTGGAGCAGATGCCTCACCAAGCAGAACCGCGGATGTATCCCCTGCACATGAACCTTCCCCAAACCCAGCCCAAGCCGGTGCATCTTCTGAACAGCAGAATCCCAGTACTGCAGCAGAGAGTGTTGAAACTCGTCCCAGAACAATAAACTTATCTGAGAGAGCGAAGCAAAACAGGCAAGCCAGGATTCTTCGCTCAACCCCTCAACAGGCTGCCAGGGGTCGTGGCCAACAATCTCTTAGCTACAGGGTATGGTGTTATCGTCGCACTAATTAATTTCTATTGCCTTTCTGCTTATTGTACCCACATTACTCCGATTGAGAACTTGGTGTCTTCTTGCAGAAAGATGCTGGCCGAGGATCACGGGGTCGTGGTGGGCGTGGTCAGTCGTAGGGAAGTAGTAGAATCGTCTTTGCTAAGTGCGGAGGCTACTTTTTGCCATGGACATGCTGGAATCCGTCTTGTAGTTATTGATGTATCTATTCGTTTTTGAGCGCCAACAAACGTATTCTGGAAGACTGCTCTACAAATTTTATGTGGCTAAGTGGCCCTTGTTAAAATGTGCCGTGTGACTTCGTGCGGATTGCGTTCTGACACGAATTGCTGAATGAAACGTCACTCACTCTCGTATCCAAGTTTATGCATCATACGTTGATACTAAACTATGCATACGTGGATGCTAAACTATGCATTCTTCAGCAACGTAGGCTGATTTGCAAAAGATGCTTGCTTACATTGTTTTAGACGTAAAAGATGCTAACATTTCTGTAAGCATCTTTCTACAGCCCGTTGGTTGGCAGGCTATTCGACGGGTTGCCAACTTTATAGCTAGGGCAAGCGTCCCCGGTGCAATTGATTTTCAGGGTAAATTTCTCATGATAATATAAGAAAAAGAGAAATCCTAGAAACATTTTCATTATTTGGAGAAGGGAAATATCTATATTGTTTATTTTGTGTTTATAATTGTGTATATTAATAATATTTATTAGAGGTGCTTCAGGTATTTAGTTTGGCCTACATCCAACCAAATTTATGTTTTTTTAAAACAAAATGTAATGTCGCTAGTATGCAAAATTCACTATGCATGTCAGTGTATTTAGCAAATGCGTGGTGAATGACTAAATATATTGTGGTAACAACATACAACCCCCACACCAAAAAAAGGGAGCGATGTGTAGGCCTTCGATAGTTCCCTATGCCCTTTAACCAAATGTAGGTAGTAAGTACGGAAAAATTGTACGTATAGCAGTGCTAAAAAAAATCAAATCAGCCCTTATTAGTTCATACTCCATACAACCACACAAATATATCACATCGCAGTTACATCAGCATGGATACTTCGGAGTTCGGACCAATATTTGAAAGGAGAACCTGGACATGCTACTCCGCTATTCTGATGTACAAAGTTACAGGCCGAGGCCGTCCGGTAACTTTCTCTTTTCAAGTTTTTCGCCTTTGACCATCCTGTGAACGCAAGGCAGAAGTATAATCTCGGCAACAAAACAGGCTAATAAACCCCCAGCCACAAGCCGCAGTAGCCAGCCATGCTGCAAGTTCTCCTGCATGTTAACTGATTCTATCCCACGGTCATCATTGGGCCTGCATCTGAGGCTAGGAAACACATCCGGTACATGGTACGCACTCTCCCACGGGGAGCCAACGCTTTGTCAGAAAATTGTCTCTAGACAAACTTGGGACGACAACGCATTCACACGAATGGGTTGGTTGTCATCCTGCAGAGAAGTTCTTCACATCATTACAATGACAGTACAAATAAACTAATCAGAAGATCAACACATGCAAATAAGGACAAGGACAGCATATGATTCCCTAACTTGCACTCTAATTTCTAAGGTGAGATGGAATCATAAAAAAGAGAGACTACCTTAACTAATGTCCAATTGCTGGGAACATGTGCAGGAATGTGTTCTGATGCCATGTGCTTCTTACCGGAAGGGGGTGGCCCTCTGTTGTAAACATGTAATTTTGGTTCCTCAATAATGAATCATCATAACGAAGAAAAAGATATGTGCACCTGCAGAAGTTATGAACTGTCATGTCAACAGTGCCTAAATTTATCGATGTGCATGAACAATTTTCACTGGACTATAACTTTTTTTATTTAATAGTTGGTAACTTTATAGTACATTGTCAATAACTTGTGTATTGTCGCAGTGCTACAATACTCTTACGAGTTACGACCATGATGCTACTTCGACCACGGCTTCCGAGTACGACCGAATCACTCGGTAGCTACAGTACCCACGGCTGCTATAGTACGTTCGACCGCTATAGTACCTGCTACAGTACCACGAGTGCTACAGTGTTTTCGACTAACACAGTACCTATGACCACTGTATCTCTGACTGCTATGTGCTTCGGGATCTCCAACCGCTCCACACTCTAATCCTTCGCAATACCTCTCGAACACCATCCGTTGCTTTGACAACACTCGAATGTTGTTTGATGCTCTGAAGCCGCTCAAACGCCGTCCGATACTCCGCTGATATTCGAACGCTGTCCGATCTCCGTTGCTACTCGAAAGTTGTCTGATTCTCATCTGCTACTCGAGCATCATCTGATACTCTTCGACTTCTCGCACAAAGTCGAACTTCGACAGTCCACCCGGCTTTGTTAGTCGAACTCAAAACGTTACTTGTAGTTACGCATAAAGTTATCGTCTATATGCAATGAAATTACCATTTGCAGGATAAAATTATCATCCATACGGTGAAGTTACTGTCTCCTGCATAACAAGTTATCATATACAATACATGAAGTTACTTATAGCTATCACGTGCGTTAAAACTGTGCTCCCGGGTCCCATGTGCCGCTTTTTTGGGATTTAGTGGGGTATGAAATTCATCAACTTGTTGATGTCGTCCGAGTTCTCGATCCATTTGTTAGCAGCCTTCCTATGTATCAGAAATAATATTATGAATGGTAACTATCAATATTGGAGGTAGTAACTTCTTGTAATAAGGTTCAGCAACTACCAATTTTCAAGATCACATGTGGTAAAAGGAATGTTGTGCCGTCCTCCATGAAGTTCAAACAATGCGTTCATGATGCAATTATGGGGTACTTTATTTGTTTGCAACGTATTGATGTACTACATAATTGAACTTCGACTGCTCACCCAGCTTCGTTAGTCGAACTTGAAACGTTACTTGCGGTTACGCATAAAGTTATCGTCTATATGCAATGAAGTTACCATCTGTAGAGTAAAACTATCATCGATATGGTAAAGTTACTATCTCCTGTGCAATAAGTTATCATATACAATACATGAAGTTACATACAGCTATCATATGCGTTAAAATGCTGGCAATAACTCAACATATATATGACAATTACTTCATTCACAAACACCAGTAATTTTCACAATAACTCAATGTTTCATGACATGTAACTTGAAGAGGGCAAGCTAATAACGTTTTACAATTGGAAAATTTTTGGTTACGCACGAATCGTGGTTAGCTAATACTCTTGTTTTGTCCGGTGGTAACCTTCACAATGCAATACTAGGAAAGTTACTGCCAATCCCATTACGCACGAACCGCTGCATGCAAGCTAGTTCACACGCGCGTGTTGCGACCCGCACGTAGCACACACGCACGCGATGGATAATGCATTTGCCTACATGCACGCTACATGCAGGTCCCGCTACATGGCTTTCTGGTCCAACCTGTGTTGATTTGGCAGTAACTATTACACGTGAAATTACCATCAGACAAATATGAAGTTACTTACTTACAACTGGTATAAAAATATGAATTTTGCAGCGTCAAAACATATTCAACATGTATCTTATTTTATTAAGGTAATTTCGAACATAATGGTGCAAACAGATTATAGATCAGGCTTTCCATGAAAGAGTTATTGTATGTTTTAGCTTGTAAACAAAATAAAAAAAGTTCCCACATCAATTGTACTATTGCATGAATTTGATAATTTAGTAGATTTGGTCGTGAGGAAAGTTATTGGCTATTGCGAGTGAAGTTACTGTCTGTTGTGTAGAAAGTTATTACCTGCTGTGTACTGTGAATGTTCGATAGTAACTTCATTCACTTCTGATAGTAAGCATGACAACTTGATTTCATATGATATTAACTTCACCATGGGATGGTAACTTTGCATGGGGATGATAACTTCGTGAGTAACTGAAAGTAACTTTATATCACATATAAGAGGTGGCAGTCTGCATATAAATGGTTACAATCTATAGTTATATTGCATATCAGACATGAGCAAACTTCATGATTACAACCATGGTGATATTGTTAGAATTAATCTTGATGATTTGTAAGTAGTCGAAGGAGCAGTCGAAGCTGTGGTCGAAGCTATGGTCGAAGAAGTAGTCGAAGCCATGGTTGAAGGAGTAGTCGAAGCCATGGCCGAAGCAGTGGTTGAAGCCACGCTCAAAGCTATAGTGAGTGATCGTAGCTACAGTAGGCGTAGATACTGTAGCAGGCTAAAGTACTGTAGCAGTCGTTGTACTGTAGCAATCAAATGTATTATAGCAGTCGAAAGTACTATAGCATTCAAAAGTCCTAACAAGATATAAAAGTCCCCACATCAACCGTGATAATTTAGTGGATTCAGTTGAGAGGAAAGTTATTGCCTATTGTGATGAAAGTTATTACCTGTTGTGATGAAAGTTATTACCTGTTGTGTACTGTGAGCGTTTGATAGTAACTTCACTCGCTACCGATAGCAACTTTGTTCACAATGGATGATAACTTGATTGCATATGATAGTAACTTCACGATGGGATGATAACTTTGCATGGGGATGATAGCTTCATTCCAGATGGATGATAACTTATGCGTAACCGAAAGTAACTTTCCAGAATATGGTGTGTTGGTAGGGCTTCACCATGGGGATGGTAACTTCATTCCATATGGATGATTACTTCATGCGTAACTGAAAGTAATTGCAAGCATTACATATGTTAATCTGATGTACATTCGATAGTAACATTACCATAATTAACAAACGTTAGTAATTGAGCATGGGGTGGGATGGTGGAGCGGTTGGTTGGTTAGGTCAATTAGGGGGCGCACGCTTATTTTACACCTGTGCGTTGGCTAGTAATTCTATATATATGTATATATAATATAATAAAATTAACTGGGACATCTTGGTGCCTAGGCATCATGATCTAAAATAGGTATTTCCCAAAGTATGGTGCGCAAAAAATTTTAGAATTTTTTTGGATGTCGAGTTTAACTAGTTTACTAACTAATTCAAACAAGTTTGAACTGAAATTCAAATTGTAGTTACCTTTTTTGATGATAGTTTGATTGTAGGTATATACTGATTATATAAATTCATTCGAAACATTGAAATAAAGTATATTATTTCAAAGGTGTATATTTCATTTGAATTATTATAGATGGGTATATACCCTAAAACTGATATTTTCAAAAAATATACCCGAATTTGGGTTGAATTCACGCATTTGAAATCATGGTGCCCAGGCACCATGGTGCACCATATATATATGAAAATGGTTCTATACTCTTGGGAGTACGTACCACCAATTTTTGTATACCACTTAAATGATGTTGTTATACCTACTTATCCTTTTTTAAACATGCTCTAATATTGTATATAAGATACTCTAAAGTGAGGTTTATGAAAAACTTTCATCACTGTCCACTTTTTATAGCATAATTTACGTATCAACTTTGCTATTACATAGTCGACTGAAATTTTCTTATCTCTCAGTCACCTGAAGTTGCACTCTCAGTCATTTAAAGTTGCAGTACTAATTCCTCTCTTCTAAAGTTGTACTCTCAGTCACCTAAAGTTGCAGTATAAAAAAGTGACTGAAGATAAAGGAAAAAAAACAGTCGCCTGTATAATAGTCACTCTCTTTACGTATATACTTCTTTATGTATGAAAAAGGGTGTATATCAAAAATAAAGAGCTCCGATGAAAAATTTTCAACCAAGCCGTATTGGTGTATCTTAAAATTAGTATTTAAATATACCAAAGGTGATAAAGAGGTATAACTTATTTATTTAAGTGGTATATTAAAAGTGGGAGTATGTACTCTTAAGAGTACAGAAAAGGCTTTCTATATTATAATAATAATAGTAATAATAATAATATACTACTAGGAGTACGTACTTTCACTTGTTATATACAACTTAAATGATTAACAATAATTATAAGATACTCTAAAGTGAGTTCTATGAAAAATTTCATCAAAATTCATTTTTATAGCATAATTTGTGTATATAGTTCTTTTATATATAAAAAAGGTTATATAGGAAAAATAAAAGACTCCAATCAAAAAGTTCCAATAAAATCACATTGGAGTATCGTAGAATTAGTATAACTTATTTGTTTAAGTAGTATATTGCAAGTGAGACTATGTACTTCTGAGAGTACGTACTCCTGAGACTCGAATAAGTGTAAAGCATGATTTTAAGTGGTGTATATATACATACATATATACATACGTATATATATAAATATATACATATATGCACATGTATATATACGTATGTATACACATACGTGTATATATACATACATGTACATATATACATACGATATATATAGGAAAATGATTCCATACTCTTGGGAGTACGTACTCCTAGTTCTTATATACCGCTTAAATGATGTTGTTGTACCTTTTTATCCTTTGGAATATATATTTTAATAATGATTATAAGATACTCCAAAATGAGCTTCATGGAATTTTTTTATCAAGGTCCACTTTTTATAGCATAATTTGTGTATATACTCTTTGTATATTTGGGAAAAAATATATAGGAAAAATAAAGGATTCTAATGAATTTTTTCAATCAAATCGCATTAGACTATCTTAGAATTAGCATTGAAGTATATCAAAAGTGATAAATACATATAACGTGTTCGTTTAAGTGGTATATACTCTCGGGAGTACGAAAGGGCATTATATATACATATATAGAATAACTAATCAGCGTGTAGGTGTAAATGCATGCTGGAAAGTTACCATCAATTATGAACGAAGTTACTATCGGTAGTGAGTGAAGTTACTACCGAACACTTACAGTACACAGCGGAGGAAAGTTACCATCAATTATAAACGAAATTACTATCGGTAGCAAGTGAAGTTATTACCGAACACTCACAATACGCAGGCGCTCGTTAGCGTGCCCGTATACACATACACACACGCGTATAATCACACATTTTAGATGACTTATCATTGTCTTCAGGTCTGATCGAGTCCACAACCAGTCCTATGATCACGATAGTCTTTACGACCACTGTAGTTTACGACCAGTGTGTATGTTCAAGTACTGTAGTAGTCATAAGTCAAGTAGTAGTCAGAGAATGATACTATAGCAGTTGTAGTTGTAAAAGTACTGTAGTAGTTGTAATCATAAGAGGTCAGGATTTAGGGTCCGCATAGGATTCAGAGTGATTGTATAAGAAAGTGAAGGTGTGTCCACGTAGGACTCTCAGCATGGGACGCCGCGGTGGATATAAAGTCTTGTATGTTGATTCTCTATATAAGAAAGACAAAAAGGATGTAGGTGTATCATGTCACCAAATATCTATTTGTGTTTACTCGTGTTCGCATGTGTGATCTCAAACTTCAAGTTCATCACTCATCTAGACCCTGAGCAAATTCTCTAACAATTGGTATTAAATCCTAAGGGGCCGAAGCGATGACTGGCAATACTATTGATCCATCAAAGTCAGGAGCGCTCGTCAAGACCACGAGCAACGAGCTCGATCCATCGAAGTCAGGTGTGTTCATCAAGCTGATGGCAAGAAGTGCCATGATACCGATCCAATACCCGATGTTGACCATCAAGATGAAGTTAATCTTACGTTTGCTAGGGGTATGGTTGGCGGCCATCTCGCAAGTAGTGCCAGATGAAGTGATGATGTCGATCGTGGAGAAGGAGACAGTGAAAGAAGCCTAGGATGCACTTAGAGAGATGTGAACAGGCGAAGATCTCATCAAGAAGGTATGCGCTCAAGTGTTGAAATGGCAACTGAGCAAGTTGCAGATGGGAAACTCAGAGATGATCACCGAGTACTCCATGAAACTCACCATGCTGGTGGGTGAGATCCATTTGCTCAGCACAAAGCTGAAAGAAAGTGACATCGTCAAAAAAACTATATAGTTCGATTCTAGATCGCTTCCTCCAGATCATCGAAATGATCGAACAGTTCAGCAATGTCGCAACAATGTCACTCACGAAGGTGATCGGCCACCTCAGAATTTGTGAGGAAGGACTCAAGGGTCGACGACACTCAAAGGATGGGAGTGACAAACTTCTCTTTACCCAGAATGAGTGGGAAGAGAGAAACTCGAAGACAAGGAAGCACGAGGGCACTTTTACTACCAAAAGAGGATATTGTAACAGAAGAGGTCGGGGACATGGCCACGAACAAGGCGGAGGCCGAGGCGATGGTGATTGCGTCATCGATGAACGAATGCCACCAAACTCCGACAAGACCAAGGTCAAGTGCTTCTATTACAACGAGTATGGGCACTTTCCGAAAGAGTGTCCAAAGCCAAACTGAAGTGTAAGAGCCAATCTCGTGTAAAACAGAATGATGAAGATCCTCAAATGCTGATGGTTGAAGCATGTGAACTCGTCCATATAGTCTCAACGCCTTAAGAGGAGGTATTCCTGCACAAAGATAAGGTGATGCCAAAGCTTAGTTGCACTCAAAATAAGGCTTGGTATCTTGATACCAGCGCAAATAACCACATGACCAACTGTAAGGAGAAATTTTCTAAGATTAACACAACTGTAAAAGGCTCAGTTAAATTTAGAGATGGTTTGGTTGTGGAGATACAAGGAAGGGGCTCGGTGTTGTTGGAGTGCTCTACGGGTGAACATCGTATCCTCATGAATGTTTACTACATCCCAAAGCTGAGAAGCAATATAATCATCCTTGGTCAACTGGACGAGAATGGCTGCAAGATTGTGGTCGAAGGAGGAGTGATGTCGATCTTAGACAGGACTCGCAGGTTGTTGGACAAAGTGAGCAGAATAAGAAACTGGATGTATGTGTTGCACATCAATTCGGCCCTCTCGGAGTGTCTTCTAGCAAGAAGCACTAAAGAGGCATGGCGATGGCATGCCAGGTATGGGTATGTGAACTTTCATGCTCTAAAGAATCTGGCTCACAAGAATATGGTGCAAGGGATGCCCATGATCGAGCACGTGGACTGTATCTGCGATGGTTGTCTAATCGGCAAGCAACACCGGAACCTGTTTCTGATCATGTCTCTATACTGAGCAGTAGTTCCCCTCGAGCTGTGGCACGGTGACTTGTGTGGGCCCATCATTCCGACCACGCATGGAGGAAATCGATACTTGCTGCTGTTGGTGGATGACAGCATAAGGTTTATGTGGCTAGCATTACTCCGGAGCAAAGATGAAGCATTCGAGGTGTTTAAGAGGATCAAGACTGTAGCCGAGATGGAGACAAATCGAGGACTAAAAGCTCTACGCACCGACCACGGTGGCGAGTTTACTTTGAACGAGTTCACGGACTACTGTGAGCTGTTGAGAATTAGACGTTATCTAATAGCGCCTTATTCTTTCCAATAGAATGGTGTGGTCGAAAGGAGGAACCAGATAGTGGTAAGAATGGCGAGGAGTCTATTGAAGAGCATGGGAGTCCCAGGCAAATTTGGGGAGAAGCGGTATTGACTGCCGTTTATCTCCAAAATCGGGCACCAACAAAAAGCGTCATCGGCAAAACTCCTTATTAAGCCTACTATGACTGCAAGCCATGTGTTGGTCACCTTCCCACTTTTGGGTGTGTTGCACATGTAAAGATGACCATGCCACACCTCTCCAAATTAGCAGATCGAAGCAAGCTAATGGTGCTTATTGGGTATGATCAGAGGATAAAAGGTTATCGAATGTTTGATTCAGTGACACGATGAGTTATGGTGACTCGTGATGTAGAGTTTGAGGAGGAGAGGAAGTGGGAGTGGAGCAGAGATCCCTTGGTAGAGGTATGACTGATTGAAGACATCTTCATGTTGTACTACTCTCCTAACATTGATGTAGTTCCTGACGATCATGTGATGGCTTCCGATACTCCAACCACGGAGGACGTAGTCAGACGACACGATTATGAAGCTGGAATTCCAAGCATGACCATGACCAATACAAGCACGGGGTCTAGGACACTCGGCTCATCTACACTATGCACTCCTGCAACAACGTTGGGAGTACCAATCTCACCTGGAGCTCCACTATGGATGGAGCTTGATGAGAGCTCATCTGAAGGACCACAACAGAATAGTGACATCAAAAATCTCTATGATGCCACATCCCCGATAGAGCTGGAAGATGTAGAGTTCTACTTGTTCGGAGAGGAGCCTATGAACTTTGAAGAAGCAAAGCTGAAGCTAGTGTGGAGAAAAGCTATGAAAGAAGAGACGTTCTCTATCCAAGAGAATAGAACATGGCAACTTATTCCATTGCCAGATAGCCATAGACTGATCGGATTGAAGTGGGTCTTTAAGTTAAAGAAGGACACTCAAGGCGTGATCATAAAACACAAGGCAAGGCTAGTAGCAAAGGGGTACGTTCAACGACAAGGCTAGATTTTGATGAAGTCTTTGCCCCTCTCATGAGGCTAGAGACAGTGCACCTGTTCATTGCGATCGTGGCACATGAAGGATGGAAGGTTCATCATATGCATGTGAAATCAGCCTTCCTCAATAGTGATCTAGAAGAAGAAGTCTATGTTGTGCAACCTCTAGAATCTGAGAAGAAAGAAGAAGAACACCTAGTATTAAGATTGTACAAAGCTTTATATGATCTGCGTAAGTCCCAGGAGCTTAGAAATTGAAGCTAGACAAGTCCTTGGTGGCACTCGATTTTAAAATATGCCCGATAGAGCACGCAGTGTACAAATGAAGCCAAGAAAAAGGGAGTTTGTTGGTTGGAGTTTATGTGGATGATTTGATCATCATTGGAGAGAGTATCGAGGAGATTAATAGCTTCAAAATCCAAATGAAGAAGTTGTTTAGCATGAGCGACCTCGGATTACTCAGCTACTATTTAAGCATTGAGTATGTTAGAGCTCTAAGAAGATCACTCTTAGCCAGTCTACATATGCAACAAAGGTGTTGGAAAAATACAACATGAAGGATTGTAATCCAATGAAAATTCCGATGAACCCCGCCTGAAGTTGTGTAAGGACAGCACAAACCCTCCTGTGGACAAGACCCTGTACCGAAGCATAGTTGGAAGCTTGATATACTTGCTACACATACGACCGAACTTAGCATTCTCAGTTGGCATTGTGAGCAGGTACATGGAGAAGCCAACTACGAAGCATATGGGCACTATAAAGCACATACCGAGGTATGTGAAAGGAACTTTGAGCTACGGGTGTGTCTATGAGAAGAAGCAAGAAGGTTTGGGGCTACTCGGTTACTCTGATAGTGACCTAGCCGGTGATACTGATGACCGAAAATGCACTTTGAGCATGGCATTTTTTCTTGGGTTAAACTCAATCAGTTGTTGTTCATAGAAGCAGAAGGTAGTCGCTTTATTCTCGTGTGAAGTGGAGTACATTGCAGCTTATGCGGTAGCATGTCAAGGGGTATAATTAGGATGATTGTTGGTTGACATGTTAGAGACGAAGGTTGAGAAGGTAATCTTGAAGATCAATAATCAGTCTGCAATTGCGTTGTGCAAGAACACAGTCACCATGAGAGAAGCAAACACACCGATGCTTGTTTCTATGACCTTAGAAAATGTGTGGAATTAGGGAAGATAGAGGTGCAGCATGTTTGCACAAAAGACCAGCTCGCTGATATCCTGACCAAGTCATTTGGAAGTTGAAGTTCATGGAGATAAGGGAGAAAATCGGTATGCGAAACATCGATAGAAGACAACAAGCTTAAGGAAGAGATTGATAGAGTTAATCTAGTTATCTTCAAGTCTGGTTGAGTCTACACGACTAGTCCTACGATAACGGCAGCCTTTACGACCACTGTAGCTTACGACCAATGTGTATGTTCGAATACTATAGCAGTCATAAGTCAAGTAGTAGTCAGAGAAGGATACTGTAGCAGTTATAGTTGTAAAAGTACTGTAGCAGTCGTAATCATAAGAGGTCAGGATTCAGAGTGGTTGTTAGGAAAGTCAAGGTGTGTCCGTGTAGGACTTTCAGCGTGGGATGCTGCGTTGGATACGGAGTCTTGTATGTTGCTTTTCTATATAAGAAAGACAAAAATGATGCAGGCGAATCACGTTATCAAAAATCTATCTGTATTCACTTGTGTTCATGTGCGTGATCTCAAAGTTCATGTTCATCCTTCGTCTAGACCCTGGGCAAATTCTCCAACAAAATTTGTCTCCCTATATCTATTTTTCAACACACTTCGAACGCAAATCAAATTGTTTTGCAAACTTTCAACCAAAAATCACGACAAACATGATGCAACAATGTGATATACATGTGTGAGAGAATAGCTCAATATACGATTTAGTCGGCAGCATGGATCAAAAGAAGAAAGAAATGAATGCAAACAACACATGATGTCAATTTTTTTCACAGCACACAAATGGAATTACTCGACCGAACAGGAAACTTAACATATCACCCCTGTATAGCTTGTACTTGCGCGAATCTTAACACCACCGTGAACTTAACGCGGGCAGGCGCGCGCACACACACACATCATGCAACGCATAATAGTAGACACGCCGCCGTACATACCTATCGCCGTCGTATCACACAGCTCTGCCGATGTGGTACGTAGCAGAGACGATGGATACGATGATCACTTCGGCATTGGCCCGTGGTTGTAGGCGTCGCAGCGCCGCCTGACCTCGCCGTTGGCGCCGGTCTTGACGCCATGCAGGCTGAGCTTCTCCATGGCGCGGGCGAAGTCGTCGAAGAAGGCGGTGGCGTTGGCGGCGTAGAGCTGCACGAAGGGCTTGGTGCGTTTGTCCGTCCACAGCTCCTGGTCGGTGCCGAGCAGGCCGAGGCCGCGCTCCAGGTTGAGGAAGTACATGTTGTCGAACTTGCCGGGCGTCATGATGTCGTTGAACGCCGCGATGGTCGGGTCCTTGAGGTAGTCCTTGCACGCGCCCTGCAGCCCCTTGGCGTACGCCGGGTTCATGCTCGGGTCGTGCGGCTCCACGCGCCCGCCCTTGGTGCGGTAGTTGTACAGCCGGTCCGCGAACTCCTTGCAGTGGGAGAAGCCCAGCGTGTGGGCGCCGGAGAGCGCCACCAGCTCCTGGACGGTGAAGCCCTTGGCGCCGAACAGCTTGATCAGCCGCCCCACGGTGAAGTTGGCGTGCGGGAGCTCGGCGTCGGGGGCGGTGGGCGAGGAGGAGAGCGAATCCTTGCGCCCCAACGGGATGGGGTACCTGGGCCCGCCGGTCATGGTGACCAGCACGCGCGAGGCCAGAGCAAGGATGTCAGCGCAGGAGACCACCCCGGGGCACTCCAGCTCCAGCGCCAGCTTGGAGCGCACAACGGCGTCGAAGGCGTCGCCCGGCAGCGAGTGGTTGATCTCCGCGTCGTGCTCCGACTTGGCGAACGAGTTGGACGCCACCAGCACCGACGCGTCGCACCCGCCCACAAAGCAGTCGTGGAAGAAGACGCGGAGCACGCCCGCCGCCGTCGTCGGGTTCGCCATCTGCTTCGCCTGGACCACCTCCGCGATGATCCGCTCCGCCCGCGGGCACGTCACGCTGTAGTACTCCGGCGTCAGCTTCTCCTCCGCCGGCGGAGCCGCGCGCGCCGTGGCGGCGAAGAGGGCGGCGGCGAGGAGGAGGGGGAGGAACAGGCGCATGGCTGATTAATTTGTCGTGGCTGGTCGATCTGCGGTGTGGTTCTTGGGTTCCTTCCCTCCTAGCGTTAGTGCGCGGGCGTACGGGTCCAAGAAATGCGAGGAAACGCGCGGCGGCGCCCGCGGGGTTGCAGCGGCTGTTTTGGAGCCAGTGGAGGAGAGCAAACGCAGGGGAGGGAGTGATCGGGAGTGCTCGTCGGAGGAAGACGACGACGAGTGGCAGATGGATCAATGTGCGTGCATGCATGCTCGTTGAAACGTGTCTCATGCTCTGGTTTTTTTTTACTACCTTTAGCTTTGGCTAACTGCGTTGTTACGTTGCCGTTTTCGGTTCCGGCCATTAACGTCACGTTCATTGCTAACTCCCAGACCGTAAGTGACTTCTATGTCCAGGATTTTCGTGCTAATTGTTCGGTAAGGTTAGACTACGTCCAATATTATATTTTAACTGGTTTAGGTAAGAAGAGAGAATGTATTGAATAGATTTAATATATTAGAGAGGTCGATTCTAACAAAAAAAATGTATGAAACTGTACTTAGAAGTCAATTCAAAGTATTAAACAATTCATACGAACATTAAATATAGGAGAGAGTGCGGTTGAAAGGATATTATTATTTTGTAATTTTTTAATATAACGTAGGTTCTAGTTATTAGTAAAAATCAGTTCAATATATTAAAGAAAAATAAACTTAGTTTTTAGAATACTTATGTGATATAACTTGATTATTAGCTCAGCACTAGATAATGGCGACGAAGAAACTTATAAAGCTAGTTATTAATCATTGGGTATATATCACTAATGTCTCATTGGCGTGTGGATCCAGACCCACCTTGTTATTTCACACTTCTTAAATGGGCCATGGTACCTGATGTTTCATCAATTGGATACAAAGGCCTATTCTTTTAACTTCACCGATTGGAAAAAATGCATCATTCCATTTTCCTAAATGGGAGCTCGAGGCATAGGTTATATCAGGCAGTAGGATACTAGGATCAGCATAGACATCGCCGAAAGTTTTGAAAGAACGTGGAATTGGATTCTGGCTAGGGGTGGATATCGAGCCAACTGCTCATCTTATCGAGTTTTTTCTAAAATTGACATATTTTGATTTAATATCATTTTACGGATAATTTAAAAGTATTTTTAGGAACGAGCTAACGAGCTAACGAGCCGAGCTTGAGCAAAATTTAAATTCATTTGAAATCAACTCATTTTAATGTTTAACCAATTAACAAGTATAATTGAAGCAATTTTGAACCGAGCCAATGAGCCCACTAACGAGATTTTGTAACCGTCTAAGTTCGATTGAATGGAGACAGCCTCAGTAAGCGCCCCCAAAAAAACCTACATGACATGTACATTTCTTCATCCCTGGAACTGCCGAGGTTCCTGATTTTTCAGGAAACAAATTGGTACATCACAGGGAGAAAAGAGAGCAAGGGCGTGTCTTTCCGGAGGTCAAACAGAAATTCCTGCCATTTCCTGGGAGCACTAAGTTGTAGGAAGTACCTAGAAATAAACAGGGTGTGTTTAGTTCGTGGATGAAGATTGTATCGTATATCCTGACTGAGTGGATGCAGACTGAGTGGAATCGTATTTCAGAAAAAGAAGATGTTTGGTGAGGTTGCATGAGCGGATGCAAAAAAAACTGAGATGCTGTTTGGTTGCCTGTATGAGCGGATGCAATCTACCAAACTTAAGAGGCTGACACGTGGGACCGCATAAGATACACTGCATCAACCCATCCAGGATGGCCAATGAAGCTCATTGTGAGCGTATCCACCCATCCAGGATGAGGGCGTATTTTTACATCCGCTCATGCAGGCTGCATCCACTCATACAGGCAATCAAACAGGCTCTTTCTCATATTATACAGATCCACCCAATCAGGACAAAGGAGATTCAGGCAACCAAACACAGGAAGTACCTAGAAATAACAGCAGAAGAGAAGAAAGGTGAAAACTTTCTTAATGGAATGACACGCAAATTTCTTGCGTGTTCTCGAAAAAAGAAGAAAGGTGAATGGTGGAGGTGCTATCTTCAAAACAAAATAACGCAGTTGGACAATACATTACATTTCTCAGCGGTCAGCAGGGTCTTCTCTTGTCCACTTTCAAATGAATGTTGAACCATTTCTTCCTTCGAAGCCGCTCTTTATGTTTAATTTCCTTTTTAGGGCTCTCATCATCACTTATCGATCCCTCCAAGGACCGACTCTTCGACTTCTTTTCTTTCTTCACAGTTTGGTCATCATCACTTTTGGACCCTTTAGAGGACGTTCTCCCTTTCCTGCTACTGGAACTCCGCTGCAGAGTTGGTTTGTTGGTGTAGGATGCATGAATTGCATTCCTTTCCTTGAGAAGCTCATCGATCTACAAAGAAAGCATGATGTCAGAACAAGGTGAGAAGCAAGAATACGTTTTCATGAATACACATACCGTTAGCATTTCTTGAGCGTATCTGCTGGTCATCTCAGTGAACTTTGCTAAAACCTGCCAATTTCAGCTCTTAACAATGCTGTGTTTTAACTCAACATTGCACATGCCAGTAGAGAACTTGCAAAAGAAAACTATTGAAAAGGTGAGGGCATACCTCCCTATACTCAGACTCGAATTTAGACAGCTCAGACCGTTTTGCAAGTATCTTTGCCTCCACGCTTTGAAGTTTCTCCTTTTCAGCAGAAAAGGGTTCAGCACATACAAACTCTATGGTATAGATTGCACTTTTGAAGAAATTATCGCCTAAATAAAGCAATAAGTTTTTTTAAGCCAACGCATGTTTGCTATGGACAACTAAATACTGCAAGCAACAAAAATGATGTACCATAAATAGCAAAGAAATGGGTTCCTGCTTTCACTTCATTAACTTCACATGGTTGAAAGCCATCCAATCTTTTAAAGAATGCACTGTCAGGATCCTTTGCAGCAGCAGCCTGGAAGTAATAGGAGCTTGCAAAGAGGCAACCCACAAACAAACACAAGGAGGGGCAACAAGACAAAACTTGTATACTCACCGAATTATTTTGTTCAAAACGATACACAGGAAAGCCAAGAAAGAACATCCCAGCAGAGGTAACTTTTCCAGTCTTTGCACTATCTTCCTGCAACAGGCTGATAGATGTTAGCTGAGATAATACTCAAAGCCTGAAACATCAGCACAGTAAAACCACAAAATGGATTAACCCCAGTTAGTTCCCAAGACAATATATGCAACTTACCACAAGTAGAAAAATGGAACTAATCCCATCACATTGCCAGACCTTGTTTTGTTGGGCCAGACCAGAGTAGGGGGTGTTGCATTTACCATCCCCACGCACATTTTCACATGCACACGCACGAAGGGCCTGACACCCTCACTAGCATTGTCGCCATGCGGCAAGCGACCAGAATCTTCTCTTCCTAGCACATGCCGCTCAGCCTATGTAATCTCAAGGACTGGCTCTAGTACCAACAGAAACACCCCAAGTACGCCTAAAACACACTAACTACATAGGCTGCCACTGCCATACTCGTTTTGCCCATAAATAGTTAATCCAAGTTAGTATGGTTGGTGACGCGTTTCCCTAAACATTATATACTAGTTTAACGCCATCGCAAGTATGCGAAACACATGTACCGGGATAAACAAAGAAGAGTTTCTGAGTTTCACATGCTCCACGGTTATGATAGTACAATGCACCATCAACTATTAGGCTGCTTGCTCAAGATTACAGCAAATTCAGAGAACTAAATGTCAACCCGCAATGAACACAAGGACGGTTCTAATTAAACAGGGTTTTATGCAACAAATCTAGAGTAACATGGGAAGAATGCATCAATGAGCTAGAATATGTTGTGGATTATATGACACTCAAACTTTTCAGGAAGAAGTAGCAATCAGGAAGATCAAAAGCTGATGGAAAAAATTGCGCATTTTGGCATTTCATGCTTGGCAGGTGACAAACCAGTAATGGATAGAAGAAAGAATCTACTTAGAAGTAGAACTTATTTTCAATCATACGAAAAAAATGATAAGCTGACTAAACATACCTGTAAAGCAAGGCTTAATCCACCATTTTCTTCAGACTCAAAATAGAGCAACTGAAAGGAAGAAAAAGACCTGCCTTAGAAAGATGAACTTGTGCATGGGAAAACTTGCTAAATTTACAGTGCAATTATAGAAAACACCAAGTACTTGATTGATTTGAGAAAATTGCTATAATGGGACTCCAAACAACGTGTTTCGCTATAATAGGACTTCTAACGTTGACATCGCTAAAATGACACCCGAAACATTGGCTTCTCGTAATACATGACATTTGGCTAATGTTTCGAAATACCCGAACATTGGAATTAAAAGAGTCAAATATCATGTATTACGAGAAGCCAATGTTTCGGGTGTCATTTTAGCGATGTCAACGTTAGAAGTCTCATTATAGCGAAACACGTTGTTTAGAGTCCCATTATAGCAATTTTCTCGATTGATTTAAATTTCCAATGACAAGATAATCTCAAGAGAAACGGTTAATCATATGTCCATCGTAATAGCAATGTAAGATTGCCATCTTTCCCCGCAAAATATACAAGTTTTTCAAGAAAGAGTGCACATATCACCACCACATTTCCGAATACTCCGAACACCAAAAGTTTACCAAAAAGGAACAAATGAATTAGTTGACTTGTGCAACATTACAACTAAGAGAAGGCAACGCTTCTCAGCCAAAGCAATGTAATGGAGTAGTTAAATACTTAAATGATCAAAGGATCATGAGAGAATGCTAGCAACAAGTTTGCAACTAACCTTGAATTTACTTTTAGCAGTTGAATGTACTCTACACACTAACCCCATTTTGGCTTCTTTGTCTGTTATGTCCACAGAATAAAAGTGAGCTGATTGCTTTTCCACCTGCCAACATGTGAAATTTGAAATATTACTCACTGGACAGAAAAAAAATGCATGGAGAAGAAACGATGGGAGGTAGCTGCCAACCTTCCTACATACAGATTTGCCCAGCTGAAGCTGAGAAATCTCCACTGTCCCATTCAATGCCTCCTCTAAAACTGTTGCCGAAACAGTGGTCTTGATTGGTACTCCTAGCTTGCTACACAAACATAACTACCATTACATAACCAGGCAAATATTATCAAATAAACAAGATATATCCTTGACAAGCTACCTAAACAGAGCAGCAAACATTGTGTTTACGGTGTTAAGACTTGATAGGTCCAGCTCCAATTCCTGATTATGTGCTTCGATGGCCTGAACGTTAACGAAAGCATTAAAGTCACACGAGAAAAAAAGCAGCTAAAACTACTCAAATCATGCCATAAATCACCTCGAATCCTGAGGAATCGTACTGCCGCCTCTTATCAGGATCTGACAGGATGTTGTAAGAGAATGTGGCCTCTTGGAACTTCTCTGAGGCAACGGGGTCGTCTGCGTTCTTATCTGGATGGTACCTGCAGGAAATATTTTACCACAAAATTACTCAAACTGCTACATTTTGCCCCTCCGTCAAATCACTACTAAACAAGCTTAGCCATAAGAAAGGATAAAGCCTGGTCTGGTGTTCGAATCTAACGCACGATTCAAAAAGCTCCCTAGAACAGCTCTGCCTGTTGTTGCAAAAGGAGAAAATTTTATTCAAATTAATTTATCTTAAACGAAAGGATTCATATTAGGAGCAAATTTGGCATGAAATGCGCTCTCTTTCGCAGAAAGTTGAACAAAATCCTTCCCTCCCGAGTCCTGACACCTGAGCACAAGAACAGCACGAGATGTGCCCAAATCCGAGAGCTTTACTTACTTGAGGGCCATGCGGCGGAAGGCGCTCTTGATCTCCTGCTCGGTGGCATTGCGCCCCACCTCCAGCACCTCGTACGGGTCCCTCCTCTGAGCCACCGCACCGGCCGCCGCCGCCGAGTCCCCCTTCTCCGACTTGAACGACCCAAACTTGGACCCCACCATGGACGCCTCCGCCACCGCAAAACCCACCAAAACCGGTAACCCTAACCCCCAGACCTACACAACAACAGCTCATTCAGATCTTGCAACGGCGGCGAGCTCCGGCCACGTCCACCACCCGCCGCAGCCGGCGGCGGCGGAGCTGGGCTCTGGTCAACGGCGGGGCAGAGGGTTTCGGCTGTCGGGGAGGCGGCGAGCTCGAGGCGCGGATGGGTGGCTTCTGCTAATTTGGGGTGGTGGTGCGTGGTGAGAAGGAATAGGCCGACGAAACGGCAGGGGAGGGCGATGAGAGCCGATAGAGAGAGAGTCGAATTATTTAGGTGCCGACAGGTGGGGCCCGACAGGCAGTGAGCCTACCTGGCCTCGTCGGACGGGGAGAGGGCGATGCGGTGCTCCGATCGAGCACACCGTGGTTACCTCGTTAGCTGTCATGTCCGTCCGTGAGGGATTTTAGACCTGTTTTTTTCGAAATCTGGACTCATGTGGACCTCTAAGCACCGAAAATTCCACTTTGGCCTCTAAACCAAAAATTCCGTTTGGACCCCTCCCGACCGCGCGTTCGCGAGATGGCGCCACGTGTCCGGCCGCCGCGCGCGATCGCCGCTTCCGCGCGCGAGCCGCGCGCCGCCGCGCGCGACCGCGCGCGCTCCGCCGCAATGCGTCGCCGCGCCGCCCGCGCCGCGCGCCCGCCGCCGCGCGCCGCCGCTGGCGACGCGTCGCCGCTCGCCACGCGCGCCCGCGCCGCGCCGCGCGCCGCCCGCCCGCGTCGCGCCGCGCCGCCGCATCGCGCGATCGCGCCGCCGCCGCGTCCGGACACGTGGCACCGGCTTCGCGAACGCGCGGTCGGGAGGGTCGAAGCGGATTTTTTGATTTAGGGGTCAAAAGTGGAATTTCGGGTGTTTAGGGGTCCAAATGTGTCCAGATTTCGTTTTTTTCTGGAACTTATGATTTTTAATTATGTGACTTATAACTTTTAAGCTATTTGTATAAAAAATTATAGAGTAACAAAAACTTATGTACAATTTTTGCTAATATAAATGAAGTCGTTATAGTATGTACTATAATTAACTAGTAAACTCTATCTTGAAAAGATACTCCGTTTAAAAACTAGTTATTATAAAAAAAACAGAAAAGCAGCGTTTGGAAGCTGGAAAAACATGCCCTTTAAAGGTTAACTATCCACTCGCACAAGAGGCATAGCGGACCTGTTCTCATTTACATTTCCGTGGTTTTTGGTTTCCACCCCAACATAAATAAATAATTTTTGTGTTTAAAATTATATATGCCGTTTGTATCAATATCTCTACTGTATTAAAAAATATAGATAAAAATCATTAGCTGCAGGGTAGAAAGAGAGAGTTTCTTACCTTAGGGCAAATCTCATCCATTGGATCTTGAATGGCCAGCTCAGATGCACTAAACGGCGCAACACAAAGCAGTAATTTGGAACAGTAAGTCACCACAGTAATATCCACTGTTGATACAGTACGTTAACGTTCTCTCTCTCGGCTTGCGAGTGGGATCCGATTCCGGTCCGGTCAGTGGCCGATCCAGGAAAATTTTTTGGAGGGGCTGAAGTACCTTCAGCTCGACCTCAACCCCTTCTACATTATACATCCATGGCTAAAAATTTAGGGGGGGCTCCAAGGGTCCGGTAGCGGTAGGGGGGCTCGAGCCCCGCCCCATCGCTGGATCCGCCGCTGGGTCCGGTCGGGTTCGGATGAGGTTGGCCCACGCTGAGTGGGGCACATATGCCAGTGAGATAGTCGAAGGGAAAAAAGGTAGGAGAGGAGTTTTTTGTTGCTATGTAAGGATTATTAATTATGGCTTGCTGAAGTGTTAATTTTCTGGGATCAAGGTGGGGTCGGTCAGTGAGGTCAAGGAATGTTGCTCAGGTTCACTGACCAGTGGAAGTGTGAGGACCTGCATTCATGGATGCACCTTTCAATCTTCTCCCCATCTCGTCGTCATAGACCACCTCCAAATTTCCAGATAGAAAAGTTTGAGCTTGGAACAAAAATTTCAGCCAGCGCTACGTGGGGGAAGGGCTCTACATACAGGATTCGGGAGGAATATACCTACTTCCTGGTCCCCAGAAGCGGAACGTCGCGTCGGCCATCGGAGAAGGCGGCAGCGCGGGTTGATACGGCGCCGGCTGTGTCACCGGGGTGCGGGGAGGACGGTGGTGACAACACCGTCGACGTCGAGTACAGTATAGAAGTTTCCGCCGGTGAGGGCGCGGGAGCCCAGGCATAGAATTGGCCCGTTTGAATTGAAGACGGCCGGCCCGCGTAGGCCCAACAGGCCACGGCTGGGAGATATACAGGCCGGAAAATACAACAAGAACAACTAATAAATTAGGCTAGTGGAGTTTTTTTTTTAACAAGGCAAGGGTTGGTATTAGAAGGTTACAAGTCAGAAATGGTCTGTTCACTAAAAACAAAAACCTCACAGATTATCAGACTCCTGACTAGAAACATCGATCGTACCAACCTTTCTACGTATGGCTACAGTGGTGGACCCAGGAAAAAAGTGTAGGTAGGGCGAAGTCTAAATACGGACCCTGAAAAAAAACTAGGTAAGCTGAAGTCGAAAGCGTGAAATAAACAGTAGTACCCAAAAGCAAAACAATCTATGATCAAACTATATTGCAATGACACAAATAAAAATATGTGATACGAAATAGAAACAACAACTACAATTCGCATGTTAACATATGTAGATAATGGAAGGACAATGAAAAATACCTCACTAATGAAGCTTAATCCACAATTGTAGATGAGTTGTAAAAGAAACAATCTGTTAATTGTGAAAGATAGATAAATTAGTAGTGTCACAATTCGATAATAGAATATAAAAGATGCAATAAAAAAGAAGACAAAAAATATACCAGTAAATAACTAAGTACGTCTAGAAGAACGAGGCATTTTCATTCTTCGAGTTTTCATGTCTTGAAATCGTTTCTTGATTTTTTTTCACGATCAAGTCATTTGAATATCTCTTGCTCGATATAGCTATCAAAACTGATACTCAAATACACAAATCTGAAATCTAGAATAAATAGAATTTATTATACCTTTATAAAATAGAAACCATGGAAATGCTCGGGCCTCGGCTTACTCCCGATTGGCCGATCTCAAATCATTTAATCACCTCTCTGTTGTCTGCTCCTCAAAGGCTCAAAGCCTCAACGTTTCCCGACTCAGCGTCTCTCTCAGCCGAGTAGCCGACTTCTTCACTGCTCCTCGCCTCAATTCCGCCGACGCCCGACGGCCGACCCGCTCCTCAAATCCCTCGGCCACCGCCTCCCGCCTCCCCTCCCGGGCTCCCCGCCTCCCGCGCTTCTCGGCCACCGCTTCCCGCCTCCTGGGCTCCCGGCCTCCCCCCTAGCCGCTGCGCTGGGGCCGCCGCGCCACACCGATCCTCGACTCCTCCTTTGGGAGCCGCGCGCGCGCGCCGTCCTCCGACTCCTCCGCTGGCGCGCGCTGCCGCGCCGTCCTCCTACAACTCTGCCTGGGCGTCGCCGCGGCGCCGTTCTCCGCCTCTGCCGCCCGGGATCTAGGGGGCGTGTGCTTCCGCGCTGGGGGGTCCGGCCGGTGAGGAGCTCGGGCGGCCGCCCGGGTTGGCCCGAAGGGTAGATCCACCCCTGTATCTGTGCATCGACCGATGGCATTGTCGAAGAGAAAATATCGCTCCAGTAGGGTAACAATGGCCACTGCACACAGCTTGCGTACCCATGGATGTTTCCTGACACCATCATTTGCCCTACCATTTTTGGAGCCCATGCAGCTTCCTTATCTAGCCCACTTTCCAGCATGCACACGCATTCTCTTCTACCCAAAGGTGATCTTGTAATAATAATTCGCCTTTTATCTTGTTGCCCATCTCAGTTGCTTCCCCATCAGCAATGCATAGGTCCAAAAAGAATCTAAAACTAAGATCAAAGAAGACTTTCAATTCTTTAACTTCTCGGAGAACCTGAAAAATTAACATTTGCACTTACTTGACCAACACCAAGACAGGCGATTCCCCAGCTATTTTCTAGGACAGAGGCACAGAGCACAGCACTGACGTAGTTTTCTCGAATGGGATCGTGCAACTGTAGGCTGCACTCGACAGAAGACCACTTCACTGGGCATCAACGGTGTCACAGGACAATGATCTCGCACCTGACACAAGCTCCCTCCGGAAACCCTGTTCCTTTGATGCGAACTATCTGTACGGTCTCTGCGTGACGCGCATCATACACCATTATTGAGCATGTGATCTCTGGTCAATAATCCGAGTAATAGCATCCGTACTGTCGTTGTTTTCTTGAAAGACATCGATCGGAAGATTGTCGCTGCGATTGCACTCGACAACAGCAACCGAAAGTACATGTCGATAAGGTTATCTCCGGCCTAAATTTTACATGTATTTTCTTCCAGATCGGACGGAGTAAATCAGTAGGAATATGCTAATCGTATCAACAGCAGTGACGTAGCTTGGATCTAAAACCTATGAGATCAACTCTTTTAAAATCTTTAAATATTTATGAATTTATCTATAAATATCAATAGTAATCAGATATTTTTTTAAAAAAAACCTATGGGGTCAATTAAACCTGCAGTTTTAGGCTGCCTACAGCCACGCGACTGGTTGCATCGCGTTCGGTGCTCCACGCTGGGCCAATGGAAATTCCCATGGGGACGATGATTGGACGAGTAGAAAGTTTAGCATGAGTAGAGAAGCAAGTTTTGTCGTTGTAAATCTGATTATATATCTACTTGTAGACAAAAAGAGGAAGGTAGCCTGGGGCCAGCCTACGCTTGAATTGGAAGGTCTATAGGTTTGCTCTTTTTGGCTACGACTTATAGTTTTTAGGCTGTTCATGTGAGAAATTACAGAGTAACAAAAACTCACGTGTGGTTTTTGCTGATATAAATAAAGTCGGTATAGTATATATTACAATTAACTAGTAGACCCCATTTTAAAAAGATACTATATTTAAAAGTTAGTTACTATAGAAAAGTTAAAAACAAAAGCCAAAAACTAAAAAACAACAGGGCCTATGAATCGTGAGGCACTCCTTTGTGTTTGTGCCGTGGTGATTTTCCAATCTGAATAAGGTACAGCTTTTTAGTTGTTCTTGATGAGTGAACTTTCTCTGTGAAGGCTAAGGAAGATCCTTGTTTGTGCCTATGGGTCTTATGTTCGTTAGTTCTGTAAGACCACATGATGACAGATCTATAAAAGCGATGAGTATTTGATATTGCTTGTACATTGTCTTTGTTGTTTGAGTTTGATTTTTGAGAATTTGCATTTTGATCTGTATTTTTTTTATAACACCAGTCAGACCGGTCTGGAGTGGTGGTCTGACCGCTGTGCGGCTACGGTCAGACTAGCCGTACCTTGGCGGTCTGACCGATGTGGTGTAACCGACCATTGCTGGTGGTCTAACTGGCGTTTGGGTTGCAGTCTTACCAACCGTGTAGGACCGGTATGGCAACAGAGAGGGGTGAATGTTTCGGCCGAGTGGATCTGTTCAGCCAGCCCTAGCATGCGTGGGTTGATAGGAAGGTGCATTAAATACCGTTGCCTCTTCCTTGTATCGAGATATGAAACCAAATATGAGATAACAGATTGATTTGTTTTGCTTCTTCATGAGGCCCAAATCAGCCAAGGGAGATTTGAGTGTTTTGCTAATCAAGATATTCAACCTTTCTGTTAGAAATTAGGTGCGCGATAGGGCTTTGCTTGGTGGTCGTGAAGTCCAGCACGTGTGTTCTTGCGAATTAAAAAGTGTTCGTTCTTGCATTGGCAACGGAGAATTACTACGATTCAAGAGAGGGCACATGAATATCTTGATCCTACGTCGAGAAGATCGGGCGATCCCATATCACTTATACATCATTGGCAAGGCAAGATCAAAAAGAAGGAAGAGAAGAGGAAAAACCAACCAAGGTAAGTGCAAATCAATCAGCATAATAGATATTCATAGAGATGAATAAAGAGTGATGTATTGCTACTTAGGAGGAAAATTTAATAGCCACTACACCTTAGAGAACAAAGAGCACACGACAACACTCTTCTCTCAAACCCTAACCCTAATACTTGTGAACACTTGTCTCAAGAGAGGAAGGTTGTATGGTTAACAACAAGTCACCATCCCAATCCATTAAATTGATGGGCTAGCCAGCCATATCTAACGCTTAGTGGATACTATCCACTTAGCACATTAGGGGAAACCCGATAATCCCAAACACATGAATTTTAACTCACATACTACACTTATGCACATTTTTCAAAATGTAAAAGCCCAAATCTACTAAGTCCTTAGCCTTGATCTAACTTAATCTTCTCAATTTCTCCTTGACCTAAACCGCTCTCTCAAACACCATGATTTTGCTTCAAGATAGTTTCTTGTATTTTGGTCAAACTAACAAAATACCCTTCTTGACCCGGTCATCTTCTTCCATTATAAGCAATTGCCATGCTCACAACGTGTAGGTGCACCACTGTTTTGCCATGTGTCGGCAAGTCTGTCCTATTCCAATTCCATTAGACCACGCCTTACTTATACCGACCAAACTATATGGTTCAATCCCACTGTTTGAATTTCCATTCGATATTTCCTGTCTTTCTTGTGCTATACTTGAGCTTACCATCTCCCCCGGCATACTCGATCATTCTGGGCCTCGGCTCATCTGTGAGCGTAGCACCGATCCTCGCCATTGACCATGATTGACTCCAAGTGACCCTGCATATCTAAAGACAAAGAATTTATTTGTAGGCTCAAGTTCTTCACAAATTGACCCACGTTAGTAGTAACACATCTCATGTAACTTAAAAACCCTGACCACAAACACCAAACCTCATTGCAAAGCTCAAAAATCCCAAAGCTCAAAACCTGGCTGAAACCACTGAACTCAGCTAGTCAAACTGGTCCTCCAGACCGATTGAACCACTACCATGCACCAATAAGACCAATGGTGAAATTCGGTCTAACCGGCTAGCCTGCTGCCTGACCAACAAGATTGCATACTCAAATTTCAAACCCCATTAATGCATGCATGCAAGATTATCACTTTGAACTTGTTCAGCGTAGCTTTCATTTTTCAGCTACAACATGTGAACACATGTAGAATAGTCAAATTTAATTACTATATAACATCACATGCTGATTAATTAACAGACATGCATGGTATAAATGCTACTCAAGAACATGCATAACAAAAACCAGGTACATGCATGCATGGCATTCTTTTGACTTGATCATGCAAAGAAAACTGCTCAAAACTAACATTTTATTTCAACGATTCATCACAACTTAATCCAGGACCCTCTCAAAACTAACATTTGATTTCTTGTTCTTTGGTGTGCAGGTGCTTTGATAATGGATTGCGGCCAGTGGCAAGACCAAGACTTGGTGGCTATGGAGTGTTGTGTAAGTCTGGGTGGAGTATCATCTCAAGCCGAGAGCATAGGAGAAAGACAAAAGTTGTGAAGAGGTAGTGCATGCATGTGGTGTGCCAGTTGGACTTATGCGTTTTGAGTGGTGATATTCCTTGGAGTAGGAGTACGATATTGGCGGTAAGGCATTGGACATCATGGACTGTGGTGTAATACGGTGTGCCATAGGACTTGGGCATTTCAAATGGTGACGGCCTCAATGCATGCGTTTGATCTTGGTGACAAGACGTTGGGCATCACTTCTTCATGAAGACCAATGGGGGTATTTTGGGAAATTATCTAATACTAGATGGATTGGCGATTTGATAAACCGCGGTGCTGGCCTAAGTGGTTTATGTCACGTCTTTGTAGGTTAATTGTTGATGAGGATATAGTAATCCTCTAATTATTACGTCATCATATTCTCCGATTATACCCCTTATCGATAAGAGAGAGTATTTACAGAGTAGTCGTAAGTCCTTCTATGACCACGTAGTCGTAAGTCCTTCTATGACTATTCTTTAATCATAAGTCTTTTTACAACTATATAAGTCGTAAGTTATTCTACGACCATATAGTTGTAAATGGTCCAGTGATCACCTTGTGGTCATCTACTTTTCTGCGACTAGTCTATCTCTAATTAGCTTGTCTACGACAACCTATTACATAGTGGGTTTGTCTGGCAAAGCGGTTAGAAAATGTGTTTATTCTTAATAACCGCACACGATCTCTCTCTGATAACAACCGTCACATGACGAACGGGCCACCATGTCTCTCTGACAATAACTTCCATCATACGGTTATCTCCTGAAATGTTGAGGCGTGTTTTAGTGCAGGACAACAGTCGCAGCTTTGTCAACTATATAAATGTTGATGTCAGAAAAAAGGAGGAGAAAGGAGATCAAATTAGGAGATAGTGATATACATTTTTGCATTACTCTTTATTGTAATCAATTTCTTTAAGCAATAACACACAGGATGTAGGGTTATTATTATCTCAGGAGAAGGCCCGAACCTGTATAAAAATTGATCGGTATCAAAACACTAACAATTGTATTATCAGGCTTGTGGAGCATTTGGAAGTCACGCTTTGAAAAAAGTGCAAGTGCGTCTGATATAAAACCCGTTTGTGTGTGGGTTAACGGGTTTCCCCATATGTAAGTGGTGTGATCCACTAATCAGTGACTGGTTGTTAGTGTTAAGTGAGATATGAGAAACCTCCACTATATAAGCCCTTGTGTTGAGAGAGAGAGACTAAGGAAATGAAGTCCAGGGTTAGGAATTTTTGTGTGTATGCTCTAGGCTTAAAGTTCTATCCTCCCGTAGAAGTGGCTGCAAAACATACCTCTCCAATAAAATAAATATTCAAAGTTTGTCCAAGTGAGTTGTGCCATAACTCCCTCTTTGTGCTTTTGATTTGCTTGACTTTCTTGATTTGATTTCTCTCTTCTTAATCTTTTCTGGTGTCAAGAACGTGTAAGAGATAGAGATATCTCTTAGAGATCAGATCTCATCCATCTAGACACCTTCTAGAGAGAGTTTTTGGATTTGCTCGATTTTTTCTCAAGAGAAACATGATTTGAGGATTTTGCTCTTGTGAGTGTTTGACTTAAATTCGTACTCTGATTCAGCTTGCTATGATATGTAAAATCCCATCTAAAGTTATCTAGGTCATTTAGTGTTTACGAAAAAGAGCATATCGTTATTTTATTATTTTGGCTCGTTTTGGTGCATAACTCGCCGTACTCAGGGCATGCTCTTTTCAGCATCTAAAAATTGATTTTCGGCTTTTCTACAGTAACTAGTTTTTAAATGGAGTATCTTTCAAGATAGGGTTTACTAGTTAATTGTAGTACATACTGTGCTGATTTCATTTATATCGGCAAAAACCGCACGTGAGTTTCTATTACTCTATAATCTCTCATACGAACAGTTCAAAAGCCACAAGTCACAACTAAAAGCCGTAAGTTTCAGTAAAAAAGAACAGACCCTAAGCTGTATAGGTCCAGAATAACATAGGATGGCCGTACTCAGTCCTATAGGTTCAGAGTAACAGAGAGCATGGTTGCTAAGACCCTGTTCTTTTCAGCTTCTAAAAGCTGTTTTTCGGCTTTTCTACAGTAACTAACTTTTAAACGGAGTATTTTTTCAAGATAAGATTTACTAGTTAATTGTAGTACATACTTTACTGACTTCATTTATATCGGTAAAAACTGCACGTGAATTTCTGTTACTCTGTAATATTTCGTACAAACAGCCCAAAAGTTATAAGCCGCAGCCAAAAATCACAAGCCGCAGCCAAAAAGAACAGGCCTAAGCAGGTTGCACTTTCATTTTTCTACAGGCGGGTCACTGTTTTTGTCGTCTCGAGATGACCTTTGTGACTGTGGTGTAGCAGATAGATTCTAATCGAGTCAAGACTACTCTCCTTGTCAGGAGCTTGTCCGTAGCATTTGTAGGAGGTTAGAGACGAGCATATTCTAATAACTAATCCGCAAAGTAAACTGTTCCTGAGCTGTCGAAGAACATCTGATTGACAGTTTGACACATCTGTACTGCTGATGAGTCTCAGCCTCATCCGGTTATAACAGCCCTCGGGCCTCGGAAGGCAAGCCGGCTGGCCCTAAGGAAGTCCAAGAAGCTGTAGTGCAATTCTGCAAAGGACGAGGTCATATTACGAATCCATCGTGCAAACCTTGGCTTGATTTATCCCAATATCACCAGCCTAATATCCATCGTACAAGCTGTAGTGCAGTGCTATTGTTATATGCTGCTAGGCATCAAGGTATGGATTCTTTTATGTACGAGTTTTCTTTTCAATACCAACTAGTTACTAGTCCTGTTTGAATCCGTCTTTATCTTGATATTGTCAGTTGAACGATTGAATCAAGGCACAAGGCGACTTCATGAGCGCCTATCATACATTCTTCAACTGCTCGAAGCTGACACAAAACGGACGGTTGGTCAGGCTACTTCGTTTCACAACGGTTCAAAGCGAAGCAGAGACCGGTGGCTTTCGTTGAAAAGTCGCATACATTAGAATTCAAGATGGTATATAGTAGAGAACGAATCCAATGCACTCAGCTATCCTCATGCACTCATGTACTTAGCTCATATAAGCCGTTTAGGGTGTGTTTTGTTCCAGGGACAATAGGGGATGGGACGAAGCGATCCCAGATTTGGACCTGTTTGGATTGGAGTCAGCAGAGACAGAGTCCATCCCATTTGGGAAATATCCCGGGAATATTCCCCTAAATTGAGGATGCCCCCATCCCTCAAAAATGAGAGGATGGGCTCGTCCCTCTTCCTCGCTACCTGCCTCCAATAGTGTGTTTGGTTCCAGGGACAATAGGGGATGGGGACGGTTCCATCCTTAAAAACAGGGATGGATTCATTCCATCCTTACCTGACTCCAAACCAAACACACCCTTAATGTCCATCTAACGTCCCATATCAACATGCGTCACTTTTCGCAACCCGCCCACCACTCGTGTTGGATTTGCAAATCGCCCCCCTCCCCTGAACTATCCCCTTCACCCCTCCTCTCTCCAGACCCACCGCCCCTCGTCGCTACCCGCCTCCGCCGCAAGCCGCCGCCCCTCCTCTACACGGAACCGCCGCTGCCCCAACCCGCCCCTGAGGCGCCGCCCTTCTTCTCCTCCAGCCGCCCCTCCTCGCCGCCTCCCCTCCTCGCTGGCCGCCTCCTCGTCGTCCCCTCCTCACCGTTCCCCTCCTCGCTGTGGCCGTGGTCAAAGGCGGCTGTGGTCGTGGCGGCCGTGGTCGTGGTGGAGGAGAGGAGGGGCAGTGCCTCGAGGGCGGCTCGGGGCGGAGGCAGGTGGTGATGAGGGGCAGCGGGTCTGGAGAGAGGAAGGACGATTTGCAAACCCAACGTGAGCAGCGGGCAGGTTTTTGTTAAAAATGGTGCACGTTGATATGAGACGTCAGAGGGAGATTGAACGGCTAACATGAGCTGAGTGCATGAGTACACCAGGATAACTGAGTGCACTAGATACGTTCTCCGTATAGTATAGCAGAATAATTCTTTTCCCATTTGTCAATAGGGCTTAGCTGGAGCAGGCAGTTTTAGAAGTTCCAATTGTATCTTTTGGTAGTGCAACAGTTGTTATGTCTCAACAGAGAATCTCGTTTTGGAATGACCAGATGTCCTGCTTTCCCACTTGTCTATATATTTCTTCAGTTGTATTGCTCTGTGAACTACAGCAGAAAGAGTAGGCCGCGCATCCTAGCTAGAAGATATGGTTCCTGGTTTCTGATTGACAAGTTGCAGATTCAAAGACGTCTGCTTCTTTGCCTCTAGTTTCTGTTGCTTTAGGGTGCAGTTGGAAGAAATGACGTCTTCCATCTCATTTCCACACCGATGATGTATATTTAATGTTGGGTTACAGTGACTTCAGCCTACGGCCCTTTCTCTTACCACAGGATTCTCAATCATCTCTTCTCTTGCGTGTAGCTCACCGGAAACCAATCTGGACAGAAGCTTCTCCCCGTTCAGTCTTCCTCGAGAGCAAAAGGCATTTCAACTCCTTTGTTTTTTGAGTTAGCAAAAGACATTTCAATTCTAAACCCTTCCTATCAGCATGACAGGTTGACAACAATATGCACGAAACGCAATGCCACATCCGCACTTGACCAAACGAAACTTTGGATACACACACAAACGTTATTAGACATTTCCGTTCGACCCAAGCGGGCGGAGGGTTCCCGCCTCTTAGCCGCCTCCGCGACCGCGTGCGGGCCGACCAAGTTGTTCGTGGCGAGCCTTAAAACTTACGTGACAGCAGCTTGATTTTGCTTCGCCGGCTGTGCTCTCGCCGCGAGTCCATCTGCTTGCCGCTGAAGACTTCACTGATGGGCGCGACCACTTCTCCTCCACTCGTCTTGCTGGTTGCCGCGGCCGTGGCAGCGATGGTGCTCGGCGTCTCGCCGGTGGCGGCCATCCCGTCCGGCTTCCCGGCGTCGGCGCCCCCGTTCCCGAACCCGTGGTCCGCGTTCCAGAACCTCTCGGGGTGCCACATGGGCGAGGAGCGGGAGGGCCTGGCCAGGCTCAAGGACTACCTCAGCCACTTTGGCTACCTCCCGACGCCGCCGTTCTCGTCCCCGTTCAGCGACGCGTTCGATGCGGACTTGAAGGCGGCCATCGCCACATACCAGCGCCATTTCGGCCTCAACGCGACAGGAGCCCTGGACCCGTCCACCGTCGATCAGATGGTCGCCCCGCGCTGCGGCGTGGCCGACGTCATCAACGGAACGTCCACCATGGATAGGAACTCGTCGTCGGGCGTCCGCGGCCGGCATCTGTACGCCTACTTCCCGGGCGGGCCGACGTGGCCGGAGTCCCGGCGGGACCTCAAGTATGCGATCACCGCGACCTCGGCGACGTCCATCGACCGGGCGACGCTGAGCACCGTCTTCGCACGCGCCTTCTCCCGGTGGTCCGCCGCCACCAAGCTGCGGTTCACGGAGACCACGTCGGCGTCTGACGCCGACATCACGATCGGGTTCTACGCGGGGGAGCACGGCGACGGCGAGGCGTTCGACGGGCCCCTGGGCACGCTCGCGCACGCGTTCTCTCCGACGGACGGGCGGTTCCACCTGGACGCGGCGGAGGCGTGGGTGGCGGGCGGCGACGTGGCACGCGCGTCCTCTGGCGCCGCGGTGGACCTGGAGTCCGTGGCGGTGCACGAGATCGGGCACCTGCTGGGGCTCGGCCACTCGTCGGTGCCGGGCGCCATCATGTACCCGACCATCCGGACGGGGACGAGGAAGGTGGAGCTGGAGTCCGACGACGTGCAGGGGATACAGAGCCTGTACGGGACCAACCCCAACTTCAAGGGCGTGGCACCGACGTCGCCTGCGACGAGCAGCCGGGAGATGGACAGCAGCTCGGGCGCGGACTCCCGGCCGGGGAGTGGGTTCGTCGGAGTAGTTGTGGCAGTTGGCCTGCTCCTAGTGCTGTAGCCTGTATAGTCCTTTTGCTTGCCGCCGTGCCGTCACGTTCATCTCTGCTTCGATTTCTTGCTCGATTGATTAGTGATTTTGGGACAGATTCTTGTGTACATACTAATGCAGAGTTAATAATAATAGATTCCATGGATCCCATGCATGATTTTTTTTTTCTTTAGGATTTGCTAGCGCCCGGACGTCCGATCCGGATGCTAGCTTCGTACAATCGGTTGCAACATTTCGCAATCATATATACAATATTTCTCAGCCATATATACATGAAATCAAAATGTTGCAACACATAAAATAAAAATATTACACAAATAAAATCAAAATATTGCAACAAAACAAACACCTACCTCCATGGCAGGCGGCGGCGAAGGTCTCGGGTGCGGTGGCGATAGGCGGTAGGAAGGTGGCATGCGCAACGTGGATCCGGTGTCAGGAGGAGAAGGCCACCTGTATTGACTGCAACGCCTTCCACCTCCTGACCGCCTGTATCTCCACCCTAACCCCCACCTCCCCGTTCTCTTTCAAGTTCGAATCGACATAGACAACGTCATGGCGGCGGGGGCAATGCGACCATGAGCTAGGACTGGAGCCGCAGCGCGACCTAGTCCTCGTCGTTGTCGGCCGACCAGTAGAGCTCGATCTAGATTCCGAGGTCGCCGTAGATGGTGGTGGCGTTCGAAGAAGAGGACGCGTTGGCCTAGGCGGTGGCGGAGACAGTGGTGGGGTGCGTCGGCGAGGTCGCCATAGTCGAGGATGAGGTGGAAGATCTTGGAGGCTAGGAGGTGGGAGGCAAGGGCGGTGGTGTGGGGGAGGAGACGAAGAGAGAAGGAAGGAAGCAGAGGAGGAGGAGGAGGTGCATTTGTGAGGAATGAGTGGCTGAGGGAGGCGAGGAAGATGCTTATAGGTGGGAGATGTGGGTGAGGAATGAGTGAATGTGAACGAGTCTCATGTACGGTGAAAGTGTCCAATACTTCTAAGTCCCGCCGTACATACATATACTATCATTTCCCTTTTCCTTTTCTCAAACTTGCCTTTGTGTGAAGTATGAATTCTCTTTTAATTTATTGCTCCCTACCTTGCCATCCAGACGCTGATAAATATCATACCAAAAGGCAATGGCGAAGCCAATATAAAAATAGAGGGTACGCTCAAAGGACTTACAGATTCACGCTGTGCTGCCTTCCTTGCAGGCTCGCTATTGCCGCAGTAGGTAGCCCATCGCCGCCTTCCTTGCAAGCTCCTCACGAAGTGCGTCGAGCACCCCAACTCACTAGTCACCATGTCCTGGCCGAGCCACTGCTGCAACACCCTCGTTGCGGTGGGCATTAATACTATATACTTGTATCCTAGGAATACATTAATACAACAACTTTTGGTAGAAAATGCTTTGGGTAGCCCATTTTCATATTTGCAACCAGTAGCTGATCAGATAGCCTCTACTGACTCCAACACAGCTCATTCAAACTCTTTATTACAGAATACAAATTATCTCTAGATGCTCAAGAACTCTTTCAAGAAGCTATATGCTATAGAGATTATACTAGTAGGAAAACTAAATGTCTACACATTTTGATGAGGATTGAATAAATCCTTAAATATGGGTTTAATATTTAATCAAGGCCAAGAGACTCCGTGGTTGTAAGCCTCCAAAGGCTCCTCCCCAAGTACCCTAGTCGGAGATGCACTATGCATATTACCCAACCGGATGACCACTCAGAGAATCTATGAACTGGTACATGGGCCCGCTCCTAGGAAATCTCTCACATGCGATAGATAAAATATGTGCCTTATCCACATGAAACAGCATGATGCTTTGGCCCAAAGTCTTTGATAACAACTGTCATGCAGTTGTTCCCCACGTTTGTCTCTCTCTAATAACAACTGATGATCAAGAGTCCTCTCTCTGACGATAACTACCTTCCAAGCAGATGCACTGGTTCCATGAGGCGTCTTCCCAAGCGAATAATTGATGCCTCTTTAATAGTATTTAAGGGGTGACAAGAGAAGATAGAAGGAAAAAAGCAAATTAAGGAGATTCAATTCAATGCAATACGACAATTCAGAGTCAAGAAGTCATATTCTTGTAGTAGGAATAACATAGAGGCTAGGGCTAGTTCCAGACCTTTGTAAGAGCATCTTGGAACTAGTTCATGTAATAAAGTGCGTCCCCTTTCTCTCCTAAGAATTTCAGTCATCTTTCATATATTATTTCGTAAGATTGACGACTCGATCGGCATTTAGTTAATAGTACAAAAAAGATCTAGTTCATATAGCCCATAAACAATTCAATCCATCAGGATCGTAACAAGAGGATAAATTTCTATACATGAAGGCAACCTTATAGCACTCAGAAAAAAGCATTTGGCATAAATGAGGCATTACAACAACTGCAAATAAATGTTTTTCATATCTAAATAAGTATAGATGCATGATTTGACCCCAAAAAACAAACGTGTACTGTGGTGAACACATATGCTCAATGCTCATTAAACCTTGTCCGAGTGTCTATAGACAGGAAACCATATTGTACTCAAATGAGACGCTATAGCTTTGCAATACTCCAAACAACGTTGCATATACTGCTATAAACTAACACTTCCTTGCAAGTTGCAAAAGAAAAGGCACACCCATAGGCCATTACTCTGACCATCCAATGCTAGATCCGATAAGCATGTACCATCAATCAATGATACCTATCAGTAGAACTACGTGGTTTTCCTACCTAAAAACATCCGAGCACTAAACCCATTAGTAAAGAGTTGTAAAGAAAACATCTAAATGGTAGCAGTAGATGCAATGCTGGCAAATAAACCATCTTTTGTAATAACATATCCCCAAGCCTTCAAATTTTGCTCTCTTCTCCCCAGTGTTGCATAGGATACACAACAACTTTAGCTATCATCTCATCAGAAAGGCTTAAGAGAGCCTAATTCAGATTAGGATAGTTTCCACAGTTCCACTTCCACATCAAGCAAGGAAACAAAAAACTCTAAGAATCCAAGTTGGTCAATTGTACATATCATTTCTAAAATTATAGAAACAGAAGGACTCGATATAATCTCTAACTAGGAATAAAAGGTCAATAGCTCAATACAAAAGAATTAGAAGTTTACCTCTGGAGCCTGGCTCTCGATCTTGGCTCACTTGATCCGGTCAGCAGTCGCCTCTTGGCTCCTACTCCCCTCTTGTTCACCTCCCTGGTTGGCGGCTCCCCTGCGAAACTAATCACTTGCCGGCTGCCTCTTGCTCCGTTACTCTCCTCTCCGGCTCCTCTCGCGAGGCGCAAACCCAATCCCCTGCTCGGCCGCCTTCACTCCTCGCTCAGTTGCCTGCTTAGCCACGCCAGCTCCTCGCCGGCCCGACCACCTCCGCAGCATCGCTCCTCACCGTCCTAGCCTCCCGACAAGGACCACCGACCAAATCTGCTCAGGCCGCCGCCCGGTCCACCAGATCTGGCTCAGACCACCACCGACGCCCACCTCTCTACCGTGCATGTGCCAGCTGTCACAATGCCCCCTTCCTCTAGCTTAGGCTGCCGCGCAACCAACCGTGACGCCACTAGGCGCCCCTCCTAGTGAGAAGGTGTGTGCTCTCTACCTCACGAGAAGTCTCATTTGCGTTCATGGTGTGCCTAGCATGTGTCTGTGTAAGGATAAACTCATAAAAGATGTAATGGGCCGGCCCATCTTGGGTGAGATGTTTAGGGCAAGCCAAGGGTGGTCTAAAGCTGGATGAAGCTCACCTGTGGCTCCACCCCAGCCAAAAGGATACAGTATTATCACTTGTCATAGGCATGTGGAACGACATAATACTGCCTGGTGTTAGGGTAAAATCAGTGTCGCATCAGCAACCTATCAATACTGCCTGTTGTTAGTCAGTGTAAAATCAGTGTCGTATCAACAACCTATCCTCTATGGGAAAGGAAAGTTTCATCCTCTCTGGGAAAGGAAAGTTTCAAATGTCATCGGAAGCTTCTATGCTTTGTTAGGTCGCCCGTCGTTCCATTTGGTCCATGCGTGCATTAGTAATAGTTCCACGACCTTCCATTCGCAATTCGGCCCATGCGTGCATTAATAATAGTTCCATGACGCACTTCGCAAGTACATTACGGGGTAATTGTTGTAGTTGTCAGCACTTATGAAACCATCGCGTTCATCAGACTATGTACCACGTAACTGATACAAATACATTATTGTCGCTATGACATTGCTCATTTGGATTTTTTGTTTATAATTTATTTTTCACTATTTCGTATTATAGGCGGTTTATTTTGTACTGTAGTTATTGATGAATTTTCTAACGTAATTAAATTTTAAAAAAATAAAATAGTAAAAAATATATTAGCCTATCACAGACAATACAAAAGAATAAAAAAGGCAAAAAGACAAAAAAAAAAGGGGAAAAAGAAGAAGAAAAAGAAATTAAAAAAATAGAAGCTATGCCAAAACCAAGGGGAAGCTACCCGACACGAACCTTTGACGCGTTGCTTTTGTCGAGACCTGGTTATCCAGCTTGGTCAGACGCGTTTTTCAAAATACACACACAAACAACGATTCCCAAAAAGGTATTTTAAAGGTTAAGCACAAGGCACTTACCGTATTTTAACTCGCTCCAAAACTCTAAACAAGCAGAGGGAGCAAGCCTCTCTTGAACAAATTATACCATAGCTAATTAAAACTACATTGTAACTAATAGTAGCTTATTTAACATAACTAAATTTAAAAATTTAAAAATAAAAAATAGATTAGCTCATCACGAATAATATAACGAATACGAGAAAAGAGCCAACAAAAAGTACTAAAAAATAAAAAAAAATTTATAAATAATAAAACTTAAATTAAAAACTTAAATCGAAATGAGGGAGCCTAGAAAATAAAAGGTCACTTTCTAGTGATCATTCAGGCATCAGCCGGTAATGTTTTGTCATTTCGCCAGGACCAATGTAATTCAACTGCGGCTGCCCAGACAGTCGCTGGCACGTGGGCCAGGACTCACCGGTGGACCCACCAGTCGGTCTCTCCACGGCGGGAAGCTTCGGAGCCCCGCAGCTCAGGTCGTTCTGGCTCGTAGCCTCCCCTTCCCCTGGTCAAAACTGGCATGCAGCTGCGCCGCGCGAACCAACCACCGAGTTCCGGACATATCCAGACTCACAACTAATCCTCCACGTTTCGTACTACGCGTGCTTGGACGATGCTTCTCAAGATTAACAAAATCATTTCTTGTTAATTACTTGTTGCGCAAGGAGGCGCTCGCTCACCTATAAAAACCATCGCCTTCGAGCCGAGGCCTTAGCCGCGAGAAAGCAACACGGTTTTCTTGATTTCTTCTTGAGGCGATTCTCGATGGAGCGCAGCAACTCGTTCGGCACGTCGTGGGCCGACCAGTGGGACTACGGCGGCGACCCGAGCCCGCGCGCGCGGCGGGACGGTGGCGGCGGCAAGAAGCAGAGCAGCGTGGAGAAGACCAAGGCGGCCGCGGCGACGGGGCTGAAGAAGGTGAAGGAGGGCACGGCGCACGGGTTCCAGTGGATCAAGGACAAGTGCCAGAAGAAGAACGGAGGCGGCAAGAAGCAGGGCGCCGCCGTCGAGGGGTCGGGGATAGTTGGGCATTAGGCTCTGTTCCGGAGGAAAGGTTTATTGGTTGATTAGGCGATTGATTTATGTTGTTTGATGTGCCATTTATGTGTGTATAGTTTTGCTGTTAGATTCAATCTTTGGACAACTTCATGTGGATGGATGTTTGGAGCTTTGCTATTGATTGGTTACGTTGCTTGTTTCTCTCGTTTGATCTGATGGATTTTGCTGTTGATTGCTAGTTCGTGATCCTAATTAAGATGGCGCGTTACCTTAATGTTTACCGAGAAACTGCCAGAGTGAATCATCCCCGCTTCTTCTCAAAACGCCGATAGACTGAAAAGATGGGTATAGGCTAATTGCTGAAAGAGATCAATAACACCAAAAATTCGAATGTTCGTGAGAAAATACGGTACTACTGTATCATTCTTTCAGCTTTCTTTTCACGTGAAGACCCGAACTAAATAATCAGAATGTACATGTTTGCTTACAAGTGCAAACACACCTAAATAACAAACAACTGCATAACCTGGAATGGAATTATGGGAGTATTAATTGCTATTAACTTGCCAACGTTTGAGCAATTCCTGACAATTTGTTTTGTTCACTTCGATTAATTCGTTCTGTTTCGTACTTCCGGGCCGAAAATTGAATCCAAAAGAGCTAAGTTCAAGCTCTTATGCTAATCAAAATTGCATATAAGTTCTTCAGTTTAAGGCTATGTTCTTATGCTTCCTTCCTTCGAAGCTAGTATCAGCAGAGCAGAGTGTAGTGTGTAGATTCTCCTGTGGTCAGCGCGCACACCGCGCGGCCACATTGGCTCCTGGTCGCCAGGCCGTGCCGAGCCATTGACTATTCAGCCGGACGTGCCGTCGTGCGGGGGCATGACCGCCTCCGCCTCATCGAGAGCGCAGGCCACCCGCGGCCTCGTTTGCTCGCCCTCTGAACCTACCTCTTCCGCCGTCTGCCCGTTCTGTACCGCTGTCGGGCGCAACGTGCACAAGGAAGCATCTCTCCGCGAAGGCATCCCACTTACGTCGCCGGAGGACCGCTGTTTGCCGCGCCCACACTGGCGGCGGCGGGTCCGGGTCGGCGCCCGCCATGTGGGGCTCCGGTGAGCACACCGAGCAGACAGGATACGACGGTGCGGTTCGCGACCGCGAACGGTAATACAGTATAAAGCGAGGGTTTCTTATGCAAAATTCTTCTGCAGCTTAAAGTACGGTTCGATCTCAGCCGCACAATATTGATCCAACGGAAAGAGAGTGCTCACCACGATCGCGATTTTTATCTGTGGTCCGAAGGCGCATCTTAACTCGACTTTGGCCGTGTGATTTCGATCAAACGGTTTCCATCGCAGGCGCCCGCGGGGGAGAGTCCAACCCGTATTGCACATAGGATGGCAATGGGGTGCGACAGGTATAGGTAGTGCTTACCTATATCCATACTTGTGACCTCGATTTACCTCTATGGATATGTTTGCGAAGGACGACGGACGAAAAACCTCATCTATACCCGTCACCTATGGGTATCTGTCGCCCATGGGCATGCCTGTGTACCCGCGAACAATCCATCACATATTTACATTCACGAGAGTGCCACAGCAAGCTACCAAAAATAAGGTTTTGACAATTCAGGTAGTTTCCAGGAACTATGATTTAAAATCTATAAGCAGAAGTTAGCTTAAATTAACGAAAATATGAAATAGAAATACTCAGACAAGGTTTTTTAGAAGGATACTCAAAACAATTTAGATCACATACCAGGAAAATAGTTCATGTCTATGACATAAAACTGATCTTTTGTCCCATGCTCTCTGATGACATCACTGTTGAACAATCTAAGACCCCGTAAATGAGGTAAAATAGTGATATTAATCACTATGGCACTAATTCATGATAACAAACAAGTGCAAGAATCACTGGTACCAGTCATCTGCGCAGCTCTCTTGCCAATATCTCGAGCAATGGTTTTAGAGGATGTTCTGCCTTCTGATGGAGTATGTAAGAGCATCAGATGACAATGCTATTCTCTAAAGCAGATAGTGGATAACATCAATTATTGCAAGGCTAGAGAAATCAAGACATGGAAGTTTATTAGCAACATGAGGGTCAAGATCTGCATTAGCTGCAGCACGAGAGACCCTTGGAAACCGAAATACTCCAGCATTATTATCATCGGGCATGACTGCGTGAAGAGGGGAGGCAGCTGGGAGGAGGGAGTCGGGCTAGCGTCAGGAAAAGGCCGAGCAGGAGGGGGTCGGGCCGGCATTGAGGAGGCTACTGGGCGAGAGGCTGTGAGGACGACGGCGGCCAAGAGGAGGATAGGGGCGATGGTCAACCGTGAGGAGGACGGGGCCACGGGGGTGAATCTGGATCTAGAGGTGAGGAGGGAGTGAGGGACAATGGTGGGTGTGAGGAGGAGCGGCAGTAGTGCGAGGGCAGCTTGGTGGGGGGGAGGGGATGGCAACCGGCTTGGAGGAGGAAGTGGGAGATAGCCAGGTGGGGGAGGACTGGAGGACTAATGAGAGGAGGATGAGGCGGATGGATCTACAGATTTGGAGGAGGGGGCTTCGGCGCTTCTTAAGTGTTGGACGGTGGCAACTGGGAATCTTATGAGACTAGGGTGTTGGCTGGGCCACCTGTCAATCTATATCACGGGTAAATGGGCGAGACGGACATAGGTGAAGCTCATCCATACTCATGCCCGTTTACCCGATGGTTAGAGAGTTCCCCTATTTCTATATCTGTGGGCAAAGAAAATATTCCATACCTAGCTCTATTAGAGCATTTACCTACGGGCACGTAGGTAAACGGGCATAATTGCCATCCCTAATTGCACAAGCACTCGAAGGCTCTTCGGCAAAGTTTCCACCGTAACTTCTTCTCTCCTCAATCTGCATCGCGGGATCTCAATCGAACGGCAGTCAGAGGGTTGCCTCCAATAGGTGAATGGTTCTCCGACCCCAGGTGCAGACAACTCCCAGCGAGCCGGGGAGAAGGAAGTGGCGGCAACCGCGTCAGAGATGCCGATGGAGGTGGAGGCAACGGGGAGGTGCGGCGTACAGCTACTACATCGAGGTACGTTGCAGAATTATCCCAATTCTCTAACATTGGCCAGTGCAGGTACATCCGGCTGGACCGCCGCCCGACGCCAAGGCCGTTCGTGCGCGAGTGGCTGTGCCACACATACGGGTGACACCGCTGCGAGAACGGTGTGCTCACAGTCACCGTCAAGAAGCGGCCATCCGCTGGAGACCACATCCGTCCAGGTCACCGTCGCTTGAGGCTTGAGCCATGGCATGCCATGCTAGGGAGTAATCAATCAATAGTGGCAATGTAGTAGTAGAAATGGTGAGTAATCGAGCAGGCGGAGGGTGATGACAGTTTATCGGTGTTACTGTATTTTTTGCACACAAGCAAGGTACCAATGACAAGAAAGCTGAATCATTCCACTTCACCTATCCATCCACCTATGTGCAGCCTATCTCCAAGATGCCTCTGCGCCATTGTAGAACTTGCACAAATATGTGAAAATGACAAAGTTAATGGAGCTCAGGAGAGCCAAGAACCAGTAGTACTAATCCAGGTGCTCTTGCCGTGAATCATTGGAGAACCAGCCAAGGCCATGCCCCATCCTCACCGTCACCGTCTCAAGAACCGTGATCAGAAAGGCACCAAGGAAGCTTCCGAAACCAAAGACGCTGAGGTAGTGCAATGACGATTGTCCTCATGGTTCTAGGGACCTGTGTGTAGAAGACTTCTTGCATTCCTACAACCATGAACACATCAGACATCTCCAGTAGAATGCACTATGGGAGCAGCCAGAAGATGCTCAACTGAGTGGCATCCCCTTTACTAGTGGTGGATCAATGATTTTTAGAATAGGTGTTCGGACTTTAGAACTAGGTTGTTCGGATATATTGATACAATACGTTTTCTTCACCAGCACCGAGTTGATGAGCCACTCAAGGTGAACCACCTCCTGATGATGCCCAAGGCGATCAGTTTTGTCACCTGCCTGATGATGCCAGTTTTGTCACCTGCCTGATGATGCCCGAGGTGAGCAATTTATTTTATTATTTTTGGGGGAAAATCCTATGAAGAATTCCATCCTATAAAGTTAAGCACCCTTGACGTCACCTCTCTCCGAAATGCATGAAAAGGGTCACAAAATGTTGTCTTGGCAAATTCACAAGATTGATCTGCTACATGGTCCTTCTGAAGACATCAAGTGTGACTAATGGCGACTCTAATGTAATGTTGGAGAAGGCATGAATACAGAAAGTTAGAAAGTAATAAGATAAGAGGAGTGGTGATCGGTGAACTCACCCTGGGGAGAACATTGGAGGATCTGCCCATCAAACTCCTGGAGGGATAACAAAACTGCCAATGAACAAGCAGCCTCTTCATCGATCACCTACCAAATATCAACAATTCGCTGTCCTAAGAAAAACGAAAGATTATGCCCAGACTCAAAGCAAGAAGATAGGGATGGATATGCGTTGTGATCAGAAACCGCTGCTTTGCCGTATAAGAAGTTGGGACACAAGACGAGTAGGTTGCGTCTCTTTTGCAACGTCGCAGGACAGCATTTTGGCACGCAACCGAGCCCGCATGCAAGCCTGCCATCTTTTGTGATTTCTGTAGCTTTTGGTTTGCCGATCTCTTAGGTGTAAGGCTATGGCCCTATGCTGTGAGATTTTTTTGATTTATAGTTTACTTTCTATAGTAACTATATAAATTGATTATAATAGGTATTATCTTGATTTTATCTATATCAGTTAAAATCGTACATAAGTATATCTCTTTATTCACTCTCACGAACAGTTAGAATTTAAAATTCTCAGTCAAAAGTTATTAGTCATAGTCAAAAAAAACCCTACTATATTATTGAAGGTGAGCAGGATTCCAATGGCTTGGGGTTCCACGTTGACGAAAGTAGGAGCGAGAAAACATTGATTAATCTTCAAGACCTGCCGTAACCTTGGTTTCGTCCAACACGAGGTAAGTTCCAAGTTCCAGAGGAGCAAGTGCCAAGTGGACGGATTTATGGAGTCCAGAACCAACAAGGTAACAAGCAAGAGCGGGAGGCAGCGTCGCGGAGCCGCGCTTATTTCTCCTTCGTGGCCGTACATGGCGATCGAGCGGCGGCGGCGGCGTTCGTGCACCGCGGCCCAGCCCTGGGTGGCTCGAAGTGTTGCGTGGCACCTACCGTGGTTACTGAAATGAAATGCGCGAGAGAGACCACAGGCGCACACGGTGGTGATGGCATGGGAATTTTGGAGGAGGTGACCGCCGCCGCGGCGTCTTGGCAGTTGGCACCGGCGAGCTCGAGTTTTCACTAGGAAGGGATCAGTTGATCAAGGGATGACACGCACACGGAACGCCTTTGTGTGTGCGACCGCTAGTGCTCGCCAGATGCAACCGCCGGGCCGGCCTTAACTTTTGTTGGGCGCGTCACGTCGCCAACTCACTCACCATGATCTTTCGATCGACCCTACGGAGCCATGCAACAAATCATGCAAGGCACCAGTTCCTTTTGGGAGTGTCTAGGCATCATCTGAATATTTTATTTTTAATTATCATTTAAATTTATGACTTTTATATTAGAAATTAAATAGCTACTTATTTTTAAAAGGGAGAGATTTTTTCAAGGGGAAAAAGGTAGAATTTAAGGGGAGGAGGAGAATTTATAGCTATTGGATCTCTAATCCAACAGTTCTAAATCTGGATGATAATTAGGAGGAAAATATCAGATGATGTTTAACAAATCCAAAAAGTTTTGGGCCTTTTCTTGGCTTTTGCATCGGTTGGTTACAGAAAGGATGTGCAATAAGGCTGGGTCGTAGGCTCATTGCCTCGACTATTTCAGCCCGAATTTGTTAATCCTAAACAAAACCTGGCTAAAACAGCAATATAATTCGCCTAAAAACAGCAATATAATTGAGTATTATACTACTCCATGTCATCATCCATTTGATTCCCTTTCATCAGTTAGCTATAGCGAGATGCCTACGTGCGTCTTTCTCACCAGTACATACTATCTCATACCCAGCCTATACGAGCGGGGGGTTTCCGCGCAGGAGAGGGCGGCCACGTCGCCCGCGCGTGCTGTGCGGCCGGCACGTGGCCGCCGAATTTTCGTACGGTCGAGGAGGTGATTTCCTTGTACTTTTCAAAATTATGTAAAGGTCATTTTTCCTCGCAAAAAAGGTCCCTGCCAGTTTTTTACCCCTCTACTTTGCAGAATAGCGTCCCGCGTTTTCCTAAATTACGTACGGGTCCTCGTTTATTTACGTACAAGCCCTCAATTTTTTACGGAAAAAATCTTTAACTTTTTCGAAAATACACATGTGCCCTCGATTTTTTTTATAAAACTCCTCACGAATTATCGCCTCTTTTATTTCGGTACACACAGTGGCTGGCGCGGCGTGGCGCCGCGCCTACGAGGCTAGTATAGTATAATGATCGAATCGATCATATTCATTGTAGAGCACATATGCTACGTCACTTGCCGTTGCCGTCCCTCTCACTAGCTACCTTGCAAGCTTCAAATAGAGTATATGGAGGTATGCATAGTCTTATATCCTGGTTAGAGCAACTCCTACAGTCTGGCTAAATGCATCTGTGAAACCCATTGTAGCTATTGTGCCCAAAAAAAGCAGTCCAACAGTATCTCTATATCGTTTTCTATTTTTCCCCGCTCGGTATCTCGTTCTTCTCGCTGCCCATCTTTCCCAAGCGAGACCTGCATGCTATCCGCGGCGCCAATCGACTCCCGCACGCGGGCTTTGCCTCTCCCGCGCTCGATTTCCTTCTCCGCGCGCCATCCTCTCCTGTGTGCGCCCCCTTCCCGTGCTCCCCTTTTCCTTCCCATCCGGCGCTGCTTCTTCTCGCCTTTTCCCCTTTTCCCCTCTTCCTGCGCTCGCGCCGCCCTGCCACCGGCAGTTCCCCGCCGACACCTGGGTCTTCCTCTCCCCACCACGCGGATCCCTTCGAGGTCCTCGGAATCGTGCCGAGGCACCATGTCGCAGGCGCCATCGGAAGGGGATCCGCTGTCCTCGAGCCACGGCCACGGGGACCCCAATTCTTCTGCGCTCTACTCGTTGCCCATCTTCCCGGCGGCCGGCGGGTGGGAGCAACAGCAGTTGGCGTCGTTGCCTTGGTTAGAAAATGTGCGGGTACCTGGGCTGCGGCGTCGAGTCCTTCCTCCCAATGCTGCGGCCACTGATCGCCCCTTGTCCGCATGTCCTCGGTGAGTTCCAAATACCCAGATGCAATTTTTATATTTAATAGTCAGGCCAATTCCAAATGTACATGTGAGCTGAGATGTAATTTGTGAATAGCTATCTATTGCGAGCAATTTGTGAATGAAAGCATTCTTGGCAATATGTTCTGTAAATAACTCAGTTTTGGTGAGCTCTGAATCATGAAAGCATTCTTGCTACTTTGAGATAGTTCTTTGAAAGAATGTTCTTTGAACATTTGACCGCACATTGAACTGCACATTGGACTAAATTGTAGATTTCAGTGTATGATCTTGATTGTCCCTGTGTTATGTTTTCACAGGCGCCATGGATTCAGAAAGATCTTTTACCGACATGATTACAAGGGGTTGTAATCCTGCTGCTTTGTCTGATAATGTCCCACCTCCTAATGAAACACCAGCAAGTGATGATGCCCCAGCAAGTATGAAAGGGAATCAGAAAGGACCAAGAATTTCAGCGTCGAGGATGACGAAATGTTGGTCTCAGCATGGCTAAATGTGAGTTTGGATCCGGTGCACGGAGTTGATCAATCACGTTCGACATATTGGAAAAGAATATATGATTATTTTCATGGCAACAAGACATTCGATTCTGATCGAACGCAAAGCTCCCTAATGAGCCGGTGGTCCGGTATTCAACATGATGTGAACATATTTGCTAGTTGTGTTTCAAAGATAGAGGCTAGAAATCAAAGTGGCTTACCTATCGATGATAAGGTTAGATAACATACCTTGCCCTTCCAATTGTATATGGTGTTTGTCTATCTCATGCAGTCTCTATGTTTTTTTTCAATTTGCAGCAAGCAAACGCATTAAGAATGTTCAAGGCTGAGGACAAGCAGCACCGGAATTTCCTGTACATCCATTGCTGGAAAATATTGAAAGACCAGCCCAAGTGGATGAATAGGAGCAATCAAAGTGGAACTCAGAAACTAGCAAGCAAAAAAGCAAAAGACCACGGCGAATTCAAGTCCTGCAACGGCTGCACAATTAGTTGTCACTACTAATGGTGATGATAGTCAGGCTACAATGCCTACACTGGACAGACCTACAGGGAAGAAGAAGGAGAAAGACAAATTACGACAACGTTCCAGCATCGAAGCATTGGATTATCTGTTGGCAAAGAAGAAAGAGGCCGACATGGAGAAGGATTTGAATAAAGAGGAGAGGTGCAAAAAAGCCTTCGCATTGCAGGAAGAAAGGATCAGAATTGAGGAAGAAAGGATCAGAATTGAGAAAGAGAAATTTGAGTTCAAGAGGAACCTCGAAGAAGAGAGAATTATGAATGTCGATACGAGTACCATGTCCACCAAACAACAGCTGTTCTATGACCAGCTCCAGAATGACATACTTGCAAGGCGGCTCAAAAATTAGATACAACATCGATTTTATTTATTTTCATGGGAACAAAAAAAATCTCATCACATTTGGATGCATCAATCATTAATAATATTATTGTATAAATCTGGATAATTTTGCCACAAGTGCTCAATAAGGTCGGCTTGAAGTTGTGTGTGTGTTTCCTTGTCCTTGATGTTCTTGTAATTTTGAATAAAAGCATCGAGTTCAGGTGTACCATCATGGGATATTTTCACCTTTTCTCCCACGTCGTCGTAATTGAAATCATCTTTGTCGCCCCCCTCATCCTCAACAATCATGTTGTGCATAATGATACAAGCTTTCATGATTTCTCCAAGCGTGTCCTCATCCCACAAACGAGCTGGCCCTCGAACGATAGCAAAGCGAGCTTGTAGAACACCAAATGCTCGTTCAACATCCTTCCTACATGCTTCTTGTGCCTTAGCAAAATATTTCTTCTTGTTACCTTGTGGTTCTGGTATGGTCTTCACGAAAGTGGCCCAAGATGGATATATGCCATCTGTGATATAATAACCCATTGTATAATTGTTTCCATTAATGCTATAATTAACCTGTGGACCTTCACCTTCGGCAAGCCTTGCAAAAATAGGAGATCTTAGGAGAACATTGATATCATTGTGCGAGCCTGGCATCCCAAAGAAAGCATGCCAAATCCAAAGATCTTTAGAAGCAACCGCTTCTAGTATAATTGTAGGATCCTTTTTGTGCCCTACATACATACCCTGCCATTGAACAGGGCAATTTTTCCAGGTCCAATGCATGCAATCTATGGAACCAAACATACCTGGAAAACCTCTGCTCTCACCAATTGTAAGTAATCTAGCTGTATCATGTTCATTAGGCATTCTCATGTACTCAGTCCAAATACTGAACAATGACTCGACAAACCTTCTCAAACTTTCTAGAACAGTACTCTCACCAATACGAACATAGTCATCCGTAGCATCAGCCGCTACTCCATAAGCTATCATCCGAAACGCCACCACAACCTTCTGCAAACAAGATAGTCCTAGGGTACCAGCTGCATTCCTCTTCTGCACAAAATAGTCGTCATGCTCCTCAACAGCATTCATTATGCGGACAAACACGTCACTCCTCATTCGAAATCTGTGCCAGAAGACAAATTAATTAGGCAAAATTGAGCGCATATACAAAATATAAGTGAAAAGAAATATGGGGTACGTACAAACCTGCACCTGAAATAGTTTGGCCCGTACGTAGGATCATCCGAAAAATAGTCTTGATAAAGTCTCAAGTGCCCTAACTGCCTATCACGATTCAATACGCGATGTCCCTCAACAGAACCACAATGATATGGTTCATTGCCAATGTCCGTTGCTACTATGTGGGCAGCAGCAATATATAATTCATCATCATCGTCCGAAGACGATGAATCCATCACTTCATTCAATAGGTTGAACTATCAGACCCAGATTTTACAATCCGGAATCTCCTGTGATTACCGCACTATTCCCTGATAGTGCTCACAGATTACAGTTCTGAATATCAAAGTACATATCATGCGGAAGCGTAAATATAATAGTAAACTTACTCATGGGCCGATGAGGCCGAAATCATTAAATTGCAGCGCGGAAGAACGAAGCACACAGTGAGACCTTGAGACATGCCCACAGCGACCAACCGGAGGTTCGCGACCTAGCCCTTGACATCTTCATCTTCTCGCGCCACTTGTCCAATCTTGTTCTTTGAGGCGGTGATTTGATTCCGATTCTGAATTTTGTCGCAAAGCGGCGTGAGCACTCAGACCCGTGCTCGCGAGCCAATACACTGAATGCAAATAAATAGTATGCATGGCTTAACAAAGGAGAGGCTCGGGTTATTTTATTTGCCAAAAATCGCTTTTAGTGGCTTTGTTATTATTTAATCATAGTGTTATTGTTACTGCCTATACACCACCTAGTGACTACCATAATCGACTTAATCCACCAAAATACACTCTCTTTCTTGATTCTTGTCTAAGACTCCAAACAGCGAGTAACATCAATCAATTTTGAATCCACCAATATCTTCTGTGTTCTAAATTCCTAATAATCAAATCTTGAAATTTTTATTCATCAACTCTTCATCTCTAAATTCCAATGATTAACCAACACCATTGATTTTAAATCCACCGAAATCATTCATATTCGATCATTTTGTTATTGATCCAAAACAATAATTAATTCTTCTAATAATCAATCTCATTTTCCATTATCTATCACTAACTAATTCACTAGTATACCTCCACCAAATACATTAATAATCAAATCTACGACTCACTAGTATACATCCACCGACAATACACTTATCAAGATTATAATTCACTACTTGTTATGAATCCTTCAATATTCTCAGGAATTCAATTCATCTCTCTAGTAATTGATCAACTCCTATTAATTCCCATTACCGCCAATATCTTCCAAGAATTTATATTAATCATTAGTGTAGTGATCCAGCAATTCACCTTTGCACTCCCTGATTCTCCAAAATCGATTCACTATTATATGTCCACCAAAAATATCACTCATTAAGAATTATACTCCAATACTCGTATTATTTCTCCAAATTCCCGAAAATTCAATTAGATCATTTATCTAGCCTATCTATTCAACTGGACCCCACTAATTCATATTTATTCCTCCCATATTTTATTTTATAAGAATAGAAATGCCAGTAATTGAAATACAATACATAAAATTTCCTGAGACCTAGCAGCTTTGGAACAAAACATAATGTTCAAGGAATATTAATATGAATTTCCATACATATGGCATCACACCATATGTCTAATATCACCATAATTTCTCCATACATACGGCATCACACCGTATAACATTTTTCAGCGTTATAGCCGCTTAACTTACCACTGGGACGACACCCAGGACAACTCAAATCAGGGCTTTCCGCTACCCTTCCACTTTTCCATTCCCATTTTCCAAATATTTTTAAATAGAACTATATCTAGTTAAGTTCCCATGTCCACCCTTGACCGTGGGCACGGCTATTCGAATAGTTTTGACACTGCAGAGTTTGTACACTTTCACCACAAGAGACAATCAACTCGTTGCCCCACACGATTCCTTAGAAGTGTGGTTGAGCAGACCGTCACAGTGACTTTTCAAAATATCTAGTCCCTTTTGTCATCTCACCTTATGGTAAACTGCCCACTTGCGGTGGGTCCCATCTATGCGCGGGATGTTTCCCACAGCCACTACGCAGCTCGGGCTTCTCTCTTCCCGCAACGTAGGACACGGTGGAAACTTCACCCCATCGGTATCCCTTCAGCCCCCTTGCCATAGCGTAGCCCCTTCAATCCCCTACCAGTGAGATGAGTCCGGGTTTCGATAAATTTACTTAGCCAAGTTGTACTTTACTGACTTGTGGTTGTACTATTTTACCCGGAGGTCATGACCAGATTCAGTCCTTAGTGGTATCATGCGGTCTACCACTAACCCACTTTGTGCATCCACCGCACCACACTCACACCCTCAAACCAATCCGCCCAGATATTTAAGCAAGTTGGGGATTTTGGAGCATAAAATAATCATGTCAAATTATACCAGTCATTCCCACCATGATTGCCCAAACCAGATTCTTGAGATTTAAAATGGCAATGATGTTTTGGGCATTCCAGCGCATACGAGTATATCATGCAATACTAAGCATAGCATATTATTAGGGACTTATTTTCAAAATGTTACTATTATAATTTTGCTAGGCGACAAGGTTCACACATTCAAATATTCCAAAGGAGGGTAATATTATTCAAGGTAAACAATGGCATATAACTAGAATATCAAATTTAGCATGTATTTGCATAAAAATAACAGCGTGCAATTTGTTAATTTAAAACAAAGTAATTTGCATGAAATGTAGGTTCAACATGATCAAAGTATTGACTACTTTGGCGGGTTCACCATGATCTTGAGCTCACACGATGCTTTTCTCTTGGGCTTCTACTCCTTATCATCACTTTGCTCCAACCATGCTTGATCCGTGGAATCTTCGGGAATCCAGTTTCTAATTACACGATAAACGCATGAATCCAAATAAAGCAAATAACTCAAAAAGGATCCAAATAAATCGAATAAACTTAATTTAGTTTTATTACGAGTTAACGGGTGATTTGGGTTATTTGAGGTAAGGTCGATGGTAAAATACGATGACTTGATCTTTTATTAACAATTTCTTTTATTATTTTGGTATTTATCAAGGAAGTTCCATGAGTTAGATTAACCCCATGAATTGGCGTATTTTGTAGAGTGCTAATCTTCAGGGCATATGATATATACAAGGATGTTTGTAGTTTTTAGCTAACCAAGTTAATCTTATAGCCTATGTTTATAGCATCCTATGGCATGTTATTTATTATACATGCTCGTATGTGTACACATGGATATGGGGGTGTTTATATAATTATACATATATCCATTTTTATGTGTATATATGTGTGTGTGTGTGTATATATATCTATATAGTTGTACACAACATTTCATGGCACAAACTAGCTATTTATGTTAAAGAATTTAGCATACACCCCTATTACTAACCCATTTCACTTGGCAACAAGTTAAAAGAATTACTCATTTTACATCTATAAGGGTTGTCCTTTAACACATGATAATCATCCATGATTGAGCATTGAATAAAATTACTTATAGTTTTAGCATTTTACAGAGGACATTATTCATTGATTAGTTGTCATTAGCAGCAATCGATTTTTGGCCCGAGCAGTAAACTCATTTACCACTAATAAATCTTGTATTACTCATCAATTAATTCATTAAGTTTTCTATTAACTTTTCCTTTATCTCATCGCTCGGCAAAAGATTAACTAAAACCCAATCTAAATATTGCGAGAGGGGGTCGAACTCGGCGCGTGGGGTGGAATCGGCGGCGCTAGCCATCGAGCCCTCGGGTCTTACTCGAGTAGAAGGAACGGAGATGCTACTTGCGCGAGGTGGAAGCCGGGCGAGAAACTCGAAGGCGGCACGGCCGAGACGTCGCGCGAGGATGGCGAAGAGAGAAAGGGGGCGGTGAAATCCGTTGCTCGCAGACCGAGGAGGCGGGTGGAAGCGCCGGCGGTGTCCGAGGTGCGGCGGAGTAGGCTGGCGGCGAGCGGCGGCGGTGGACTGAGGAGAAGTTCGTCACCGGCGACGGAGAGGTGGCGGGAAGCTCGGCCAAGGGTGACGTCGGCTTTGCCATGTCCTGAAGATGCTCTAGGGAAATGGAATTGGTCTAGAGTGACCTCAATCTACGGCGGGCTCGACGGCCGGTCTTGGAGAGGAAAGGGGTGGCCGGCGGGAAGGAAACTACGGGAGCTCGATTACTCGACCGGGAAGGGAGAGGGGAGGGTGGCGGTGTGATTGCAAGCCTCAACGGCTTGTATAGGTGGCGGGGACGGGCTGTCCTCGGGGAGCCGCCCATGCGGTCGCATCGGCAAGCGGCGGAGCGGCGGGCGGTGCGAGCAGTGCAGGCGCAGGATCCGCGGCGGATTTGGTTTGATTGCTTGCGCGCGCGTGCGAGCGGAGGGGAATGGCTGCGCGCGTGATGGGACGGACGGAGCAGCGGGAAAAAGGCGGCGGCAGCAGGGTGGTGGCGCGGCGGCGGCGGCGACCACGGTCCGGACGCGGCCGGCCGGCCCGGTCCGAATGCAGCGAGGAGAGCGGGCTGGGCTGCGGTCGGGACGGAAGAGCGCGGGGCCGGGGCGCGAGGGAGCTGCGGCCCAGAGAAAGAGAGAGCGGAGTGCGGGGGAGGGAGGAAGAAGAAGAACAGGGCGGGGGTGCTGCGGGCAGGGAGCAAGGGGAGGAGCCGGGGTCGGGCTGGGCCGAGGCGGCCTGGTCTGACTCCCCTCTTACTTTTTTTTGTTTTATTTTACTTATTGTGTGTATATGCATGTATATATATAAATATATATACACATGTATAATATATATATATTTATTCATTTTTGTTTCTGTATATGCACATATACATTTATTTTATTCACATATGTATATATTTATGTATAATTCCTTATATTGTTATTTTGCTGGCTTAATTAATTCTTGCTCATTTTTATTTGCTATTCTTAACAGGCTTTTTCTTGCACAATTTATACATGCATATATATGCATTTGTATTTTTATTCATGTACTCTTATTGCTAGTTATGCCATTATTTTCAAAATAAAATCTTACATTTTATTTCAGTTTCTCTTTTCCTAGATGGATCATCATTTGATTCTTATTTAAAACTTTAGTTTTCTATTGTTTGCATATTCCCTTTTTGGTATCACTAATGTTTGTCTTCACCTTTTATGAATTATTCAATTTTTGAATTCTCATCCAAATCTGATAAAACACCACAAAATCCAAATTCCAATTGAATATATTGCAAAAATAACTCAAGAAATTCATATTTTCAAATCTGAAATTTTCAGGATGTTACATGAACTCATCTTCAGAATCCATTACACACCGAGAGCGCAACCGAGACCGCTGAAGTCTGAAGCTCACTGGCGGTCGGACCAGAAGAACGCTGGCGGTCAGACCGAGCGAACAGCGGTTGAACCGGATGAAGAACAGCGGTCGGACCTCCATCTGCTATAGCTTTTCTTGGCAATTCAGAAAACTGTACACAAGATGCAAAGCAATGCTTTTTGGTTGGAGCGATTTGGTTCCCCGTTTTCTCTTCAATTTATAGTATCAGCAGAACACAAAATATGGTAATACAAATACGAATCATGATCAAATATGGATCATGTTCCCAACTAAGAATCGGAAACAAAACTGACAACGCTTTCGGAAACAAAACTACTGAAGGACTCTTTGATGATGTCTTTGATGATCCTTCAGTAGTTTTGTTCATGTTCCGAATCGGAAATTTCCTGGAAACACTTTCGGAAACAAAACTAAAGACGTCTTTAATGATGTGGCCAATTTAAATAAAGACAACAAAAAATTTTAGCTAGGCTGTTGGGGCACTCTTCTTTTTTGAGGTGTTTTCTATTTTACAGGATGGTTAAATCAAGGGATTTAGCATTTATTTTTAGCTAACCTCTTGGAGTTGCTCTTAAGTTACTATCAAACATGGTGTGCGTACTCAATTGAAGACCATGAAAGATTAGACAGTCACAAAATACGATTAAATTATGAGTTTCTGACTGGATCAAATTGAGATTATTACAGTCAACTTCAAGGACACGGTTGGCCAGGACAAGGGCATAGAGCGTGGCATGTATATAACAGGTGAGATACATACGTACGACCATGGGCTAACGACCAATTCATGCGCACGCGCATGTTAATTAATTAGATTTTCCGGGCCATAGTAGAGAGGGAAATAACATGTAATAATCCATCAATATTTGTGAGCATAAAGATAGGCTAAAAAAAAAGAGGAGAGAAAGAGTCAAGTAGTTTTTTTCAGTCAAGTATTTGAAAGAGCTAGCTAGCAGGCAGCAGCCATTATTAGGTAGATATAGCTATGTGCGCACGCATCTGCTAGCAACTAATTTTACTGATTCCCCTCGGATGAGAGCAACTCCAGCAGAGCCCCTACTTGAGCACTCAAAACTCAAATCTGAGGGTTTGAGCCAAAAAAGAGCTCCAGCAGAGCCCCTACTAGAGCCCTCAAATTTGAGGAGGCCCTCAAATCACCCTCCCACCCCTCATTCCTAGAGGCCCCTACTCTGGCTCTCATTTTTTAGCTCTGCTCGTTTTTTTCCCGCACGACTGAAATGTCCCCCGCCGCCTCCAATCCCCCACCACCGCCACCGCTAGATCCCTCGTCCCGCCCGTTCTGCTCGGCCAAAATACCCCACCGCCGCCAGATTCCTCCCGCGCCGCCACCACCCTCCTCGGCGGCTCCTCTTCCCCGGCTCCCGACGCATCTCGCCCGACGCGCCTACGCGACTCCCGATGAGGGACCTCCGTGGCTCCCCGTCAGTGGAGAAGATGGAGTGGTGCCCAACGGGAGGACGGCGGTGATGGCGCAGGGGCGATGTAGAAGGAGTCGGCGTCGATGTTGATGAAGCCGAGGCGACCGGCCGTGAAGAGTAGAGGCGGCAGTGAGCGGATGACGCGCCGGCGGATCTGGTGCTTGGTGGCGCGCGGGAGATGCGGCGGCGCGGCCGAACCGAGGAGAGGAGGGGCGCCGGCGGCCGAATGTGAGGAGGAGGGAGGAGGGGGAAGCGGAGGCGGCGGGAGGTGCGAGGCGGAGACGGAGACGGAGAGGTGAGGGAGAGAATGAGGAGTGGGTCCTATATGTCAGTTGTAGTGGAATGGATTTGAGGGCTTAAATTTGAGGGGTGCTGTTGGAGTAGATGCAAAAAAACTGGGTCCTCAAAAGTAGGGGGAGCCCTCAAATGAAAAGTAGGGGCCCTATTTTGAGGGTTACTACTGGAGTTGCTCTGAGAGGATGAGAGACAAATGAAGCTGTTTGGTTTGAGGAATTATCTCATTCATCACAGGATCATCCTTAAGTTTACGTGTAGCAGTGAGCCAGCAAGTTTGGGATTCAAACTGCGGGGGCAGCAGGCACGTGAAGGCGTCACGACTCACGAGGGCCTTGTTTTGTACGAATAATCTATTTTTATTTGAAATTATAGTAATATATTTGTAGGAAAATTTTTTATAAAAATAGTCTTCAGTCGCTCTCCATTGGGCGACTGGAGCCAATCGCCCAACCGAGAGGTGACACGTGGGTAGTTTTGTAATGGTTGGGCGAGTTATTGCTGTCGCCCGGGTGTTGGGCGAATGTATTCCAGTCGCCGTACGGTTGAGCGACAGCAATTCCAGTTGCCCAACGGCAGGGTGACAGGGGGTTAAAAAGGCAGCGCGCTCGGCCGCCGCCGTCGCTGCCTCATTTGTTTCGATCGTTCGGCGCCGTGAGAGAAGAAAAGAGAGCTGGCTGAGCTGGGAGTGATCCGGACATGCACACCTCGCATGTCTGGAGACTTGACTTCCGTTGGACAGTCAGGTTTGCACTCCGTTAACGTTTTAGTGCTGCCGTAAGAACATTCCGTGCTGATCTTCACTTTGTTTGCAGGCTACCAAGTCGAAGATGACTGCGAACAGCGGCGGCAAGGGCTCGTTGGCGGTGGATGAGTTGCTGTCCAAGTCTCTCTTCCTGATCAGCGACAGCGGCAACGACATGTTCGCGTTCCTGACGCAGAACAGGACTGCGAGCGAGGCGCCGACCTTCTACGCGGACCTGCTGTCCAACTACGCGCGGCACGTCCAGGCGCTGTACAAGCTCGGGGCGAGGCGGTTCGGGTCATCGACGTGCCGCCCATCGGCTGCGTGCCGTCGGTAAGGGCCTCCTCCCCGGGCGGCGATTCCAGGTGTGTCGACGGCGCCAACGACCTCGCCAGGGGGTTCAACGACGCCCTCAGGGCGCTGCTGGGCAAGCTCGCCGGATCCTTGCGGGGATGAGGTACTCCGTCGGCAGCTCCTACAACGTGGTGTCCTACTTCACGGCGCACCCGGAGGCCGCCGGGTTGAAGGAGGTGGCTAGCGCGTGCTGCGGTGGCGGCTGGCTCAACACGCAGACCGGGTGCGTGCCCAACACCACCTACCGCGGCAACCGCAACGAGTATCTCTTCTGGGACGGGGTGCACGGCACCCAGGCCACCTCCAGGAAGGGCGTCGCGGCCATCTTCGCCGCCCCATTACAGACGGGCTTCACCGCGCCCATCAATTTGAAGCAGTTAGTTTCTTCTTGATGATGCGTGGTCTTGATCTATCAGCAAACTGATGGAATGCATGCTGGTGATTGATATAGCTTGTAACCACTGGAGAGAAAAGATGTACACTTTTGATTCTTTTTGTAGATCGATAGAGATACAGAAGAATCATAGAGGGACTGCGGGAGCCAGCATGCATGCAAATTAAGAGCATGTTTGATAGAGCTCCACCAGCTCCAGATCCACCAGATCCACCTAGATCCACCGTGGAGCAGCTCCATCGTGAATCTGGGTTTCATCCAAGTGTTTGGTACAGCTCCAGCGCTTCTCTCTATCTCACTGCTAAACTGGGCCCACGCGTCAAGGGGCATAATGAAAAAATGCACAAAAAAAAGCCACGGGCTTCTTCTTCCTCCCGACGAGCTCCCGAGGTGGTGGAGGTGGTGCTGGTCCGGCGGGGGGTGGAGGCGGTGCAGGCCCGGGGGGAGGCGGCGATGGAGGTGGTGCTGGCCCGGGGGGAGGCGGACGAGGGGGAGGTGGCGCCGACCCGGGAGGAGGTGGAGTGGGAGGTGGTGGAGGTGGTGCGGGCCGGGGCAGCGAACGCGGGAGGCGGCGCCGCCCGGGGAGGAGGCGGGGAGGCGGCACCGCGCGGGCAAGCGCGACGCGAGGCGGCACGGCCCGGGCGCGCGACGCGAGGAGGCGGCGCGGCCGGGGCAGCGGACCGGGAGAGACCGCGGCGGAGGGAGAAATCGGCGCGATGGGAAGGCGGCGGCGGTCGGAGAAGAGTGGAGGCGGGGGAGGCGGCGCCGGCCCGGGAGAAGACGGCAGCGGTAGAGAGAGTAGTCAGCGCAACGCAGGAGGCGGCGGCCATAGAGAGGAGTTGGCGCGGCGAGGAAGTCGGAGCTCGGTCGCGAGAAAGAAGAAAAATAACGAACCGTTTTTTGTGTAACCAGTGGCAGTGGTGGGTAATTTTCTCCAACTCCACCAAACTTGAGTTGGGGTGCTCCACCAAATCCATGAATCTGGGGGTAGATCCACTGTTTTCGTGGAGCAGATCTATGGTGGAGCTGCTGGAGCTAGAAGTAGGACTGGGCAAAATACCCGCTACCCGTTACCCGTACCCGAATTACCCGGACCCGAACCCGAGGTACCCGATCCCAAATTCGGATAGCGATTCTGATTACCCGAAATTAGTTTGGGTAGTTCGGGTAATATCCCCCGGTACCCGAACTACCCGAATTACCCGAATTGTCTGTAAATTACCCGAATTGTCTGTAAATTACCCGAATTGTCGGGAAATTGTCTGTAAATTACCCGAATTGTCTGTAAATTACCCGAATTATCGGGAAATTAGCTGGTTTTCTGTAAATTCGGGTATATCGGTATACTGAACCGAACCCGAATTATCGGTGCAAATTGCGGGTAGTGTTTTTTTGGGGCTAATATCGGGTAGCAGTTTTTGTTACCCGAATTTTGAATTACCCGACCCGAAAAATTCGGGTAACCCGAATGCCCAGGCCTAGCTAGAAGTGTTTGGCTGGTAAAATTGAATCTGGATCTGTTTTTCGTGGATCTGGAGCTGGTGGAGCTCTGCCAAACAGGCCCTAAGTTCAAGCGAGGAGAACAAATAGCCCGCAAATACACTCGTGAATAAAAATGGCAGGTTGCAATTTCTGGGTGCCGTCCCGTGGTGTTTGTTCCTGGGCCTTCGATGGAGCTGGTGTCGGCCCATATAGTCAAGGCCTAGATCTTCTCTAAAATCTTGTATTGCGCCTACATGCACAGGCTCGTCTTGTAGGTCGGAAACGAGTTGGAGAGGCCGCGCGAATGTGTCATGGGCCGCTGACTTAGGACAACAGTGACGCCCCTTCTGTCACAGAGCGTGATGATGGTGGGAAGGACGTGATGGGCAGGACTGGCTCCGCATCATCTATTGCACGGCATCGATTAACCGTGCGGAAAAGACTGCCGTTGAATAACGACAACCTTCTACTTCGACGAAAGCATCAAAGGTGCGGCTAAGGACAGTGAAGCTTGGAGAGGAGTCATCGTTGGTGAAAGAGATAGTGGGACCAACGCCAATGACAGCAATGGAGACTCAGAAACTGCATCAACATGTTGTGTCTTCTCCTTCGTCATGGTCTTCACCTCGTACTCCAATAGGAGCCTCGATATTCGCAAGTGCCTTATGGATGACAATGTAGTCAGCCCGCATGGTCTTGATCTCATCGGCAACAGAAACCATGGTGAGTAGCTCTAATACCAAATGTTGCGGTCGGTGGTTGTGTACGGGTCCAAAGACCGAGGATATGGCACTCGCTCTCATCTAACCGTCAGCAGGGCTCTTCCTTGATGAGGTAAAGAACCTCTGAGGCTTAGAGAACATTTTTTTATTCATTGTTTAATAATAATGATATATGTTGTCTCTTTTATAGGATGACTACATTTGATCTTTAAAAAACATATCTCTATATTAAACAAACTAATTCTAATAATAGAAAACTTATCCCTAATATATGAAATAAATCTAAAAGAAAATAAATTCAAATAATAAGAAACTAATTATTATATTCCTAATATTCGATATACTGCCAATGCTGTCAAACCATCCTAACAAGCAACATTGCTACAGTACCGCATCGTATAGTACGATACGCTGCTCTACAGTACCGAGGGTGCTGTTTGCGCGTGGCTGCAGTGCCACGCCCTAACACCATGATCTCGCCAGGATATTCTAGCGACAACTATGTCATTTTTCTTAACAAGTTGTGTATTGAATTCAGATGATTAGGTGCTTTATTGTAGATTATTGAAAGCTGTGTCAGTTCTTATCTGTGTTACTGCTGAGTGCTCTATTATTTCCCACTAATCACAATGTATTTTTAGGCCATTTAATCATGGGCGTGTATACTATGGATAAGACCGCGAATAGATCTTGCCCAATTGTGATTACACAGCTAGCAAGGTTTCATGTACTGACCGTCCCTGTAGTGCCTAGGAACATTGATGAGAATCGAGACAAACTGCACTGTGCGCAGCAGTTCATTTGAGTTTTGCTAGTTCTGAACATTGGATATTTGGATGCAGGATGTCAGGAAGAGATCAGGGATATTTGCACGCAAGCAGAAAGACATTGGGCATCAAAGGTATGGTAAACTGGCCCGCAGGTTATTTCCCCCCTTTCAGTTTTTTTTGTATGATCATTGTTTCACTTAGTCAATGTGTTGTTGTCTTCTATGTTGATCTGGGGACAAGTTCCAAAAGATGTGAAGGGGGAGCCCAATCTTCAATTGACGAGTATGTTGCATGTGCCGAACAGCGAAGAAACTCTTTGCCGGATAGAACAAGGCGGGCATCCAGATCCAGTGATCTGAAATTAGCATGAAGAATCTACTTGTCTTCCATACGTTAGTACCAAATTGTAATTCAAATGAGGATGTATATATAGGATGTGTTAAGCAGTTTTTCCTGTGGCGTATGCCAATACTTAGAAAAGTTATATATGTTCAAATTTTGAGATCGGAACACATGGAACATTGGAGAGTTCGTTATGGCACCTCAGGAGGGAAGTTCTAATGATGGATAAATATGTGTTGCACTGTTCTGTTGCACCAACTGCCAAAGTCAACTTTTAACAGGAAATTTTGGTACAAAATAAGAAATTAAAGGTGTTTGAGTAAATATGCGATGCGAGCGATGGAGAAAGGTAATTAATCCTGTTACATTTTTCATGTTTGGTACAGTGGTGCTGTTGATTTATCATGTATAATTATCCCGTACACAAGTCAGGTTGCAGTTTACTTGAAACTGATCGTCATAATAATATACGAACTAACGACGTTCATTTAAGTGTCTACGTAAAGTCTCTCTCTTGCCATATATAAGACTATAAGAGGCTAAGAGCATAAGTACGAAGGCTAGTCATCCTGTACTTATTTGTCTATTGGATTTGTCTAATTGATTGTTGGAAGGGCCCGGACCACAACTCTGGAATTATTGAAATATTTTAGTGCAGGAATATATATGACGGTGGTTTTATTCTGTGTATGAGACATTCCACATGCATTCGATGATCGACGCCAAGAGAGAGGACACAGCAATGCACCATCCCACAATAGTCACTGCTTCACCGGAAAGCTATTGCCTACCTAGGATTTGAGTGATTGGCCATCACATTAGGTGACCGACATGCGACGATACCCCCAAGCCCCATCCAGTAGTTAAAATAGTGGGATGATTTGCTCGTTCAGTCTCCCTTGGCCATACATGTGCTGCACTCCATTGGACAATGGTCATTACTGTAGCAGATTGACGAATGCGATTAGGGAGTGTTTTAATTTGCCAAAGCTGATGGTTTTTGATCGGAGCTTTTAGCTTTTTGCTAAAATAGAATAGTAATGATTAGAAGAAATATCTTTTGAAATAAAATTTGAAAGAAAACGGTTTTTGTAAGACGCTGACTTGGAGGAAACAATGGAGTCTGGTCTTTGGCTTTTGAAAGCAGTTGAAGCCTATATGTTTAAATTGACTTTCGGTTTCTCTAAACAAAAACTGAAAACCAAAACCGATCTGAACACCCATTCATCGAACAACCCGATTTGAACTATCTGGAAGAATCACAATTGATGCACGAGGCGAGGGATCCGGTTGCAGGAGGAATGCCGTCGGCTGCCTGAACAGACTACGACAATTGCAATATCCTCTGAGATCAGGCCCGTATGGATGGAACCGACCGAATCATGCCATCTCTTTTGCATGCAATAATTAGCGACAGAGACCCACTATGCCTTCATGAACTAGTCCTCCGAGCCTACAACAACCAGCACAAGTGCACAGCCATGACGACGAAATCCAACGCTACGCACGCACGTACGACCACGGAGCTTGCGCTATGGTACGCGCACGCCGTCCCTACCAGACGCGGACCAGCGCGGCATGCAGCGCAACGAAAGAAACAGCTCGTCCGTCCTGCCCGGACGGGGAACCCTCCGCATCCCCGTCCGCAACGGGGCGCGCGCGCGCGCATGCGTACGCGCGCTGCACGGACGTGCGCGCGTGCGCTGGCTGGGTTTCCTCGAGTTGGCGGCACGTCGCGGTCGGCGCGGTGGCACCGGAGAGCGCCGTGGACGCGACGCGACGCGACGGTTTTCGCCCAGTCCACCACGTCGAATCGATCCGGTGGTGCCCACTCGTTGCTATGCTCTGCGCGAGTGCTGCCACACCCTGCCAGTCTAGATGCGTGGCAATCGAGCGGAGTAGGTGTGTTCTGGCTTACTAGTTAGTGCTAGTAGTATTAATTCTGCACCATTTATCGCTCACGAGGAACAATCACGAGTCATAATCATTGGCAGCAAGTCTTCAATTCTTCATGCTTTTGTCAAGGTGTGATTCAAGTGTGTACGTTAAGTCCTGCTAGATTTAAGTAGGTGCTCCCCATGAACTGTGAAAAGATTACAGAAGGTTTTGGTTTCGGCGCAATCAACCTGATTTAAGTGTATACACAGCCGAGTATTATCGGACGATGAACAGTACACAGATTACATGCTACAGTCTGTGCTATTGTTGCAGCTGTTACAACTGTTACAATCTTCAGAATCTTCAGAGAAGGGAAACAACAGATAGCACACAAGATATTCTGAGATAGCGACAACTGAAACATGGCTAGCAAATCAACTATGAATATCAACTACCATATCAGCTATGGAATGTATCCATTACTTCTAACAAACTGAATATATCTAATGCGAATTTACCGATGTAAACCGGACATAGCATGATTTTCGGCTATTGTTGGATGGCCATGTAGGTTTGGCTGGCACATATAACTACCGATACTTGGACCAAAAATTGAGCTCAAAATGGATATGCTTCTAAAATGTTTCAGGATATTTGTACACCTTGTTGGGAAATTTAGGCTTGGGCTTGTAGTCTTGATCTATGGTGGACACCTCACCACTAGGCTATATATAGGGAGTCTCATTGGCTATTTTGTACACATATGAAAGAGAAAGCAATAAAGAAAGAACAGAAGTTCTCCCCTCTATCTCTGTGTTTCCAATCAACTATTTGCATTACTCTGTGATTGATCCGTCTCTTTGTATAGGAGAGGAATCGATCAGACTGGACTCGCCAGCGACAGTTCCTCAACACGTTATCAGCATGAATCGCTCCGTAGATCGAAGAAAATGTGTGGCGCCCTATGGAGGAAGTGTGCTTAGCTGACAACAGCACAACGAATACCATATTGAGACAGAGAAAAATTCTTTCAGTCAATTAGCAAGAATACTGGCATCCTTACAACAATCGCCGTTAGCGATGCTTGTATAATAGGTTCAAAAGGAGCCACAATTATACTCCCAATTAGCATAACTTTGGTCATCCAAGAAATCTTATTGTACCTAGAATCGACTAGAACTCTTCTAAATTTCAAGGATATTCGCGTCAATGGTTTGTATGTTAAGACTGAAGAAGAATATGGTAAGGAAACTAGGTTATACTACACTAATATCAAGGCACCTGCAAGCTATACTGCCCTGAAAACAATATTTAGAAGCTCTGAATTCTTCTATCTCTAGCATGACAGATTAGGCCACCAAGGTCTTAGGATAATGAGAAATATAATTACCAATTCACAAGAATATAATATTAATGTAAATAATTTCTCGAATCACGAAGATTTTGTGTGCCCTACATGTGCTACCGGGAGATTAATTCCTAGATCTTCTACTCTGAAAGTAAAGGATGAAGTTCCTGCATTCCTGGAGCACATCCAAAGAGATATTTGTAGTCCATACAGCCATTATGAGAGCCATTTAAATATTTCATGGTACTCATCAATGCTTTCTCAAAATGGTTGCACATATATTTAGTCTATGAGAAATCATGTTTTCGTAAAGCTAATCTCATAGATAATCCGTATTAGAAATATTTTCCATCAGAGTTACATACACTACTGTAGCATTAGAATCCAGCTAATTAATTAAAGTGACGCTACGTGACAGATCGATATAAAATTAGCTAAGCTGTCTTTTACATACAGGGCAGGCCTTCTCGTGTAAAGAGTGAAAAGGTACTGCATTGAGTAGAGAGCAATCAAACCTTGCACGTTTACTCAGCATTTAAGATACACAGTTAACTTGTCCTCCTACATAGATCAAGTAAAGTTCCCGGAGGCCTGAAGAAACAGATACTTATGAGCCTTTTGTTGGTTTAATTGGACTTGATCTATTTTAATTTAGCAATTAATCAAATGAAATTCCTAGGCCCACATGAAAAAATTGTTTAGTCCCATATGGAGAGTTGAATGGGAGTTACACCACTTTAAAAGGTGGAACGTGGTAACCCCCTTGTGGAATTGGAGAGAGCCATTACACGCGCGCGCGCTCGCTCGCTCGCTCGCCACGCCGTGCCGTGTACGTACCTACGTACGTAGGCGTGTCGGGTGCGGGCGCGTTTTTCTTTATCTATTCGAAAAACGAAAACGCACTTTCGAGTAATGGTTGCTGTTACTAGTGAACCTTGCACGCACAAGTTTCTGGGCGAGTAGGCCTCCGGAACTTCGTCCGCTTGTGTACCTGCACGGGTAGGCGGGCGATCAAGTTTTTGGGGAGCGCATCGACGCGACTACTCAATCTGCAACGTCTACTTCCTGGTGGTGAACCGTTCGCGGGGCTGCACTGCGAACATCTTCCTGCATCACGCTTTGATCGACTACATCGAATAGGCCATCATGTCGACTGATGGTAACGGCGCCTCCAGTGTCTCGACGCCCCGCCGAGGGTATAACTGTTATTTTTCGGTGTATTTGTTTCGTGCGCTATGAATATGTTAATAGATGTTTCTGTTAGCTTGTTCGTTAGCGAATATGAATACATCATTGATAGATCACTCATGCATGTTTTTGTCATGTTTTATATGCTAAATTTCTGGATAAAAATATACCGAAAATTGACTAGATTTCTAACACCTTTCTGGTAGGAAGGGCTCATGTTTTTCATTAGCTAAAGGACGTCAAATTAACTCTTCCTTGAAGGAGTATTCTCTCGTACATATATTGGGTGGGAAACACGCACCTACCTACCTACTATCCTAAGGACTGCACCTCTTAATTAAGCTTTGTTTAAAAGTATTATAGTTTTTGAGTTTTACCTGATTGTGAGAGCGATTGGGATGTAAGAAACACTCGTATTAAAAAGTCAATCTATTTAAAGCAGCTATATATATAGTGACTCCTACAAACGATTTATAAAAATCACTCCATTTAAAAGTTAATTTAAATCAGAAGCCAAAAACTATTTGAAATAGTACCTTGATCTGTTGCTTGCGCACCTGGCTACCGAGCCAGGTGACTAATAGGGGAAGACTATCTATTGACAACCCTGGTTGATTGTAAGAACATCATTATGGTCCTGAGATCCAATGGACGATGTTTCTCCTCACATGATCCAACGGCTCAGCACGGGAGTTTGCGCCCTTGCATTGAGAACGTGGTCTTTGCTGGAATAAATCCCACGCACTATACACCAAGAGTTCTGTTCATCAACGCTACATATGCCTATTACCTAATGAAAATTGACCACTCACTAGCTTACACCAACAACACTGTTCAGGGCTTCAGACTCCATTGCCACTTCGGCTCAGAGAAGGCTATCATGTGTACGATGTATCCAGAGCAGTTTATTTATGCACGACGCATCAATGCATCATACTCGATCTCTATGGGATTACTAAATCATGAATACTATACGTCTATACGGTGAAGTTTTGCATTGAGATTGAGGCGAAGCAGCATGGAAAACATGATGCGAATAAAGCAGCAGAGTTTTCTATATATCGGTCGGCTGTAACATCTGGACCGACAGATCATTGCTTTGCTTTTAAGTGTGTCGACTAGCAAGCATTGTTAGGACTCTTGACAGCTCCATCTCAATAATTCACAATCATCGACGACTTCTTTTTTTTTTGTGAACAACTGTAAAGAACACCGCTACTTTTGACTACTAATTTACAAGCTAAAAAAATCCAAGGACAAGTGCTACAGAATCGTGCCCGCTATTGAATGTTTCCAAAGTTCCGGTGGTCCTCAATGTTAGTGAGGGCTTTTGGGAAATTTCTTAATTTGCTTTTTTTAAAAAATAAAAGAGGCGGCCCCCCTGTCATAGAGAGAGGGGGCGAAAAGAGAAAGGGAAGGAGAGCCTCATCCAACTGGGCTTGGACCGTTTCTTTCGGGTGCGCAAGGGAAATGGGGATCATCTTGATCCTCACCTCCTCGCCCTAGAGAATTTCGTGGCGACTGTCGATGGTAGCATACTCTCTCTCCTCCTCTTATAATCGGGTTCTTCTTCTTTTTAGATGGGCCGAATATTTTCCCCTTCCTCTTTTCCTTCATCACTTCCGATATGTACTCTTGTTCCTCAAGCATTATGCCGATTGCGCTCCTCCAGCGAGCGGCATCGGCTCCAGCGGTGCACTAGTTGGTGTTGTTCGTCCGAGGGTAAGATCCTCGGTGGTGGTGTGTTTTCGGTTTCAGTCCTTGTTTAGCCGTGACCTTGTGTTGGTGCTATCCTATGCGCACTATTGTTGCTCGGGTTTGATTTATGCGACATTCTTCAATACCTAGAATTCGTGCCCTGGTGTTGTCTAGTGCAGGGAGGTGGCTTTGTATCTTCGTTAACCACGCTGTGAAACTGTGATCTAGTCGGCGGTGATAGGTTTTCTAGGTTAGTATCGATTATGACGTGCCTAACTGATTTGCTTCTTAGTGGCTTCGAGTGCCACTACACCATGAGTTTTGCTGGCCCTTTATAGTTGTTAATAGTGCAATTGTATGCAGTATTAGTGCGGTGTCATATTGGTTTGACTGCTCATATACATTAATTCTGGGAGACATTGCATGATAAACTTGTGGGAAAATTGAGCATCTGATGAGGATTTTAGGTTTATATGAAATTACGATGACCTGAAGGCTTGATCTTGATCGTCTACTGTTGTCTTTGATATAATTGTCTCATATATATCATGTTACTGTGGTTCTTTACATTGTTATTGTTTCTGAAATAATTCTAGATTAAGTTGGTAAGTTCTTGGACCCAAATCTAGTAGAATATCCAAAGATAGTTGCAATAAATATTGATTAAAATTTATACCTCTTTGCGAGGGAGCCTTGTATCTAAATACAAGAGCAGCCGACATCTGAGGATAATTACCATCTAAATAATAATTTGAGCAATATGTTGATTAATTACTTGTTTACTCAAGTTCTTGTTGATATGATTTCAATGGTGCATGACTTGAGATTGGATTACCATCATGTGTTGAGTTTATTTATGCTCTTGTTGTTAAGTTATATTTCGAATAATATATTTACTCTAATTATTAATTATGGAATTGAGGCTGAATTCATGCAAAAAAACCGTGTTTATTTTCAACACTTCGTGCATTATAGCCTTATAGGTAGTAGTATCAAAGTTCATGAGAACATGGACAAGCGAATTTATTTATGTATGGACCAATCTAACTACTTGGCTCATGAGTCATGACCACAAGCACTTCCCATTGGTTTCACGTTGCCTCCGAGTTCTTGTAGCCAATCCTCACAGAAATTTGTTGAGATTTCTTGAAATTTGTAACTACACCAAAACACATTACAATATCCAGGGGCGGAACTAGACCAAAAATAACCGGGGTTCACCACTTCATCATATATATAACAACATATATAATTTTCAATTAATTTTGTGCCTAATAATAATATGTCTGGTAATTTTAGCATCAATACTTCAATACAACCGATACCCATATATGATAATAAAGAAGTAATGATCGAAATGCTTACCAAAATAAATAAACTCGATAATAATATTGGTTAGTTGCAAGAAATCAAGTAACTAAGTGATTAGACAAAAAGTTGTACGGCATTAGTAAAATACATCATCCGATCTCATTGGCCTAGAAATAAAATAAAATTACTTAAAGTTTTTAACTAAAAAAATAGAATGATCAAATATAAGTAAAAGCATTACTTTTTAGTATTTGTGTTCTTTCAAATCCATAAAGCAATGAACTACAATATCATTGGTAATTTTTATAATTCTTATTTCTCCACATAACAAATAAGTCTATCATTCATTGAATCATCATCAAAAAATTGGAAAAAGTTAATTAGATATTTGTATGTTCAACAATTCAAGAATAATATAATAGAAAATACGTTAAGTGGTTTACTTGCTTAACTATGATCAAATTCTACATTGCGAGAGCTCTTGGTGGCATCGATTTCTCTCGTTTTCTTGTGAATACTTGCCGCTTGGGGGTGTGGTCAGAGCAGCGTTATGCGCATCTTCTGCACGACCTTGCGAGATGAACATGCGTAGAGGGCTGTGCGAAGTGACACGCTTCAGGATCGATCAAATAGACAACATGACCTATTGCGGTCCTCCCTCTTGGGCCAGGTGCTGCAGCGACCTCGTGTACTAAGGGACAGTGGAGATTCCTCGTGGATTACTGCTAGTTACTGAAAATTTAGGCTGCTATTATTCCCTTCGTTTGGCTTCAAAGAAGATACCGGGTGCACCGAGTTTGGGCTAGAGGGTTCATACATGGAATAGAGATATTAAGGGCGTCTCCAACAGTTGGCTATTTAGTTAGCTAGATCTGATGTGGTAAGGAAAAAGTAGGAGAGAGAGTAGTCACTAGCGACGAGCAAATAGCTGATCTATTTCACGTAGTCCAAGAACATGAGAGAGGAGCATGTGGGTCCAACAGTATAAAATAGTCTTTGCTTTTGTCTCTCACCTCCACGTCAGCTGACTATATAGCTAGTATTATCTATTACCATTGCGGACGCCCTAATACATGCAGAAAAGATTTTTGGACCCGGTGTCCTGTGACACCGGGCCCCATATTGTGGCTCCGCCCATGACAATATCCCAAGTAAACATTGGTGTACCAAGTGCTGACAGAGGTGATGATCACTAGAGCTTTTTTTTTTGGAAGGGGTAAGAAAGCGAGCACACGGCGTGATACAGAGGAAGCAAGTACCTATGATTGTGCTGTCGCGCATGTGGTGATAATTGCGAGGGGCGCATGTATGTAATAATGTAACCTAACGCTGCCGTCGTCTCGGCCTCTCTTGACGGTTCCGCTGCGACATGGCATTCCATTGGGCAGCCTTCCCAGCAAAGCCACCAGCCTGCGGTGACTGCGAGATCAGCCATCAAACGAGCGTTCGCGGTCAGAGCCAATCACACCATTTTTTTCCACTTTTCGATCGGTTTTTAGCTTTGGCTTTTTTCAGCAGTTACTATTCCTCTACTACTTAAAAGATATAGTTGATAAATGCTCTGTTCTTTCCCCTCCCCCTTCTAAAAACAGTTCTCCCGCATTTGCTTACCGCTGCCTCCTCTCCCCATCTGTCCTACGACACCCCCTCCCCATTCGCCGGTCGCCTCCTCTCCACCACATTCCCCACTACCGCCACCCCAGTGTGTCCTCCTGTTGCCGCCTCCCCTCCCTATCTGTCGACAACCTCCTCCCCATCACATCTCTCGCCTCTTCCCCACCTCATCTACCACCGTCACCTCCCCACTATGTCCTCCCACTACCGTCACATCCTCCTACCCCTACCGCCACATGAGAAAACGAGAGGTAGCTGACAGCTACCGAAGCAAGATGGCCGAGTCTATGCTACTTTACAACATGATGTTGCTAAGGTCCCAAATCAGCAACCATAGTTCCAGGTCGAGCCCCAGATCGAGGCATCGAGTGACCTTGACTCCCTTCCCTCCTCCACTTAAACCATAGAGGTGGCGGTGCATCAACACTTCCCTCTGCCGGCCCAGTTGGTTAGGCCTCACTATATGGCCTCTCTGTCCTCGCTCGATTCATCCTCACCTGTCCCCATCCTCTCCGTCCATGTCCTCAGCTCCTCGCCCACTCTGCCACTATCGTGCCTTGATGATCCTTTCGACGTCGTCGCAGAAGAGGGTGACGACCTCAGCGACAGAGCCCGGCGTGCTCATCATCCTACAGCTGGTGGAACTGCTCATCACCAAACCCTAGATCAAACCACAAGCAGAGCCTCTAGATCTGGGGTTTGGTGGGGTGGTGGTGCTGAGGGAGGGGGCGGCGGAGAGGAGGCAGGGCGGCGGTGCGGCGGAGAGGAGGTTTTTCTGGGGGCGGTTGCGTAGGGGAAGGGGAGGAGCGGGGGGAGGAGGAGGCGGCAGCGAGCGGGGGGGAGGAGGAGGTGAGGGCGGATCGGCGGAGCGAGGGAGGAGGAGGTGGGGGCGGAGCGGAGCGGAGGAGCGAGGGAGGAGGAAGCGAGGACGGTGCGGAGGAGGCGGCGGCAGAGCGGAGGGGTGGGTGGAGGAGGAGGCGGAGGCGGCGACGGCGGCGCGGGGTGGGGAGGAGGAGGCGGCGGCGGAGCGGAGGAGCGGGGAGGAGGCGGCGGAGGAGGAGCGGGGGAGGAGGTGGCGGCAGAGTGGAGGAGTGGGGGGACGAAGAGGCGACGACAGCGTGGGGTGGGGAGGAGGAGGCGAGGGTGGAGCGGCGGAGGAGGGAGGGTAGGAGGCGAGGGCGGAGCGGTGGAGGAGGGAGGAGAGGAGGCGAGGGTGGAGCGGCGGCGGAGGAGGGAGGGGAGGAGCGACGGAGAAATCAGTGGGGAGGAGGCGCACGGGATTCGGTGGGGGAGATAGGTGCACGGTCGTAAGGAGGGGTGGGTGGGCCCACACGTCAGCCAGCGTATCTTTTTTTGTCAGAAGGGATGGAAGGAGTGAGAGAGAATGGACCGACCACCAACTCAAACTTTTAGAATAGTAAAAATTCTTACGCATCAACCGTGTAGCTAACGATTGTTCAGGTATCTGTTCTCGTTAGATTCATTGAGAGGAAATATTATGGGTCCACACTTACCTGTTTGCTCGAGCAACGTGGAGGTCGAAATGGCTTTATAAACTGTCCGACCAGAAATCAACGGTTTGATCCTGTCACACTGATGGCTTTTGTACCAGCGTTTTAATGGGTAATCAAATAGGCCATACACTAGAGAATAGCACTCCTAATCCTTATTTCTAAACTAAGAACAGAAGTTCTAAATGCTTAGAATGGCATCTTCCTGCGGGAGTGAAAAACCTTTCCAAAGGGCATGCAATGTGATCAAAGCTGCAGACAGTGAGTATTTAAACCAAAGAATGTTGATCCATGCATCGCTTTTGGCCGCGGTGGTCCTCGTGCCGTTGGCGGCACACATAAATGGCCATTCTTTCTTTCAGTACCTTCACGTGATGTACCACTTCAATTTCTTTATGCGGTATTAACACTGATTTTTATGAGGTCTGCTCATGAGCTGCAGATGTGCAGTAGTCAATAGCAATCACGTAACCTATCACATGTCAACCATCTACACGGTTTCAGATGTGTATCAGCTCACAGTATCTATGATATTAATTAGCCTATTAAATAGGATTAGTACTAAGATAAAGTGGAGAGAGAATTAAAAAAGAAAGAAAGGAGCAGTATCTATAAGAAAACTTACATTGAGAGGATATTAGTATATATTTATAATAATTGCAGTGTCTATTATAGTGTCTACAATAATTGAGAGAGGGAGGGATTTATTGTTTATGTCCACGGTAGAAAGTGCCTATTTTAGTGTCTACATGACATGTAGATTATAGATATTGTTGTGCAATGTTTGAAAATATCCTTAACAGCGATGGTTTCTAGCTTCTGATTTTCAGAAACCAAAAGTCATTTGTAAATCGTTGGCTTCTTAATGTGCCTTTTTAATTTATTTTTCTTTTTTCTTTGTATTATCTGCAGAGATATAATATTATTTTTTATTTTTTATTTATTTGAATATTTTGAAGAAAAAATAACAACCGCTATAATATCATTTCAACTAAAAACTAAAAGCCACATCACTCTGAAAGTTGAAACAGAGCCTATATCACACATCCAGTGGAAGGATAAATCTCTCTTCTATCGGGGATAGAACTGAATTGTTCATAGCCCAGAAGTTCATTCGTGTCGATCTCCTGGTAGCACTGAGAGATGTTTCGTCGGAGGCCAACATCGCAAGTGGCATCCGCTTGACCGCCTGCCTAGATTCACCTATTAAGACCGGCCGGTGGATCCCATGCAATTAAGCACTGGTCTTTGACACCTTGCCGTATGGTACTTTTGAGCAATGATAAACTTTTTTTGTCGCAATCCTTTTTTATGAAAAAAAAAGCATCGAATATTTGTACACCAAGAAACTAACTAGAAATTGTTTCTAAAAAAAGAAACTTGGACCCGCTCGTTTCGGCTTCAGCTTCTGACTTCTTGCTTATTTTTCGTTATTTATAAATTTCGTTTTTTTCTGAACTTTTGGCTTTTTATCTTTTTTGCCGGTTCTTTTCCCCGTATTTGCTTGGATTGTCTTTGATGAGCTAGCATATTTTTTCTATTTTTAAATTTTTTAATTTAATTACGTCAGATAAGTCATATTCAGCTACAGTGAAATTTCAATCACTACAATGCAATTTCAACCGTAAACCACAGTTTTTCAGCCCAACCGAGGAGGACCTAGATACTGTATCGGTTGAAATATGACTAGTTTGACTCTCTTTCCCAAAATGCTAACGACTAGCTAGCATGCATGGCTGATGGAGGAGGCAATCCATGCCGCGCGGATCGGCGGACGCATGGGATGTCTCATGCCATGCGTAAAAGTCCAAACAAAAGTGGAGTTTCGGTCACATGCATGAGCTGCGAGGCGATCATCACACGTCGCATGGGAAGGCAGCGGCACATGCACGAAAGAGCACCAGAGCAGCGCCTCCTGGACGTACGACGACTTGCGATGCCATCCAGATGCAGAGGATATTGGCCATCGCCTCTGGATCACAGAATCGTGATGGCCATGGATACAGAGGGCCATGCTGATTTGGACGCACAGTTTTGTTCGGGCTTTGGACTAGCCTTGTGTCGCATATAGTGGTTACAGCTGTGGGGAGAAGGACATGGCTGTGGAATATTACTGAAGCACCTCTCTCGCTTAGAAACGTTTGAGATCCCATGTACAGTGCTGTAACTCCGTTCTTGTTTGTAACGGACTTAACGACTGGTGTCAGGGACATATATTCCAGCCGTTGGCGGCATTCTGCCAACAAGAATCTGACGGTCGTGCACTTGTGTTCCACAGGCTAGCTGTACCCTCTGCGGTTGGGCTATTGTCATGTGAAATAATAGAGGGCTAATCTAATCCCAAACACATCACGCCATGGGATATAGCATATGTGAGCTCTTGCTGGACTGGGCACTGTTTCGTATGTACGTACGCCATAAAAAAGCCTCCTCCTGTACCGACGAAGGTGCCATTCTGATGAGCGAGCCAGTGTTACCATGCGACGCCCTTTTTCCACTTCGCAAGAGTTACGAGCCAGGCCTCACATGTATATATTCACTCCATTTTTTTAACTTTAAAGCGAGCGTCGAAAGACCATTTCGTATGGCCAGCTTTTGCTCGCTGTATTACACTGCGTACACAAGACCGTGCTCTCTCTCTCTCTCTCTCTCTCTCTCTCTCTCACCTGCTCTCTACTTTGAAGGCCGGCTTTGCGCAAAGCCAAAGGTGGGCAGCGGCGTCACGTGCCGGACGCCCGTGGCCAGCTTGGCTGGTCACCCGGCCGGCGTATTTTTCTCGTCGGCAGGCTGCAAATTGGGGACGGCGGTCACCACCCCAGCGCGCCCGCGGGGCTGAAACGGCAGCCTTTTCCACCGCGCTGACGCCTCGGCCCGACGTCGGTTCTCGGTTGGTTGGTTGGTTTCCTAGCTCAAACCGCTTCTCTCTTTCTGCACCGAGCGACGTGCGTGAGTGAGAAAAAGAAACGGAGAGTTACGATTACTCTCGAGTACCAGTACAGCATTCATGAATGGTAGTAGTGGGGCGAGCATATGGGCTAGGTAGGTTGGTGCGGCATGTTATACCTTAACATACCAACACCGAAGTAAGTGATCCTGATGGTCAGCCGGTCAGTGCCTCACTGGATCTATGTTGGCATGCAGCATGCCAGCATGTATACCAGCAGTCTAGCACTGACTATTAAAGTGACCCATCGGACCACATTGCGTTCGTTTCTTTCGGCACGGCACCATCGGGCACCGGCCCGATTTGGCACAAACCCGTTAGGCAGGTCTATTTAGTGTCTGTTCTTTTTAACTTCTAAAAACTGTTTTTTGGCTTTTCTACAATAACTAGTTTTTAAACAGAATATCTTTTTAAAATAAGGTCAACTAGTTAATTATAGTATATATTGTACCGATTTCATTTATATCGGCAAAAATCACACGTGAGTTTCTATTACTCTGTAATCACTTGCATGAACAGCCCAAAAGTCAAAAGCCGCAGCTAAAAACCATAACCTTTAGCGAAAAAGAATATGCCCTTAGCCTACCAGTCCAAATAGGCTAAACTGTGCTGGCTCGTGGGCCGAGGCAATGGTTCAAAGGGGATTCGTGCCGTGCCAGATCGACACGCACCCGTTTAGCCCAATGGGTTAACATATATAGCTGGCCTGTTTGGCCCAATTTATTTAAACAAAAGTAATAGTTCAAACAATATGTAGAATTCAAAGAAGACATAATGAATTATAGAAATTATAAAAAAAAGGCATAATAAATTATAGAAAATTATAGAAAAAATCACAATTATTTGTACAAATATAATAATAAGCTTTATTAATGTTAAAATGGCTATCTCGTTAAAAATTTTACCATGTAAAAACTCAACTTGAGAAAACCTTGGCAAAGAAAAAATAGTACAGTCTATAACTCAGCATTACAGGTAAAAAATCAGAAAAGGTACAATGTACACATGAATGCCCTAAGAATCGTCCATGTCATCGGCTTCTTCACTGTCTTCGCTGCCATCTAGATAGAGATTGTTGAACGTGTGTTCTAACTATGTATCCACCTCATAGTGTTGAGCTCGCGCATCAGCTTATTCTTAATTTTCCACTGGGAGAAGTGTTTTCACAAGCTTACTCGTGATCTTGTTATTCTGTCCTTCAATATTCTTCCAGAAAAGATTGATAACAGACTTGGAAGAAACCATCGAGACAGAAACAGTTAGCACACCCCATGCTAATATGGATAGTACCGGATATGTTAGGTTGTGCTCATGCCACCAATCCAAAATATTGAAATTCTATGTATGGTGAGGTATGGAATCGCTGTTCAGAAAGACTTATAGTTCCCCACAGGCTCTGGAATGGATTACTGCAACACTTGATGATGTAGAGCTTAATCTTTCAGAGGATATTGGTGCACCAAAGATTTTGCCCCACATATTTATCTTCTTACATGTGGTGGGTGTTGGTGTAGGTCGTTGTAAGCGAACTTTCTGAAACTTATGCTCATACTTCTGATAAACTTTAGATAATTATGAACCAACAATTATAAAATAGTTACAATAATATATCCCTGTAATATCCCCTATAATTGAAAGAATATTAGTGAATCTTGCAATTATAGCTGTTAGATCTAGAATAAATGCATATATATATATATATATATATATATATATATATATATATAAAAGAGTACAGGATCTCGTTCTAATATTTTAAATATTTAATTTTTATAGCGCACGTAGTTTCTCATAACACAGAGTCATTTTCGTTAGCTTTCAAGTGAATAGCAATCACAAGAATATGATACACAATTACAGAAGATGTTGGATAGTACACTCTGGATAAAGCCATAGTGGATTCGTGAAAGAGTTCTAGAAATACTAGCAACTTCTCTACAACATACCAGTGCCACTTAATCAATAGTGTGTTACCGGTATGGTTGTGATAGTACGTGTGGATAAAAACAGAAAATGTGGGCTTATAGGGTAAAATATTTTGTAACATGAGATAAGTTGAGTTCCATCTTACCGACATGTTCACAGTGAACTTTTCTGGATGTACACCCATCGTAATACAGTAGGTCTTATATACTACAATTCGTTGGTTAGAATTATTTACAGAATAAATTGCATCGTGAAAAGCTTGAATATGTGGATCCAACTTCTTTAAACCACATTTAACCATAAGATTAATAATATGGCAGGCACTTCGCTGATATAGCAAGAAGGATTCAATGTATGTATTAAATAAGTGAGTGAGAATATTCATTACCTTGGAGTTTGTTGCAGCATTGTCTAGGTAATTGCAAAAATTTTATTTGTAAGATCAAAATTTTACATGACTTTGATAATACATTCTACTATATTCTCACATGTATGTGCTACGTCAATTAGTTTAAAGTCTATGATTCTTTTTTTTCTAATATCCAGCTATCATTTATATAATGAGCGACTACACTAAGATAATCCTTCCTAGGCTGATCACTCCATATGTCTAAGGTCAAGGCCACAAAAAATGTTTAGGTTCCAAAGAGTTCTTTAACTTTATCATGATAATTATTGTAGTATTTAACTAAATCTCTATTCGTTATCTGTTTACAAACGTAAGTAAATTTAGGATTACGAGCAGTTCTAATGTACTTTTCGAACGCATCTAATACACCAAAGTTTAAAGCAAGATTTTGTGAGACAATTAAACGGACTAAATATTCTCGAGCTACCTCGGGATTATAATCCTGATTATGTATTGTACCGTTGGAGTTATACTGCAGCTACGTCTGCCTTATGGCTATGCCTTATTTTTCTTTACATCTTTAGGCATGTCTGTGCAATTGCCCGGTTCTACTTAAAGACTTTGCAGATAATTCAAAATGATATATTTTGTAAATAGCAACTCTTACCTGATCTCCGGACGTGTCTCGCTTGATTAACTTATCGAAATCTACCCACATATCCGACATGCTAGGTCTGGACCTCTTTGCTTTGGTAATTGCTGACGCCGATGTACTGGTAGAGCCTAACAATGGTACAACCAGGGTCTGCTATTCCATTTGAGGTGGAGGCTGAAGCGGAGACGTTTCATTCTCAAAGGATGAAAGTTCTTCTAAATCACTTCCATATTTACTCGTAGGAAAAAATGTCAAAATTTTCCATAGAGAAATGTGAAAAACTGCAAAGAAAAAGAAAAAGAAAATTACACCATTACCTATTTTATACCAGAATAAAGAATAATAAGAACAATATAAGTATATGAAAATTAGTATTATTACCTCTTTTCTTGACTGTAGACCTGATTTCGATTTTTTTGGATTTTTGGCAAAATTATTTCGAACTTTACCAAATTATCACAAAGTGTTTCAAAATTTCTACAAGAGAATTCGGAGAAGATATTGCTAGTGAGAGTGTGGCTGAATGATGGGGTATGTTGCCTATTTATAGAAAAATTTTGAGATTTTTGTTTTTTGTATTTTTAAACTCTCAAAACTTCCACAAAACGCTATAATTTTTTTTAAAAAAATCAACCTTTACTCGTGCTAAACAGGCCAAACGGATCATGCCCACCATACCGTGCCCAGACCAAACATGCCTAACGATCACATTCCTGTGCCAAATAAGCCATGCCCATCGGGTTACGCGTGTCTATATAAAATCCTATATTCCAAAGGAGGTCTAAAATATTTAGACCCTATTTGAAATGTACCTTTTGCAAGGGATTATAGAGGAATTCAACCTGAAGATACAAATACGGCCATTCTTTTTAGCCATTATAAAGATTGGAATCATCTTATGCGACCAAAAAGTTTTCATCGTCGCAAACGTGGATAGTTAATTAATCCCACAGCTACTAATAGCGTACGGGATTAATTGGAAGAGAAGACCATTGTGATAAATGTGTGGTTGTGATCAAAAAAGTTTCAGCTTCTGGCATATTCATAAATTTTGTTTTTTTTCTGAACTTTTGGCTTTTTGTTGAGTTTTTTTGCCGGTTTTTCTTCCCCGTATTTGTTTGTATTATACGTAATGGGCTAACATATTTTTATATTTTTAAAATTTAATTATGCTAAATAAGCCTCTGTCAGCTACAGTATTTTTTTCAGCCAGATATAATGCTTTTCAGTCATAAGTCAAAAAAAAAAACCAAATGATCACCCCCTTATGTTGCGAACTCTAGATCAACATCATTCGGTTGGGATGACCATAGCTAGCTACTTGGCATTTTCTGTTTCTTCTTTTTTTTTTTCCCAAATGGATTTCGTATCGTTAAGTCTCTGGCTCGAACTCACATGATTAGTAGGGGTATTGTGGTTTGATTAATATGACTCCCTCCAATCACCAGCATTACAGCTAACATAACCTATTTTAGGGTCATGTGCCTACTATGAATTAATAGCAGATCCTTTTTCTTGCAGATTCTAAAAAAAAAAATCCTAGACACTTTTATAGATCGACCACAAATGGTAGTAGGCTATGTGACATAATCTTTTTGTTCTTTTTTACTTGATATTTTTTTATTTTTAGATCTTTTGGATGTGATTTTAACCATTACTTTTTATAAGTTTATATTAAGATATATTAATAAAATTATAATATTATAAAGGTATTTTTAACGACAAATCTAATGATATAATTTTTGTATAGCTAATTTAGATGATTTTAAATTTATTGATAGTCAAACTTTAACTTCAGAAAATTTGATAACAAGAATTCTAAAAAGTCAGTTAAAAAACGGAGGAAATATTTGATTATGCAAATCACCGAACGCCGCAGCTAATCCAGCTATACATAGGGATGCTCTTTCACATGCTATCTTAGAAGTGCAGATCAATCAAATACAGGTGTCGTTGTTTCTTGTTTTCATAGGCTGATCTGACAGGCATCTACAAGTGTTACTTGTGTCTGCCGAGTTGCTCTTATTTTTATGTGCTAAATTAAGAACTTTTATGATCATTTTGGCTTATTTTGAGTGACTTATGGTTGAAAAGTACTAAAACTGACTGAAAAAACACTGTAATTGACAGAGGCTTATTTAGTATAATTAAATTTAAAAAATTTTAAAAATATGTTAGCTCATTACGTATAATACAAACAAATACGAGAAAAAAAGAACCGGCAAAAAAGCTCAACAAAAAGCCAAAAGTTCAAAAAAGACGAAATTTATAAATAGTGAAAAATAAGCCGAAAGCTAAAAGCTGAATCCGAATTGATCACCACCTCCAAATCACTCTTGGACATTTTGAGGACTCGCCGCTCACTGTCTTACTAACATATGGGTTCTGAGAATATTTGTCAGTGAGATAATGGGCCAGGAAATCCTGAAAATGCCAATGAATGGGTTGACAAATCCTCAATTTTCGTCGGCCTGCTGATTGGTGACCAATAACAAAGTATGTTAGACTAGAATATGTGCATTGTCCATTTGTCAATTGCATATAGTGAGTAGTGACAACACTGATGTACTAGTATATGGTCCTAGGTGGTAGCATACCCAGTTTAATAATTGGTGAACAGATAAAGCTGCTCTACCATGTATATAATAGGGAAGAAGAAAAAGGAAAAGGTTAAATAAAGAGAAAAACAAAAAAAGAAGCATAAATAAACGCGCCGTCCTCCTGGATCTCCCACTCCGTCTACTACCCCCACCCGCCACCTATCAGACATCACTCGTCAGTAGCTTCCATGCCACTCCACGGTGCCGCTTCCTAACTCCTGACCCCGCACTCGCCATTAACTTGGCGTCACTTCTCGCTGAGCTGCTCGTGGTCGCGACATGGGCACCGCCGCGCGCCTGCGCGGCGCCGAGCCGCTCAAGCAGCGCGTGAACCGCTGCCTCCTCAAGCTCTCCGACCGCGACACCGAGGCCATGGCGGCGGCCGAGCTCGAGGCCATCGCGCGCTCCCTGGCCGCGGACGAGCTCCCGGCCTTCGTCTCAGCAGTCTCCGACGCGCGCCCCACCGACAAGACCCCGCTCCGCCGCCACGCTCTCCGAGCCCTCGCGCTCGTCGCTGCCTCCCACCCGCGAGACGCCGTCGCGCCCCTCGTCCCGCGCATCCTCGCGGCCGCGCTGCGCCGCGTCCGGGACCAGGACTCCTCCGTGCGCGCCGCTCTTGTCGACACCGCCCGTGCGGCGGCGGCTGCGGCCGCCTCCGCGTCCGCCGCGCTCCACCCTCTCACGGACGCGCTCCTCCACGAGCAGGACCAGTGCGCGCAGCTGGCAGCTGCGCGCGCCACGGCCGCCGCCGTCGAGGCCTCCGCCCCCACCGCCGACCTCGCTTCCTACCTCCACAAGCTCCAACCCCGCCTCCTCAAGCTCCTCCGCAGCAATGCCTTCAAGGCAAAGCCCGCGCTCATCACTCTCATCGGCGAATCTGCGGCCGTGGCGGGCGCCGCCGAAGTCACCGCCTCTGTCCCGTGCCTCCGCGACGCAATCGCCAGTGACGACTGGGCGGCGAGGAAGGCCGCGGCCGAGGCTCTTGCCGCATTGGCCTTAGAACACAAGGATCTTCTTTCGACCTACAAATCTTCTTGCGTTGCCTTCTTCGAGGCCAGGAGGTTCGACAAGGTTGGTCTTTTATTTGGTTCGAATGCTGGCGAGATGACATCCTTTTCTGGATCTGAGTGTGGGTACTGAGATTTTCGGCGTCCTTGGTCGGCAATGCAGGTCAAGATTGTGCGGGAGTCAATGAACATGATGATCGAGGCGTGGAAGGAGATCCCAGACATTGAAGAGGATGAGTGCTCCTCTGGTGCGCCGCCGGCGTCGCAGTCACAACGGCGATCTTCTCTTGCAGGTGACACGCTAATATGCAACATATTCTTTGTCGTTTCGGTTGCTACTTGTTGTGCAGATCTGGCAAATTTACGTTTGGGTTCTTGTAATTTTGTATGTTCCAAGTAGGGAAGAACCACGGAAATGAAGTGCTTTTGATAAAGACGAGGATTCTGTTGTATTACTATTTGATTTGCTAGCAAAATTCTGAACAGTTGGGTATGTGCTGTATCTATTTTTTGACACAAACGATCTTGTAATGAAACAGGGAGTGCAAGTGATGGGCGATACCCAGCTGCTTCCCTAGGCTCAAACTCAGTTCAATCGGCGACGAGGAGGAACAGATTACCTACGAGCAGGTCGCCTCCCCCTGATGCGTCACCCAGTGTCACCAAAAGGCATAACCCTCCATCCTTCAGAAACAAGAAGCTCTCACCACCTTCATACCGCAAGGTGGGCCAAGCCAAGAAATGCGACTACAAGGTTGACATTGCTGTTGCTCCGGATGCCACCCCGATCAAAGCGGTGACGGAGGAGAAGCTTATGAAAGGAGGCAATGTGAGATCAAGACTGGAATCAAGGAGGACGCTTTTCCAGGGTAGCGAGGAGAGGGCGACCAAATTGGCTGGACTGAAAGCGGGGTCGCGAGTTGTTCCGTACGAGGGAGGTGCTAACTTGGAAGAGATTTCTGAGGTTGAAGGTGGATCAGAGAGGTTTCAGTCAGGTCACAAAGATGAGGGCTTGTCAGAGATCAGGACGCAGCTGCTTCAGATTGAAAATCAGCAGACCAGTTTACTAAATCTTCTCCAGGTGATTTTCCTTTAATATGTTGGACCATATATTCTACAATTCAATTCGTAGGCTCCTAAACCTTCATGTTAAATGACAAATTAGCTAGCTAACTGCTCGAGCATTTTTTTACGGTTTGTTCAATTCACGTTCATTAACAAAAAAACGGTTCATTTGCTATTAGAAACTGAGACATGGTTCTGTCAGTACTCTTGATCTTTGGGCTTTTCAAAACTGCCGAAAGTACACAAGGCATTCCTTGTGAGGATAATAGGCTCGTAGCCATGAAATGTGTCTGCAGAAATTAAGTAAAAAACTTTTCTCATTACATTGGCTGTTTGACAAGGGGAAGCGAACTTCAGGCAAATTAAGTTATGCCTAAAACTGTCGGCAGTCAGGATATTCAATCGCAACGTTCGTGTTGGTTATGAAGAGGGTAACATTTGGTTGTGATGCATAATGCCAGAAAGGGATCGCTACTGCAAAAGATTGCAAAGTTTGTCTCAATACGTGTTCAACGTGCAGCATTGATTTGTCAGTATAAATGGCTCTTGAATATGCCTTCATGCCAATAGTCAAATCAATGTATTGACATCTATCAATGTCATGGTTTTGTGTGTGGGTGGGGGGAGGGGGTTGATAGCAACATGATAGATGCTATGTGACAATGTCTTATTCTTCAATTATCATCATTTCAAATCTGATCCTGCAGAAGAATCGGTTTATCTTTTTGCTGTTTTTACCTGTATCTGTCAGGCAGCAATTGATATGTTAAATTGCAAGCCATGTAGTCATTAGTCATTGCGGGAGTAATTCACGCTACAAGCTTCTGGTATTCTCCATATTTGTTGGAAGCTCATCTGACATTTGTATTTCATTTTGTTTATCAGAAATTTATGGGGAAATCTGAGAATGGCATGAATTCGTTGGAGACAAGGGTCCATGGACTGGAGATGGCATTGGATGAGATCTCTCGTGATTTAGCTGTCTCTTCAGGAAGGATGTCAAACAGAGAACCTGATGTGAAAACCTGCTGCATTCTGAGCCCAAAATTCTGGAGAAGGCACGATGGTGGTAGGCACTCTCCTAGATTTTCTGTCTCTGATGCTCCAAACAGCTCGGAGGAGAGCAGAACTTCTTACAAGTGGGAAAGGCAGAAATTTGGGCTTCAGGGTGGATTTGTCACCAACCCGTTAGCTGAGCCGAACATTTTATCTGTTGGGAGAACAGCTGTAACTCAAGAAGGCAGGAGAAAGGATTTGACACTACAAAAGTCAAGGTAAATTTTTTTTGCTAATTATGACTCTAATAATATATCTCTCTGCAACTTGGTTCGATCAGATATGGTAGTTGGGTCGATCATATTTTCCTAGATGACAAATTAAGAACTGACAATAACATAACAACATAAAAGTAGTACTTTTCATATATATAATACATCAGAATGAATTTTAAGTTATGGTGTCATCTCAACATTATATGTGTGCGATGCATCTTGGTGGAACTTTCCTTTTTAAGACTGGTAGGGCTTCCTTCTCAATTCCCACCAACCTACACTTGAATTCCCAATATATTTTGCCTAACATTATTCTCTTGTGCTCAACTACTTGGCAACTAATTCTTGTTGTTCTCCTAATGTCTTCAGGATGGGCTAGGCTTGCTACAGGCATTTTGTTTGAGGTGTCAACCGCTCAAGTTAGAACATATAAGCATGGAGGCAGCTAAAATTCCCTCTTCCGCTGCAATTTTCGGAGGATTTTTCTCCTTTATCGGAGCTAAACCTGTGGTGTACACGAATTATGGAGTTCTATGAGAGTTACTGCAGAGTTAAAACCCAGAGTGGTAGTCTAATGCGGAACTCAGCTTCTTGAGCTGGATGCTCGCTTGGTTCTGATTATAAGACCTCACTTGAGATTGGAGATGCAGTGACCGAGAGAATGTTCATCAAAACCTGCTCGTGGAGTTGGGCATGAGAACGGCAATTGTCTTTTGCCCCTTGCTACTTCAGAACGGCTGTCTTTATGTAAGAATGTAGTCACAATGCATCACCGTATGGAACTATATATGGATGTATCTTGTAAATAGTTTGGATAAAACAGCTTGCTCGCGAGCTTCCTTACCATGTTTCTGGTCTGTTGACAACTCGATATGATGACATTCTGGTTACGAGCGGTGCTTCTACGCTCTCTCAAAAAATATGCGTCCTATACTAGGTGCAATTGGAATAGATACGAATGAATATCGCTCTTTCTGTATTCTATTCTGTTTTTTTTCTCAGAATCGGATACGGATAGTATTGGATATCTATTTCTTAATTCCATATTCGTTGCATAATCTTTCGGACGATTTGTCAGACGAAAATTATTCGTTTCTTTTGCACCTCTATAGAACATTAGGAAGTAGGAGTGCAATCAGAGCGAACATAGTGAGACTAATGGTTGAGATGTCGAAGGAAGATCACTCAATATTTTTCACCTGTTTAAATGCGGCAATCCACTTATCTGGTATTTTTGTTCCTAAGTGATATCACAACAGACTTCCTCGTATCACTACGGATATATACAGACAGATATCATTTATCCTGTATCATATTTCTAATTTTTCTTCAGAGCCAGAGTCGGATACGGATAGTGCCAGATATATGTTTGTCTATTCCGTTTTCGTTTCGCAAGCTTTTAATCGATCGATCGAACAGAAATTTATCCGTTTTGTTTGTGACCCGGTACTACATGATGAGGTGCTGGTTCTACAACTACAGATGGGCGAGAAACTCCAATACCGTAGTCGCCCGCAGAAGTCAGTTGATCTAGAAAGTGGCATTCCAAGTCTTCGTTACCTGAGCTGCAATTACCGGAAGAATCAGCAGAAGCTTATCGGTAACTTCTCGCTACCTCCACCGCTCAGTAGAAGAATTCATAGGTGTTAAGTCAAACTATGCACAAAGATCAACCATAACCCTGCAATGTAAATACAGGGCAAACGACGCACGTAATGAAGGGGAAAAAACATATGCTGCAGGAGGCAGGTCCAATGCAATTGTTCAAATTTACTACAGATAGGGGTGGATATCGAGCCGACTTGGCTCGGTTGAGCTCATTAGCGTAGAGGGTCGGCTCGGCTCGTTAAGCTAACGAGTTGAAAAGGCAACTCGGCTCGGCTTAGTAGAAAGATCGAGCTTGGCTCGTTAAGAATATTGACTACTATATGCTCTAAGAAATAAAGAGGACTTCATTATTTCAGCCAAATTTCATTTTGAAACCTATCATCTTTGTTATTATTGAAGCTAACTCGATTTATAGAGATGTCAGAGAACTCATATGTCAGATAACCACTGTTAGTCTAACTCAAATATACTTTGCAATCGAGTTACAAAGAGTTTTCCTTTGTATGCCAAATTTTATTTCAAAGAGGACTTCAGTAGTTCTTGGGACAGAATAATACTCTTGAATGATAATTTGTGATTACAGAACACATAAAAGGTGCTTCAGTTTTGTTAGGGATAATCAAAATTCTACATAACAAAAATGGAGGAGATGTAGGTTGTTTCTCTCTGACTGTGATGAGTTTTGCAACTAAACATAGTTAACATCCAAGATACACTCTCCATTAATCTATCAAGAACATGGGTTGGGAGCTGCTTTACCTAGGCTGTCGAGGTCGAAGCTGCTTTGGCAGTGCAAGGTGGCCGTGGGCAGAGGTTGAGGAGGCGGTTCACCACTAGGGTCGATACGGAGTCGGAGCGGGAGGTCCTCCTCCCTCCACGGTTCTTTGACTCCATGCCGGCTTGCGCATGCCGCTCCATGCGCCAGACGCCGACGAGAGGCCGACCGCCAGGGGAGGTGCGGCACTGCGGCGGTTGTGCTATGCGATGTGGTGCTGGCTTTTTCTAGGGTTGGGACCTGAGGGAAGGCGATGGGAAGGGGGTGGAGGTTGATGGCGAGGAGGAGGGGAGGAGCCGACGAAGGTGGATGGAACGGTGTGGTGCGGCCAGTGCCAGCTTTTTTCTAGTGTTGAGACTTGAGGGAAAGCGATGGGAAGGGGGTGGAGGCTAACAGCAAGGAGGAGGGGAGGGACCGGCGGTGGCAGACGGTGATGGTGCGATGTGGCACCACGACGGCGATGCTCCAGGTTTTCTAGGATTGACACATGAGATGAGAAGGGGAATTGGAAATGGATGAGATGACTGAGATCGGAGATGGAGCAGGGGGCAAGTAGGCGTCGCTGCTTTGGAATAGGCCAGAGTCCCTGAATGTCCGATTGGGCCGGAGAGGCGCAAATGGCAGACCAAGCCAGCTGAGCGGCTCGCGAGCCAACTCAGGCTTGGCTCGTTAAGAAACCGAGCTTAACTTTTAGCTCAGCTTGGCTCGCAAATTCCATGAGCCAAGCCAGCTCATGAGTCACAAGCTTTTTATCCACCCCTAACTGCAGATGAGTGCGTATAGCAGAAACAGTACACTCAATGAAGGCCCAGTTCCATCGGATTGAATCAGGCACCGGCAGCTCATCCCACCGTGCGCAACAGAGGCGGAGTACGCACCGGTGCCGTGCCCGCTTGGCCGTTGGCGTCAGTCAGCGGAAACGTTCAGGCATTCTGTTGGCACGACGCTGCAGCGGCCGCCTGTTATCAAACTTGGGTGTGCGTGACGGCGGGCAGGGGAATCACCTGCCGCCACGGGCACTGTGCATTTTGTGCTGCGCTGTGCCATCACAGGATTCACAGCACGGGTGCGCGCGTCGCCGGGCAAGCGAATTAGCAAAACCACCGCATCCATGGGACTGGGAGCCAAACCGTCACGCGCCGCGCCTGCTCCCTCCGCCGCGCGCCATCCACCACCCTCCTCCCCACGTGGATCCCCTCGAAACGCTCGCCCTCCTCCGTGACCGTGAGCCGCCGAAACGGCCAAACTGCCCCGAACTCGAACCCCATCCCCGCCAACCGCGCAAAAAAACTCCAAATCACACGGCCCCCAGCAACCCACTCCCCCTAGGCCACGACAACGCCGCGCGCGGCTGCCGCTTAAATTTCAAACCAGACGCGCTGCGCCTGCCACAGCGGAAACCCCTCGTCCTTTTCACCAACCGACATGCGGATCCCACCACCGAGGGCCCACCGTCCAGGACCTCGCCCAGCGCCCTAGTGCCGCGTGTGACGACCATCGTTTGAACATCGTAGCAGAAGCTGACACGCGGGCCCGACGAAGCAGAATTAGCGCTCGGGTACCACCTGTCAGGCAGCACACGCATCGAGTCGAACCCGACGCGAACCGACCCGAGACGCGCAGGCGCAGCGCAGGAGCGGAAATAAAAATTTCGAAAAGTGGGTGAATCCGCCACCGGCGCACCGCCGCGCCAAATTAAGCACTCCAGATTCGTTTCAACGGCCGGCGCCTCCTCGACCTCCCGCACCCGCACAGATCTATCCATCTATAATACCACAAGAATTCCCTCCTCTACGATACTCCCACCACGCGGCACAATCCTCGTGGACATCGCACGCGAGTCGGCGACGGAGGCGGTGATGGCTGCATCCTCCTCTTCCGCGGCCGAAGCGGCCAGGGCTGCAGCTGTGGCAGCGGCGGTGGCTTTCCAGCAGCAGCAGCCGCAGCAGATGTTCGCCGAGGGCGGAGGCGCGAAAGTGCGCCACCACGCCTACAGCCGCAAGCAGAAGTCGCTCGGCCTCCTCTGCTCCAAGTGAGCTTCTCGCGGCCTAGGCACATTTGGAGGTTTGCGATTTTTGAGTGTGGTTTCTCTCTTCTTACCGAATTTTTGTGTGCTTTTCAGCTTTGTGGGTTTGTATAACCGCGACGACGTGGAGTCTATCGGGCTGGACGACGCGGCCAGGCGCCTCGGCGTGGAGAGGCGCCGGATCTACGACATTGTCAACGTCCTCGAGAGCGTCGGGGTAAGTCCTATTCTTTCTTTCTTTGATAGACTTTTTTGTTCAGTCCTTAATGATGGGATTCTGAGTTCTGTTTTAAATCCTCTTCGAGAAGATTCTTGTGAGGAAGGCCAAGAACCGGTACTCCTGGATAGGCTTCGGCGGGGTCCCGATGGCATTGCGAGAACTCAAGGTCTGCATCTGCTTTTCCACGTGATATTTCGACGAAGAACTGTAGGTCTAATCCATATAAAGCGTGCTCTTTTTTCTCTCTTTGTTTGCTCAGGAGAGGGCATTGACAGAGAAGTCTGGCTTGGCTCCTCTGCCGGTGGAGGAGCCATCTGCTGCTAATGTATGATTTTTTTTAATCTATCTGTCTCTTTCCTTTGAATCTATCCGTGTGAGACTGGTGCAGAATGTAGTTCCAGACTAAAATGTTTCTTATTGCATTTGCTTTTGTGAAGACGTCGGATGACGAAGATGACTATAAGTTGGGTGATCCGGAGGTTGATACTGAAAGCGAGAAGCTGAGCCAGCCCGTTGGCAATCCTTCCGACAAGCTTGCTGCACCTCGCTGCCGGCTTAGATCTGGTATAGCTGCGTGATTGCTTTACTGCTTGTTTACCATCTGTGTTTAGTTACATTTTGTTGTGCCAGGCTTAGAATTTGCCGTTTACACGGCTTACAACTTGTGTTCTACTTCCATCTTCTATAATGAATGGGCAGAGCTCCTGCCATTTTGCTCTAAAAAAATACTTAGAATTTTGGTTGTTACATTTGCAGATCATAGGAAGGAGAAGTCGCTTGGGTTGCTCACGCAGAATTTCGTGAAGCTGTTCCTCACCATGGAGGTGGGCAATTCTTTGTTTCTTTATTTCTGTTGTGAGGATTCATGGTTTGTGGAACTGCGGTTGATTGGTATGAAATTTTTGCTTAGAGCAGGTTGACACGATCTCACTTGATGAAGCTGCAAAGCTGCTCCTTGGAGAAGGCCATGAGGAGACCAATATGAGAAGTTAGTACTTGCATTTCCTCTATCTAATTCTGCAGCTGTATCAGTATGAGTACCAACCAAACAAATGCTAATATTGTTTCTTGTATTTGTGAAACAGCTAAAGTCCGGAGATTATATGACATCGCGAACGTGCTGTCTTCACTGAATCTCATCGAGAAGGTAGGCTTTAGACACTTATTGACAAGTAAGTTGCAATTAAATGATGCGTGCCGTTTCTTAGCATCTGTTCTTGAATCTTGTCTTTCAGACACAGCAAGTAGACACAAGGAAGCCTGCGTTCCGGTGGTTGGGCACAGCGGGGAAACCAAAAGCAGAAAATGGTGTCACAGTTGTTGTACCCCCACCAAGAAAGATTGTGTCGAACAAGAGAACCTTTGGGACTGAACTCACTAACATTGATATGAATAGAAGCAGCCTGGATTCAGCAATCCAGAAAAAAGCAAAGCTGGCACAGGGTGGTGGTGATATCTTGAAGAACTGCAAATTGGCTGTGCAGAGGCAGCTCGGGCATGGTAACAAGAGTGGTTTTGTTTATGGGCCTTTCCACCCTTCTGGTGCAAGGAAACAGGCGCTCGATGATTGTAATGAAGCTGGACAAAGGGAGGGTGCTCAGGACTGGGAGAGCCTTGCGGATTCATTTCGGCCGCAGTACCAGAACCAAGGTGTGTTCAATTCAACACTTCTTTGATCTTCTTAGAGAATTTCTAGCAGTCTAGCTGAAGTTGCAGCATGAGGTTTATTAAATTTGACCTGACACGCCTTTGGTTGTTCTGCTTCCTATTTGGCATGCATACTTTGGGGCAGAAAGATGACATAGAAAGTGAAATATGTTAATTCAGAATCAGCCTTCAAAATGAAACTAGCCAACGTTGTATTTGTCATATGGGGATGCCTATTTGATATTTGTAAGAAATACAAATATAGTTGTCATATGCTCATACTATGCTTTAGGGCTCATCAAAGTTAAAAATTAGTATCTGGAATATTTAGTTGGTATTGGCTAGTAAAGTAGGTCTACGCACCTGGAAGTTCTATGAATTTTAGCCTGCAATTCCTTTAGTCGAACGTAATTTCTGGTAGGAAAGAGGATGCATTTAGTATTTCTGGTAGGAAAGAGGATGCATTTAGTTCTGGACATACATGAATAAGATCCTCAGCTTTTGCTCCACAACAATGTGATTTTTGGTTTCATATAAATAGTATGTGAGCTCTTTGGAAGCAAGTTCTTTGCAATGATTCTAGAATAGCCTATGCTTTTAGGGAAGTACAGTGCCATTTTCATGTAATTCTATTGCTGGAACTTCTGAAGTAGCATTTAATCAGTATGAGACATAGAATGTGCTCCATTATATATTGAAAAACTCACAATTTATTCCACAATTTTCTGAATGCAGCACTCGGTGACCTTTTTGCTCATTACGTGGAAGCGTGGAAGTCGTGGTACTCTGAATTTGCACAGGGCAGCAGCAGCATCCAGCAACGCTTTGGCAAGTCCATTATTAACCAATTGTTGTAGGCAAATCATAAACTCAAGCACTGTAGTCCTTAGTGCATGCTTGGGATTTGACCTGTACAATTTGTCAAGAAAGAGGAGAAAACAAAGACGAGACTTAGGGCTAGGGTTCATTGTATTTACTCAATGCAGGAAATCTTTAGGCTATTTCAGTCAAAAAAAAAAAAGAAGAAAGGGAAACATTTCTCAAGTTCTCATTGTTAATCTGTGACTTCTCTACTGTTCATTCTTGCAGTTATAAGCGTGCATACCTATGTGCATTCCAAATCTTTTTGTCGCGTCGCCCTACCTGCTTGGAAATTGGAATGTGGCATTTCTCTTGTGTTTGTGTATATCTTTTTTTCCGATAATCAATTGCACTTCAAAATTTGAAATCAGATACAGGCACACACAAACACTGTTCAGTTGTATCTCGTTTAGGATACATCAACCTGGCTGAGCTCATCTCAACTGCATTACAATTCAGATAAAAGCAAACAAAAACACCCCTGATCAACTCGGGTTCGGCTTCTGGCTTATTTTTCATTATTCATAAGTTTTGTCTTTTTCTGAACTTTTGCCTTTTTGTTGAGCTTTTTTGCCGATTCTTTTTTCCCCGTATTTGTTTGTATTATACGTAATGGGCTAACATATTTTTTATATTTTTAAATTTTTTAAATTTAATTATGCTAAATAAGCCTCTCACACCATGATGCTTTTTCATCGACCACTGATGTTTTCAGCCATAAACCATGAGCTTTTTAGCCGAACCGATCACCACCAAAGACTCAAGGTCCAGTCCATCCTTCCAGGCTGGTAATTTTCGTAGGTGGGTGTAAAAGCAGCTAATTCAAGCAAAATCTTACGGATCATATTATTTGTAGGGTACTAGGAAGGAGTACATACATGAAAATTGTCAACAATCACCGGTTGATTTAAACCCAAGTGTAATTTTGCATAAAAAAGATTTGGCCAAAGAAACTATCTCTCATACAGTTGTGAGATTGTGGTTGTCTTCTTGCGGTCTATGGACTTCTAGACATTAAGGATATAGATCTAGCCTGACTCCGCCCCCTTAATGGATATGTACTTTGGCAATTCCGTAACATAGTCTATTCTCTCTATTACAACTCTAGGTTGCATATTCATACGCAATTCTAACTATTTTGTTTTCCAACCAAGCGAATTATCTGGAATCATACATGAATTGAGCTAAGCTTAAAAATAACTATTTCTAAAACTAGTCAATTCAATGATAATCCTCCATGAATTCACCTATATAGGTTGCGGCTTGTTAGAGTGATCTCAACCATTTGGCCCAACGGCCAAATGGCCCCCCTTGAACGCGCATCGATCGGGCGCCCGGCACGATTGGTCGGTGGGCCCTCGCCGCCGTCACAATAAATAGAGTGGGGCGGGGCGCACGCACACCGAAGTTGGCCGTGCCGCCACAATCCTCACCGACAAACCCTAGACCCGATCTGAAAGGGGGCGCTCCAGCGACGGGAACGACCACCGCCACCGATCGCCGCCGCCAGGGAGACGTCGTCGCCAGGGAGACGCCGCTCCTTCTTCCCCGACCGTCGCTGCCCGTGCGCAGACCACACCGACGAACCAGCGATGGCCGGCTCTTCATCCAACGCGACGGACGGTCGGTACCCCTAACCCTAATCCTCTCTCCCTCTCGGTATCTCTCTCGAATCCGAACAAGAAACCCCTAGATCCACCCCTAGGAGATCCTAATCAGTCTTACAATGGTATCAGAGCATGTCCTAGACGTAGATCTAGATGGGAAAGATGACCGACCGCCGTCGGTTGACCGGCGTGCGGAAAAAGAAAGAAAGAAAAGAGGGGAAGGACTCGATCTGAAAAGACTTACTTGGCCGTCGTCGTCGGCGTGCGGGAAGACCGGCCGAGCCGTGGGCTCGCCGGCGCTCCATAGGCCGCCGCCGATCATGATGAGCGCGCTCGACCCCGGACGGGCGTGTGCAAGGGCGCCGACACGGAGCCGCTGACGGCGCGCGCTCCTCTTAGAGGAGCGCGACGCCGCGAGAGGCCGCGCGGCGCCGGCTTCTCCTTCTTCTCTGGCGGCTGGACGAGATCGCCGCCGCCGCTGTGTCGCTGAGAGCGGGGAGAGGAGGGGAAAAATGATCTAGGGTTTGGGGAGACCGGCGCCGCGAGCGGTTTTGATCCGGCGATAACGACGCTCAGCCGTCGGATTAGAATGGACGGCTAAGATCGCGCCGTGGACCACCGGCGCCGCGCCAGCGGAAGGAGGTTTCGCCGAGCCCAAGTTACGGCCAGGCGGGAGCACGGGCACGCATAGCGGGCGTGAAGAGCAGGCCGCCGTGGTCCGTGGCCACGCTGAACAGGCCGAAATGGCCAAATGTACAGTGTTTTTTTGTTTTTTGATTTTCAGAAGCTTTTTTTGAGTGAATTTGAATGCAATTTGAATCAAATCTCTGTAAATTTTTTGCACCAACGTGTTAATTTTTCCAGAGATTAGATGAGTACAGTAATAATGCTTCTGAGTATGAATTATTTTAGAATAATTTCATGTTTCCGCTGCAAAAGTTAATGCTGATTACTCTTTAAATTAAATTCAAACCAACGGGAGAATTTAATTTTTTGAGAATTGTTGTGAATTATGATATTGTTATTTTCTAACCAATGTTGATAATAACAGTATTATAATTTTAATTGATATTTTATGCATTATTTCTATTTCTGCCCAACGGTCATGTAGATTTAATGTATAGATAAAATTGTATGTCGTATTTTGACTAACGTTGGAAATAAGGCATATAATTTTGCTGTTAAAAGTATGATAATTTTAATTGATGTTTTTATACATTATTTCTATCGCCAAATGATGATGTAGATTTAATGTGTAAACAATCAGATGTTTTAATTTTAACCAACGTTAAACCAAGGCATGCGATTGTTGTTATTATGTTTAAATGTTCTCACTTGTATATGAATTGTGTTTTTGGAGGATACTCTTTGATGGGCTACATCAGGGATATCCCGGTTCTCAAAGGAGACAGCTACGGTGAATGGAAGAAAAAGATTGACCTGGCCTTCATCTTGGCTGAGGTGGACTGGGTAGTCACCACATCGTGTCCCACGTGAGCTGTGGCACCGGTGAGAGATGAAAATGAGGTCGATGCCGCTTGGCGCACTGCATGCAGGGATTATGCTCCCATAAAAATGTCATATGATCTTGATTATAAAAAGTGGGTCACTGCCAACAAGAAATGTTTGGCTGTGATAAAGAACACGATTGAGCGTGCAATTGTGGGCTTAATCGCAGAGTGTGACATTGTCACAGAGTACCTTGAGAAAATAAAGAGTCAGTTTACTGGCTCTTTAAAGACTTATGCTACACAGCTGATTAAACATCTTGTGACAGAAATGTACTCTGGTGGTGGCAGTGGCATAAGAGAGCACATACTAAGTATGAGCAACTTGGCATTAAAGCTTAAACCAATGGATTTGGCTCTCAAGGATGAGTTCCTTATTCATTTGGTTTTTGCTTCCTTGCCGAAAGAGTTTGACACCTTTGTTGTCAACTACAACATGCAGCCCGAGAAATGGGACTTAGAAAAGTGCATTGCTATGTGTGTGCAAGAGGAGGAAAGAATCAAATTCTCACATGGTGGTTCTATCAACTATGTGAAGGACTACAAGAAAAAGAACTTTAATCATTCCTCCTCAAAGACAGGAAAGCCTCAGCAACAAAATTTCACAGTGGAGAAAGATCGATTGTTTTCATTGCAAGAAAAAGGGACATTACAAGAAAGATTGTCCCGATTTCTTAAAAATGATTATGTCAAAGAAAGGTGAGAACATCATTACGTTCATAAATGAGTCCCTGTATATACAATATTCAAAATCTACTTAGTGGATTGATTCAGGTACAACTGTTCATGTTGCCAATAATTTGCAGGGATTCCGTTCGACGAGAAATACGCAAAGAAAAGAAAGATGCGTTAAAGTCGCAAATGGAGTCCAAGCTGAAGTTGAAGCCGTTGGCGATCTTTCATTACAGCTAGCTGATGGCTTCACTCTTTTACTTAGAGATGTTCTTTATGTTCCCTCTTTACAGAGGAATTTGATTAGTGTTTCATGTTTGGACAGTAATGGTTATGATTGTCATTTTGGAAATGGCAAGTGTGAAATAATGTTTAATAAAGAATGTGTTGGTCTTGCCATCTTACAAAATGAGCTTTATTTGTTATCATTACGTGATGATGTGAATATCGTATGCGATAATGGGAACGTCGCGTGCGAGAAAGTGAATGAATCCCCGTCTACGAATGTAAACAGGAAACGAAAGAGAACTCTAGATGCGTCGTCAAAATTATGGCACTGTCGTTTAGGCCATATTTCGAGGGGGAGAATAGAAAGACTAGTTAAGAATGATATTCTTCCTCCATTAGAGTTCTCAGACCTAGAACAATGCAGAGAATGCATTAATGGAAAATATGTAAAGAAAATTAAGAAAGACGCCAAAAGAAGCACAGGAGTTCTACAAATTATTCACACAGATATTTTTGGTCCTTTTCCTGTGAAAAGTGTGGATGGATATGACTCGTTCATAACATTCACGGATGATTACTCCCGTTATGGATATATTTATCCAATCAAAGAAAGAAATGAAGCCTTGGATAAATTCAAGATATTTAAGGTGAAGTTGAAAACCAACACGATTTAAAGATTAAGATAGTCCGATCGACCGTGGGGAGTACTATGGTCGACATACCCCATATGGACAAGTTCTGGACCTTTGCAAGGTTTTTACAGAAAATGGCATAGTGGCCCAAAGATTCTACACCGGCGAACCTCAAGCAAAATGGAGTAAATGAAAGACGCAACTGCACTCGATGGACATGGTGCAAAGCATGATGAGCTATTCCACACCGCCATTGAGTTTATGGATGGAGGCGTTGAAAACCGCCATTCATATTCTCAACAGAGTGCCTAGTAAGTCGGTGTCCAAAACACCGCATGCGAGTTGTGGACAGGAAGAGTTCCTCACTAAACCACTTACGTGTGGGGAGTCTCTGAGGCTAAAGTATTTAACCCAAACCTTGGGAAGCTTGATCCCAAAACAGTAAGTTGCCATTTCATTGGCTACCCTGAAAAGTCAAAATGTTTTCGTTTCTACTGTCCCAAAACGTAGAGGACAACTGTGTTTATGCAAAGTTTAAAGATGGGAAGTTTATCTTCCTAATCCTGTATGTGGATGATATCCTACTAGCTAGTAGTGATGTCAGTCTGCTACTGGAGACAAAGAAGTTTTTGTCCTCAAACTTTGATATGAAAGATCTTGGTGAAGCTTCGTTCATTCTAGGGATCGAAATTCACCGGGATAGAAACAAAGGGATATTGGGACTGTCACAAAAGGCATATATAGAGAAAGTCTTAAAGAAATTTGGTATGCATAAATGTAGTCCTTCACCTGCACCTATAGTCAAGGGCGACAGATATGAGGATTTTCAATGCCCCAGAACCAAGACGAGCTCGATCAAATGAAATCGGTTCCATATGCTTCACTGTCGGAAGCTTGCGGATGCTCAAGTGTGTACACGTCCGACTTAGCGTTTGTTACGGGTTATTTGGCGATTCCGAGCAATCTCGAATAGAACATTGAAATTGATAAAGAAAGTCTTGCGTTATTTGCAAGGAACAAAAGGCCTCATGATGACATACGTAAGATCGATTCACTCCATATAGTGGGGTATACTGATTCGATTATGCGGAGATGATAGAAAGTCGACATCCGGATATGTGTTCACTCACATTGGAGGAGCTATATCGTGGAAAAACTCAAAACAAACCGTCACTACATCGCCCACAATGTATGCCGAGTTTGTAGCATGTTATGAGGCTACGGCGTGTGAATCGCTAAAGAAGTTCATACCGGTTTAAAAGTGGTTGACGACATCAATAAACCACTTAAATTGTACTGCGATAATGAACCCGCAGTAATATATGCCCACAACAATAAGTCAAGTGGTGCTGCCAAACACATTGACATAAAGTACTATGTTGTGAAAGATAAAGTTCGGGATCAAATTATAAGTCTTGAGCATATAAGTACCGCAAAGATGTTAGCGGATCTGCTTACTAAAGGCTTACCACCCAACATGTTCAGAGAACATATAGCCGACATGGGTTTAAGGGAAAGCCTATGATTCCTGAACTAAAAGATGGCCCAAAAGATTAAAGTAACTATTTCAGAACAGAGATGTGTATTGTAGCTGTTAAATCTATCGGCGATTGACCGTGACGATGAGACATGTTCTATGCATTAATCTGTGATGAAATGAGTAAAGTCAAAAATAATTAAAGATAAAGCATAGATTGAGATCAAAGGAGGAGAATGTTAGAGTGATCTCAACCATTTGGCCTAACGGCCAAATGGCCCCCCTTGAACGCGCCCTGATCGGGGGCGCCCAGTCCGATTGGTTGGTGGGCCCCTGTCGCCAGCGCCACAATAAATAGAGGTGGGGGCCGGGGCGGCACACACACCGAAGTTGGCCGTGCCGCCACAATCCCCACCGACAAACCCTAGACCCGATCTGAAAGGGGGCGCTCCAGCGACGGGAACGACCACCGCCACCGATCGCCGCCGCCAGGGAGACGCCGCTCCTTCTTCCCCGACCGTCGCTGCCCGTGCGCAGACCACACCGACGAACCAGCGATGGCCGTCTCTTCATCCAACGCGACGGACGATCGGTACCCCTAACCCTAATCCTCTCTCCCTCTCGGTATCTCTCTCGAATCCGAACAAGAAACCTCTAGATCTACCCTAGGAGATCCTAATCAGTCTTACACGGCTAACATCGCAAAAAATTAGAGCATAAATATCACTTGTAAATAATCCAAGAAACATGACCGGTAGGCACTGCTGAACGATGTTCGAAAAGGATGGTTGATTGGGCTGAACTGAGGTGGCCCCTCGACATTGCTTGGGCTGTTTCACTTGTTTATGATGAAGAGCTGTGGTTGGCTTAGCTTTGTCCGCCTAATAATTAAAACAAATATTCGCAGCGTCATGACAGCGATACGACATCTACAACCAGTTCTTGCTTGAATTACAGGGAGCTTGCCAACTGTAATGCAATTCTCTTGCCTCCTTTTTTTAAAAGCAAAGCATTTCTCTTGGCTACATGGCTATAATTTTCACTACATACCATATTCCGGCATCCAATCGCAACAAAATTCTGATGATAGTCATGATAGGAATTTATTTATCTCTAATTACAATCATTCGTGGTATTAATTTGCTAATATCAAAATTTATTTACAGTGACACTACGGATAGCTCCCAACTACAATACTGCCAACCAACCAAACCAAAAATGAGAGAGAGAGAGAGAGAGATTCCATATGAAAATGATCTAAAAGAAGAAGAGTATATCAGATGTGATTGTGCTCAAAGAAAAAGAGTATCCTGACGTCAATTGTCGTCTAATCAATTTTTTTATGTTGCAAATTCCCCCATTATCCTATAGCGGTCAAACTAGCCCAGCCAATAAAATTACATCGCACGACTGTACGAGAGTGCTCTACGCTGCGCCGCCGGCTCGCCAAGCCCATCAATTCCAGCCAACAACCCCTCCCCTTCATAAGAACGCAACAAGAATTCCGCAGAAGAAAAATCTCCTACCTCCCAGTCCCACCCACCTCCCCCCGAAACCCTAGCCAACCGTCGCCATGGCCGCGGCCGCCCTCCTCCGCCGCCTCCCCGCCGCGCGCGCCCCGGCCACGGCGCTCATCGCCGCGCGCCCGATCTCCGACTCCACGGCCGCGCTCACCATCGAGACCTCCGTGCCCTTCACCTCCCACATCGTCGACCCGCCCTCCCGCGACGTCACCACCACCCCCGCCGAGCTCCTCACCTTCTTCCGCCACATGTCCGTGATGCGCCGCATGGAGATCGCCGCCGATTCGCTCTACAAGGCCAAGCTCATCCGTGGGTTCTGCCACCTATACGACGGCCAGGAGGCCGTCGCCATCGGCATGGAGGCCGCCATCACCCGCTCCGACTCTATCATCACCGCCTACCGCGACCACTGCACCTACCTCGCCCGCGGTGGGGACCTTGTCTCCGCCTTCTCCGAGCTCATGGGCCGCCAGGCCGGGTGCTCCCGCGGGAAGGGCGGATCCATGCATTTTTACAAGAAGGATGCCAATTTCTATGGCGGACACGGCATCGTCGGCGCTCAGGTGCCCCTCGGGTGCGGCCTTGCGTTCGCCCAGAAGTACAGGAAGGAGGACACCGTCACCTTCGCGCTCTATGGTGATGGTGCCGCAAACCAGGGCCAGCTCTTTGAGGCGCTCAATGTGTCGGCCCTTTGGAAGCTGCCTGCCATACTGGTCTGCGAGAACAACCATTGTGAGTTGCCGCTCCACTTTTCGGAATAGTGATTGCATCGTGATATCTGCTTTTTCATTTGATGTGATGTGATCTGGTTCGATTCCGTTGTGCAGATGGGATGGGAACGGCCGAGTGGAGGGCGGCGAAGAGCCCCGCCTACTACAAGCGTGGCGACTATGTGCCTGGATTGAAGGTGATGCGAAATTATTGTTGTTGATTTTGCTCATCATAGTGCATGGATTGATGAGGGTTGACTTATGAATTCGATATCTGTTTGTGGTATGTTTGATTGCTTGTACTGGTTTCTATATGAAGGGTTTGACCTCATAGATTCTATATGTCTATGTCTATTTATTGAGTTGCAGAAATGGGTGTCTGATTCAGTGTGGTATTTTAGCACATGCTAGCTGTTCCAAGTTCCAGCATGTACAGGAAAAAGTTTCTTTATAAATCACTGTAACTACTTAAAGACAATTTTTATTTGACCAGGGTTAATATGTTCGTAGATAGAAGTTACACTATGTTCTTACAAGTAAAATGCATGTCATCTCCCTTAGCTATTGACTTCATGATGAGTTCTCTGTTATTCTTCAGTACGTCATGATATACACTTCCTCCATTCCCCGGATTTTTGAGTTATCTCCTGCTTCAAGTGCAAGAGGACTGCTCAAGCTCGCAATTCATGTCTATGTTCTACTTACTATTTGCTACTGAGATCATTGAATTATGTTTGGTGTAGGTCGATGGAATGGATGTTCTTGCTGTGAAGCAGGCATGCGCATTTGCAAAAGAATATGCTATTGCGAATGGCCCAATTGTGAGTACTGATGATATTTTGCTTTCTTCTGTCATTTGAGTTTATATACTCATGTAGTACTTTAGGTGTTTGTTGGGGTTGGCCTAGGGTGCATTGGAATTTCCGGTTGTTTCATATGTCTTGGTTACGTTCACAGGAAGAACCAATGCCAGAGAGTATAATCAACTTAATAGAGCTGCACTCACCTTTCCTTGTGATAAAACACATAGGCTATGCATAACACAAGTACATTCACAGGAAGAACCGATGCCAGAGAATATAGTCAACTTAAAATAGTGCTGCCCTCACCTTTTCTTCTGGAAAAACACATAGGCTATGTATGACACAAGTGTCTGGATCTTTCCTGGTCATTAACATTTTTTTGGATCTTTCTCCAAAGATTTGGCCTTGATTGCTACTTTATCACTTGATGGCTAGAATAGATTTCATGAATTATATGCAATTCTCCAGCTTGATTAAATTCTTAATACTTGCTAGAATAGATTTCATGAATTATATGCAATTTTCCAGATTGATTAAATTCTTAATACTTAGGTGGTGGTTGTGCTGTTGCATTGATCCTGCCTGCAGATGGGACCATATGCCTAATGATTTCATCATATGTGATTTGTGGATTATAGTTAAAAATAGGCTGTTTTATGTTGAAGATCCATTCATCCGAAGCAACAATTTCATGTTGGTGTTGAGTCATGTAATGTTTTTCATTGAACTGCTAAGACTGATATGTTTCCTGATCCACAGCAGCCGCGACCTTGAGCCAATGGCCATGACTGCTAAGGCACCCTCTTCACATGCGAAATATGAAATAACCTGTTTAGCATGATAATAATACACACCAACTTATGGTCTAAATGTATTCTTGATCACTGCTTGATGTTTCGCTAACTTTTAAGGTAACGCTGCTTTTACCTTCTGTTACTAACTACTAAGGCACTCCTTGAGCTTAGTGTGGAAGATTAAACTTCATTGCTAATGCTACCTGACTTCACGTACGATCATTTTGTATATACTCGTTATGGTTTCCATATTAGTCCATCTATAATGACCAATATGTTTTTGTTAATAGTGGATGATTCTTACTAATGTCTTTGCATTCTTTGTGTTTAGGTTCTTGAAATGGATACCTACAGGTACCATGGCCACTCTATGTCAGATCCAGGAAGCACTTACCGCACCAGGGATGAGATCTCAGGTGTCAGACAGGTCAGCATGTTGTGACCTTTCAATGAAATTTAACTCATGCCAAATGTTTGTATTTCAAAGAGTTATTTGTTTTATGATACCAACAGGAGCGTGATCCAATTGAAAGAGTTAGAAAGTTGATCTTGGCTCATGACCTAGCAACTGCTGCTGAGCTCAAGGTATGAAATTTTAATGAAAATACATCAAGTATAATTAAAGTATAAATGATCTTTAATGAGAATCATAAATGGAGAAAAAAATTCTGTTTCATTCAGTGGTATATTCCAATTCTTATTGTGAGCCTATTCTTTCTTCTCAGGACATGGAGAAAGAAATTAGAAAAGAAGTTGAAGATGCCATTGCTCAAGCAAAGGTTCCCATTGCATTTAGATGCACTCTTTTAGTTCTTTCACTTTCAATTAATTATGCTTATCATTTATTTACTTTTTAATATTTACAGGAAAGCCCTATGCCTGATACTTCTGAGCTATTCACGAATGTGTATGTCAAGGGTTTCGGTGTGGAGGTAAGTTGATGGCAGATCTGATTCATTAAGTTTTCGAAGGTGAAGTCGCGATTCGTATGTTGTCTGAAATGCATGACCCTGGACTTGATTAAACATGGTTGCATCCTCTTAATCATGTGAATTGTGAAGTGAAAACATGGCATGTGTTTAATGCTAATATCTTCTTCTTGTTCGCTTGCTTGCATTAGTAGGTAAGAGTTTTTGTAAGGAGTTAAATTTCAACTCGCTGTCACACACTACAATTCTATAGGCATCATATAATTTTACCTGTTTTTATAGAATACTCTGTTAAACATTCCCATAAAAGAACTATGTTACACTAACTAGATAGAAGTACGTTTTCACGATTTTTATCCAAAATACAAATTTCAACTGCTTTGTTCAAATTATGTCTGCTTAGGTAAGAACTAAACTTATTTCTCCTTAATGGTGCAGTCATTTGGGCCAGACAGAAAGGAGTTGAGAGCTTCACTTCCATAGGCTGGCAACCAGAAGATGGGCATTCTTTCTTCTGATATGACATGATAGCCAGGAGAAATAAATATTGGTGGAGAAACCCTCGGGCATTACTGGCATTTTTTGTTGCAAAATGAACCTGTATAGAGATGCATTGTCAGGAGGATCTGCTCGTTATTTGTTTTGCTTCTTTTCATTTCTGCGATTCAATTTAACCGCTGTTGGATGGCTTCTAATTGAAGCTAGAGATTTGGTCCGCATAATCACGTACGTTCGAAAAATTTTAAGCTGGGAACTAAAAGTTTGCCACGTATCTGGTTTAGTAGCTGTCGATTTTTATCTTGCCCGTTCTTTTTAAAAACAGTGATTGTTGGAGCTTTGTTCTCCTATAGCTTTGTAGCTCATGTTTTTTCCCCACTTCTCTTATCCTACCCCGTAGGCAGGTGATCAAATGTACTTGGCCATCATATGCCAGTATTTGTGGGCTATACGGAGGATGTCAAGCATGGTACAACAGATTGGCGTTGCCACCTCACAAAATATGTCCCATTCTTTTTGTTTTTTAGTTGGCTTTTGGTTTCGGTTCTGCTCACTTTGTTTTTTAGTCGGTTTTTGGTTTCGATTTCGTTTACTATTCATCAGGTCTATTAGCGCCGGTCTCACTGAAGGCCCTGGGGCTTCCCAGGCAGCAGCCGCTTTCAATTGGAAGTTCTCCATTGCGGTGCCGTCCGTCGTCCCCACCGTAACCCAAAGGCGGGGGCAGCTACGATAAGGGTAGCGCCGTAGAGGGGCGGGTAGAGCCGTTCCGTGGAGGACGCGCGTCGGCGGCGGAGGCAAGAGAAGCACGGTTTTCCCCCGGCGTTTGGACGCCCAACCCAACGCCGGCTTTCCCTTTGCCTGGAGCGGGCCTCGTGAAGAGCCTTAGGGTGTGTTTGGTTGTCTGAATCTCCTTCGTTCTGACTTGATGGATCCGTATAATCTGAGAAAGAGCCTGTTTGGTTGCCTGTATGAGTGGATGCAGCCTGCATAAGCGGATGCAAAAATACGCCGTCATCCCGATGGGTGGATACGCTCAAAATGAGCTTCACCGCCATCCTGGATGGGATGATGCGATGTATCTTATGCGGTCCCACATGTCGCCTCTTAGGTTTGGTAGATCGCATCCGCTCATACTGCATAACCAAACAAAGATCTCGCTTTTTTGTATCCGCTCATGCAACCTCACCAAACATCTTCTTTTTCTGAAATACGATTCCACTCAGTCAGGATATACGATACAACCTCCACACATGAACCAAACACACCCTTAGACGCCGGTCTATTCATTCGGGACTCGGCTCGGTGGGAGCATGCACGCATTCGCGTGTTCCTTTTCCTATCTCGTTTCCCCGTGGGCCGTGGCCGAATGAAGCTAGTCAGCTACCAACCACAAGAAGCGTACGGTTCCGCGATTCCGTACGCTGTACGTGGTGGTATGGTACCCTGGCTGGCGTGACGGCCGGAGCTACACGTTCCCATGGTCGCCGAAATCAAGTTTTTGTTTATATCCGTAATTACAGAAATAAAATAGTAGTGTATGTATTGTATTTATAAAAAGAATGTTTTTATTGTCCGATGATCGAGCGGTTACGCCGCAAAGCTAACGTTTAGGGGTGCCCGCGGCGGCAGGCATCTTGCCAACCCACCATCAGACGGCAGCGGCTTGCCGTCCTATAGACAAACGGCAGGTAATTAAGCCGACTATTTTTTTTCATATTGTTTGTTTTAATTTTTAAATATAACAAATAAGCTCAGAAAATTACGAAATTTTATGTGCAGCCCCTCGACACAACGTACTTGACTAAGTAATGTTTTTTTGCAATTTTATCCGCTATGAACATACGATTACAATTTTTTTTAAAGAGATATTACATGTAGCAAATGAGCTGTAAAAAATTACAAAATCTTATGTGCAGCAGAATCTTGACATAGTCGTAGTTATTGTCTATTTTTTTAAGAATTTTATACATTACGAATATTTGTAGAAGTACATGTAACAGTAAAAAAGCATTGCACAGAATGCGATATGGCTCACCCATCTAAGTCACTGCTATGTCCTCGCTATATCTGCCTCCCCGCGCGTGGCCTTGTCTTCTGTTAACCATGAGCATATCCTATGAGGTACGTTAGCCAGTCCGAAAATTGCGTCTCGATTCAGATGAGGTATGGAGATTGATCCATTTGTTTAGTGGTCAGTAGTGGTCCAATAGGTTGAGGCAGTGTAGGCTAGATCCAGTAAGCGTCGATGTCCTCCAGTTGAGATATGCCAAACTGCAGGTCGCCAGCAATAATATCGTAAACAAAGGACTCTAAAAATCCCACACGCTAACGTCACACCGATAATGGCGGGAGTGAACTGCGCGTATGAAAACAGACGCGACGCAAGTGATATTTTCGGTAGTCTGTTTCCTGCACAAGTGCTCAATTTCCATATGAGCCAAATATCTATGGCTCACTGCGCTTTGTTTACATGCGGATTAAACAAAGTAAAGAAAATCAAAATGCGGATTAAACAAGGCAAAGAAAACGAAATGACCCACCTCTACCACACCTGTTAATCACTTGGTAAGTGTACGAATTTTTGAGCAACATTTCCCGTGGATAAAATTATCAAAAAAACAATACACAGTTAAGTCCGTTGTCACAAGAGGCTGCATATAAAATTTTGTAATTTTTTTTGAGCTCATTTGCTATATTTAACAATTCGAACATTACCTGGTAAACGTATGAATTTTTGAGCAACATTCGCAGTGGATAAAATTGCCAACAAATTAAGTACGTTGTGTCCAGAGGGTGCACATAAAATTTCGTATTTTTTTGAACTTATTTGTTATATTTAAAACTAAAACAAACAGTATAGAAAAAATTAAGATAGGTAATTAAGCCGATCTAATTACCTGCCGTCTGTCCATGGGGCAGTAGGCTACTGTCGTTTGGTGGTGGAACAGCAGGCTATCTATCGCCCGTGGCACCCGCACACGTTAGTTTTGCAACGTGACCGCTCGATCACTGGACGGCAAAACACCATGTTTATAAATACAATATATGTACTGTTGTTTTTGTAATTATAGATATAAACAGTGTCATATGTACCAATTCGTCAGGGAAATCGAACTGTACCATATGCCTGCATTTGTATACACCGGCCACGCGCTGCTGTCCTACGTAGCTGTAAAACAGTACCTGCAGTGGCGGAGGACGAAAAAATTTTAAGGTATGACCGGCGGCTGAAGGCAAAGCGTCGTCGCTGCTCTGAAAAACGAACGGGCTACCGCAGTCCCAGTCCACATATGTTGCGCGGCCCACAAGCCACAAGCCCATAAGGCAAGCCGCAAGCGTGAAGTGTCAAGGCCCAAAGGCCAAAGGTCGACTAACAGACTTACGAAGTAACGATTCAGTCATCTTTCTCATGAGAACATTCAGACTTCGTTCAATAGCAGCAGCAGGACCTTCAACCTGGCATCTATGGTGGTCAGATCAATTTGAGGTGGGGATTCGCGGCAAAGTCAAGGTAGAGCGAGCGCCCTACCGGGCCCTCCGCCCCTGAGTACCTGGCATCTCCTCCCCCCAGACGCCGCACGCCCGCACGAAAGCACGGCAATGCACTGCATGACTGACGTGCAGGGCACAAGGAATTAAGTTTTTTTTTTGTGCCCTCATGTTGGTACACGTACGTTACTCTTGTTTTTTTTTCAGCTAGTGGATACACGTTTAGTTACGGAGCATGTATGCATCTACGTACGAAACACGAATCACTCTGGCAGCTGAGTACAAAATTAACTACCCGTGGTGCAGCACGCCCATGTAGAAAGTAGCCGTACTACGTTGGTGGGTAACGAGTTTTTGACTGAAATTGTAATATTAACACGTGACTAGCAAAAAAATCACTCGCCAAATGGAATTTATAAAAATAGTAACTCCATAGTATGATCACCGCGCAAGAGTGACTGATGGCTGAGATATAAGTGATGCCGCACAGTGGCCGTGCGCATTAGCCAAAACCACACAGCCACCCTGCGGTGCCAAATTCATTTAATTGTTTGTAAGATTTTTTAATATAGAAAATAAGATCCAAATATTATGTATTTTTAAGGATCTTTGCACAATATACTTGATTGTATAATATTTTCAAAAATTTATGTGTTCTAAAATAGTTATTTTTACACTGAAATAGTCATTTTTACACAATAGCTCCTACTCTAGGTTGTTCGCCACTGTTCTTTGGAAGGTGACTATTTTAAAACATATAAAATTTTGAAAAATTTATACAATTTACATTGTGTAAAGAGTCTTAAAAAGTTCATAATGTTTGGATCTCATTTTCTATATTAAAAAATTCCTACAAATAATATACTTAAATAAATTTTTGAGAAAATTCAGATTGGATAAAATTGTAGAAAAATTACACAAGTAAATACACTTTGTCGGGAGGCTCCACAAAAAATTATAATTTTTAGAACTCATTTTCCATATTAAAAACTCCTAAAAAATATAATTAAATAAAGTTTCCTGAAAATTGCTACAGTGCCCACGCACGGCCATCGTGTGATGCTGCCTCACTACACATCCATCGTGCGGCATCGTTTACGTGTTAGTCGTCGGTCAGTTATGCACGGTAACCATATGGTAAAGACGTTATTTTTATAAATTTCACACAATGAGTACTATTTTTACTAATCATATATCAAATACTATCATTTTAACCGGAGATTCGGTAGGCAGCGATATCTATCTATCGCCCTCCTCCCTATCAGGTCTTCGTCGCGAACTGAATGGAATGACCCATTCAAAGTAGGAACCCACGCACCCCCGTTGCACTTAGATCGCATGTTGCCACTGGAGAGAACAGGCAGTAGAAACGAAAGAGGGCAAAAAAAAAAAAGGAATGGAAGTAAGGCCCTGTTCTTTTCAGCTTCTAAAAGCTGCTTTTTGGCTTTTCTATAGTAACTAATTTTTAAACGGAGTATTTTTTTAAGATAAGGTCTACTAGTTAATTGTAGTACATACTTTACTGACTTCATTTATATCGGCAAAAATCACACACGAGTTTCTGTTACTCTGTAATCTCTCATACAAACAGCCTAAAAATCACAAATCGCAGCTAAAAACCATAAATCGCAGCAAAAAAGAACAAACCTAAGAGCACTGGTCCAAAACCTACGGCAAAGATCACACGCCGCTTCGGAATTGGTCGATGAGATGAAGTCCAATTTTGGACGCTTTGGCATCGCTGTTATCCGAAATTCGAAAATAGCCTCTTCGAACGAAATTCCAACTCTAGTTTCACCGATCGCACCATTTAACCGCGCCGCGACACGTGTCCAATGGTGCGGTCGAGCGCACCACACCGAGTGGTGCGGTCCCGACCGCACCACTCACTCGATGTGACCATGTGGTGCGGTCGGAGCGCACCACCCGGTGTGGTGTGGTCCCCGACCGCACCATTGACACGTGTCACACTCCCGTTAAGTGGTGCGGTCAACAGGGTGCTAGAATTGGAATTTTGTTCTCCTCAGCGCCATTTTTGGTATTTTCGGGTAGCAACCGTATTAAAAACGTCCAAAATTCCCGAAGTCCGAGGCGCACACAAAAGCCAAAAAGATAAAAAAATTAGCGCGTGATATGTGTACATCGACAGATGATACGTGGCCGTCGCTGTGGTGCGCCGCTTGACCGCGTGCGCGCGGGGCGAGACTTCTACCGTTTCCCGAGTGCCGAAGTCCCCGTGCGACGCCATCCCCCACCCAGACTCCCCATGCGTTTATGCGTGCACCTGGGCGAGACATGCGAAGAGGTCAGACTCCCGTGTCCAATGCCGATTGGCTCGTGGCTTCGCATGAAGAAACTAGAGGTACTCCCAAATTGTCTCATGCTTGGGTTGGGCGCTTTGGCTGCTCAGAATTAACGAACGGAAACTTCGCAGCAGCTGCGTCATCGTTTGAACGGACAACTACGTGAGCGAACGATGTCGGTATAAAGAAGCAGCACCGAATTAGCTTGGGGCCACCGTATTCTTAACCCAATGCTATATTTACTACATTTCAGTTTCAGCTTCTAGCTCCTAGCTTTTAATTCACTATTACTTTATTTTATTTTTTTTCTTGCTTTTTGATTTTTTGGGCTTTTTTCTCTTTCTTTTTTTGTATTTATTTTGCATTGTCTGTGATAGGCTAATCCGTTTTTATTTTTAAAATTTTAAATTTAGTTATGTCAAATAAGACATCAGTAAATATAGTGAAAAATAAATCAACTATAATAGAAAAAACCATAGTCTATCGTCAAACTGAGTGCATCATAGCTGATAAAGAGAGAGCAGTCTTATTTCTTCCCTTTTCCTCAGCAACAAACTTTGGGTGTGTTTGGTTGAGCTGTGGCTTCTGAAAAAGCTGCTGTGAGCTGTGGGCTGTGGAAAAGCTGTAAGTTGTTTGGTTCAAACAAGTATAAAACTTACCTCCTATCTCTATTTTCCTTGAAACAACTGTGAAACAGCTCTCTATTTTCACCATTTCAAAAAGCAGAAAGCCAAAAGTAGGGACCAAGGTGCTTTCAAAATCAGATTACCTAAAAGTAAATGCTTCAAAAGCAGCTTTCTGTTTCCACCCCTTTTGTTGGCTTTTGGCTTTTTAGAAGTAAAAACAGCTCCCAAAAACTTAACCAAAGGCACCCTTTATCGTGCATCTACATTGCAATAATAATACTCTGCAATAGAAGACCATACGCACGCACGAGGACTTGTGGCCGTCAGAGATCGAAAGCGATCCCGGCCAACGCGTGTAGAAAAACCGGTTCTTTGGATCATGGCACACGCGCTGTACATTGGAAACAGTCAATTGCTTGGACTGTTAGACCAACTCTTCCTGTTCCTGGATGGCGCTGCGCGAACCGATCGATGGTCTTCCGGTCGAACGGGAGAAGCTTCGAGCCAAGCCTACACTACGCCGTCTAGCTCTCATTTCTGTACGCATATAGGGAGTGTACGTATTTTGCTGTGGTTGATTTTTTTTTGTTAAAAATAAATAATAATAATTAAAAAATAAAGATATTTATATTAGATTCTGACTCTCTAAATAGACGTTAAAAATAGAAATCAATTCAAATACCTTTTATTGGATGTCTCCGAATCTGGGGACAGGATGCTCAACACGCCCTGGCTCTGTTGATGTTCGATCTCGCTGCTGCATCGTGACAAATTGTTCCATTGATTAATTGCCTGTGACACAGCGGGCGTCTGCCATATGGCCCATATGCGTGGTAGCCCAGGACTGTCCTGTCCCGCTGAGCAGCTAGCTGATTTGGCTTTTGGCTTTGGCTTTGTTTCCTCCTTGCATTTTGTCTGGATATTTCGTTCGATCAATGTGAACCAATCTCGCTACGTGTTGAATTCTTGTAGCCGCAGTCACTGTCTCGAAGGTTAAAAGCACTTGTTTCGAAGTAAATTGTACAGAATCTACACATAGAATATCCAGAACGACCGCAACCGCGAGAAGAACAAGACGAAAGTCTGTGAAACTCACTAGCAATTAGAAGACCACCCCCTACATACGTAGCGATGCCGTTGTCGTTTCTTCACCGTGTTCTCGAGACCATCTCTTCCGGTCAAGACGTACGTACATTTCGCGTAGCTACTTTCGGCTCCAAATCGTCTGGCTGCGAGCCATGCTTCTGCTAGATTTCTCTTGCTTTCTCGCTAAGGCTTCGAGCTGTGGACGAGTGCAGCAATTCGGTTTTCACTCCCCAAGTCGTTTTGCCTGCTTTGATGATCATGAGTCTGTATGTTTTGGCTACAGTTTATGACTTTTGATTGCAGTTTATGGTTTTTGGGCTATTTGTGTCAGAGATTACAGAGTAACAGAAACTCACGTGCGTTTTTTGCCGATATAAATAATGTCGGTACAGTATGTACTACAATTAACTACTATATCCTATCTTGAAAAGTTATTCTGTGTAAAAGCTAATTACTATAGAAAAACCAAAAATCAGTGTTTAGAAGTTGAAAAAACATGGCCATATGATTGCTGGAGCAGACGGGAGCTTTTTAGTTATTTCCAGACTTTCTTCCCTACATGGATCGATCGCTCTTGCGGTAGCAAAATGCAACTGAAAAACTAGTTATATATCAGGCAAAGACCTTGATTGGTACGGAATTGGTAATGCCTGCAAGCTGGATGAAGAAGCCGGCTGCTAATACTGTATGGTTGGCGTGCCGATCCAATGGGTGTCGTGAACTTCTTATTTTTGTGAGGGAGACCAGCCAGATCCAGTGGCAAAGAACACTTCACATCTCGAAAACTGCTGCGTGATAGCACTAGCAAATTACTCAAAAAACAGTTTAAAATGCCGTGATTAGATTTCTTCTGGATGAAATACTGCGTAGGGATTACCTTGCGCTAGCAAATAATTGGAAACATCTGTTTATATAAGCTAAGGTTGAATAGTCAAAATCACAGACTAGCGCACGCAAAGTAACCCAACACCAACGGCGTTAGGTTTGGCCGCATGCATGTCATGTGATAGTGTAGCAATGCACGAACGCAGGGCAAAAGGGCTCTTCAGATTGCAACATTTCAAGAAGGCAAAATATAATCTGAACGTACAGGTAAACTAGTACTATTAGTCTATTACATAATTACTTACAAGTAGTAGGTATGTAAACTAAAAGGAAGCACGCAAGGGCAGCCATTTCTAGCAAAATTACTCGTTGGTATATATCATTGGTTGGCCATGATTGCGACGTTCCAAGGTGACAAGACGCGGCCAATTTTACCAACGTACGTAGTTGCTTTGTGAAAATGACAGGTTTAGACGTGGATTACCCGACAACAAAGCTAATAAATCTTGCAATGTTGAAAAGTAGGGCAAATTGCACTGTTGGGCACTAACTAAACCCGTAGTACAAAATTCAGTACTGTCAATGACTATAAGCCCCAAGTCTTGCCTTTTGCACACCTTGCCACTAAAATGCCTTTTTTTAAAAGTGCTTCTGCTAATATTTTCTAAACTTGTCCATTTTTCGTGGATCCGTTTATTCTTCTGTGCCTTAGTCCCACAAAGATCACCAATGTATTATTTATTTATTTATTTGTGAACGTGTATGGCACTTAGCTTGTAGAAAATGCCACGAGTACATGAAAATACACAGAAAGCAGAGGAGGAGGAAGCAGCAAGAAACATCCTTTTGTGTTAGAGACGTGCAGACAAATAAGGTTAGCTAAAGCCATGTGCCAGCTAACTACTACTGCATTCCACCAACTCAAATAGAAAACCAAAACGTGCGAACTTGTAGCAGTCGCCATGTATGACAAAGACAAGATCAATTTCGCCATCTGATCGATCGATGCGTTTCGAAGGGACAAGAACCCATACGATCATGTGTTGCAGTTATAAAAAACACGTTCTATCATTGAGTTGCAGATATATGAAAATTAATAAGGAAATTAATATATATGTTAGCTCTTATGGGATAAACTTGGCACCGCCGTAAAAGCTTTTTGCGGTACAATTGTCTGGCGGTTAAAGGGGACTGCGAGTTGTGAGTGTTAGGAAACCTAGGCCTGAGTCGGAAGCCTAGTCTATGATGGACACCTCATTGATAGACTATAAATAAGGAGCTGTACCGGCAGAATTTGTACTCATGCAATCAAAAGCAATAAAGAAAAACTAGGAGTTCTCTCTACCTCTCTGTGTGTTTTCAATCTATTATTCTGTCTTCCGTGATTGATTTCGTTTCATATTAAGCAGAGGAATCAATCGATTGGTCGCCAGCGACGGTTCCTCAACACGTTATCAGCACGAGTTCGCTCCGGTGAATCGAAGATAATCATTGAAGCTCTAATAGATTGAATTATCTAGATCGCTCTAAATTTGCAGTTTTCACGTTCTAGATTAATTTTCTACGATGCAAATCCGCTCTAATTTACCGCGAGCAGACTTGAAGTCGCCGGCACAATGTCGATCGGTAGATTGCATCACAGAGTAGATGTTGATTGCACTATAGATAAAAAAGAAAAAATTGTGTTCAACTGGTCCTATACAATCGTCGTACATTAGCCTGCTTCCCAACCAAACACCTCCTCAGACTACTTCAACTTCTCAAGGGAGTGGATCCAAAAGTGAAGTTGGAGTTGAAGTTGTTAAAACTTGGAGCCAAGCCATATCAAACAGGGTCATATATGGGAACATATAGAATGCACTCATCCTTACGACATATTCACCGTGCATTCAAATTAAAAAAAGTCACAAATAATTCTAGATGTAATTCATGGTTTACTCCGTCTATGTATAAAATTTTAAATTCAAATTCATTCTATGTTAAGACTATCAAAAAGAGAAAAATCTAACAAAATTTAAGAGTTCAAATCTGTCTAAATTCTCTCTTTTTTGGGTACTCTTAACATAGAATGAATTTGAACTTAAAATTTTATACGTGGGTAGAGTAAACCATGAAATACATCCAAAAAATTTTCAGATTTTTTTGCGAATTTTTTTTAGTTTAAGTGCACAGTGAGTGCACACACACATAGAAAAATAATTCCATACTTGTAAGAGTACGTAGAGCCTGTTCCAAAGGGTTGAAAGCCTGAGCTTTTGGCCATTTTGTGTAGGTTTTTTTACTATAGCGGTTGTTAGCTTTTTGTGAGTCAAAAAAGGGTAAAATAGTAAAAAAAAAATAGCAAAATTGAAAAATATAGCTAAATCTTTTAGGAAAATGCAAAAAACAAAAAAACAAAAACAAAAAAAAAAAGCAAAAAAGCGGAATTTTAGAAGTCAAAACGTTAGCCATTTGGAGCGAGGTCATACTCCTACTTATATATCGTGTGTGTGCATGTGGGTGGGACTTTAATAGCATGGAGTTTTATTCTCTAGAGCCCTGCTTATGTGGTTTTATATGGTCCTTCCATTTCATTTTTTAGGAGCAGCAAATTTCGTTTGAGAGGGTATAAGACAGATGCACACACTTAATGCACACCACACTCATCTCGCTCACGTGTGTGCATTCCTTGCACACGTTAGTAATTTATCAGAGGTAACCAAGGCCCACATTTTATCACTAAACGTATATGCGTGTGTACTACTGAAATTGGTGGACACCAACGCCAAGTCTAGTATTTGAACCTTAGTGGGCTAGGTGTAGACCCACACACTTAGCCATCTGGCCACATACTAGCTTTCGAGGACCATCAATTGGCTACAACTCTCCAACATGGCCCTTCATTGGACATAATACAACATTGGTGATTTTGGAAGTATAGCATTGGATGTTTCGGTCTCCTTTTAACTGCTATTTGGAACTTTTAAATTTATATATATTTTTTTATAGAAATTGAGTTGTTTTATATGAAGATTTGCTTTCTAACAAGCCTTTACTGTGAAAGTTTTTAAATATTCACAAATAACCCACTTAACAATTATTTTATAAAACTTAAACCCTAATATACAAGTTTGAGTAACTTACGAGGCATTGGCAACTCAAAACCTCACCCAACCCAACCCAAAGAGCACCTTGCACCACCCAACCCAACCCAACCCAACCCATATGGCATTTTCACCCAACCCAACCCAACCCAAATTGTTGAAATAAATTTAAACCCATTTTCAACCCGTTGCCAACCAACCCTTTACTAATTACTACATGCAAGTGCAAGTGCATTTATAGAAAACTTTTAAAAGGTTTGGTATTTAGAATTTTTTTAACTTGCGTTCACACCATAAAAGTTTCACAAAATTGCTTAAAAAATACTATAAATGATTGGGGTGTAGAGACACTACTTTATGTAAATTTTTAGGCCCGAACACAAAGGTGGGACCAACAGGATTTTATAGAAAACTTTTGAAAAAGTTTGATATTTAAAATTTATAACTTACGTTCACATCATAAAAGTTTCATGAAATTTTTTGAAACTTACTACAGATAATTTCATGTATAGAGACGCTACTTTGTGTAAATTATTAGACTTAGGCACATAGGTGGAACCAATAGGTTTTTTTATATAATTTGTTGAAAAGGTTCGGTATTTGAAATTTCTAACTCACATTTACAGTATAAAGATTTCATAAAGTTGTCTAAAATTTATTATAGATAATTTAGGGTGTAGAGACATTACTTTGTGCAAATTGTTAAGCCTAGACACAAATATGGGACCAACAAGTTTTTATAATTTTTTTAAAAACAGTTCAGTATTCAAAATTATAACTCGTGTTCACACCATACAAGTTTCATGAAATTTTTTGAAATTTACTATAGATGATTTCGGGTATAGAGACGCTATTTTATGCAAATTATTAGACCTAAATGCCCAGACGGGCCCGATGGGTGGAGCCAACCCACGGGTGAGCCATATTGCAAAACCACGGGTTGAATCCGTTCTCAACCCAATTTCAAACCTAAATTTTAGAACTCATTCCAACCCTACCCAACTCTTTTTATGAGGCAACCCAATCCAACCCAGCCCATTTATTTTTTCAACCCATTTCACCTAACCAAACCAAACCCAATTAAGGATCCAACCTATTTAACCCATTTGAACTCAACCGATTAGCACCCCTACAACCAATACCAGTTTGTTGAAGTACACGAGTTATCTCCCTAGTAGAAACCGTAAGTAGCAGCAACAACAAACTTATGTGAACATTTGAAGCAGCCTAAACTGTTCTTCGATATGTGGACACCTGACCAGTGCATCATCAATAGCAAGCAAATCTTTTAGGTAAACCCTTCACCTACTAAAATGCTTTGCACCTCTCCATCATTAACCAATCTCCTTATCATTATCCACGTTTAATTAGGACGCAAAGAGAGAGAGAGAGAGAGAGAGAGAGAGAGAGAGAGAGAATGGATGTGAAACCAAAGCACATGGTGCCGCGTCTAGGTCAAGCCCTGCTGTTCGTACGCGGCCAAAATCGGTCACTGTTCTCCGGGACCCACAGAGTGCGCCGTCTTGGGCCCGCACCGCAGCTGGTCAGCGAAGTTTGGGCCTTGCATGGAACAATCCCACGGGACAAGCCGTGATCCCGTCAGAAACCCGTCGCGCCAAAACCCGTGCAGTATTTGTGATCCGTCGGTTTTTTCTTCCGAAAATCACAATTACTTTGAAAAAGTAAGCGACAGGCGTTTTGATCCGGTCTGCCAACACATAAGCGAACCATTCTAAATGTAAGAAAAGTCTCAAGGCTCCATTATGAAGCGTGTCAGCGGTAAGTTTCCGCAGAAAATGTTGTTATGTACACGTACGTACGGATGAAATTCTATTTTTATAAAGATGCATCCTTGTTGATAAGCGATGGAATCCCATTGCAAAGTGCTCGGTTGTTGTCTAATAGTTTCTTGTTAGAATGCTGCGCACACACAAACGACAAAATGAATTTCCGGTGCCTTTACAGGAGTTCAATGGCGAAACTAGTATTTAGTTATGCTCCGAGCTCAGCTATAGAATAATCTAAGCTATCTAAATTGGATCATAAAAATGTTATCCAGAGTACACTAGATATTTTTCACACCTCGGACTAAAGTCTACCCTGCCCAGGGTATGGCTCCGCCCCTATAGGAGCTTGTATACTTACTTTTCTTCTCTTAATTAATTATGGCATCACTCATACCTTTTTTTAAAAAAAGAATTTTTCTGTGCATGGTTTATACGTGTTATGACATGTTTTATCGTGTCGAATTGTTTATCGGTGGACTTTAGAGGGTTTCGCATATAGGGACGATCCAAAGCTACGAATGGACAAATTGGTAATTACAAAGCGGCTATAATAAGTTACAAATTGGACTTTTGAGAAGTCAGCGCGTGAATAGGACTATAGCCTTTGATGATTATGAACCGTTTGATTTGAGATGGACGACCTAGATTAGGTGGTGATCATTTGAGTCTTTTTTGTGCCTTAGAGTAACTCCAGCAGGGCCCCTACTTGAGCCCTCAAACCTCATATTTGAGGGCTTGAGGCAAAAACAGAACTCCAGCAGAGCCCCTACTAGAGCCCTTAAATTTAAGGAGGCCCTCAAATCCCCCCTCCAGCCCTCATTCCCAGGGGCCCCTACTCTGGCTCTCATTCTTCCGTTTTTTCCCCGCCTCGGTGAAAAATCCCCCGCCCCCGCCTCCTCGCTTCCTCGGCTCCTCGCCGGCGCCTCGCTCGCCGCCGCCCGCTCAAAGACTCTCGCTGCTCGACGCCTCGCCGGCGCGCTGCTCGCCGCGCCGATGCCTCGCCGCGCCTCGGCCGCCACCGCCATTGTGGTGGTGCCGTCCATGAGAAGTGGTGGCGCGGAGAGATCCGGAGGCGTGGCGACGAGAGGTGGAGAGTGGAGAGGGCTGGCGGCGGGCACAGTGGAGGAGAGAAGGAGGGCGGCGCGGAGGAGAGGAGGAGGGCGGGTGGAGGAGAGAGGAGCGCGGCGGCGAGAGGAGAGGAGGAGACGGGTGGAGGAGAGAGGAGCGCGCGGCCGAGAGGAGAGGAGGAGGCGCGGAGTGGAGAGAGAGGCGCGCGCGCGAGAGAGAGGAGAGGAGGAGGCGCGGGTGGAGGAGGAGGAGCGCGGCGGCCGAGAGGAGAGTGGCTCCTACATGTCATTCTCAGTTGCAATGAATTTGAGGGCTTCTACTGGAGTTCAACTCAAAAAATAAGTCCCTTAAAAATAGGGGGAGCCCTCAAATCAAAAGTAGGGGCTCTGATTTGAGGGCTCCTGCTGGAGTTGCTCTTATAGTTTGAAAAGCATCAGAGTTGATCAAAAACATCAGAGTGGCAGAGGCTTATTTAGCATAATTAAATTTAAAAAATATAAAAAAAAATATGTTAGCCCATTACATATAATATAAACAAATACGGAAAAAAGAATCGGCAAAAAAGCTCAACAAAAAACCAAAAATTCAGAAAAAACAAAATTTATAAATAGTAAAAAAATAAGTCGGAAGCTAGAAGCTGAAGCCAAAACGACCACAGCCCCGACTACAGGTATGAAACAGTACTGATAGCAAAGCAAATTTGCTACAGTATTTAGAACAGTGAATCGCTACGGTATTTCGAGCTGTTGTCCTCTGCAGCTCAACGTCAGAGGATCCGGATTCCGGAGGAAGGGATTGGCGCGAACGCCGACCACTTCCGAGAAGAAAACCACACAAGTGACACAACCCAACCCAACCCCACGCGCGAGAGAGAGAGGGGGGGAGGGAGAGGGAGACCAAGAAACAGACGCCTGAGGGAACCAAGGGGAGCCCTCGCCGGCGGTGGCCATGGGCGCTTCACCAGCGATGTGGGCCGGGTTGGCCCTGGTGGTGTTCTTGGCCGCATCTGGGGCGGAGGCGGCGGTGTTGCCGAGGTTTGCGGAGGCGCCCCAGTATCGGAACGGGGAGGGGTGCCAGGTGGCGGTGGCGGGCGCGGGGGTGTGCGACCCGGGGCTGGTGCACATCGCGATGACGCTTGACGCGCACTACCTGAGGGGCTCCATGGCGGCCATCTACTCGCTGCTCAAGCACGCGTCTTGCCCGGAGTCGCTCTTCTTCCACTTCTTGGCGGCGGACGGTGGCGGCGCACCGGAGGTGGGCGAGCTCAAGAGCGCGGTGGCGGCGTCGTTCCCGTCGCTGCGGTTCGAGATCTACCCGTTCCGCGCCGACAAGGTCACTGGGCTCATCTCGGCGTCCGTGCGCCCCGCGCTCGAGGCGCCGCTCAACTACGCGCGGAACTACCTCGCTGACCTGCTCCCGCGGTGCGTGCCGCGGGCGATATACCTCGACTCCGACGTGCTCGCCGTCGATGACGTGCGGCTGCTGTGGGAGACTCGTCTGCCCGCCGCCGCCGTGGTGGCCGCGCCCGAGTACTGCCACTCCAACTTCTCCCGCTACTTCACCGACGCCTTCTGGTCCGACCTCGAGCTCGGCGAGCGCGTCTTCGCCGGCCGCCGCCGCGCGCCCTGCTACTTCAACACCGGTGTCATGGTCATCGACCTCCGGCGGTGGCGCTTCGGCAACTACCGCCGCCGTATCGAGCATTGGATGGAGATGCAGAAAGAAAAACGTATCTACGAGCTGGGGTCGTTGCCCCCGTTCTTGCTCGTCTTCGCCGGCGAGGTGGAGGCTGTCGACCACCGGTGGAACCAGCACGGCTTGGGCGGTGACAACGTGCTCGGCAGCTGCCGCCCGCTCCACAAGGGTCCCGTCAGCCTGATGCACTGGTCCGGGAAGGGCAAGCCGTGGGACCGCCTCGAGGCCGGCAAGCCTTGCCCTCTCGACCACACCTGGAAGTCATACGACCTCTACATTGCCGATTGTGATGCACCCTCCGCATCAGCACCATCCCGGTCCGCATTGTCATCGTCAGCATTGCCTGCGGCGGTGTTTTCTTGGTAGACAGCTAATGGCATACACAATAATTCTTTCATTGGGGTGTCTTGGTTCGTGGGTTGTAATGGAATTGCCTCGCAATGCATTGCCACTGCCATCACAGCTGCCACCGCAAGCCAGCTGCTGCCTTTGGCTGTACAGGACAGGGAGGGGAGGGGTGGTACATTGCAGCAGTAGCAGCGAGGGGTAGAGGAACAGTGAATTGGGGAAGCAAATTCTTGTTCATTTGCGGTACAATTCAGATTGATTCAGTAAGCTTTGATTCGGAGGTGGCGACTGTGGGGGTTTGGAATTACTTGATTGGTGGTGTACAATTCTTGGATAGGATAAAGGTTTCATTTTTTTGTCTATTAGTTCAGAATTGTTTCATTTACATGATTGCTCAGTGAACGCAAATAATATTGATTGAATTGATTTGAATATTATCGTGTCTGTGCCAAAAGTCTGTTGTTTATGTCACTCTCCTCATCCAGAGATCCATCCAGAACGGCCTAATCTCTTGATATTTCTATTTTGCGTACTATGTCAATCCAGAATGGCCTCATCTATTGCTATTTCTAATTTGGTTACTTGGTTCATCCAGAATGGCCTAATCTACTGTTATGTAATTTTTCCTCACTATATTCATATACAATGTCCTAATCTATTGCTGTTTTTCGTTTTGCTTACTGTGTTCTGGCCTAATGTATTGCTGATTCAGTGATTCTGTGGTTTTAGCATTGTTAGTAATTGCTGCTGCTGGTAAGCTCATGTGTTTGTGCTCAAGTTTCCCCCCATTTTGCTCATGTGTTCTGGAAGCTTTCGTTGCTCTGAAGTGGTGATGGCTAGTTCTGAGTTGGGGCCATTAGAGTTTCTTGACTGTTACACAATAGCAGGAGCATTTGAAGTTTGAGTATGATCATTAAACTATTAGAGGATCTTTACAGATGGATTGCATACCTGCACACCTAAAAAGGAAAGCAGAAAATTAATAATATTGTAGTTAGTTAATATGAGCTTTTTATATCAGAAAGTGGAAGCATAAGATAGGGACCGCTCAACAGACTAACAATACAGTATTAATACTACTAATCCTCCGACTAACTCCACCTAAATTTCCACAAAACTAGTAGTCATACAGATAACTTCTCTTTTAAAATTGCCAAACGTTGGAGAAGAGCCGAGCAGGAATATAGGAAATGAAGTTCAATTCAAAGTTTCAAACCTTTGGCAGCCATCGAACAGCGAAAGGCTGTTCTCTGGAATTGTAGCAGCAACAGCACCTTAATTATGTGCGCATTTGAGCTTAAGTTTTTAGTTTCTATCTTCTTAATTTTATCTTTTTGACTTTTTGACCTTTTAAGGACTTTTTTGTACTTTTTTTCACTTATTCATTTGCATTGTCTGTGATGATATTTTTTTAATTTTTAAAAATTTATGTACGCTGAAAAAGATATCATCAATTACAGTGAAAAAAAAAAGCTACAAGCTTGGACTTAAAACCAGAATGAGCACTCTGTGATGATTGATGAGACTGAAATGTAGCAGCAGAACAGCCATTGTCCATCTTCAAGAACATGTTCGGATAATAATTTTCTAAGCAGCGGGACATCATCCTCCCCATTACAGAACACTCCCACCATTACTTTCTTTTCCATCTGCAATTTTAAAACTTTTAAGCAAAAAAAACTTATTTTTTTCATGAGAGGGCTTAAGCAGAATTTTTCTGAATCACTAAAAACTGTACAAATCATTTTTGTAGCGATAGTAAATATGTCTATACTTGACCTAGGATTCAGCAAAATTTTCACTTCCCTCACAAGCATGAGGAAGAACAAAAGCATCCATGTCACCCATTTTGGGTGGTGATGAGGGTAATGTGCTGGGAGAAACTGAACCCCTGCTGCACTGCATCGAATATCAGCCGCTGATTTCGCGATCGGACGGCTCTCAGAGCACGATACTGTTTCCACGTTGCTTGTTGAGGGCGCAAGGCCGTGGTAGCACCCCACACCTGCCTAGCCTGGGGGCTTGCCAATGACCAGCTGGAGAACTGGAAATGCAAGGCAAGTGCAACTAATGATTGTTTGTATTCTTTGGCCTTGCCCCTCTCTCCTCTCTTATCTCTCCATCCTAAGAGCAAGTATTATAAGAGGCTGTAATCTGGCTGTATGCTGAGGTGGAGGAGAGAGAGGAGAGAGAAGAGAGGTGAGCTGTAAGCTTACAGCCAGCTGAACCATGAAACTTTGTGAGAGGAAGGGGTAGATTATACAGCCTTCAGCTGGCTGTAACTACTATATAAGTAGGCTGATAAGTGGGCTGTAAGTATTCATACAGCCAGCTGAAGGCTGTATTATAAGATTTGCTCTAAGTGTGATGAACTCCCACCTACTGGTCACCAACCACCCTACTCCATTGTATTCAATTCCTTTCACATGGTTCATACCCGTATTTTGAGCCGAGCAAAAAAAATAAAGGTTTTTAGTTTAGTGCCAATGCCAATGATGGGAACTGCTCAACAATCCTTTTCAGCCTCTTGTGATCACTCCATCAGACGATCACTGTTGCCTTGTGGTTCATGCACTTCAGTCGACCAAGCTAGCTACCCTCCTGGAATCTTCCTATTTTCGCCACTATTAATAGCAGGTTGGTGCCGTCATAGCCTGCAGTGTGTCGGCCACCGCTTCCAGACGCGTCACTGTTACGTAGAAAATTTTTACAAGAAAAATCACAGCCGTACAAAGACAAGTTCAACATACGAGAAGAAATTATAAGTACAAAAAACTTAACATATTTTAACCATATAACTATAGAGTGTATATATAAACTAGAAAACAAGAGTTCTAATATAGAACGAAACCAATCAAAGTCGGATACGCATACTGTTGGCAAGGAAACCTAATCAAAGTCAAATACACATACTGTTGCCACATCTAACACAATTTGGTGCATGCACCGCTCAATGCCACGTCTGGCATAGTGTCGGCACATATACGATGACGAATTCGGATCACACTTCAACAATCTCCACCTTAAAACGAATTCGCTTCTGTAACCGAAATATGAAAATCTTCTCAAAGTAAGTCTTCATCAAACAAACCTTGTGTCTTGAAAGTTCATTGGACTAATCTCAATAAAAAAGTCTGAAATAATCTTATCCAAACGTTTCTCACGAAGCAAAATTGAGCTAATTACCAGCAGATCAAAACACATAGCTATCAACAAAATAAATAAATATGAGTCTTCAACAATTCATAATCCTAACAAAGTCTGAGTTTATGCAACTAACCTCCTGAAACGAATGCTCAACCATCAAATGACCTAAGCCAAATCATCACCTTTAGCGCTGGATAGATAGCGAATAACTTGTATCATGGAATCTGACATGCTAAAATAAAACTCAGCAAATAATGTTCATTAAAAGAGCAACTTGCACATGTGGCTACCATGTATATCAAACTGTTGGCTTCAAAGGTAGAATTCCATGACATGGTTGAAGCGGTTCCTATAAAATTGTTTGGATGAAAGGAACTCTTATATCATCAATGTAGTATAAACTACAGTAGGTCTCTCATATCGAGCTGTGACAACTAAAAACATTGTAGTATCCATGCAAAAAATAAACTCTTTGTCACACTCAAATCCTTTATCTTAGATTGAAATTAGAGCAAAATATTCACTTTCAAATAGCAAAACTCCGAAGCGCATCACCCTAGCTGCCATCAGGGTGTCATTAAATTTTTAAAATTGAATATTGTTAAAGCCTCTATAATGGTCATACAAGCGATCCAAATTATAACATATCCAAACAGTAAATAAAACACCTAATTCAGCTATTTCCACAACTGACATTGTTTTTTTTCTTTAAAATCTCCTCAATCAAACATAGCCCAAATTTCTAAAATTGAATATTGTTAAAGCCTCTATAATGGTCATGCAAGCGATCCAAATTATAATATATCCAAACAGTAAATAAAATACCTAATTCAGCTATTTCCTCAACTAACATTGTTTTTTCTTTTTCTTTAAAATCTCCTCAATCAAACATAGCCCAAATTAACTCGATTGTTTCTTGTGACGTGCAATTTTTTCTTCTATCGACGCAGGCCTCTGCTGCTCGCGTATCGATGCGGTTCTTCTCGATTCACGTGAGGCTTGGCCGATTACTTCTTCTCGAGACGCATGCACGGCTCCGTGTAATTGCGAAAGTAAATCAAGGAACTGAATTCGACTCGGTTGCAGTCTTGCAGGTAGCTTCTAACACGAACACAGATGCCCGCTTCCGATTTGACGCTAGGGGCTAGGGTACGCCAAGACGCCGAGTTGCCGAAGCGACAACTCAGCAATATGCCGTGCGGGTGCCACGCTGGATGTTGCCTTGACGCCGCATCCAGGTGCCACGCGATGGCCACCCCAGAAGCCAAGATCCTCCTCTCAGGTCAACAAGATGGATCGTGAACCTAAAACTCCGATGCCTGTTTTATAATGCACCATAAAAAAATAGATAATCAAAAGAATAAGAGATATGAATATAACGGGATGAAATCACTATGTGAGTAGAAATTATAAGTATGAAAACTTTGATGCATCTCAACCGTGCGACTAAATGGATACATATATAGACTTAGAAATGAAAGTCCCTAATGGAGAAGAAAACTAAATCAAAATTGGATATACCTATTGTTGTCGCTTCCAATACAACTATCACGTCTAATATGACTTGACGTATGCCTTACTTGGCACCACGTCTAGCACAACGTCCGGGAAGAACACAGTAATAAGCTCGGATCACACTTTAGTAGTAGCCTCGCGTGTCAGCGACAGTAGTTTCAGACGAACCGTTCATGAACGATACGGTGATCCGGTGTGATTTCTTTCAGATTCACGACATGTTGTGACATCCAAATTGAGTCACTTGGAGCAGGTGTCGTTTGCAGTGTAACACTTGTGCCGAACAGAGAAGTGTGGATCTCGTTGCGACAAAATGACCATGCGGTGAGGTGGTAGTGGTAGCAAAAGGCGCCGAACTATTGGGAGACAAGTAGCTCATCTTTTTTCCCCAGAAAGTACAGCACTTCAGAGTTTAGAGCACAACAAACTCTATATGGCACCGAAAAACTAACCACCGCAGGCCATTGGGCCGCCGTGGCCTCCAGAGCTCCTATGGCTATTATTATCTAATATATAGAGACGTTAAGCAACAACATTGTAATGGCGCTAGCAAAGCAGGAGAGGGCTATGAGCCAATGACTAATAACATTTGAGTCCAACTAATTAAGTGTAAGCTTTCTTGTGCCATTACCATGTGTAGGAGCGCTAATCAGAGATACGCACGTAGATTAAGTTGGTAATATGGTTTATGGATTGAATTAGCCGAACCCCCCTGGTCTAAACAGGCCAATAGGCTGTACATCAGGATTTGCTCTGCAGTTGTTATGGCTTTAGAAACCTTGCTCCTTGCACCTGAGCTATATCGCAATCACTTTACATGGTTAAAGCGTCGTGCTTCTAACAGCTCGCAACGACTTCTTCTCGTTGTTATTGAAGAACACAAGAACAAAGAGCCGGGCTATCCAAGGGTAAGAACCTTGGAATATCTCGCGATGATTCATGTGTTTGTGTCACTTGGATTTTGAGGCATTGATTAGCAGATTTTGTTAAGCAACGGACGGGAATCTTCTTACAGCTCGGTTGGTCACCTAAATGCGTGCAGGTAGCTAACTCCCTGCGAAAGGAATATCAGAACTAGGGCTAGTAGTGCAGAGCCGTCCTTGCCTGCATTCGTTGCACCAAATTAAAGGCCTATTCTAAAGAACAAAGGCAGTGCAGAAACTAGTCTTACGCCTTTCAAATAGAGGACACATTTGGTGAGGTAACTGGTATGAGAAAGAGATGGTCCAAATTACCTAGTTTCATTCACCACCCTGGTCAGGGAATAGAGATTATATGGCCTAGCTTGTACGGTCATGTATGTTTTCGCATTGAATTCTCTGACAAAATGCAGAACAACAATGCAGATCAGGATTCAGGATTAGGACTACGACATTTTAATCACTGACGTATAAGGTTGCTAATGATCTAACAGTGACAGTGGCGAGTTTTCTCAACATGGCATTGAAGTGCGAAGCAATTGGTGCCGTCATTAAGGTCGTTGCCACTGAAATCAGGCAAATGAAACCACAGAGAACGACTAGGTGGTGATCGGTTCGGCTGAAAAGCTCGTGGTTTATGGCTGAAAACACTGTATCTGGCTGAAAAAAGCACTGTAACTGACAGAGGCTTATTTAGCATAATTAAATTTAAAAAAATTTAAAAATAAAAAAATATGTTAGCCCATTGCGTATAATACAAACAAATACGGGAAAAAAGAACCAGAAAAAAAGCTCAACAAAAAGCCAAAAGTTCAGAAAAAAGACGAAACTTATAAATAGTGAAAAATAAGCCAGAAACCGAAGCCGAGTTGATCAGGGCCTCGGATACTTGGGGTAGAGGCCGGGGCACCCTTGCTTGTGTCCTAAGTTCGTGGAATTACACAGATGCACCTCACGTTCCAAGACGGGTCTTGCAGAACAAATCAAAGAGACAATTCGGGACATAAAAGGCTAAAAGCGCATAGATAGTGAGGGACATGGGAGAAGTTTCAAGATAGTATGTGTAATCATTATCAAGTTTATGAAGGTGGAATTGAATTTTGCATAGTTCGTATTTTTTTTATAGGTTTCTGTTAAGGAAACCAATCGACTGCTAAGCGTCGCCAGTCAGACCGTCGGACGGTATGATTGAGGTTTTAATGGTAGTTGTATTTTTCCAGATAGGACTATTTTACATTGGGCTCAACTGATATAACCGGTCCTTAGTTGGTGGTCAGACCGGCCCTAATATTTGTCTCACACTTTATTCTGTTATTTTGGGAAATAGGTCATTGGTTGCATTGAATTATATTTAGTCACTGCATTTATGTTACATGAAGTATATTTTAGCTTACATGAGTTAAATTGTAAAAAACTTGTGCCCAAAAATAATTTCTTTATCTTTGAATGTGCAGAGAAGGTTGGAGTTAACTCTGGTCAACGGCAAGGATCGAGAATACGCTTATGGAGGAGCTGAGATTCAGAACGATCAAGGATGACAAGTGAGATGATTGAGCTTAAGAATAGCACAAGGAAAATGAAAAATATTAGAGAGAAGATTTGAGCAACAGGTTGCACCAAATGGCTTAGTTGGTCCAAGTTAGGAGTGTTCCGGTGAAACTAGAATAGGAGAGACTTGTCGATGCATGGCAAGCCATTGATGCACCTACACGTGGTAAGCATGGTAATTGTTTGCAAGCCACGGAAACGATTGGGTCAAGAAATGATACTTTGGTAAAGGAGGCAAAATACTGGAAACCATGTGGATCAAAACCACGATGCTTGAAAGAGCGGTTTAAGTCATGGATATGTTGAGGAGATCAAATGGATTAAAGATTCTTGACCCAGCGGATTCGAGCTCATGTGCTTTGAAAAGCGTGCATAAGTTAAATGTGAGTAAAACTCGTGTTATGTGGGGTTAATGGGTTCCCCAAATATGCTAGTAGATAGTATCCATTATATTAGATATGGACTGATTGCCTCATCTATTTAATGGGTGGTGATGGAAGCTTGCTAGCTAACCATCCAACTATCTTAATTTTGAGTTCAAGGGTTAGGATCAGAGAAAAGTGAGTACTGTGATGTGCTCTCTTGTTCTTCATATAGAGTGGTTCTAAAACTCTCATCATCAAGTAGCAATAGATCAATTTTGTTCAACACTCATGGTGTTTTCTTGGTTTGGTTGATTTGCTCTTGTTCTTGTTGGTTTCGATCTCTTCCCTCTCCTTGATCTTGTTATATATAAAGAACATGTAAATGATAAAGATGAATCATGGTGATCAATTTATATCTATCTAGATACCAAATCTTGTATGATTCTGAAGTTGCCCGTTTTTACTTGGATTTGATCTCATCTTGATATTTCTTGGTCCCAAGGTTTTTACTTTGAATCTTTGAGAGAAATATCTTGATGTGACTTGTGGGAACTCATTAGAGCCATCTTGGCTATCCTCTACCCCACGAGTAAGTCATATTCCAAGATTTTAGAGTTTGTCTAGTTTTGGTGCAATCTAACTTATCTTTGAAAAAGGTTAAAAATTTGACAAGAATCCATGTGATCTTTAGATGGAATAGGTTCCTGAGACCCTAATCAATATGTGTGCAAAGTTTTATCTCTTTTTGTTAAGGTTTTTGGGGGGTTACACCATTCTTGGTCTTGGCTTAGGCTGATTTTCTGTTCTGGAAACATGGGAGCAATTAGACTACTCCTAGCCTCCTAGGCCAGGTCAAACTAGCCACTTGTCAGACCACTATAGTCAAGCCAGTCAGACTGGCCACCGGTCAGATCGTCGAGTGCACACTGGTCATACCACCCACAAACCAGACATCACCCATGTGGCGGGCAACTGATGAGGTGCTGAAAGTTGCCCCTCTTGTGTGTTTGAGGTTGTTGGTTTGTTTCTAGGGTTTCAATTCTGATCTTCATAGCTCTATAACAACTGAAGTGAATAATTTACGAATATTTAGGGGAAACTAGAGTGGCACCATTCACCCTCCTCTATTGACATTGTCGGTTCTACAAGTGGTATCAGAGCTCGGTCAACTCTTCTTGATAGATCTTAATCAGTCTTAGAGCCATGGTATTAGACAAGTATTCTACCAAACCACCTATTTTCGATGGGGTTGACTTTTCTTATTGAAAGGCTCGGATGTCCACTTACATCCAACTCAGGGGCACTTAATTTGAGGAAAGTCAAGAATCCTGATGTTATGCACGTCGATGATCATGTCACTCTAGTTAATACTCTAGATGTGGAGGCAAACAGCAAGACACGAAACTTTCTAATTTAGGGGCTTAGCCGATCTGAGTTTGAGCGAGTAGCTCATTTGGACCCTCGCTGACTACCATGAGGGCTCTACCGCGATCAAGGAAGTGAGACAGAACCAGCTCAAGAAAGAATATTCCAAGGTCGAGCAAAAGTCCAGTGAATCTTTGGATGAGTTGTTTTAAAGATTTAACTTGATTATCTATGATTTACGTGTTGTTGGCTTAACTTATTCTAACTCTAAGAATGCACACCAACTACTACATGCACTTGATGTGAAAGTTTGGAGGATGAAGATTACTTTCATCAATTGCAACACTATCATGAGTTTACCCTGGATAAACTCTACTCGAGATTGAAGATGCATGAAATTGACTTTATCTCACATCTTCCTAAGACAAAGTCAATGGCTTTTGTAATCGACCCTACTCAGAGTAGCTCTATAGTCTTTTGGACTTTAGTTCTTCTGGATTTTCATTGTCTGCTTTGCATTCCCTGAGTGATGATTAGCTAGAGAGGTTTCCTAATTATGGCTTAGAAATTTTATCTATCAAGAAAGAGAGGGAGATGTTCGAGTCTACTTTGGTCGAGAATGAATAGCTTCTCAAGACTCTTGAGGAGAAAATCCTGCAACTGAGAAGCAAGTTTTGTTCTTATCGTTTCTTTTATTGCTTCCTTACCTTCGCTTTTTCTTACTTCTTTCTTTGTCGTGGTCAACAAAATTAGAAAATTATGAAAAAGAGGCCAAGGTAAAGGGTGTTTCCATCCTTAAGCTTGAGGAGATATGCAAAGCCAAAGACCAATCGATCAGGGACTGGTCGACCAGGTTCAATGACAGTGCCCTTCAATATAAAGAAGCAATTGAAGCTTATGAGAAGAAGAACAAAGGTAACTAATCGTTAATCTGACCCATTCTTAGTTTGTTTGTAAGATTTATTGACTAACTTTAAGCCACTCATGCAGAGCAAGCTTTAAAAGTTGAAGAAATGGAAAAAGCTCTTGGCTCCGAGAAGAAGAAGAGGAAGGAGATCGAAGGTTAATTATCATCACTGTAAATGGCTTTTCCATTGTTCAAGGTCAATTTTCATCACTGTAAATGGTTTTTGCAGTTTAGAATTAATCATGTGATAGAAAAACTTGCCACCTTCCACTGTTAAGGGATCATCATACATCTAAGAACAAAACCAAGAGGTTGACTGATCTTCATTTTGTTGTTTAAACTTTAACTAGACACATGTGCTTTCAAAAAGGATAAACTGCAAAGATCCCACTTCACTCGATGAAATCCTGATAGAGAAAATCTGAAGTCATCCTTTGTCCCATTTTGGCTGTAGCGATCTGAAAACCCATCGTGTGCAGACATTTGTGCTTGTCTGGTCAGCTCCAGACCATCCCTTGACTTAACTCCACTATACCTTGCTAAATTGATGGTGATCATACTTAGCTGAATCCACTTTCGAGGCAGGAGAGGGTAACGCATGGTGTTTACAGCCCTATGTCTCTCAAATACATGCAATAGGATTATAGGTGAGTGTCACCTTCCATCCTTTTCAGATTCTCAACAAGAGCCCCACCTTCTCGAGTAGTCTATCCAAGAGAACCTGGTGCTAACCTTAGTAAAGGAATGGGTGCATCACCACTATTCTCAAACTGCACAACCATCACAACATTTGCATATAGCAGCAAATTCTTCACGGAGCTCATGAAGCTCTCCTTCTAGTGTCCAGATTTATTGGATTAGACCGCAACAACAATTAGTATTAGTACCAACATGATTCAGTTGTGCCACCATTTTATCCATTAAGCGACCATGCAATGTATAATATGAGTCTCATCACACCACATAATGTAGTCTCCCTATGGACATATCAGTGGTCTCCATAAATACCTTATGATCAATGTTGTAGCCTCTACTAAGCTGACAAATCATCACAATGGACTCCCGAACATGTTGCTGCCAACATGCTGAGCAAAATAGCTTGGAGTAGTATTCATAGTTTCACCATACTTTAGCTACTCAATTTAGAGCTATGTTCCCCTTAATTAGCTCAACTTCACTTAAATTGTCCCTCGAACGCGCCACTTCCAGAAACCATGGATTGATGCAATTAAGTAGCTCAAAAGCAGTGATGGGCACATGTTGCACTAAGCACAGTATACTAGTAAAGGAAATGATAGAGAATTGCACCTTCATAAGAATTCTAGTATGCCAAACTCTTGCTTCCTGAGCCAACCTCCTTCTATGTGCGGGTGGTGATCATAGATTTAGCACAACCTCCATCTTGAGGAGCAAAGGCGATGGCCATGGATGCTATCAGATGGAGTGCAATGGATCTAAAGGACGTGTGGCGAGGGTCATAGGCCTGAGTACACCCCAATAGCTCGGAATGAGGCCATAGTCATCCATGAAGGCCGTGGTAGCGATCTAGTTGCCTGAAACCTTAGCGAGGGAAGCGTTGGGTGCTTAGTAGGCTCAGGGAAGATCTTGTATGCAGCCTTCATGGGCAGGGACGTAGACGTCAATACGTTGGTGTCCTTGGGATAATTCGTCGAACACTTGGTGGGTGTTCTCATGCCAAGCTTTGTGTTGGCAAACAACTCCAATGAGGAGACCGTCGAGGGCTCCATAGGCGCTGGAACGGCCATGGACACACCCCTCGAGAGAAAGGACATGGCTCCGACATGGAAGTTGCAAGCATTAGGGTCGAGGCTCGATGTCGAATGCTTGGTGGGCGTCATCGAGGTGATGACGATGGTGATGATATTGTCACTGGCCTCGAGCTCCCCAATGTCATTATGGCTGGGATCTGCGTCGGGCACCTGGTGGACGTCATGAACTGGATGTCAGTAGTGGAGTTGTTGGCGACAATTGAAGCAGTGATGACACATCTTGGGTTGGTGTCAAGCTTGGTGATGGTCGAGGGAGAACTCGGGGTTGCAATCGAAGCGAACACAAATATATGCACACTAGTGTCCCGATCAAGACATACCATCGAACACCTAATGGGCGATTTGATAGTGAGGGTGTCGTACGCACACGGACTAACAGTCTTGATTGGACCCGCTGTGGTGACAAAGCAAGACACCGACGTGGTTGCCGACCGCTGCGAGGCTTGGACGAGAGTGACTTGTGGTTGGACGATGGCCCTAACACTGACTGCTAGCTCCTTCATGCAGGTAGTAGTCTCTGCCATCTCCGATGACAACTCCTTCAGGCATGTAGCATTATTTGCCATCTCCAACAACAGTTTCCTCACGTTAGCAAGCAACTCATCCAACATTGCCTTGCACCACACTTCGTTCTCTTTCTGAGTGTCGCTCATGGCCACCTTAGATCACAAAACCATTGGACCGAATGCTCTGATATCATATTGTAACGTTCTTCCACTATGAACACCAAAACCCAGAGCTAGGTTGCCAATTCAACTCAGGATACAAGTATTTAGGGATACAAATAGAGAAGAATAGGAATCTTGACTGGAAAGAGCACTAGACTAGGAGGAGAAAGCACTTTGGACTGAGAAATCATGGAAGGGAACTAGGGGAAAGGGGAATATTAGGGAGGAAGGAGAGCCCAGCAATAGCCTCTTCTTCGATGGATCTTTCGTTGTCGCCTTTATAGTGAACCCATATCTAAGTTGGGCCTTGGCCAGTCAAGCTCACGTCCACACAGCCCAATGCATAGCCTAGTCCATGACACTACCCCGTTAATATGGGTCTATTTGATATAGCTGCGGTTTATGACTTTTGGTTGAAGTTTTTGAATTTTGCCTTTTGCGACAGAGATTACATAGAGAGAGACTCGCTTGCGCTTGCGATTTTGGTTGATACAAATATTGAGTTTTTAACATGTACTACAATTTACTTGTAAATTTCATCTTAAAAAAATACTCTATTTAAAAGTTTCAAAAATCGCTTTTAGAAACCGTAAAAAACAGGCCTAGGTAGCCTTACGAGCTGCGAACGGAATGCGCGCCTTGGCACCTACTCCGGGTCCGAAGCGGTTTCGCGCGCGGATCCCTCTCGAAACATGCGCAGGAACTGGAAGCGCTGCGACGAGAGCAGCAACTGCAGTTGGGTGGTGGTCTCCGCTGCTTCTCCCGCTCGCGCCAGTGGCGGATCCAGGAAAATTTTTTGGAGGGGCTGAAGTACCTTCAGCTCGACCTCAGCCCCTTCTACATTATACATCCATGGCTAAAAATTTAGGGGGGCTCCAAGGGTCCGGTAGCGGTAGGGGGGCTCGAGCCCCCGCTGGATCCGCCCCTGGCTCGCGCCGTCCTCACCAACGCCTGCATGGACGGCCGTGTACGTACTTGCCGGCAGGCCATTCCGCCCTGGCTGGCCGGCTGGCCGGTCGACCGGCCGGAGGATGGGCTGAATTGACGTTGGAAAACGTTGCCGCGGTATGATAACTGAAGGAACGGCCTATGGAACCCAAGTGCCGAGCCCACAACAGAAATCAAACGCAAGTGTCACGAGCCATCCGTCACCCAAGCGCTGATCCGACGTGCAGCAGCTCAGATGCTCTCTGGATATGGGCCGGGCCGAACGGAGTATCAAAAGCAAAACCCTCGTGGCCCGGCAACATGTTGCTGCTGCACCTCTGCCCAGAAACATCGGCTCCTTCAGCAACTCTTCTCTCTCTTTTCCCCCCTCCTTTCTTGTCCGGTGGAACTGCAACATGAGCTTCCAGAAGCACCATGATGTTCCATTCCAAAATTGTGTGCCTGTATGCAAAAACATGCTTTCAAATTACCTTTTAGAATTGGTCCAGAACTCCAGATCGAACTACCTACCTTGCACTTCGACTTTGGAGGTGAAAAGAAGTAGCTGCACACAGTCGTCGATGTTCCTGATTCCTGCACTTGTACCAATATAATAAGCATCCCAAGAGGACCAAGACCACTAGACCGGTCCGGTGATCACCCACAAATCGAACCGGTTATCAATGACCTAACATGAAAAGAAAAGGAAACCATCGCATCGACAAATTGACGGATGAAAAATCTAGCCAAACCCCACTCATGGAGGGTTGCTTTGCTGCACATGGGTATTTGCTCCATTTCTTCCTATGTCGAGGTCAACAAAAGGCAAGGCAAATTGCTAGATGCAAACGTTGGGGCAGTTGGAAGGTATGAACCAAATAGTTTGCGTTCCAGCGTCAAAAGGGCATCGCTACTATATTATTTATAGTTGTATGTGAGTAGCTGTAGTTCTTTCTTATGTATAAATTCGAGTTGTTTTGAGTGCTCAGGTCTCGTTTGTTAGGTATTCTGTCACTGTGCGAAGAAAAGGCAATATTCTCATAAATGTGCATTTATACAACCTTAAAAAAAGTGCATTTATACGACCTGATAAATTAAAAAGAACAAAATATATTCAAGACTTATAACAAAATGCATGATCTGAAACTTCTGTTGACGGGGAAAAAATTGAAAATGCAATGAACACTTTTTACTAATTCAGTTGAAGTTCAGTTTTGGAGACGTCTACCTGCCGGTGAGTATTCACCACAGCAAATGCTTTGACTATTTTATTATTGGTTAGACGATGAGAGGGCATAGTTGACAATAAATTTTTTTAATCCAGAAAAATAATTAAGCATGAGAGGCAAAATGGCACCGGAAATAGTTAGACCAAAGTACTGTCGTTTAATGTAGGTCAACCCTTTTTCATGTCAAACTTGGTGAATTTCGAATAAAACTAAAAAGAAAAGGTCTCTCCGGCCACTAGTTTAGGAAGAAGAATTGTGTCCCTCTCAATTGGCTGGGAGACTGGGGTTTGGTTGTTTGCAGGCCTTGACCACCATAGACGAGAGACATGCACCAAGGTTTCAACCATGCAGAACATGAAATGGGAGACATGCACCAAGGTTCAATGATAAAACAAGTATTTCTTGGATAATCTGCCACGAACACGATATGTTGATGTGCACCAAAGTAACAGCTTCCAAACAAAAAGTCTCTCTGGAAAAAAAAAAGGAGCTTGTAAACGGAAAATGTAGAACTTGTTTCATATGCAGCACCTAGAAGATCGAATACCCACCTACGAAAGCAACTCTTACCATCTTATTATTGTTTGGGAAAGAGAACAAGTCGCGCGATCATTCATTGTGTGCTGAAAAATGCGAGCTAATCGGAAGAAACGGTCCGTAGGTTCACATGGATAGAGTCTACGTGACGGGATCACGAGACGCGCGTCAACGCTACACCGTTGGCATGTGAACACTGGGAAGGACAGGACACAGCACATCCAGTCATCCCACACGCACAGCCCACGCTACCGAACGCGAGGGAGATCGCAGCGAAGCAGCCGCGATCGAGCAGCCTGCTCTAATTTCGGCGTGACGACGCTCCTAAAACTCTTCCAGCTCGCTCGCTCAGTGACCGAAGACTGAATTATCAATTATGGTCACAAAGTTAACGTATTGCTCGAGCCTCTCCGTTTGGAATATCGAGCTGGCCGGACTCGCCCTGCGGGTAGATTTTGGAGTTTTGGCCGCATCGTGGCCTTGGCCGGCGATCGAACCAGTTCATTGTCGCTGCCAGCCCAGAGCGCAGCGACGCGAGCTCGGGAGCCCCGCCCCGCCCCGCCCCGCCGTCCATCGTGCATGTGCGTCCGGACCGAACAACATCCTCCAAACCCCCACTCTAGCAGAAAATAGAACCATGGCAGTCAGTCTGCAAGTGCCCTTGGGTCGGATGAACGTACCATATAATAATGGGTTTAAAGCCGGCTTATGTCTCTAAAATGTCGAAAGCCCCTCCAAACAGGTCAGCTTCAAACTTGCTTTTGTCACATATAGATCTATTCATATTGATTTCTAAAAGTTACTTTTCTTCAGTAAATAACTTTCAAACAGAATATCTTTTCAAGATAAGATCTACTAGTCAATTCTTAGGGGTGAAAATGGGTTGGGTTAATCCCGACCGATCCGGTACCGAATCCGGTCGGTACCGGATTCGGAAAGGGAATTTAGTATCCGGTCGGATTCGGATTCGGATAATTCATATCGGATTCGGATTCGGGAGAGTTGTTATCCGACCGAATAGTATCAGTATTCGGATACCGGATAATTATCCGGTCGGATATTCGGTCGGATATCTGGTAAGAGCTAAGAATTCACCTTTTATTTTGCTAGTATTTGTTTTTGTCATGTTGGTTGGTTGAGGTGTGCAGTGTATAGAAAGTCTTCCTGGATCGTACAAGCTTAAGTTCTCTAAAAGGAATATGACATTCAGTTGTGGCAACTATAAATATACAAATACTAAAATAGTGTTTTATTTCTAATTCTCCTGCTTGTGTAATTGGAATCCTAAATTTGCTCATTAAGATCACTCTTCCTAGGTATTGGAATGAAAAGCATGTAATTAGAGTATTATTAAACGATGAACTTTGGCATGCTTTAGTAAATGAACAGGTAAATTTCTCAAAAGTCTATTATCCGCAATTGCCTACTGTCTCTACCTTAATTTAGTAAAATTTCTTTAGCCTAGAAAAAGAAAATGCTACCTGTCAAGAATCAAGATTCATCTTGTAATGCCACACCTCAATGGGCAATTTTGGGGGAAATGCCACACCATCTTCGGCTGATGAATTATAATCACTATTATGTACTTATGTCTAATAGTTTAAGACTTGAAGTGATGGTGGTATGGTTTAGCATATGTTCCTTTCCGTATGCACGTACTATCCATCTACATTATCCGTTTTCGATCCGAAACCGTCAAGTATCCGTTCCGACGGCACCATATTCGAAATTCTGAATATTCCGAATTCGTATTCGTATCTGGTTTTACCGTATCCGACCCCGAATCCGAGAAAAAAAAATATGGGTTAGGATACGGTATGAGCAATATTCGTTCGAATCTGACCCGATTTCACCCCTATCAATTGTAGTAAACACTATAGTGACTTCATTTATATCGGTCAAATCGCACACAAGTTTCTCTCTCTGTACGGCTCTCTAAAAACTACTGCTATTTATAAGTAAAGTTAAAAACCATCAGCAAAAGCCAATATGAACATGCCTTAGCATAAGCTGGAAGTTGGGCAAGAGGTCCATGTTCTTTTAGGCTGTGACTAATGGCTTTTGATTGTGCCTTTCAAGAGGATGGCAAACGACGGAGATGCTGACACGGGCGGCGAACAAGGTTTTTGGCTCGAAAAGCCGTTTGAAAAAGTGGTTTCAAGAGGCCGCTTGGACAAGCCGTTCTATTTGTTTCAGCTTCTGGAGAAGCCAAAACAAAACAAAAAGAAAAAAAACATAGCCACTAGGATTTGGGGAAATCACCCGCCACTGCCATTAGACAAAAATGATCGAGGGGGAAACCCTAGCCCTAGTTGTCCCTTTCCCGTGCACCTCCGCCCATCCCATGCGCAAGGCGCTCACATTGTCGCCCCTCTCGCCACCCTCCCATCGCTACTGCCCACAGCCAAGCATTGCCACCGGCGGCAACCCTCTCCTCTACCTCCCTGCTAGTCCGAACGCCACCACCTCCCTCCAAACCCAAGCACTGACACCACCACCTCCCTCCGAACTCAAGCACTGCCATTGCCACCTTCCTCTAAGTCCCTCCTCTTGCCTATCGAGCCGCCACCATCTCCGCCTCCCACCGTCCCAACAATGCCACTACGGGATTCAAAGTCCTCCCTGCGACCCAACCGTCCCTAGCCCTGGCGCACGCAACCGCCCGTTTGTGACCCACCTGCTTGTGAGTTGGCCATCAGCGACCACGATGGCCCCTTCTCTACGACGACAACTACAACCAAATCGGTGAGTCACCACTCAGATCTGAAGGTATTTGTCCCAAATTTCAAAAGTTGCTTTTTGGAAAATGCGATGATAATTTCTTGGATGAGTGATCTGTGAGTACCAGGAATCTCCGTATTCACGCATCTGTCTAGCATTTCAGTTGCACACAGATTAATAAATAGCTTGCTTATGATTACAATACCATAACAAAGTTCTTACATAAAGTACAATATAGTAGCCGATTATAGAGTTTTAAGGCTTCCAAACTTAACTTACTTATATTACAAACGAAAGATGACAAAAGGTGGCCACACTATAGGCAACGTTTGAGTTAAGGTCGACTTGAAATGTATAATCTTCACCATCATAGTACTCATCATCTGTTGACATATCCGCTTTATAATAATCATTGTCTAAATCGAAATATGCAAGGATGGGTACATTCATACTCAACAAGCCATAGTGGTAAAGTTTTACAATGCATTTGAGGATTTCAAGAGAAATATCTATCAAGGAGGTTTATTTTAGACCTATTACTAGTACCCATATAATTTTATTTGTAAATATTTTGACTTAAATCAAAAAAAGTTTTCAAAGAAGGTTTTGTAAGGGGTTTGTATTTCAACAGTTTGTCTCACTTCCAAATTATCACAATTTTAACTAATAATGTTACTTATACTTTGATTTAGGAATCACTCCATTTGACACAGCTCCATTAACTGGAAGCACAACGTATTTGAATGATTTGATTTAATCTCTGTAGAAAATGTCTAACTTTACCCACACAATATCCACGACTTGATCAAAGATGAAATAACAGAATTCATTACTGATTCACAACACTAGTACTAGCCAGTATAGAGAAGGTCCCTCCCAGCAATGGGTCCCTTACCAGACCTAGGTACGGGTGACTCCTCCGCTACTCCCAAGGGTCATTCTGTTGCATAGGTCGGTATGTGGTCTACGCCAGCATCGAACCTACCGTGTCAATACCAATGAAACTAATATAGTAACTGAATCAAGTTTGAGCAATCGATCCTATGGATGGATGGTAATCATGTCTTCTCATAGCACAAGTTAATTTTTTATATGCTTCGGATGAAACCACCTTTCCAACAGAGACATGTGCACTCGATCACCAAGTAGCATATGCACACAGTCACTTGACTCACCTCCAAACCACACACCCATATCCACCCTCAGCTAACATTTTCCACAACATCACTCCAGGCAAGTGATCTAACACTTTTATTCATCATACCAAAATGGTTATAAATTCCGATGTGCCAACTCGTGAAGGCGGACAATAATGTAATGGGATTATCGTTATCCATTTTCACTACTATGTTAATCTAAAGTATGATACACTAACTCTAAGTTTATCAAATAAAACTTAGATTATTATCAAAGATGGCAAATAAACAATGTAATTAAGACATTAACTAATTAAACATGATCATTCAAAAGTGACTAATAACAAATAGCATCAATAAATAAATAATATGAAAATTAACCTATACATAATATAACCCAACTAATAAGAGTTAAGCATGATCAAAGAACATGGCTTACCTTGTGGCTTGTAGTTAACATTCACTCCTTCATAGATTTCATGGTCGTTACTTCCTATCCCAGTTGTCGCGGGGGCTTCTTCTCCGTAATATAACGTATACACATGAATAAAGCCAAATAAGCCTATTGTAGAGCTACAAATAAAACACTATCAAAAGAAAAGAAAAAACGGAGTCGAAAAGCGATCGAAAGAAAAAAAAATGGTGAAGAATCAGTTTTGGAAAGCTTGGATTTAGAGATGTAGGGTGAACAATGATGTTTGGAGGGCACACTAGAATCTAGAGTAAGTTTACTATGCAGAACCGATGCTAACTCGGTGAGAAATAGTTTGGAGCTAAGCGAATTAGTGACAAATCGGTTCTAAACCAGGTTAAATCGGCCTGAACCTGTGGAAATTGGTTGGACTCGATTTGAAACCAAGTTGGATCTAGTTTGGATCAACGTGAGGCGGTTTGGTTTGACCGCTTGTGCACATTACTGAACACAGACTCGGTCAAGTGCGAGTGGCTTGATCAGGCGCGCTAGCTGGCTCGATTGGACCATGAAAGCATAGTGCTAGTTGCACTGTTCTTCTTCTCAGTTGAGTAGAGAAGAAAACAGAGGGAGAAAAGAGACAGCGGCAGCGAAATGGCAACGACGACATGTGAATAGGGTGTTTTTGAGCACCACAAACCCATTTTAGGCAGTTTGGGAGGATGGCGAGGACTATAGTGGTCGGAGAAGGCAGAGCAAAGACAGTAGCGATGAAAAGGAAAAACAGGCCAGCAGCAAGCTCCAACAGTATCCAGTGTAAGTAGGGATGGCAATTGGGCGTGGCGGGTACGGGTAGTGCTCGCCCATACCCGTACCCGGGACCCCATTTTTCGCCCACGGGTATACCCGTACCAGCCCACGGGTAAAAAACCCCGCCCATACCCGTCGCCTGCGGGCATACCCGTTTACCCGCGAACTGAGTACATCACATATTCACATTCAAAGTCATGGCCCGGGCGTAAGTTGTGAAAAATGTGCTCATCTCTTTCATCAATTTGAATTTTAAAAAGTGCAACTAAGATGGAAAGTGTCCAATTAGTACTACTAAACATGTAAATCACAGGAAAAGTTAGTACTACTAAACATGTAAATCACAGGAAAAGTAAGCATGTACACAATGGGAAACAAGAACATTGCATTTCCATGTGCTAGTTTGATAGTACAAGCAACTCTTTTGTATTGGAAGCCTAGAAGCACAAAAGGAAAGCATTCCTGTCATCCATGAACCATGGCTGTTGAACTTGAACCGACAAGGAAGAGGCGGCAGGCGGCGGCGTCACTGGAGGGAGTCGGGAGTCCGGCGACGAACGGAGACACCACCCGAGACAGGCGGCCGGAGGCGGCGTCACTAGAGGGAATCGGGAGTCCGGAGGAGGCTCACCTGAGTTTTGCGGATCTGATCGGTGGAGACTGGCGGCGAGGAAGCGGATCTGGTCGGTGGAGACTGGCGGCGAGGAAGCGGTCGGACCGCCGGATCTAGTTGGTGGAGACTGGCGGCGAGGAGCGGATCTGGTCGGTGGAGATCGCGGCGGCAAAGCAGCCGGGACCGGGACGAGGTGGCGAGCGAGGCGGGCCGCGAGGAACGCGCGAGCGGTCGGGCCGGGGGCGGGGTGGACGGGGAGGCGGGGGCGGCTGCGCGGAACGGGGTGATTTGGTGTCTTGGGGCGGCGGTTGGGACTTTGGCTGGGAGCCGAGATTTGGAGACCGAGTGTGTGCCTGAGCGGTGAATTGGTGATGTTAGGGTTTACTGTTTGTAGAGGGACCCACTTGTCAGTCCATTTCACGGGTAAACGGGCGAGACGGGTATGGGTAGAGCTAACCCATACCCGTACCCGTGTACCCGATGGGCAGAGATTTCCCCCCATTTTCCTACCCGTAGGTAAAAAATCCATCCCATACCCGACTCCATTAGGGTATTTACCCGCGGGTACACAGGTAAACGGGCACAATTGCCATCCCTAAGTGTAAGCCGCGGGTGCATGAGCACGGCGTGGGCATGGGGAGTCTTTTGATGATGATGGCTTGGTTTGGGATGTAACAAGGAGGGCTGGCGGCGGTGGCGGCCATGGCAATGAGGCGAAGCTCGGCGGTGGCTGTGCATGGTGGACACAGTGGTCAATGGAGGTGAGATTTGGCAACGGTGTGCTGAGGTGCTCCTTGTGACGTGGATGGTGAGAAAATGGGATGGTGGAGGCAATGGATCAATGGTGGCGCTGATGAGACCGGTGGCACAACAAATGAAGACGGTGACTCCAATGATGATTCGGCGTGAGAAAAGGTGTCGTTAGAATCGCAATGAAATGAGAAAGATGATGGCACAACTAATTTGAGGGGAGAAACGATGGTGAGGACGAATTTGGCAAATTACCCAAGCGACTGAAAAGAGGAGTTGTGCTCTCACCGGACTTGTGGACGATGGCGCGGCTCAGCGGTGGTATAGTTGTCTTCAGGGAGTGAGGGGGGAAGAAAGAAGCTAGAGGGGTGCTCAAAATGGTTTTTTTAGTGGCTTATGGCTGAAAAGTATTGTAACTGGCTGAAATTGCACTGTAGCTGATGATGACTTATTTGGCGTAATTAAATTTAAATAATTTAAAAATAGAAAAAATAGGTTAGCCTATCACGGACAGTACAAACGAATACAGGAAAAAAAGAACTAGCAAAAAAGGCAAAAAAACCAGAAAAAGACGAAATTGATGAATTGTGAAAAAATAAGTTAGAAGTCAGAAGTCTAAGTTGTTTTGAGCGATCATTGGTGCTTTGGCTTTATAGAGGCTTGTTATTAACGTCATTTTATATCTATAAATAACAAGCGAAAAGGGGCCATTGGGAGTGTCCTACGAATCGTCCGCCAGAAATTCGACTCGAGTATTCATGAGAATAGGATTTTTACTGACGCATATGTACGTTTTCTTGGCCATTCGATTTGGAATGGGTGGCTTACTGGCTCGGGTCGGAACCCACAGCGTCAATTCCGCGTCCCAGCAGCCAACGAGAAGTAAGCTAGCAGAAGCGCCATGCAGGCTGCAGCCCCACGCGGCGGCCGCGCGGTTTCCGCCTTGGCTCCTTCCTCCACAACGCGTCTTCTCCTCCCTTCCCCGACCCAACCATGCAGCAGCACCGCCTCGTCTCGGCCGGCCGGCCGGACCCAGTAAACAAAACCCCCGCCCAGCCCGACCAAGTCATTAACACGCGCCACACAAGTCCCAACCAAACCAAACGATAACGTAGCCGGCGGCACATCGATTGCACAAGTCAATCCCCTCATCTCACCTCCATCACATTCCATTCTCCCCACCCCACCGCCGCAGCAATGGCTCCGTCCCCTCCCCTCCTCCCACTCCTCCTCGTCGCCGTCTCCCTCGTCTGCCCCCTCGCCGCCGCGCAGCCTCAGCCGCAGCGCAACATCCAGACCCGCTTCCCCTCCACCCGCACCCCCGCCTTCGCCACCCCGCCGCCGATCATACCCCCGTCTCCGGCCCCCACGGCTCCTACCCTCTCCCCGCAGCCCTCGTCCTCGTCGTCCACGAAGCGCAGCGACATCGCCGTGGCCGTGGTGAGCACCGCGCTGAGCAGCTTCGCGGTGTCCGGGGTCGCCTTCTTCCTCTTCCTCCGGCACGGCAAGAAGAAGGAGTTGACGGACGCGGATGGCAACGGGTACTATAATGGGCCGCAATATGGCGCCTTTGCCGGGAAGCGGCCGGAGAGGGCGCCGAGGCGGCCGCCGCGGGGCGGGGGCGGCATCGGCATGGTGGACGAGAACGGGCTCGACGCGATATACTGGCGGGAGTTCGAGAAGGAGGGCGACGGCGGCAGGGGAAGGAAGCCCGCGGGGAGCTGGCGCCCGCCACAGCCGCCGCCGCCCCGGCAGCACCGCGCGGAGAGGAGGCCGCAGGCCCAGGAGTCGCCTCCGTCCCCACCGCGGCCGAGGAAGAACAGGATAGATCAGGAGCCGCTCATACCGAGGGGCTCCCTGGACTCCGCGTCCGCGGTGTTCGACCAGTCGCTGCACGCGCCCAGCGCCAGCTCCAGCTCGTCCTTCTTCGTGGCTGCCACCGAGGCGTACGCGAGGCCGCCGCCGCCGTCGATCGCCGTCAGCTCTGTCCCCCGCCCATCTCCACCACCAGCCCCTGCTGCTGCCCCACCAAGCGCATCGCCGTCGCTCCCACCGCCACCGGGAAGAACAAGCCCACCGCCACCACCATCTACCGCCGCCGCGTCAGCCGCGCCGCCTCCACCACCTCCACCAAAACCAGCAGCCGCATCGCCACCCCCGCCGCCACCGTCCAAGGGCCCAACTCCGCCACCCGCGCCCAAAGGCCCACCTCCCAAAGGCCCATCCCCGCCGCCGCCGCCACCACCACCGGGAGGAAAGAAGGGAGGGCCGCCACCGCCGCCGCCGGCGAAGGGAGGCGCGTCAGCGTCCTCGAGGCCGCCGCCGGCGCCGGGCGTGCCGACCGGGGCAGCGGAGCAGCAGGCGAAGCTGAAGCCGCTACATTGGGACAAGGTCAATGTGGCGGCCACCGACCACTCCATGGTGTGGGACAAGATCACTGGCGGCTCATTCAAGTAAGTCACCCCTGAATTAAACGCCGCTTCTTATTTCCATTGCCGTAGCAATTGCTTCTTGTGCATAATAGTTGTAGCATTAATGCCAGTTGGTAGGAACAGAGTGTTACAGGGTAGAGACATAGGAAGGGAGTACTAGTAAGCTAGAGCATGAACAATGCAGCTGGGGAAGCACGCATCATGCATGGACCCTGATAGTGCAAAGTTGCACTTCAAATAGGACTATCATACAAATCAATTAGGCATGTACTGAGGAAATCCCATTAGCATTTTAGCTGTGTTATTTGCAGTATACTAGCTGTAGTCTTGTAGAGACTTGAGAATGGCGCAGTTGGCATGGAAAAGAGCAGTCCCAGGATGTGCAAAGACGGGAGTACAAAGGCATTTCGCTGGCAATGGCCATTTTAGGCCCGCTCGGCTGGACTGAAAAGTTATGATTTATAGCTGAAATTACACTATAGCGGTTGAAATGTTACTGTAGCTGAAGATAATTTATTCGACGTAATTAATTTTTTAAAAATAAAAATAGAAAAAATATGCTAGCTTATCACAGACAACACAAACGAATAAAAAAAGAACTAGCAAAAAGCTAAAAAAGTCAAAAGTTTAAAAAAACGAAATTTATAAATAGCAAAAAATAAATCAGAAGTTAAAAGGTAAAACTGAAACGTGCAGGGCCTTAGGCAGAGGCGGATTCTTCGATGGGATCACAGACTTGCATCGCAGCATCCTCGAAAGGATGCGCAGATGCTGGTGCCTTTTTGTGCGCGTATGTTCTATCTGGATTCTGGAGCTGTCGATTTAGTGGTGGTACTATTACTACTTTACATGCAAGCCACGACAAGGACAGATGGCTACTTTTGGTTTTATATATAATGCGCGTTCTCTTGGCTTACATGGGCGAGGGGATTTCGTGGGAGGAGTATATGGGATTTCGTGGAACAAGTATGCGGGTTGGCGTGGCATGCTTTTCTTTGAACAAGCAGGAGATTTACTTTTCTTACCTTGACGGAATCAACTATATAGATTAGTGCTATTCTTAACTTCTTTGATCATGCTTACACTTTTCTAATACTAGTTTTAGCTTCTTAGGAACAACAATTTAAGTTGACACTTTGTAGTCGAAATCATGGTGTATGCTGGGAAAATTGTGGTCTGTATATGCTTCCATGAACTTACAAAACGAACGAGTTTATCGTAAAAATGTTGATGGGGACGGAGATGCTTTAGCTTTAGCCACCAGTAAGAAAGCAATGATGGGAATTCAGTAAGAGGATGTGGACGTGGGACACCTTGAACTCTGACAAGATGGGCACCCAGTTGTCTTTGTCCCCTTGTGCCGCTGGACAACAATCACTTGCCACGTCATCCCTCCGAATGACCAGAGTATCATGCACAAAACAAGTAGCTACTACAATATTAACATTTACAATTTTACATGCGTTGACAATGATACTAGCCAGTGTTTGAAGAGGTGATATTTTCAGCTTTTCCTGTGATCGCATCCGAACCATCCTAACTGTGCTATTCTTTGTGTTTCCAGCTTGGATGAAGGCATCATCGAGTCCCTGTTTGGCACCGCGGCAGCGAACCGCAAGACTAAATCTGCGGACTCCAAGGACTCCCCCGGTGGCTCCTCAAGCGGCCTCGGACGCTCAAACTCGCCGGAGGAACAGATATTCCTGCTTGAGCCGCGCAAGTCGCATAACATTTCCATCATCCTCCGGTCCCTCACCGTGGGACGGGATGAAATCATCGACACCCTCCGCGATGGCCACACCGAGCTCGCCACGGAGGCCCTCGAGAAGCTGTCTCGGCTCAACATCTCCAAGGATGAAGAGTCCACCATCCTGAAATTCTCTGGGAATCCCGACAGACTTGCCCCGGCAGACTCCTTCCTTCTCCGCCTCCTCCTCGATGTGCCCAACCCGTTTGCCCGCGTCGGCGCACTGCTCTTCAAGGTAAACTATAGCTCTGAGGTTGCTCAGCTCAAGCAGTCACTCCGAACTTTAGAAATGGCAAGCCAGGAGCTGAGGACGAAGGGGCTCTTCTTTAAACTGCTCGAGGCAGTGCTCAAGGCAGGGAATCGGATGAATGCCGGCACAGCGCGTGGCAACGCACAGGCCTTCAACCTTACAGCACTGCGCAAGCTCTCCGACGTGAAGAGCACTGATGGGAGCACCACGTTGCTCCACTTTGTCATTGAGGAGGTTGTGCGTGCGGAGGGGAAGCGCCTCGCCATCAACCGCAACTACAGTCTTCGCCGCTCTGGCAGCCTCGCCAAGGCTAGCACCGACGGTGGCAATCAAGCGGCAGGCTCCACAAGTCAGGGGCCGTCACGCGAGGAAAGGCAGAATGAATACATGAACCTAGGACTGCCAGTTGTTGGTGGTCTCAGCACTGAGTTTGCCGATGTGAAGAAGGCTGCAACTGTGGACTATGATGCGGTTGTCAGTGAGTGCGCAATTCTAGGCAACCGACTCACAGACATCAAGAGGCTCTTGGAGACCTGCGGGGACGACGGATTCGCAAGAGGGTTGCGAGGATTTGTGAAGCTTGCAGAACAGGAGCTGAAGGCGCTAAGAGGAGAGCAGGAGAAAGTGCTTGAGCTGGTCCAGCGGACAACGGAGTACTACCATGCAGGTGCCACCAAGGACAGGAACGCGCATCCCCTCCAGCTGTTTGTCATAGTGAGGGACTTCCTCGGGATGGTGGACCAGGCATGTGTGGACATCAAGAGGAAACTACAGCAAAAGAAACCACCCCAGCCATCATCACAGCCAACTACGGTGACGGGAGCGGCGACTGCGGCAGCCGCCGCTGCTAAGGGGGCGGATGGTGCAGCAGCACCGGCTCAGAAACAACGGGAAGAGGCAGATAGCAAAAGGAAGAGGGTCATGCCAAGATTTCCGAACTTGCCGGCACACTTCATGAAGGACGGTGCAGACTCTGATTCAAGTAGTGACGAGGGTTAGAATGGATGGAAAGGTGTAAATGATTTTTTTAGAACTAAAAGGTGTAAATGATGTTTGTTTGCGTTGGTTTGAATTGGTTGTATTGGAGGTATAGGTTAGCTGCAGACTGTACATAATGCAACATTTGCGTTGGTTCTTTTCTCCATGTCTTTATATAAGATCCATATTGAGAACAGTGGATAGAATTTGGGAAAACTAGGTCAGTACCATCGCAGAAAGTTGAAATTAGAGAAATAACATCACAATGGAACTTGGTTGCTAAATAACATAAAAAGGCTAAGGAATCCGGAAAAGAACACTAGAAGGGAATACCCTACCACAAATTTTCCAAAGACACTATTGCCCCCAACAACTACGGCGTTTCCTCTTGCAGTCTCTCTCCGGCTAGCTGAGCCGCGTCGTGCCTCCTCTAGCCCCACCGTGCCTCGTCCGATCACGCCGCCGCAGCTTGGAGACCGACAGCGGCGGCACAGCTTGGCTAGAGAAGAGGGAAAGGGAGTGTAGCCGAAGAAAAGGGGGATGGAAGAGAGGGCAAAAACATCATTTTATCCCGTGAATGTTATTTTCCTAATTCTTGGCTTTTTTGCGCAGGTAGTCAACCACGAATGCGATGTCATTTCTCTAAATCCCAACGATGGGATGTCACTGACCTAATTTTCCCATAGAATTTTGTACAAAATTTCATGTAAAGATATCAAGAATCTTAGGTCTCATTCCAAACAGCGATAGCTTCGCTTCCAAAATCAAGAGCCTTTTGAAACGCTTCAGCTTCTTGACACGGCTATTTCCTTTTTTTTTCTTTTTTTCCCTGTTCTTTTTTTCCTTTGTATTATCCGTGGAGATATAACTTTATTTTTTCTTCGTTTTCCTTTAATTAAATACCTAAAAAACTAACAATCACTACCGTGCTATTTTAGATAAAAATAAAAAACACAACACTTTAGAACAGGGATTTAGTTAAGCGGTAATTATTTGAGCATGGTACAACAGAGAATTGCCTACCTACAACAAATGACCAATGCAGTACTTACAGGCTTCAGGCTTTCAGCCAGCAAGCTCACTTATCGGTACTCGGTCCATCACGTTGCAAGCAATTTGTGCATTTTTTTGGAGAACCGGATCTATGTCTGGCAATTTTGGAATCTGAAACATAACTAAAGAGTGTTATATAGTGTAATGCTATTTATAATAGGGTATCAGCGAGCTGATAGGAGTGTGAAGTCACCAAAAAAATCAAGAAAGAACGGCCTTAACCCATGACTGTACACCATAAAGAATGCCAACAAAATCCACAATACACTGGAAACATCAGGTATAATGAATCTGCACGCTTTAGGATATACCTGAGCTAGTAAATCGATCGTTCGTCTGAGCAGACGGGCTAAATCTCCATCATCCATTGCAGAGTCCATCATTATCTCCCTCCAAGTCAACCCTGATGCCCAGGCTTCAACCATTCCAGCAAACTGGGCATCTATTTCGCAGGGTATCTGTATGCGGAGGAAGAGACAGATGAGAAAAGTGTCAAGGGCAACGATTGGTTGAACAACACCAGAAAACAGGAACATCATATGCCAAACCTTTACACCATGTTTCTCTTGGAGATCGATGAGTGAGTTTCTCTGCTCTTCTAAATAGTTTATAACACCAGTAACAACAGATGACGGTTCATATACATAACTGCAGAAGGCCAAACAGTCACCATGACGTCTAAGAAAAAAGACACCAGCAAGTTTGTACTCAAGAACGTTAACAAATATGCAGCTGGATATTGCATAGAACCAACCCTACAAGGTATTCTCATTTTAAGCAAAGGGCAACTGACACACCTGTAATTCTTTGATATCAAATTGTTTTCCACTTGGCACTTCATACTTTGTACATTGTGTCTTGTCCCACAGGGAAATACAAGGAAATATATTCAGAAAGCAAGATTTAAGACATCTTCGTTGTATTGCTCCTTGGCACTACGTGTCGATGCTCGATAGGCCAGGGCGACACATGTTGACAACTGATTGAATAGACATCTTTTATTGGTCCAGCAGATTGATCGATCTTTTGGAGAGTTCAGTTCATGAAATAATTATGAATTACACCAATCTAAAGTATATTTGAGACAGCAAATGTGCTGGTCCGCATTTTAGCACAGCACATGGGAGTTGGGACAGATGGTCCGATTGATTTATAGTTATTATATGCGAAAGAATTTTCACCAAATTGGGTTGCACTAAGAAAGGATGAGGAACTCAAGTATTCAGATCTAAACATGATGTAAGCCAAATAGCCAATAGACATAGCAAGTTGTAAAAATGAAAAAAACAGATGGTGTCGTAGAGTTTTGTACCTGCTATTTTTCCATGGACGAAGTTTGATCCCTTCTGACACTAAACTTCCACACACTGCTGATAGCTGAGATGGCTTCAGATCCAAGAGAACCTTGTTCCTAAGTACCATAGCAAGCCAGAGCTCATTTTCCCCTCGTATGGCCGCTGCCGTCTCACCCAAAGGATAGATTACCCGAGTGTTGATATCTAATGCTCTAGCCTCTTGTATGACTTTGCTAATCTGGTACACGTCCATTTAGAGAACCAGAAATCAATGTCTGATAAATTATTCATTGATGGCAAACATAAGGTTATAACTTAGCAATATGCAATCATATCAGTTATCCAAATTGCTATGAACACCCCCATCAAATCAAAACATATTTTCTAGGCATATTAGGTGATGCTTTTGTTGTGAGGTTGGATCAGAGGGAGAGATGAATGAGGCTGTGGCCTGTGAGCACTGGTGTACTCGAAAAAGGAAGGTGGACAAGGCGCCACAGCCTGTGGCCAAAAGGGGGGCATGGTTTGGAGGAGAGGGTAGGGGGAGGAGCTGTCAGCAGAGGCAGCAGCAGATGATACAATGCCTAACATTAATTTTTTTATTTCATGTGGTTCAGCTACAAGATTAGAAAATTACATTTAGGTAAGGAACTGCATGCATGGAAAAAATAAAAGGCAATTGGCTCAATACTCCTTCTATTATTTTATAGTTGTCATTTTAGATTGCATGCAATCAAACTTTTGATCAATAATATACACAAAATTATCTAGATTTGCCACATGAAAATGATAGTAGTAGATTTGTCATAAAAAATACTTCCATGTCATATATTCTTTTTATTTTTTTCAGTAGCATATAGAAAAAGTGATGGTCAAAAGTGAGGATTGGAGACCATATCAATGTCAGAAATGACAAGTAAAAGAGAACAGAGGTAGTATATTCTACTATAATACAATATAATATGAAAAATATTGTACTGATTCAGAAACGGTATACTGAGAAAATTCATCAATTATATAAAAAGATTAGGTCACCTGCAAAAATTCTTTCCAACCGGTTGGTTCAATTTGTCTTATCCGCCTCGTCAAACGACGAGATCTAGCTTCCAAACGCTCAATCTTTTCTTTTGTAAAGTTTCTCATGTCGATGATCTTTTGAAATTCTTTAAAACCCTTAGTACTCCTGATTGTTTTCTTCAATTGTGAAACCTTCCTCCTCTGTTGCTTGTAACATTCTATGGCGTCTTGATGTTCCTGGGAGAATCGTTCTACCTATGAAGGGTAATCAAAAGAAATTTCAGTGAAATTAAAGGGGCTGTAAATTGCAAGCGGTAACTCCTAACTTCAGAATCAGACACAATTTGAATAGCATTAAACAATATATACAGACAGAAACAGATGGCATACACATGGAGTTTTTACTACCATTCTTCTGCATATAACCATATAGAAACAAGACATAATTCCCCAGGGAACTACTTTTTTTAGGGAACGCGCAAAAGTATTGCAGGTTATTGCATTAGATAAGAAAAAAAGGATAGCACCGAAGTGCGAAAGTATTACAAGATGGACGCAAGAGCTGATTGCCAGCCAGCTAAACTCAACCCAAGAGACATATTGGGGACAACGCCTCAGACGCAGCACTAAGGATCTAAACAAACACTCTCTCGGTGGGCGGGAGCGACCCTACGCCGGCCCGGCGCCAGCAGTCTAATTCGTCGAGGAGGTCGTTTAGGAGGGCTATGGTCTCCCGAGATGAGCTACCGAAAATACGATTGTTCCATTCTTGCCAGATTGTCCAGCAGAAGAGGATGACTATCGAGTCGAATCCTTTTCTGTTGGCTACGGGCAAGCACATCTGCTACCTTGACCAGCAATTTAGTAAGGAATCGCGGTGGACTCGGAGGGGCTGGTATGGAGTGAAAATGCTGAAATGTTTGTGCCACGCTTGTTTCTGCTATGAATATTGTGTGTATTGATATGAGACCCAAAGGGCCATATATATAGGAGAGTACAAGAGGATATGCCATATAGAGATAAGGCATATATGGAATAGAATACAAACTCTATATCCTAATACAACTCTATCTCCTTAACACCCCCCCTCAAATGCAAGGCGTATGCAATAGCATTGCATTTAAAAAAGGAGTTAACACTAAAACAAGAAAAATCCGAACATCCGAGTGTGATAAAGTCGTCGTTGCGTGCAGTCGTCGAATAAACTGTCAAATCAAGCCGGAGAGGAATAGATAGAAACATGACGGCGCAGATCGAAGCCCGAGATGGCGGCGGCGCAGTGCACAAGAAGCGCAACGGAGGCGCAGTGCAAAAGAAGCGCGGCGACTTTAGAAACTCGGGGCGGCGGCTTAAAGAGAAGCGGCGGCATCATAAAGACTTCTACGATCTGCACGCGGCTCAGAGAATAGAGCGGCGGCTGCTGCCATGCAAAAGAAAATTCCTACACTTATATGACTGACAATAAATTTGTGGACTCGCACGGCTTGGACGAACTAAAAGTCAGAAACTACGGACTTTTGGATGGACACAACGGAAGGACTCACGAAAGAAAAAAAAATTAACTAAAGACTGACGAAGAAAAAAAAGCTATAGAAAACGAAAAACTGACTAAAAAGGAATCAGCAGAGAATCTCACTCCCACAAAACCCCCCTTCTTTCTCTCTTTCTCTGTTTTTTTGAATCAATTCGGTCAAACCAATCGGCTGACCGACCGAAAACGAGAGGCGGTCGGTTTACAAAAACGACCGAGGCAGCCTCCGAAACAGAGGCGGATTCAAGCGGCCGCCCCCGAGCTAGGGTTAGGGTTGCCGCACGGGTCTTGCGCCATGGACGCCTCCACCTCCTAGGTCAGCACGACGGCGGGCGAGACGGCGACATCGGGGGCGAAGGGCGGAGCGACGACCTCGGGAGGATAAGCAGAGAGGCGACCCGCGACGGTAGACGACCTCGAGCGGGATCTGATGGCGACCCCGAGGCAGCCCGCGGCGCCGAGAGGAAGAACGGCGGCAGCCCGCAACACCAGCGTCGACGGCTTCGACCGTCGACCCCGAGGCAGCCCACGATGCCGAGAGAGAGAGCGGCGGCGGCCCGCAGCATCGACGACGACGGCTTCGAGCAGAATCTGGACGGCAACCCCGAGGTAGCCCGCGACGCCGAGAGAGAACGGCAGCGGCAGTTGAGACGCATGCAGTGCGGATGACGGCTCGGCGTCCTCGGGCGAAGAGAGCGATGGATTCGGCCAGAGGCGACCGGATCCAAAGATAGTCGGCGACCCGAGGACGGCGACGGCGTCTGAGCCCAGATTCGGCGACGATGAGCCTGCTCCGGGTGGGAGGCGACCCGCATGAGCCGAGAGCGGCCAAAAGCGAGCAGGCGCTAGGCGTGACGCGCGCAATGGGAGAAGGCCGGATCCGGCGGTCCATCCAGATCGGATCTGGTGGCGTCACGACCGCGAACACGGCACATGCACAATGGCCGGAGAGGTGGCGCCCAGAGAGATCGATCCTCCCGGGGCAAAGAAACAATGAAGTAGATCGGTTAGGGTTTTAACCTAAGCTCTGATACCATGTTATGAACATTGTGTGTATAGATATGAGACCTAAAGGGTCATATATGTAGGAGAGTACAAGAGGATATGCCATATAGAGATAAGGCATATATGGAATAGAATACAAACTCTATATCCTAATACAACTCTATCTCCTTAACAGTTTCACCAGGTCGTAGTGCAGTAGTAGATGGTTGATCGCTTCTTGATGCTGTCTACAAAGAACACAAAGCTGCTGCACCGACAAACCCTTATGCGCCAGGCGATCAGTCGTCCAGCAGCAATTATTGACCGCTAGCCACATGAAAAACTTGCATTTCAACGGCACTGCATTCCTCCAAATTTGCTTATAGCCTGGAACGAAGGTGCCGCCAATGAAGAACGCATTGTATGCTGACTTTGTTGAGTAAGCCTCCAAATGAGCCTGTTTGGAGAGTGCGGTTGCAGGTTCAATGAGCGAACATGAAGCCAAAGCTAGAAATATTGGGCAAGCGCCTCAACAATGAGAGACCTAGAAATGTCCACAGTCCAGGCGTTGAGAGTGATAGCCTGGGCCACGGAAGTTGATTTCCTAACGCTTGGTGGAACCAATCTCCAGACCGCGAGCCACCTAAATTGAATGGAATTTCCATCTATCCATTTGTCCATCCAGAAAAGAGTGTTGTGACCGTCTCCAATCCTCATTTCCGTCGCTGCATGGAACATGTGTTGGACAGCTGGATCGATGGATGATTGAAGATTCGCCCAGGTGCATGAGGGATCTGTTCTCTACCACCAGAGCCACCGCATTTTCAATGCGTATCCCATCAGTTTGAGGTCTAAGATTCCTAATCCCACGAGAGGAAGAGGCCTGCACATTGTTTTCCATGCAACTGGGCAATGCCCACCACGCACCATGTCCGTGCCCTTCCAAAGAAAAGCCCGCCTGCATTTGTCAATTGACCCGATAGCCCGCTCCGGAAGATCAAGAGAGAGCAGGTGGTACAGAGGTGTGGCAGAGAGCACATGTTTGACAAGGACAAGGCGTCCGCCCGAGGAGAGAAGTTTGCCTTTCCAACTCGGAATTTTGCTGACAAACTTTTCAACTAGAGGTCGCAATTGTGCTTTGGTCAGCCTAGTTAAGGACAACGGCAGACCAAGGTATTTGATGGGGAAATGTGATAGTTGGCACGGGAGTTCACTTTGAGCCACAGCTAAATGGGATTTTCCACAATAGATTGGGCTTACAAAACTCTTTTGAAGGTTTGCGCAAAGACCGGTGGCCGCCCCAAACAAGTGAAGAATGTGTTTGAGGGCCCGCAGATCCTGCTGTTGAGGTGCAACAAAGCAGACGACATCATCAGCGTACAAAGAAATTTGTTGTTGCAGACCTTGAATTCCAAGAGGAGCTATGATGTGCAATCTGCTGGCTGTGCGGAACAACGCATTGAGCGCTTCCATGACTAGGAGAAAAAGCATTAGAGACAATGGGTCTCCTTGGCGAAGACCCCGACGCAGTTTAATTGTTTGACCTAGATGTCCATTGATTAGAATTCTGGATGACGAGGTCACAAGGAGAAGTGAAACCCATTCTTGCCACTTTGGCCCAAACCCCATGTGCGTTAGGATTTCAAGAAGGAAAGGCCAGGACACCGAGTCGAATGCTTTAGAGATGTCCACCTTGACTAACAAAGCCAGCGTACGCTTTGCTCGCAAGTTCTTTGCTGCTAATTGGACATAGCGAAAGTTGTCGTGTATGCTCCGACCCGCGATGAAAGCGCTTTGGTTTGTGCTAACCAAGCTTGGCAAAATGGTTCGCCGTCTATTCACCAACACTTTTGAAAAGAGCTTGGCGAAGCTATGTACCAGGCTGATAGGGTGAAAGTCCGAGATGGTTGAAGCGTTTGTTTTCTTTGGAACCAGGGTAATGAGAGTGGCATTTATACAGTGAAGGTATTTGCCCTTCAAGTGAAAGAGAACTTGAAATGCTGCCATAATACTCAGTTTTATGACAGGACAGGCAGTTCTGAAGAACGCCCCCCGTGAAGCCATCCGGTCCTGGTGACTTTGCAGTCGAGAGTTCCTTAATAACACTCCAAACCTCTTCCTCTGTGAACGACGCATCCAAATCAAGTAGGCTCGTGGTTGGCAGCTGAAGGAAGTCGAGATCGAGAGTGAACTCCATGTCAACGCAGTTGCCCATGAGCTGAGAGTAGACCTCATGGAATTGGACTGCTATTTGAGTTTCTTGTATGAAGGTTTCCCCATTATTAGTAATAGAAGAGATGAAGCTTTTCTTCCATCAGTGGGAGGCATGGAAGTGGAAGTACTTGGTGTTGGCATCTCCTTCTTTGAGCCAATTGATTTGAGATCATTTTCTGATTAGGGTTCTTTCAAGAGATGCCAGACCGAGGCATTTGATTTTCAAGTTTTTGCGAAGCCAGACCTCATCAGGAGACAAGGTGCGAGAATCTTGAGCGTGGTCAAACTGGAGGATTAGCTCTCTTGCCATTTGAAGGTTTAGTTTGATGTTGCCAATTTTTTTTTGCTCCCCAACTTTGAAGCTTACGCGCAGCGTTTCTTAGCAAGCAGTCCAAGCACTTGAGAGGATGTGAAATGGAGGATTAACATTGCCAAGCCTCACCGACTGTGCCGAGGAAGTCTGATTGTTTTGTCCAAAACGATTCAAAGTGGAACTGGCGTTTGGAAGAAAAAGTGTTTGCTATTGAGATTAATAACGGACAATGATCGGAGATCGACGAGGATTGGGCCCGCATGAAGACATCGGGGATCAACTCTTCCCAGTCGACAGACACAAACGCTTGATCAAGCTTGACTAAGGTCGGGGATTCCCTTTCATTCGACCAAGTATAGCAGCGCCCGTGGAGGTGGATTTCTTTTAGTTCTATGTCACTGACGAGTCGCTGGAAAGCCCCCATGAGTTGTCGATTAATGTTGTGGTTGTTTTTATCAATAGCTGAGAGGATCATATTAAAATCCCCTACGAGTAAACACGGCCCTGTGCAGCGTTGTCGAACTTCTCAAAGCTCTGGGAGGAACACTGGCTTCTGGAAGGCTGTTGTCGGACCATAAACAGTAGTGATCCACCAACTGGAAAGAGAAGAGAGTGATGTCACTTGGAGCTTGACCGAGTAGGTTTGCAGGAGGCGAGAGGAGACTGAAATTGTAGAGGTATTCCAAGCCATGAGGATGCCTCCACGAGTGACGTCGAAAGGAAGAAGTTCGTAAGCGTACGTAGAACCAAGCAGCTGCATTAGCATTATTGGTGTAACCGCCTGCAGTTTAGTTTCCTGGATACAAAAGATGTCATGTTTATGCTCACTGACGACTCCTCGAACCATATTCCAACATGCGCGTGTGTTCAACACACGCACATTCTGGACTAACATATTGCAGTTGGACATAAGGACTACAGGTTCTACACAACGAAACATGGTTTCAGATAGTTAGCACATTCCGGGAGATGGACTGCTGCTGGTTTGGGATGTTGAAAAGGGCCGCCAGAGCTGCGATGTGATCCGCGGACAAGGGGTGATCGAATAGGGATCCATAAGCCTGAATTGCAGAATCATCCACAAGTTCATCTGTCTTGGCGAGTCCTAACTATCTGAAATTCTCCCTTATGCATGAAATGCTTAACAGGGACTGATGAATTGTAGATTAGTCATTTGGGTAGTTGTAAAAAAGGGATTATTGAAATTATGCATAGGCAATGGCTGCATTGGTGATCTATCAACATTAAAAAAGAACTATCAGTGGTATGGTGCATTACGCCTATGGTTTGACCTCAGAGATGGGAAAAGGAATAGTTCATCAGTGAATTTTTTGAGAGAAATGGGGAGTTGATCTTGGATAGTGGTTAACAAAATTCAGAAACAAAAATATGCGTAAATTCTTTTTAAAAAATACAGGCATATAACAATCCCATTGGAGAACCAAATCTAATTTATAATAACTCTAGCACAGAGTCGCTGGAAAGCCAAGGAACAGTTGCAAACCTCATCATCTTCTGAAAGGCTAGTAAGCACAGGAACATTAAGACTCCATGACCATGTGTCTAGCGATCCATCCATGCATAACAAAGAACCGTATTCTGATTTTGCAACTTTATCCCACATCATATCTTCACGCAAAAGGAGCTGCTTCAGGGCTTCTCTAGGAAGTGGCCCACCTTCCACAGAAGGAACAGCAGGTAGACCTGTCTTGTAAACAGTTTTTACCCATTTTTCTGTGAATAGATACCACAAATTATCTGAACTCAAAGCTACATAGTAAGATGGATAATAAAGCTGTCCCCCACTATCAACCTCACGCTTGCCTGGACCAAGAGAATCATCTTCCACCTGCAATCGTTATTTAACTGTCAAAATTATCAAAGATAAGATCATAAGAACAAAGGAAAAGGACAGTAATTCACAAAGATAAAGAGACAGAAGAAAACTTTTATAATTATATTCTGAGGGCATATCTAACCAAATTTTAGAGATACAAACAGCAAAGGATCAGTACACTACTGTCCTTACAAGTTTTTGCAGATATCTAATAGTCGATTTTTAAAGTTCCTAGTTCCTGCTATATTGACAAGAACGGGAACAATAAGAAATGTAAACAATAACAGAAGTTAGTAAGTGTTAAAACCATGTAGCATTTCCCTTCTGCAATGCTCATGCAAGAGTATAAAACTCATTCACTCACCAAACTCACAATCTTTTGATCATCAAAAGAGCTGAGGCTTCCAATGAAAACAGCAGGAATAGTGTGTTGGACTGAATCTTTATCTTTATACTGCAAGCACATGAAAGGAAGGTGACCACTTTCAAATTCTTCGAACCGAGTTTTCCATGCAGCCATTCTCTCTAGTTCCATCCTTTTTTTCAGTTCATTTCGTATCTGCTTCTCTTCCTGAGGAATAGGAGTGTAAAACACAAACAGTTTTAATATACATAATAAGCAGCACATCCATCAACAGATTAAGAACAAGCTTTTTATTTTGCAAATGATTTTTACTCCAATTCTCAGAAGTGTTCATGACTTGAAAGCGATTGGGTCTTAATAGTGCCCAGGCCTCATTCTGGGTTTTAAGCTTTAATTTCAATAGACAAAGCCATATGTCAATGTTAGCAAGTTAGGAAAATTCACATGTAGCATTGTGGGTATTTTTGAATAAATAGGTAAAATACAGGGGGCACTTGTTATAAAAGTTGACAACCAAACTGAGATGGATGCAAACGAAAGGATACCTAAGATTGCTTTGAGTGTAGAGTATTTTCCGAAATGCCATAAATTGCAAGGGCAAAATAAAAGTTTACTGTATAGTCATGCAATGGAGCAATGGTACAAAGAAGAGCTCCATGGAATATATCAAATTTCAAAGAATCATGGTCATGTGTGACTCCCAAAAACCTGTATTCAAGGGAGATCATGTTTCTTTGTCATCAATAAAGTGATTCAAATATCTTTGAGCGTTATTAAGTGAGAAAGTAAGAATCTCAGATACATTAGATGGATTAATATATTATTAAACTACTATAGATCAAACCAAATCAAACAATGAATATTACCTTTAATTTTTTTTGTAGAAGGGAAATCTCAACATAGTCTTCCTCTGATAGTTCCTCCCTGCATTTTTGGTCAATGGATTCATCCGTAATTTCTGAAGAGTTGTACTGTATTTCCTTCTGTATTCTTTCAAGCTCTTCTTTAGCAGCAACCATTACATTGCTCCCAACATAATTCCCAAAGCTTTGCTCTACTAACTTTCGAGCTTCTTCTAAGGTTCTTCCAGACCGCTTAACCTTAACATCATCTGATTCTTTCTGGTTATGAGTAACTTTTGAACCCTGGACAATTCATTCCAACCCAACATATAAAAGGTTAGGAGAAAACAGGAAAATATGCAGAAATATTACAGCAGGATACATACAGCAAGGAGATTCAAAACCATCCCGTATGATGCAGTAAATTGTGAAACAAGTGGCTCCAGTCCAGCAAAGATAATGTCACAACATTCTTCAGGTCCTTCATAAGTAGTCTGAACAAGAACAGAATGCCCAACTGTATCAATCCCTCTCCTTCCAGCACGACCTGCCATCTGGAATAGTTCATTTGGGGTTAAGAGCTGGCGCCCGGCATCAATTCTTTTGCTGAGAGAAGAAATCACAGCCGTCCTAGCAGGCATGTTAATCCCAGCAGCAAGGGTTTCTGTCGCGAATACTACTTTAACAAGGCCACGCTGAAATAATTCTTCAATGAAGGATTTCCACAGTGGCAAGCAACCAGCATGATGGGCAGCAACTCCTCTCAAGAGTCCTTTCACCGCACTTTCCCGTATAGCATCGGGATATTGCATCTTGAATCTCTTGAGTTCCAGTTCAACTTCACTAGCCTCGCAGTCATGCAAAAGTCTACAATCCTCAAGATATTCAACAGCTGCATCACATCCTCTTCTACTAAAAATAAACCAAATAGCTGGAAGCATGTCATTTTCCCAAAGTTGTGATAAAGTGTCACGTATTAGTGGAACCTGCATTGCAAGGTAATCAAGAAATGACATCCATTGGTCATAATACACTTTGACCTCCCATGGTCTAGCAAAGAAAACATGAGCACATGGAGCAGTTGAAAGCTATTATGTGAGAATAGAATACAAGTCAGGGATTTTTAAAAGGGTTTCTAATCCATACTTGGGAACGGCGCATATTGGTGAGCTCATGCTTTGACAACTGAACCTGTTTTGATATGTCCAAAGGGCTTCTATTTCCCTGCTCATTTTTGTTTGTTCTAAGCTTCCTCCTTCCTTTCACATAATAGAATTCACTTTTTGGAGAAGATAAGTTTTGGAAGTGAGACATTCGCAATTTCCTGTATGGATAGAACAAAAAGGATATATATGGCTTAGCTCAAGTGCTACCAGAAACAATGCGCATGGAGTCAACATTAGAATGCACAAGAAATATAGTTCTAAAATGTTTTTACATATATAAGCCACAAAAGTAGAATAACCAGTTCCTGGTATGGATTTCAAACAATTAGCAGTTTTGGTAAGGGGTGAAAAGGAGTACAAGGTAAGCAACCAGATAGAATATTTGAAGAAATTATTTATGCCCTTGATACTTCCAAGACTACACAACAATGAAAAAAGTTTGGTAATACCTAGCAAAGCAAACCTTCTCGGCATCAACACGTAGGATAGGGATAAGTGAAGACTTGTTTTTCTTGTTTATATGCAGCTTTCCTTTTACAAAAAACTAGCCGAGTGCCCGTGCGGTTTAACGGATTTCAAATAAACATAATATAAGTTGTAAAGTTAGAAAACCAATATGCATAAGGAAAGGTACTTATCCCTACAAATGAAAGTTTTATACATAATTTGCATCCAATCAACAAGCCACATGCCCAAATAATATAACTATCCACAAAAGATACTTCAAGTAGCTTATGCACATATTTATCCACAAAAGATCCCACCCAGGGATCCAAATACCGGCGGTAACCGGCCGGTTACCGCCGGTAACCGGTCTTACCGGTGCCGACCGGGAGAAAAAAAACCGCCGGTTTTTTATTTAATTCAAATTTAAACTTTTGAATGCAAAAATTAGTTTCTCTAATGATATTTGCATTGTTTAACACTAATAAAATGTATTAGGAAATGCATATATTTCCCGTGCTTGACTTCATACTTTTTGCCGTAAATGTATTAGGAATTTTTAAATTTTGAATGGAAATGTTAGTTTCCCGAATGATATTTACATTGTTTAACACTAATATGATGTATTAGGAAGATCCATGCATCTCCGTGCTTAACTTCATACTTTTGCCACACTCATCTGCATAGAAATGTTTGTTCATAATAGCAATTATAGCCGTTTGTAGTTATTCGCAAATGAAAAACCATGGGCGAATGCATTTTCCTATGGGCACCGATCGTAGTTCCATACTTCCATGTGGTATGTAATTTTGCTATGGCAGTTGATTGTTTTGGATAGCTTTGGTTTGAATACTAGAAAGAATTAACTTCAATTGATTGCCACCAAAACAAACATAAAAGCACGAAAACAAACATAAAAGCACAAAAATTCCACCGGTTTTTCCGGTTTTTCACCGGTTTTTCCGGTTACCGGTCCGGTTACCGGTCTCCTCCCGCCCGCCCAAAAAATTCAATTGATAAATTTTATCCGGTTTTTTCGGGATTTCCGGTTCTGGGCGCGAATCACGGCCGATTCTGCAGATCGCCGCCGTGGCCGGGATTTGCCCCGGTACCGGGTTTTTGAACCTTGATCCCACCAGCTCAAGAGGTGGGGAGGTGGATAGCAGACTCACCATCACCACCAAGTCCTTTTGTAATAGTAAAGATAAGGTTATAAAGACAACTGATAGAAAGTAGCCACACAGCCAAGCACATTTCTAGGAATATTTTTGATAATCCAATAATATTCAACTGTATGGACATAGCTAATGGTGTAGGCAAGGCAGACCTAAGTAGGCCCTACTGGGTTCAGATGAACCCACTAAATTACAGTTACACCTATTACGGAAATGAATCAGTACCCTGCTCCTACATAGATATTTGTCAGGACTTGTTTTATATGAACATACAATTTAAGCCGCCTGAAAGTGCAGCCATGTTGCCCGCAAATGACCAAACAAGGCTAGTACTAGAACACATCAATATTCATTAGAATTCTCACCTTGTTGCCTACTCATTTTGACGACGTCTAGAAAAGGCCTGCCTCCTCTATTGGACAATTGTTAACACACACGCACACACTGACACACAGAGAGGAAGGTACTAGGGCAAAATTTTCAATAGAAATAGACAGTTAATTGACTGTCAGATAAAATGCAACTATCTAGATCAGTAGGTGGCGATTGTCTACATTCTGTTTGGATTTTCCAATTTATCAAAGGAGGAAACAAACGAAGTTAAAATAACTAGTGCTAATTATTGACAAATATTTACTTAAGTCACATACAAAGCAGCCAGCTGAATATTGTAATAAATATTTATTTTATGCTTTCCTTTTTAAAAAAATAAGCTGGCGTATATAGTGCCAATGAGAACAAGGGGGCAACCTATTCATTTTCTTTCCCTTTCCATCAAGAAGTGGTAGAATGGCAGATTTCTTCGAGAAGTGCCAAATAAGTGGAACCGGACGTTTGTTTGATGTAACCAGCTCTGTTTTGCCATGGATCTACAAAGAAACAGACATAAGAATGGTTTTCACACACATAAAATAATGTCTTGCAGTACTGAAAAAATAAAGGAAGACCAAAATGTATGGGCACACAGCATATGACCATGCATGAGCATGCAAATGATCACAGCAAATGCATGAATGTGGGGACGAATGTACTTGCACATGCCTTTCTGGTGCTAATCACAATAGTTTATTCTAATCATTGTCAAACAAACAAGAAAATTCATGAAACAATTCTAAAGTAGTAATAGAGAAACTCTACACTGATCATGCTATTGTAAGCCTGGAAGCAATGGCAATACAATTTATATTGAGTTGCACGCACCAATCAGTTCATCCAAAAGCTTAAAGTGATAAGAAAAGGTGAGCAATTCACTTATACTTCAACACTCTCAACTCACATGTAGACGCGCTTAGACCTAAGACGTGGAATAGAAGTGAGCTGCAATTATTTTTTTTAATTGCATTAATCGGGTCTTGAACTCAAGACTTTTTGTTTTGATACCATATTGAGTTGCATGTACCAACCAGTTTACCCAGAAGTTTAAGTTGATAAGAAAAGGTGGACAATTCACTTATACTTCAATAGTTTATTCACATAGTTGCATAAGCATCATTGCAAAGAAAATTAAGATGACACAAAATGAGATGCGAAAGGTACAATTACCTGACCTATCCAGCCAGCTAATTCGTCAGGATTTGCAACAGTGGCAGACAAGCATATAAGCTGGACTTCCTTCGGACAATATATCACCTAAAGATGCGATGAAAATATTTAAGTCAATTGACCAATATGAACAAACATGATGAATCAGCGAGTGATGAAATAGCATACAGTTTCTTCCCAAACAGTGCCACGTGAGATATCACTCAAGTAATGGACTTCATCCAAAACAATGACGTCAACTTGAAATAATCTACCTTCAGAAGCTGTCATACCGACACTAGGGTCCAAATAGAAGATGTCAGAATTCTTTCAGAAACAGGACAAGCAACATCAGTTACCATCTATAATTAACTACCTTTTAAAGCTGAATCTCCCAAAAAAATACTTTAAAAAACTAGACAAGTAGCTAGAAAAGAAACCGTGGATATTCTTAAATGCACATACACAACTTGGGACAAACTGACACGGATATAGGCACAGTTGAATTATGATCTACTGCAACAGTTACTACCACAGAACAGAACGCTTCTGCAATATTTGCTTGCAGTGGTGGACGTGGCAAACTGCCAAACTGCTATGCTACAGAGTGAATGCTTGTAGCAGTTCTCGCATAGATCAAACTATATATCCTTCCTCCATAAAATACCTTTGATACAGCATGTTACGCAGAATCTCTGTCGTCATTATTAGGATCTGAGCATCTTTGTTGATAGCAGAATCTCCTGTAAGAAGACCAACATTATGATCACCAAAGGTATTCCTGAAATAATTATAGAACAGCAACGTGTCAAAAATAAATGCACTACTCAGAAACTGACCATCTAGGAAAATTATCTAAGACTAGCTCTTAAAGTACTCTAATACTCCAACAGCCCAACTGAAATAGAATTTTCCAACTCGTCACAAAAGTTCTCCAGAAAACCAATCATGCAGCTAGTAGAGTGGACAAGCATTTCGTAGAATTTCAACGTCCACCTCAACTGATAGTGTGCAACACATAACTTTCAAAGAGAGAAAAAAAAGATATCATGAACCTGTTTATGCTTCTTATGCCAGTCAAGCTAGGGAATTAGAATTAAAGGTAGTCATTTCAGTATATACCTCAATTTTTTGAAGGAAAAAAAGAGTGATTTGCAAGGCTCCACGTCATAAGAATGCTATTTAAGATGAAAACTCTAGATATCTCCACAGCAAACACAAGATGCAAGGTAATCTTGCAGATTTTAGTCACAAAAACTCCAAAAATAAGGACATGAATCACGAAGGCAGCATTTTACCGGAAATCACGGAACTTCTGATTTGACAAGGCCTTTAACGGTGTTGTGTAGAAGAGACGCCTTCCTCTAGCAACTGTTGCAACAGCTGCAGCTTCTGCGATCAGTGTCTTCCCACTACTTGTCGGTGCAGAGACTACGACAGAGGAGCCTCTCAAAAATGCCTGTATAGCTAGGCGCTAAAAGAAGATAGGAAACAGGGTAAGAAGAACAAAAATAATAGGTTGTACGCCATGAGATGACGCTCGGAACAATAAGGAGTACGTCAAATGCTCAGTTGGGCTAAAAAGTTGTGGCTTATGGCTGAAATTGTACTGTAGCAGCTGAAATTTTACTATAGCTGAAGGTAGCTTATTTAGCGTAATTAAATTTAAAAAATCTAAAAATAGAAAAAAAATATGTTAGCTTATTATGAACAACGCGAACGAATACGGGAAAAAAGAACCGGCAAAAAACTCAAAAAGAACTAAAAGTTTAGAAAAAGATGAAATTTATGAATAGTGAAAAATAAGCCAGAAGCCACAAACTGAAGCTGAAATGAGCGAGGCTACGCCGGCTTCGGCTTTTGGCTTCCAGCTTATTTTTCACTATTCCTAATTTTTGTTTTTTTCTGATTTTTGGGATTTTTTGAGTTTTTTTACTGGTTCTTTTTTCCCCGTATTCGTTTGCATTGTACGTGATGGGCTAACCCATTTTTCTATTTTTAAATTTTTTAAAATTTAATTATACCAAATAAGCCACCTTCGGCTACAGTGTAATTTCAGCTGGCTACAGTAAAATAAGTCACAGCCCAACCGAGCACCAATAATTTGCAAAGGACTGTTCAATGCCTCATGATTTGCGTGCAACATAAAAAATTAGCATCCGGCTTCCAAACATTTTCCTATTACCAAAGGGGAAGAGGTGGATTTGTTTGTACAAAACCAAAGCTACCATTTTATCCCTTCGTATTTCAGTGCTCTATGACTACATATCATTTTCAAAATTTATTCCAATTAACTTGAAAACGCAACCATTTCAACACCAGTAAACTAGCTTTTTATCATCAAGACATGACAGCCTCTGTATTGCCTATTATGCAAAACGGCTTCGAAAGCAGCTCGTCACAAACAATGCTGCCTGAATTAAATCAAATCGGTGCCTCCACAAACTTTCCATCTAAACAAGCCCATCTAACAAACAAGGAAACAGAAAAAAGCTCCAAAATGATCCCATCTGGAACCAAAAAAAACACTGAAAGATATCTATTGGGAATAAATTTTCAGCAGATAACACAAGAGGTCATTGCTTATCGCAGTCATTTACTGGCCAGTACAGTAAAGTTTTCTACAAAAGTAAATCATGGCAATACTTGTAAGCTCCACGATACCATAAATTAGGAAGTGTGTTACAGTACATGACACAAGACCTACCTATACTAATAATTACTCAAATGCGATGGCATCCTCCTCAAAAGGTCCAAAATTCACCTCACCGCTTCAGAGTCGTAACATCTCTCCAATGTAACTAAAAATTGGACAAACCACACGGAACTTAACCGATACAGAATCACATTCGCGTGACTGCTAGCCCCAAATCCCAACCATTTCAGTACTCCAAAAGCGAACAAACTCTCAGCAAAACCCACCATAGCTTCACTGAATAGAAGCCGAATTGGCCCGTCCAGGTCAGAAACAAAATGGTACCTGAAACTTGTCGATGGGGAAGTCGTAGATCCCGGCGAGTTCGTTGTAATCGATGATATCCTCCCCGAACTCCCGCACCTCGGCGACCAGCTTCGCCACCCGCTCCGACTTGTACTCCTCCGACCGCCGCCTCCGCGCCGCGGTCTCCTCTCGCTCATCCTCCTCCTCCTCCCCCTCGTCCTCGTCTTCACCGCCACTCTCCTCGTCCAGCTCCTCATTGTCCTCGTCGTACTCCTCGTCCGCGTCGGCGTCCACGTCGCGGATGTCTATCTCGTCGTCGTCATCCTCGTCGACTTCCTCGTCCTCGTCGTCGTCGGAGACCGGGGCGGCGGCTCGCGAGGGGGAGCGCGCGGAGGGGAGTGGGAGTAGAGCGGCGTGGCCTTGGGTTGGGATGGAGGGGAGGAGGAGAGGAGGGGGTGGGGTTTGCGGGAGCGCGTGGCGAGAGGCGGTGGGGAGTGGGAGGAGGAGGAGGTAGTGGGGGGCGAGGCAGTGCATGGCGGGAGGGTGTGGTGGTTCGGCCGGAGGAGGCGGGGGGAGACGAGATAATGCTCGGATCTTAATTTTCGTTTTATCACACGGGAACACCAAATGCGCCAACGAACTGGGTTTACGCCAACAGATTTACGCCAGCCTCATGCTTCAGCAGTAGAGAGAGCACTTGGATGTTTTGATTCGAACTACCTGCAAAGTCGAGGACTTGAATAATACTTGGGTCAACTTAAGATGGACCACAAATCAATGTATGCATGTAGAATATGTATTGACAATGGACCGTCATGTTTGTAATCAATTGACTCAAGAAAAAACTTGATTTTTTTTAGAGGAAATGCTGGCTTGGACACCGAACGAAAATATAATCAAGCCAAATTTTGCATTTATCAGCCCAAGCCAGACCCAAATTGCAGCAGGCAGCAGGCCGAGCCGACCGAGCCATCCCAAACTATTTTCGCATGAGAAAATCTAATGGACATACTATCCTACCATTGCGTAAGAGCTATACGATATGTTTAAATCGTTCGATGCGCTCCTCATCCATCCGCTCTTTATCCATTCGTTGTAGCGTTGGTCTTACACTCCTCTCTTCGCATGAACAGCACGCATATAACACAAGGACACAGCTACACAACCACCACTTACTCTTCTTCTCATAACACAACCAATAGATTTTTCTCATAACACAACCACCACTTGCTCTTCTTCTCCCTGTCTCCAATCCAAGAAAGAGAGCATAGCACAATAACACCTCAAGAAGCACCAGCGGTATGAAGCTCAGGTCGTCAACCTCGCGCGCACAGGCCGCCCCTATCCCTGCCATTGCCGGTGGTCGGTGGAAGGGCTAGCGCGGGGGCTAGGGCGGGAGGATGGTGGGGGTGGGGGTCCGGAGGAACGTTGCCGGCTGGGAGATGCTCACCTAGGCACTTGCCAAGGTTGCTGCCGTTGGTGACCACGTCGTCGCGCTCCACATCACTGCCACTGCACATGGTGCGTGCTTTTTATCTTCCTCTGCCATGGCTTCTTCATCAAGCTGTTCTTGATCCCTACTAGTTAGTTAGTTGGCTAGTTTGACATTTGTTGCTGTGATTTTGTACTTGATTCATAGGAGTGTTGGAATTGGAAAATAGAGGAGAAGATTAGAGGTACTGATTCGCTCGCCTCGGTGCTTCACCCGTACAATTTGCTTTGGTTTCATAAAAGTCTTTTTTTTATAGTGGATTCATGAAGTTGAGGGTTTTTTATAGCGGATTCATAAAATTGAACTTTAAGTTTTATGAGGTTTCATGAAGTTCTAGCAGGTTTCACAACTAGTTTCATGAGATTTCACGACTAAGTTTTATGATATTTCATTAAATTTTATAAAGTTTCAGGAGATTTCATACCTAAGATAATTAAGTTTTATAAGATTTTATGTCTAAGATTCATAGCGTTTTATGGGGTTTCATAAAAGTTTTGAGAGGTTTCATGTCTAAGTTTCACGAAACATATTAGAAACTCTCTGAAACCTTGTGAAACTCATGAAAACTCAGATAACACCCGATAAAACTTATCTATACTGTTAGAATCCAATAAATTTTTGGCATATATGGTACTGTTTGAATATGTATTTATAAAAATGTCAGTATACACGTAGGATTAGCAAAATGACCTTTTGTCACCTGGTCACCGGGTGGCAAAGCTGTGGAGCTGATACATGTGACCTAGAGCCCCATGCACGTGCGTCAGGTAACCTGCCGCCCGGCCACTAGGCTCTAGTTGCCTGTCGCCAGGCCACCAAGCGGCAGGTAATTAGCTACCGCGATTAAGCACTTTAAGTACCAAGTTTAGGTGGTCTCTAACGCCCTACCGTCCAGCCACCAAGTGGCAGGCTCTTGGCACCGTGTGCCAAAGGTGGCCCCGCTGTTTCTTTCCTTTGTTTAATAGCATGTGAACGAAAAGAGTAGGCCGAAGGCCATTTGGCTCATATGAAAATTGAGTGCTCGTGCAGACGTGACGGGGAAATAAACCTCCAAAAGGGAGGTTGTGTCGTGTCTGTCTCCCCACGCGCAATTCACTCCAGCTGTTATTAGCGCTTCGTTAGTGCACTGCGCTCTCGCTCACACTATAAATTACGAGCTCTCTCACAGTTTCTCTTTTGCAATCTCTCTCGCCGTCGCTCTCGAAATCTTGCAATTCTTCGCAGTCGGTTAGCTGTCGTATTAGCAGGTACTTACTGTGTAATACATATGTGTGTGCATATATATATATATATGTATATATGTATATTTATGTAATTATTTATCTCATCGTTTAATTTGTAGTATTGTACAACCATTTTTATGTATGTATAATAGTCTTGGTAGCGCATGCTTACGGAAGTACCAAATGCTAGTGCAGGTGTAATATTTCATAGTGGGTTTGCACCTAAAATATGCTCCAATGCTCTCTCTCTCATGATTTTTTTGTTATTTTACTTGCAGTGTCGGACTGATAAAACAATCTTCAAACTTTCGAGAAAGTTCCTAATGATTTACCTCCAGTTTTGCGATCACACGTAAATTATGCCTTCTCTCATAATGGTACAAGAGAACATATCTTGGATGTAAAATTTAAATCCTGAATTTCAGACTATTGGTTAGTTGTCTAGTAGCCCTATTAATATAGAGAGCTATATTAGACCTGGTTGTATTATTCTAACAGTATATCTTTGATTAGCTGAGTCTGCGTGGAAAGATATATGCTTTCTTTTGTGATCTCACGATGGTAGCTTTTTTTGGTTGGTGGTTGATATTTCTTTTCTACAGCCCTCTGATAATATGAGCTCACACCTGAATAAAGTTTTGAGTAGTTCCACTGACAACATCTCTCTCTCTATGTGTGTGTTTATATGTGCAGCCATTATATAATGTATATACATTAATATGTCTATATACATGCATGTATATATATGTACGTATATATGTATGTTTGTATGTGTGTACATATGTGTGTGTATGTATATACTATTTATTTCATCGTAAATTTTAATTAGTACTATTTTATTGTCATTATCGATCTTCGCACTAACATTTCGTCTATCCCATTTTTTGAAAGGTATGTCTTTACCAGAGCTTCTTGAAGAGTTATACGATGAGCACCACCGGTACCAGTCGTGGATCACGGGTGAGGCGGGATGGCTTTCCTCACTTCAAGCTGCGGGAAGGGAGGGATGATTAGTAGCTGGACAATTGCTACGTCCCAATCCTGCGGCCCACGGGCTTGTTGCCCTTTGCGAGGTTTATCTCCATCGGATGCCAGTTCATTCTAAATAGCACCTACTGTCGACATTGGTGGACAGGTGGAAGCCCGATACACACATATTTCACTTTTGGTGGGGTGAGATGACTGTCACTCTATAGGATGTCTCGTTATTAACTGGTACCCCTCTCCGGGGTGACACACTTGTTGCAGCCCCTGCACTGGCGGACTGGAGGGACAGGCTGGCGTATCGGTTCGCCCTGGCTATCCTGGAGTGTGCTCGTGGCGTTCCCCGCACTTGGCTGAAGCATTTTCAGTGTGTGTTCGCAGGATGCACCGGTCGAGGTTGTCAGGACGTACATCGTCGCATACCTTATTCAGCTCTTTAGTTGAAGCATGTTTCCAGCCACATACGGTGATATTTGCAACCTTGAGTTCATCTGCCTTGTCGAGTATTTGGCTGACACGGAGGTTGGGGCGATACCTCAGTATAGCTGGGGATTAGCCATCTTATACGTCACATATCGGGGGTTGTGTGTTGCTTGCGCCACACACGCGGAGGCAGATGCGATGAGGAGATAGCAGTGACTCAGATGAGTGAGCCATATCGCATCTCGTGTGATGCGTTTTTTGTACTATTATGTGTACTACTTGCATAATTGAATCAAAAATTGCATCATTAAGTCCACTGCTATAATAGTTTACGTAAATGAATTTTTGTGTATAATTCATAACAGAAAAAATTAGAAGCAAATTACATAATGAACTACGCTGCGTTAGGAAGCTTCATAAAAAAATTCGAAAGTTTTGGTGCTCATTTGTTATATCTAAAAAATACTACGAGCAGTGCATATTAAATCACACAATTAAACTAATTAATTATGGGTGCTAATCACTAGAGCCTGGTGGCCGAGCGGTAAGTTGTACTGCACGGTCATGGGGCTTCAGGTCGCACGTGTTAGCACCATAGCTTCGCCACTAGGTGATTAGATGACAAAAGATTATTTAAGTTAATACCATATGTATATTAATATTTTTTTTATAAATATGAGTTTAAACAGTATTATATGTGCTAGCATGACTCTTTTCGTATAGCGCCGAACGCCCCATCTGTCGAGCCAGATCTGACCAAACTCGACGCGCCCAAACAAACGGACGTTCCACACCCCCCCACCGTACCGGTGACTGGTCCCTTCACTTGAAAAGAAGGGAGGCAACGACTCACCCCTCCCCCCGTCTCAAATCCCACCTGCCACTCGCCTCGCGGATTCCAAGAGTCCGCCTCCAATCTCCCCGCACCACCCGAATCCCCCAACCCGAGATCTCCCCGACCAGCCTCGAGATCCCTGCGCCCATGTCGTCGTCGGCCATGGAGGCCATGGACGAGCTCGTCCAGCTCTCCGAGTCCATGCGCCAGGCCGCCGCGCTCCTCGCCGACGACGACCCCTCCGACGAGGCCAGCACGCGCCGCCCCTCCACCTTCCTCAACGCCGTCGCGCTCGGCAACGTCGTAAGTGCCGCTGCCACCGCCAACTCAAAACCCTCGCCGCGCGCGCGCCCCCGATCTGACTCGATCCGGTTTGTTCCGTGCAGGGGGCCGGCAAGTCGGCCGTGCTGAACAGCCTCATCGGCCACCCCGTGCTGGTGAGTGCTTCCGGTCTAGCTCGCTCTCTCTTCTGCTTTGGGCATTCGTTTATGCGAGGTTTCGCTGGTGGTTGGTGTGGTGCAGCCGACGGGGGAGAACGGGGCGACGCGGGCGCCGATAGTGGTCGACCTGCAGAGGGATCCGGGGCTTAGCAGCAAGTCCATCGTCCTGCAGATCGACAGCAAGTCGCAGCAGGTGTCGGCAAGTGAGTGAGATCTCCCCTTGCCTAGGTAGATCTGGCAATGGCCGCGGTTGGTCGGTGTGCTGAGTTTGGTGGCAATTTTTGGTTGCGTTGCGGCATGCAGGTGCTCTCCGGCATTCGCTGCAGGATAGGCTTAGCAAGGGGGCGTCCAGTGGATCCGGGAGAAGTCGAACTGATGATATTTACCTCAAGTTGCGGACAAGTACAGGTTTGTGGTTGGATTGCACTTTTTTCTCTAGTAGTTTGGGCAATGTTGCTAATCCAGTAGCAAGCTGTATAGTTTTGCATTCGCTGAGGGTATGCTAATGTTTGAGCAAGTGTCCAAACTGTCCCTTTTGTTGTCGGACATCGATGCTTTTTGCATTTTATGTGCTGTGTAAAGCCGAAATGATAAGACCATAAGATTGTGAGATACAATCAGTATCAAGAGTATCTTCTGATATGGTAATTACTAATTACTCAAATATGTGCTCTTTGGTTTTTTCAATAATCTAATTAATTCGTATCCTACTCTGAAATAGCTCATTATCTGATAGTTATACTACATGCTTTACATTAGTTGCTTCTGTTTACTTCTTTCTGTTTCTTTGCAAATGATTTCTCACTGCACTTCTCTTGTTTTTGTTTTTCCAGCTCCTCCATTAAAATTGATTGATTTACCAGGCATAAACCAACGAGTTATGGATGATTCAACGGTGAATACTGCTTGCAATATTCTTGTATTTACTCAACTTGTCAAAAATGCTTGAACAATCTTTAGAATATTCAGAGCCCTTACAATTAACATCTGATTCTGCATTACAATCACAAATATGAATTGAAATATTATCTAATGTATGAAATGGCGGGAAACATCAGAAGAATGACAGCATGGCATGCACTAGAACTGAGATCCACTGAATGTCTGCCATAGTGATGTTACTTGTTTTTCCACTTACTACATGCAAGAGGAGCACCAAAACTGCAAGTTTATGTACCATGTTTGTTGTATCACCTCATGTTGCATAAGGTGTCTGTTTTTCACATTTCAGATTAATGAGTATGCTGGGCACAATGATGCAATATTGCTTGTTGTGATACCAGCAATGCAAGCTGCTGATGTTGCATCATCTCAAGCTCTTAGACTAGCCAAGGATATCGATCCAGATGGTCTGTCATTTTAATCTGATCATATATCCTCTGCAATAGCATAGCCACTCTCTTTGTAGCAACTGATGTTTTTTTCTTGTTCACCTTGTTGTAGGAACCAGAACAATAGGTGTCTTAAGTAAAATCGATCAAGCAGCTGCAGATGCAAAAACTGTTTCTTGTGTTCAGGCGATTTTGTCTAATAAGGGCGCACCACGGGCAGCGGCTGAAATTGAGTGGGTTGCTCTAATAGGGCAATCTGTCTCAATTGCGTCAGCTCAAGCAGGATCAGTTGGGTCTGAGAATTCACTGGAAACAGCTTGGCGAGCTGAGGCGGAAAGCCTTAAATCGATCCTAACTGGTGCTCCTCAGAGTAAACTGGGGAGAATTGCCCTTGTGGATACCATTGCTAAGCAGATACGTAAACGGATGAAAGTGCGGTTACCTAACTTGTTGTCGGGGTAAGCATCGTGGTACTGTTTATTGATCATTCTGTCTAATAAATATATATATTCTTTTAAAAGACAGAAGCAAGTTCTTTTTCCTATTGAAATAAACTAATCACAATCCCACCTGGTTAATGTCATCTAAATTAATCACTAAGCATGCATCGTAATCATGCTAGATAAAGGTACACAACATTCATGTAGCTTAAATTCTCCAGGCTCTGACTAACAATCAGACAACTGAAACTTCAATGATCTGCGCTTTTCGCATCTCATAACATCTTTTACATTTCATTTCATCAAGATCTTCCCTCCACAGTATCATCGTTGAAACTTGTACCTTCCAGCAGCATAGTTGTCTTGTTTCTGCAGCTATCACATCCTTGTTCTTGATTAGCTTTTCCAACATTGCTGACTGACTTTTGATATTGCTAACAAATATGGGGTTGGTACTGTAAAATTGATTTCAAAACTGGGCTTCCACTGCACCTTTTGCATCTGTGGTTACAGGACACAAATGTCCAAATATAAAAGGAATGTCGTGTAAAAAGTTATGTATCTTCTACTTGTTTATGAAATGTCAAGTTGATACCACTTTTCAAACTCCTTATTAATTTTGATGTGGTCAATGAACTATTCTGCTATACTAACTATCCATATCTATCAATTGAATTTATCATTAGTGCACCATGTGAGATATTTCTTGTCTTCTGTCTTTTTTTTTTAAAAAAATCTGATTTCTGGTGCTTAAATTGCAAATGCCTGCACCCTTGCTCCAATTTCAGGCTTCAGGGTAAGTCTCAGATAGTGAAAGATGAACTTTCAAGGCTGGGAGAACAGATGGTAGAAAGCACTGAAGGAACCAGGGCTGTTGCTCTGGAGCTGTGCCGAGAGTTTGAAGATAAGTTTCTTGCTCATGTTACTTCTGGTGAGGTTAGTGATAAGCTGAAGTCATGGTCTTTATTTATACCTTAAGTTAGTACTTGCCAAATGAAATAACTGATTACGTGACCGTCATACTGTTCTCAATCAAAAGGGGTCTGGTTGGAAAATTGTTGCAAGTTTTGAGGGCAAGTTTCCGGATAGGATCAAACAACTTCCATTGGACAGGCATTTTGATCTGAACAATGTCAAAAGGGTAAATTCAAAAGCCCTTCTAGAGTCTTTTCTGGAGTGGACTATTCTTTTGGCCTACGATGAACATCATTTTCTTGATATTCTAGATTGTCTTGGAAGCCGATGGTTATCAACCATATTTGATATCTCCTGAGAAAGGTTTAAGATCCTTAATAAAAGGAGTACTAGAAATGGCAAAGGAGCCATCACGACTCTGTGTTGAAGAGGTATGTCTTGGTTGGTTCCCAAACTGTACATATCTTCTGCCTTTGGATGAAGATCAATGCAAGATAGAGATATGCTTTTGATGAGCTATTTCTATCCTGCTAATAGTTAATATTATGCTTTATCTGTAAACTATTGCACCTGCACAAATATGTAACTGGCTATGTTTATTAATTATTATGTTTGTCAATACACTAGGTATACTGTGTATTGGTAGACACTATCTATGTAGCTTCTGATACATCAATTGATTATTTTTTTCAATACACTAGGTACACCGGGTATTGTTAGACATAGTAAATGCCTCTGCAAATGCTACGCCAGGGCTGGGAAGATATCCTCCATTCAAACGCGAGGTGCCACTTTGATCTATACCGCAACCTACTTCCTCTTTTACTTGTGTGTAGATTGTAGAATCGTAGTCAACCTGATTTCTAAGCACAAATTCTACCATTTCTTTTCTCAAGGTCATTGCAATTGCATCTAATGCATTGGATGCTTTTAAAAATGACGCGAAAAAGATGGTGGTTGCGCTTGTTGATATGGAGCGTGCCTTTGTGCCCCCACAACATTTCATCCGTTTAGTACAAAGAAGGTCAGTTGCGCTCTTAACAAATAATCGTTGGTTTCTTCTTATTTAATCCGCTTTAATGTAACCTCGGCAAATAATCTGTTCTGTTTTCAATTTTCCTACTTTGCACTTTTTTGTACTTGGTAAATTGACAAGAGAAGTTTTTGCTCTATTAGATATTTAGATTCTTAAATTTATTTTTCACCAGAAAAGCTAATGGTGAAGAACAATGCCAAAAGGCTGAGGCAAATTTTTTTTTATGAAGTGATTCACTAACGAAGTGTACCACTTCAGTTTTTGACTTCTGCGTTATTCAAGTATTGCTTCTTCCCTTCAATGAAATGGATAATGGTTTGCCCTACTATCGGCAGTCTATAAGTTGAGAGGCCTTTACGGAGTTTTCATGATTACATGATCCAATGATCATCTTGGCTTGGTATGATATTTGCAGAATGGAAAGGCAGCGTCGCGAGGATGAGGTGAAACATAGATCATCGAAGAAAGCACAAGATGCAGAACAGTCCATGATGAACAGGGTATGATCTCTGCCTCTTTGCTTAGGATGCACAAATCTGCATGCTACAAATCTGTACCCAAAAGTGATGACCACCAGATTCTCTGTACTTATGTTGGTCTGGGTGTTAGCTGTCATGTGGGGCAAGACGTACTCCAGGCGTCCTCGGAAGGACCCTCCAGTTAGTGGCAATGCGACAAGCGACAGTTAGATGATATGCTACAGTTCGGTTCAAGAGCCAGGGTTTCCGATTGAATAGAGTTTGCTAGTTAGGAGAGTATGGGTTTGAGTCGGTTAGTAATAGATAAGATATGTTAGAATCCGAGTGGGTTTCCACGTCCGGATTGAGTCCAATTCTGTTCTCTCTCTCTCTCTCTATATATATATATCAGACCAAGGGTTTGTTAAGAGTTAATAAGAAATCAATCACCTCTACCTCTATTTCCTGCTTGCTTTTGCTATGGTCTTCTGGCGTTTTCCTCCTGCCCTGCTATTTCTATCTACGTCCAGTCGGCGTCACGGGACCTCTAGGTTGGCGCAAAGGCCCTGCACCCTGGCCACTGACCTTTCACAACTACCGCCTCTGCTCGCTAATTTGTGCACGTGACAACTTGGTATCAGAGCCAATGGAGGGCTCTTCTGAGATGGCAGCGCTTACCCAGCAAATTGCCGATCTCACGGCGGCCATGACACTCGATGAGTGAGTTGAAGTTTGATATAGCTGCGGAGATCGCCGGAGTAAAGGAACGCATCACTTCATTGGAGAAGCGCCCAGCACACATGGGAGATGGACTGCTGCAAGCGCCACCCAGATTGGCGGCCGCCCTCCCGCCCCTTCCAACGTCCACGTTTCCCCAGGTCACTCAGCAGAACAGTTCGCTCACTCCTCGCATCCATAAGCTCTCGTTTCTGACTTTTGATAGGAAAGAGGATCCTTTCGGGTGGTTGAATCGTTGCAAACAGTTTTTTAGGACAGCAAACACCGGAAAACGACAAGGTTTGGCTCACATCTTATCATCTTATTGGAGCGGCTTAGCAATGGTGTTATCTCTTGGAGTGCGACGAAGGCGAACTATCATGGCATATTCTCAAAGAATATTGCAATCTTTGATTTGGGCCACCCATTTGTAACAATTTTTTTGGGGAATTAGCCAAGCTCCAAGCAGTCGGCACAGTGGAGGACTATCAGGAAAAAAAATCTTAGCACTACTTTGCCGTGCGGAGCCACTGTCCACTTCACATCAGGTGCAACTATTTACTTCTGGACTACCTGAACCGACTCGCACCGATGTTGAGCTGCAAAATCCCGACAGCCTTCAATTGGTGATGGCCTTAGCGTGTGCTTATGAGGAGACACCTAATCACACAGCCAAAACTACCAGAGCGTGCATCTGGGCAGCAATGACCTCTCCTGGCTCCCGCGTTGAGTGCTGGACTGTCACCCGCCCCCGCCAAAGTCACGTCGCCTATGACAGCAGCGCCTGGTGCAGGGAATACCGTATCTATACCACCTATGTTCCCCCGTCGGCAATTGACGGCGTCTCAAATGGCGCAAAGCCGCCGGATGGGATTATGTTTCAACTGTGACGAGCAATTTGTTGCGGGTCACCGTTGCAAGCGCTTGTTTCTCCTCGAAATTACGTCGGATGATCCACCTACGGATGATAGCTCTGCTGACTCTGCCGTTCTTGAGGAACCTGCTATTTCCCTCCATGCTCTTACAGGTATTCAGCCTTGGTCAGCACAAACAATGAAGCTTCCGGTTTGGATCGGTTCAACGCGATTGATTGCTCTTCTTGATTCGGGATCTACACATAACTTCATTAATGATGAGGCAGCACGGTGGGTAGGTTTGCACTTGCGACCCCAGCTTGGCTTACGAGTCGTAGTAGCTAACGGCGAGCATGTCAAAAGTTCTGGAGTTTGCCACGGTACAGTGTTATCCATCGCCTCAGAATCCTTTCAAATTGATTGTTATTCAATTCCATTGGCTGGCTTTGATATAGTCCTTGGCGTTCAATGGTTACGGACGTTGGGTCCGATAGTGTGGGATTTTGACTGCATGACAATGTCTTTCCATTATGGCAATCGGCAAATAACCTGGCAAGGTTTACAGTCACCATCAGGGTCTCTTCACACGCTTACAGGGTGCTCGACCAATCTCATGATGGAGCTCTTGGATGAATTTTCTCAGCTGTTCGCCGACCCGACGGGGTTGCCACCACAGCGTCAGCATGATCACCGTCAGCTCTTGGATAATGATTGGTGCACACCACAAATGGTCTCCCCCACAAGTATGGTCTCCAATGACGGATAGCTTGAACTAACCCAATAAGTTCATCCAAGAGCTGAACACTGTGGCAGGTTGCCCGCGTGTTGTTTGCGGAGATTGTTCGATTGCATGGTATTCCTACTTCAATTGTGAGTGATCGGGACCCTATTTTCACAAGCAACTTTTGGGATGAATTATTTACTCTTGCTGGCGTGAACGGAGCTCCGCCTTCCATCCGCAATCCGATGGTCAAACAGAGGTGGTTAATAAAATAATTGCGATGTATCTTCGGTGTCTTACAGGTGATCGTCCACGACAGTGGTTGCAGTGGCTCCCATGGGTTGAATATTGTTACAATACCTCGTACCAGTCCTCGCTCTGGGAGACACCCTTCAAGGTGGTTTATGGACGAGACCCTCCGTCCTTACGTCATTATGAGCCGTGCTCTGGCTGAGTGGCTGCAGTGGATGTGCTTCTTCAAGACCGGGATGACCTTTTGGTTGATATACATGAGCGCTTGCTGCAGGCTTAACAGCGGTACAAACAAGCATATGACTCACATCATTGTGATGTCTCCTTCGACATTGGTCGGCTTCGAATCCATCATCGCAAAGCAGCTTCTATTGCGTTATGTACTCACGGCAAGTTGGCACCCCATTTCTATGGACCTTATGAGATCACTGAGAAAATCGGGTGTGTCGCTTATCGCCTTCGCCTACCAGACAATGCGAAGATCCATGATGTCTTCCATGTTAGTCTTCCATGTTAGTCTTCTGAAGCCTTTTCAGGGTGAGCCTGTAAATGTCTAGGGTTTTGGGGTAAGGACCACCGCCGGTCCCTGCGTGTTATATAGGCTGAAACGCCATATGGTTACAGAGAGTTGCCGCAGAGGTTCAGGAGTCCTGGCATATCTCTTCTAATCAATACAGCAGATCAATTTATTCTATCTATAGCCAGGTCTTTCCAAAACATCTCTGCAGAGACATGATAAGAACTTTCCTCTAATAACAGATTTACGCCAGTACTAACTCGAACTGCACCTTATCTCTAACATCCTCTCAATCACAACTTGATTAAGTTGAGATTGCTTCAAGGCTTTGAGACGTTGGATAGGCAAGGCTTTAGTGAAGCCATCTGCGATCCGGTCTCTGTTGAAATAAACTTGATATCAAGCAACTTTTGATTTACCCTTTCTCTCACAAAATGATAGTCGACTTCAATATGTTTAGTTCAAGCATGGAAAACTGGATTGGCAGATAGATAAGTTGCTCCAAGGTTATCACACCACAGTCTGGCTGCAGGAGGACTAGGAATGCCCAATTCTTTGAGAAAAGTCTGAATCCACATTATTTCAAATTGCATCTGATTGGCCATTGCTTTGTACTCAACACATCTTTGGATCTGAAAGCGTAGGTTGTTTCTTTGCATTCCAGGATACAAGATTAGTTCCTAGAAAGACGGCAAAACCTCCTGTGGATTTTCTATCATCTAGACACCCAGCCCAATCTGCATCAGAAAATCCTGAAACTAACATAGAGGGAGATTTAGTAATTTTCAATCCATATCCCATAGTGTGTTGCAAGTACCTGAGTATTCTTTTAGCTGCTGTCCAATGTGCAGTAGTTGGTGCATGTAGATACTGACACACTTTATTTACTGAAAAAGAAATATCTGGTCTTGTCAAAGTTAAATATTGCAAAGCTCCAACTATGCTTCTGTATCGTGTACTATCTTCAGGATTTAATGTGTCTCCTTCTAAAGTCAGTTTTTCAACAGTAGACATAGGAGTATTCATTGGCTTGCATTTTTGCATCTGAACTCGCTCTAACAAATCAGCAGTGTACTTAGCTTGAGTTAGGAGAATTCCATTATCTATCTTCTTCACTTCAATTCCAAGAAAATAATGTAAATCTCCTAGATCTTTTAGTGGAAACTCACCTTGAAGATCTTTGAGAAGAGCTTGTGTAGCTTTAGCTGATGAACTGGCTACAATTATATCATCCACATAGATAAGCATAAAAATGATCACCTCACCTTTTCTATAGAACCAAGTTGTAGCAGCTTCTCACTAAGTCTTGAATACCAAGCTCTAGGAGCTTATTTTAATCCATATAGTGATTTGTCTAACTTATACACATAATCTCTCATTTTCTTATCTTCATACCCTGGCGGCTGCCTCATAAACACATCCTCCTCAAGAATACCATGAAGAAACGCATTCTTAACATCAAGTTGGCGAAGATTCCATCCTCTTGAGATTGCAATAGATAAAACAAGTCTAATTGAAGCAGCTTTAACTGCTGGGCTAAAAGTATCTTCATAATCAATGCCATACCTTTGTTTGAAGCCCTTGGCTACTAAGCGAGCTTTGTATCTATCAATTGTTCCATCAGCTCTTCTCTTCACTTTGTACACCCATTTGCAATCAATTAGATTCATCCTTTTCTTAGGAGGTACAAGATGCCATGTTTTGTTTTTGCAAAGTGCCATGTATTCTTCATCCATTGCCTTCTTCCAGTTTCCAGACCTCATAGCTTCATCCAAGTTTCGTGGTTCATCAGTTTCAGCAAGAAATCCATACTTAATTCTTCCATCAGTATACTTTATGCGGCCATCTGTGAATATCACAAGTTTGGTAATACCTTGCTGAAGACGAGTAACAGGTCGATGTTGAGGTGAAGAGATTCCCCCTTGTGTCATTACAGAACTGTCAGATAAGTCTTCTGAAGTTTGCTCATGCGCATGCACCATCTCAGGCGATTGAAGCAGATCTGCCATTGAAGGCTGAGAAGCAGGAGGTACATGTGAGGGTGAAATAATCTTAGAACGCCGACTGTATACCTGAGAGATGAGAGGTTTGAATATTGATGCATTCTGCTGCACAGATTGCTGCTGCTGTCTCTCAGGCTGCTGCTGCACAGATTGTTGTTGCTGTCTCAGACTTTCGGACTGCTGGTCAGATTGTTGCTGCTGCTGTCCCAGATGTGCAGATTGCGGCTGCACAGAATGCTGTTGCTGATCAACTTGTTGCTGTTCAAACTGCAGAACAGTGTCTAAAATAGGAGGAGAAACATCAGCAGAAACACCAGAATCATCAGTGTGAGCAGTATTATGAGTGGGATAATCATCATGTTGATCAGTCACATGAGCACCCCCATGATCAATAGTGCCAAACAAGGATGGAAAGAGCAATACTTCAGATCGAAGGCGAGCACTAGCATTAGGATGAAGTTGTGCAAAAGGGAACACTTCCTCATCGAAAACTACATCGCGAGATATGTAGATATGTCAAGACACTTGAAGCCCTTGTGCATATTGCTATAGCCTAGGAAGGCACACTGTTTTGAGCGAAATTGAAGTTTGCGAGTGTTATAAGGACGCAAATTGGGCCAGCAAGCACAGCCAAACACACGAAGAGTTTCATAATCAGGTTTGATCTTAAACAGTTGTTCCAAAGGAGTTGAAAACTGCAGAAGTTTATTAGGTGTCCTATTGATCAAGTATGTGGCTGTAGCAAAAGCTTCATCCCAGAACTTAAGCGGCATAGATGCATGAGCTAAAAGTGAGAGACCAACTTATGTGCCGATGTTTCCTTTCGGCAGCGCCGTTTTGTTGATGAGCATGAGGACAAGAGACCCTATGGGATATACCGATTTGCTTAAAGAAGGGATTGAGTTTTTCATATTCACCACCCCAATCCGTTTGTATAGAGATTATCTTTTTGTCAAACAACCGTTCAACAAGTTGCTGAAATTCATGGAACTTTTGGAAAACTTCAGATTTATAGCGAAGCAAGTAAATCCACACAAATTTGCTATAATCATCAATAAAGGTGACATAGAACTTGTTCCTTCCTACAGATTCACATGCTGGACCCCAGACATCTGAAAAGATTAACTCTAGAGGTGATTTAGAGACACTAGAGGACTTGGAATATGGCAATTGGTGACTTTTGGCTTGTTGACAAGCATCACAAATAGTTGCTTTATTGTAATCTGGAGTACAAGGAAGATTATTCATTCTAATGACCTGCTGCACTACAGAAGATGCAGGGTGACCTAGACGGCTATGCCACTTTGAAGAAGATGGTTTTATTGCTCCAAATATCCACTTGCTGGATCCAGCCGAAGGGATGGATGAAAGGGGGTAAAGCCCTCCCTCACATTTGCCTTTGAGAAGAACTCTCTTCGTGATCTGATCCTTAATCAAGAAGAAAGTAGGGTGAAACTCAAGGAATACTTGATTATCAGATGTAAGACGATGAACTGAAACTAAGTTTTTCTTGGCACTAGGAACATGAAGAATGTTATTGAGATAAAGATTATGGGAGGGGGCGCGAACAATGGTGTGACCAATGTGATGAATATCCATACCTGCCCCATTTGCTGTGTGGATCCGATCACCGGTGGTATACTTCTCACCATGGTTCAAAATCCCGCCGATTCACGGTTTACTCAGAGAGACCATAAACAAAAACCTACGGTATGAATTTTTGATTTTTAATTTTGGCGGTTTTTTCCGGTTTTCCGATTCTGCCGGTTTTTCGTTCTGGCCGTTTTTCCGGCACGGTTTCAAAATTCAAAATTTGATTTTCAAATTGTGACCGTTTTTACCGGTTTTTCCAGAATCAGCAGAATCGCCTGGTTATCAAGCACGCACGACAGGATTTCTTCCGGTTCGGTTTTGGAACCTTGCTTCTCACGGATTGCAGTTTATCAAGTTCACTTGTAATATGGTCTGTTGCGCCGGTGTCAGTGTACCAATTTGTATCAACACCATAAGCGTTTACTGCTGCAGATGCGCTCTTTTCTTCAGGAACAAAGTTCTCGTCGAAACGATACCAGCAGACCGGAGCAGCATGTCCCTTTTTCTTGCAGAGTTGACAAATGGGACGAGTATCAGTACCTCGGTTGCCATTGCCTGAGGTGGTACCACGGCCGCGATCGCCATTGCTGCGCCTCGGCCTCCATTGCGCCTCCACGACCGCTACCGGAACCCGGATGAGATCCGCGCATTGCGAGTTGTGGAAGGCGTCATCGATTGCCTGCAGAAGGTTCAATCTTTGTTCAAAGCTGAGAAGTTGGGAGTAAAGCTCACCGACAGAGACCGGATCAGATCGCCCAGTGATGTTGGTGACCACCGGGTTGTATTCCAGATCAAGTCCCGCCAGAATGTAGGAGACTAGTTCTTCTTCACCGAGTGGCTTTCCAGCGGTAGCCATCTCATCTCCCAGTGCCCTCATCTTCCCAACATACTCTGCAACTGTCACATGTCCCTTCTTTGTCGTTGCAAGAGCGATGCGCGTGTTGACAGCCTGCGCACGGGTTTGAGCGGAAAACATCTGCTCAATAGCCTTCCAGACCTCTGCAGCCGTCTTCTTGGAGGCGACATGAGTCAAAATCTCTCTTGAGAGAGAGGAGAATAAGTAGCCCAGGACTTGTTGGTCCTTTTCAAGCCACAGATCGTACGCCGGATTGAAGATTTTGATCTCCTTCTCGCCATCTTTGGTGGTGATTTCTTCCGCTGGCGCAGCTGCCGATCCATCAAGGTAGCCGACAAGTCTTGCGCCTCGGATTGCTGGGAGAATCTGGGCTCTCCACAGTGTGTAGTTGGTCTTGGTAAGTTTTTCCGTCACAGGGTGACCTAGGGAGGCGGCCGCCATGAGAGAGGACGGACTCGCCATTGAGGAGCGGCTCTGATACCATGTAAAAGTCTAGGGTTTTGGGGTAAGGACCACCGCCGGTCCCTGCGTGTTATATAGGCTGAAACGCCATATGGTTACAGAGAGTTGCCGCAGAGGTTCAGGAGTCCTGGCATATCTCTTCTAATCAATACAGCAGATCAATCTATTCTATCTATAGCCAGGTCTTTCCAAAACATCTCTGCAGACATGAGATAAGAACTTTCCTCTAATAACAGATTTCTGTCAGGTACTAACCTGAACCAGACCTTATCTCTAACAGAGCCTCCTGTTGCTCTTTCGCCTTTACCAGATTTGTATCATTGGAAAGTGTTGCTTCAGCCAGCACACATTGTTCATGCGTGGAAGGCTTGCGATAGATGGCAAGTTTTGGTACAATGGCGTGATTTGCCCCCTGCTGATGCAACGTGGGAGGATGTGGAACAATTCAAGCAGCAGTATCCTACTTTTTAGCTCGCGGATGAGCTGTTCCTTGGGGAGGGGAGAGATGTCATGTGGGGCAAGACGTACTCCAGGTGTCCTCGGAAGGACCCTCCAGTTAGGGGCTATGCTACAAGCGATAGTTAGGTGATATGCTACAGTCTGGTTCAAGAGCCAGGGTTTCCGATTGAATAGAGTTTGCTAGTTAGGACAGTATGGGTTTGAGTCGGTTAGTAATAGATAAGATATGTTAGAATCCGAGTGGGTTTCCACGTCCGGATTGAGTCCAATTCTGTTCTCTATATATATCAGAACAAGGGTTTGTTAAGAGTTAATATGAAACCAATCACCTCTACCTCTGTTTCCTGCTTGCTTTTGCTCTGGTCTTCCGGTGTTTTCCTCCTGCCCTGCTATTTCTATCTACGTCCAGTTGGCGTCACGGGACCTCCAGGCCGGCGCAAAGGCCCTGCACCCTGGCCACCGACCTTTCACAACTACCGCCTCTGCTTGCTAATCTGTGCACGTGACATTAACATTGGCTGTCTTTCATATTAGGCTTCAAGCCCCCAAACAGGATCTGAGCAAGCTGGTGGTAGCCTGAAATCAATGAAAGACAAATCCAATCAACAAGAAAAAGATACAAAAGAGGGATCGAATTTGCAGGTTGCTGGGCCTGGTGGTGAAATAACTGCAGGTATACTAGTGCCCCACAGGTTGGCACAACTTCATCTTTTCTCAAAGCAATTTGGCAGCACTTTTGCTTCTGTTCTACTGTGATTGAAACTGAAACCACTGCAGATTTATTTCATGTTGCTCCAAGTCAATTTTTGCCCATTAAAATGGAAGATGCATTTTCATAGGAATCAACCCCTTTGGCTGCTTATTAACTGTATGCAGAATTCTAGCATAATCTTTCATTTTTAGCATACAATATGTGCATACTTATGTAAAAAGTACTTATGTAAAAAGTAACTGTACATGGTTTTGGTGAGTTCTTTTGCATTAGTTGTGGTTTGATTTCTTGATACAGAAGCATATTTTTTTTCTCCTTAGGTTACCTTTTGAAAAAGAGTGCAAAAAATAATGAATGGAGCAGAAGGTGGTTTGTCCTAAATGAGAAGAGTGGAAAGGTTAATAAATCTCCTGTACTGATACCCTCCAGTCTTGATTGTTCTGAATCTCAACTTTTGATAATTTTCTTGACATTCACTGCTGATTTTTTTAATGTCCTTGTTTATTTGAGGGGGTTGGTGTCATTTACTGTTATCTTTTTCCTGTCCAGCTTGGATACACGAAGAAACAAGAGGAGAGACATTTTCGAGGTGTCATTGTCCTGGAGGTGTGCTTAACTTTTATATTTTGCTGTGTTTGTTTTATTCTACTTGACATTGAGTAATCTATGATACTTTAGTTTACACCTCAGGGTTATAACAGTTAATGTTCTGTCTTTTTAACAAAGTCCTTGTGGACAGTTCCGATTCATATTTGAACTGAGAAACATCATGTGTGAAACTATGGGAGGTGTGAATGTGTGATATAAACTGTTTTAATAACATAGTCTGCTGTGTGATTCAGGAATGTAACCTGGAAGAGATAGAGGAGGAAGAGCTTTCTAAGAGTTCTAAGGATTCAAAAAAAGCAAATGGGCCAGATAAAGAGAAAGGCCCAAGTCTTGTATTTAAGATTACTAACAGGGTTGCCTACAAAACTGTGCTAAAAGGTTGATACCTCTAAACGTTATAGCTTGAGGTTTACTTATTAATTCAATTGCTATAAATATTTGTTTCATGTTGCAGCTCATAGTGCCGTTATACTGAAAGCTGAGAATATGGCTGACAAGATTGAGTGGATGAAGAAAATTAGAGTTGTTATTCAGAGCAAAGGGGGTTCTGTCAAGGGATCAAATACTCCTGAGGGTGGTTCCATGAGACAAAGCCATTCAGATGGGTCCCTTGTAAGCTCTAGAGTCTAGCCTATGCTCGACCTGTGTCCGTACATCTATATTCATTGCGAAGCTTTTATCCTTTACTATCTTGAATTAGTTGCCTCAGCTTATTTTCTATCAACTCTTTCTTGACTAGACACTCACGCCAAGTTGTTCTACTTTCCCAGTGACCATGTTTATCATTTGAATGTGTCTAACAAAAGTGCACTTGATGTTGCTTTGTTCTACCATTCCACTATGACACACAATCATGCTGTTTCTCTTAAGGATACAATGGCCCGGAGGCCTGCTGATCCTGAAGAAGAACTCCGATGGATGTCTCAAGAAGTTCGCGGTTATGTTGAGGCTGTTTTGAACAGTTTGGCAGCAAATGTTCCAAAGGTTCATATTTGTAGCTTCAGTCAATTCTTTCACATTTTCATATGTGGTACGATTTTCATTGTCTTCTGTATGATAAATTGATCAGGCTATCGTGCTTTGCCAAGTAGAGAAAGCAAAGGAAGATATGCTTAACCAGCTGTACAGCTCAATAAGGTTAGATGCATATTCTCTGTTTGTACTGAAATAAATTCGGTACCCTGGTTCTATGTCCAATTGTCCATGGCATGAGTTTTCTCCTCACTCTTTTACTCAATTGGCTGAAAATTATAATATACCACCCACATGGAAGAACTGCAATGAATGGAATATTTTTATGGGTGAGAATAGAGTTACTTGTAGTTATGGGTCCTTACCCTTAGGGAGGTCTATTTTTAATAGGTTCATTATATTTTATTTTCCTTTTACTTAGTTGCTTCATATATTACTTTAAAGATACGAGTTAACGGACAGAAGTCATGTCTATATCCGGAAATGTGTCATGTCTGAAATGTTCCATTTTTTTACAAAGTGGTATGCACTGATTAAATTGCTTCTCACACTCCTGGCTTTGATCTCCTTGCACAGTCGCACCCCTACACCTAATATGCACCTACTCAAGTACATGTAGCATAGCTCATCTAGTTTTTGTCATTTGCTCACCATTTTTTGCGACTCATAGAATTTATTTAAGACATTGTCCAAATGTAAACTGTTTCTTTTAAACCAAGTCCGCAAAGCTCAATCAAGTGCTGGTTGCATTCACACTTGGGCCTGCTTGTAGGTGAGCATTTGCAAACCATTTCTTACAGAACTTTGTTCACATGACAGTGTTCTTTTGTTTATTAGCTTTTATCTTAGATTCATGGCATTTCTGCGCATGACGTATCATAACCAGACCATGACGTGTACCAGGGTTTAATCTTTCAGATGCAAAAAAATTTCGGCTGCCGGCAAAAGGAACAAAAGAACGAAATTTCGTTCGAATTTCGGACGAAAAAAAAAATCGAATTTTTGATGAAATTTAACCAAAATTTGAGAATTGAGATAAATACGTTCCCGATTAGTGCTGGTCCTCCGCGACCAACATTCGCGCCGCCTTCTTCGGGTCCCTGGGCAGCGCATGACAGCAGGTCGTCGTCCTTCGGGGAGCTGCGCCGCCGTCGAATCGATTGGGGAGGGAGCTGCGCCGCCTTGGCCGCCGCCCGCCGCTTGTCCCCGCTTTGGCCGCTGCTCTTCCCCGACTTGGCCGCCGCCCGCCGCTCTTCTTCCCAGTGGAGGATGGGGATGGCCGCCGCCCGCTGCTCTTCTTTCCCGCCTTGGCCGCCGCCCGCCGCTCGGTGAGAAGATGGGGAGCGACGCGATTGGGGAGTTTTGCGGTGCGGACTGGGGTTACGGTTTACTGGGCTAGTGGGCTGTGGGGAGCGTGAGTGCGGCCTGTGGCGTGGGGGGATTGGTAGGCTGGGGCGCTGGGCATTTGGGCTGGGGCGTGCGGGTGCGACTCGCCCCGGTCGTTTTCAAATACATGCGAAATTTTTGACCGAGATGGGATTATTTCGTTGACCACTGAAAGCAGCGAAATTTCGCCATTTCGGCGAAATTTCGGACGAAATATTTTTCCCTGACGTGTACACGCCAATGTGGCAAAATAACCCAAGGTCGAATCCACATCAGCAAAACAGCCGAGCCAAACCACCATAATAACCGGTTTCATAGTTCAAGGGGTTAAGTGGACTTTTTCAATAGTTCGGGGGTGTAAAATGGACTTTTCCTTTTTTTTATAGGGAATGGACATGGTACAAAACTACAAACCTCTCCTAGTTTTTTTAATAAAAAAACTGTAGTGCACCACACATTTTCCATTTCTTACTCCCACTTGTAGGAAAGTTGAAAAGTGTTTGTTCCGTGGTCACTACATTTTTATAATGTGTTGCTAACCTTGTCACAATTCTCACTTTTAGTGCACAAAACAATGCAAAGATTGAAGAACTTCTCCAAGAAGACCACAATGCTAAACGTAGACGGGAAAAGTACCAAAAACAATCATCTCTCTTGTCAAAGCTTACTCGTCAACTCAGTGTCCATGATAACAGAGCTGCCGCTGCATCATATTCCAATGATACTTCTGGAGCTGGTAAGCTGGCTATACTTCAAATGCCTGCTGGATGCTAGCAAATTCAATAGTTTTATCTGCTTGTGAAGTTTATCTAATTTTCTCATAGTAGATATGGTTTATGTCTTTAGAAATCACCCAATATTAAGAGTAACTGGATGGTCAATACTATTCCAATATGCTGAATGATTTTGTTTGCGCATTAGCATACATAAGCCAATGGGCAGTTTACTACGATGTTCGTCTCTGATATGTTGTTGAATTACTATTCTGCTGGTCATGTCCATTTTTCTACTGCCACATGGACAAGCACTGTGGGAAGCCTGCTGATTGATCCAATTGCAGAGTTTGTGTGGTAATGACTTAAGTAGAAATTAAGCATTCATTTTTTTCAAAATTAATCATTCTTACTGGCTACTCATACAAAGCAAAGCATGACTTTATAATCAATAATATTCTTAGTTTGCTTACATTAGCATATTTATGCCAATGTGCTGATTAGCTAGGATGGTTGTCTAATGTGTTGAACGATTACTCTGGTCATGTCCATATTTGCACTACCACATGGCAAGCACTTTTGGAAGCCTACTTATAACGATTGATACGGAGTTTGTGTGGTACTGACTTACCAGAAATGAGTACGTTACGGGTGTCTGTCTGCACCTTTCAGTTGTTTTGCAATGCCAAAGTTGTCAGCTGCAAAGCTTCAGAGCTGTTTCATTTGCAAACAAACTTGAGCACTGCAGTATAACGAGTTTCCACACCAGGTGAAGGTTGTACTTTGTTCGGGGCTCAGATTTTGGTGCCGTTGAGGTTGGGTCAGTGATGACATGGCACATATCTTTTGGCCAAAACGTAGGAGGGGCAATATGCTTGCCTTAGGTTCATGGGTGCAGTCACAACTCACAACCATCCTGGTTAGGACCAAAACACTACCCTATTTGCTAGGCCATTATTGGCACATTTTGGGCACAATAGCAGTCCTAAACTGTCTGTTATTGTAACAATGCCAGTATGCCACAACCATGGTTTGTAACCAAAAAGTGATCATATACGACCAATAGAAGCAATCAAGCAAGAAGCCAAACAAGTAATTTTTTTGGTAGGCCAGAAAAGACCCAATTGTGTATTATAAGTTTATAACTTGCCAGTAACAACTAAGCAAGATAAAATACTTCATGTATAGTTTTTTTCTGGACTGTCTAGTTGTGTCTACCAGTCTAAGTAACTAGTTGGATTGGCATCACGTGATGTAATGGTGGATGATTTTGTAATTTCTTTTTTCTTTTTACTTTAGCTTCCTGGTAGCAAAAATCAAGCACTTAACCCTGAGCAAACACAAAATTCACTTGCAGAGAGTAGCCCACGGACCCCTGGCCAGTCCGGTGATGACTGGAGGTCTGCCTTCGATTCTGCAGCAAATGGCTCTGTTGACCGATCTGGTGCACACAATGAATCAAGGTCAAGAAGTGCTGACAGTCGTGGTCGGCGCTACGAAAATGGGGATGCAAACGTTGCCAACTCTGGCAGCCGACGCACACCAAACCGGTTGCCACCAGGACCACCTGGGCAGAGATACTAAGTATGTTGATCGTCATCTGTCAACACCGTATTTCCATGACAGGCTCTCATCCCCTGCTGATATTGGTGGAAGAAAGAACATATATGGGATTGAAGAATAGAGAGCTGATGAGAGATTGCATGAATGGTGTGTTACGTGTGTATCCAGAGGACCTCAGATGTTTATAGGAATATATAGGTTATCTATGGTTGTTTGACATGATCATTTTGCCATATTGGTCTGTTTGATGCTCTCTCAGCCTGTGGGATTTTGTTGCCATAGATCGGTTGATCTTGGTTTTGTACTCTGCTGTTGCAAGTCTTCCACCGTACTGGCAATGTATTATTTCCACCCATTGATGTATTCTTTCTTCCCCATTCATTTAAACCTCACCATGTAGTCATATTCGTTATTTGAGGTGATATTTTTTGCCGTATGTTGAAACTCTGCAATTATTTGATGGAACTGGATCGGCCATCTTTGATGAGCCGCAGAAAAATACAACATTCTTGTTGATATCGATTTTGTGTTCTTCTGGCCACTAGTGTGCATCTTTAACCCGAATGAAGCTTATGAGCCGTGGTAATGTTGCTGTTCCATTGGTGGAGATTATAATTTCCTAGACTTACTCTTGCTATTCTACATACAGAGCTAATGAATTTACTTCCTGTCTTCTCTGTTTTAAGATCACGGAATGTTGACAGGCTCATGAACTAGCATGTGAAAAAAATTGGCTCCTTATGACCTCTAAAGGATGAAGTTTCAGTTGCTGATTCTCGGAAGGACTAAATCTCTTAATTTCAGTTGCGACCATGTAAGAAAGCATGCATTTCATCTTTTTGTCTTCTGCTAGTGTGTTTGTGCCTTCTGATATTTAGCGGCAAATGTCTTGTCCTTGAAAAATACTTAGCATCCAATCCGATCACTTCGACACTGAAAATTGGATGGATAGTCCTATCCCCCGGTTAACGAAGGATAACCTGTTATTTGCCTAACTGAAGGGTGTCGAGTATCTCCTGAAGTCCAATGAGGAAACCACCAATGGAATACAGACGAGAATCACCAATAAATTAAAACATGACATTTTCCCCCTCATATGTACCGGCAGCGAATTTACATTTGCATGTCAATGCCTCCACCTTTTCTCTCGTATACAATCAATTTCAATCTGTGTAAAAAGAACTCCAAAGAAAAAAAAATTGAACCAAAGAATGGGGAAAATTGTACAGCCCCCTTCTATAACCTATCTATTTACACGTCGGCTGCAGTCGACTTCACCGGACTTCTCGCCGGAGCCACCCTCTGTTCCCTCTCCTCCTGGGCCATCCTGTTCAACTTGGCGAACATCCCGACCATCGGCGCGGTGTTGTACGTGCACGCCTCCGTCTGCATGTAGTTCTCCCGGTTGTCCCTGAACCTGTCCCACCTGTCGGGCCCCCCGACGATCGCGCCAACAAGGACGTTGGGGTTCGAGCTCCGCCGGCCAAACCAGTGGTCGAACCCCTGCGTGCACCCGATGAACTCCTTGCTGTGCTTGTACGGTACGATGGATGCAGCGCGGTGGTGCACCCTGGTGGGGTACTTGGCGCCGTACCCGACGAGGTAGCTGATGCCCCTAGGGTTGGTGCCCAGCACGTAGTCAACCTGGGCCCTGGCGAGAGCGAAGACCTCACTGGCCTTGGCGGTCTCGCCGCCGGCGCACGTCACGGTTTGGACGCCAGCCTCGGCCAGGTAGTCGGCGTAGGCGGCGAGGAGGAATGCGGCGTTGGTCACGTACTGCATGTTGTTCCACTGTCGGATGTAGAGCATCCCGCCAGGGCTGCGCTCCACGTTGGAGTTGGCGCCGCCGGCCATGTTCCGGCCGAGGCACGCGCACACGTAGTGCTCCGCCTTGGCCTTGTATTGCTCCAGCGTGCTCCTATGATGCGCCGAGTGCTCTCCTCTCAGTAGCAGCTGAAAAACACACACACACACACGTCACGTAAGCGTTCAGTTATGGTAAATATGTACTACGTGTCTACGTACTTCAGTTACTTCTTGGTTCTGACAATGTCAGGTGTGTTATTATGTAGATTTTTTTTAAAAAAATTATGTTATCATCTACGTTAATTACTACTTACTCTTGCTGCTAGGATTTGAACGCCGGCGTACTTGACGTCCCAACTGAACTCAGTGATGGCCCAGCCGGTGCCGCCGAAGCAGTCGGCCTTGTCGACGACGTAGTCAATGTAGTCGGCCTTGCCGGTGGCACGGTGGAGCCACAGGGCGGCCCACAGGAGCTCATCCTTGTATCCGCTCACCGACGCGTAGTAGCTCTTCACCTCTGCGATGCTGCTGTCGTATTGGCCCCTGTACTTGTCGGCAAACTCGAACAGCTACACACATAAAAAAACCAAAAAAATACATTAGCTAATGTGTATATATACTCCATTAAAATCGTATTGATTTTATAATTGAGATTGGAAAAGTATTAGGTGTGAATACGGACTAGTTCAATTAGCACACGATGACGCGACATTTCTTAATTTCTAAGTAGTTTATGTGATTGAACTCGCGACCTAATCATGGAAACGAGAGGAGAGGCAAATGGAAAGTTTCCCATCCACCAGATGCTAACAACACCTTTCATTTTTCTTTTATCGTTAGGTTGCGTGCCGGCTCCCTGGCCCCACATGGCAACCCCTACGAACCGACAGAAACCTCTCAATTTTTTTCCTTGTCCGACGCCGTGTTTGCCAACTTGGCATGTGCCGCACAAGGCACAAGAAAGAACACATCCTAAAATCCACCAAACCATGGATTTTTTTAGGATTGTTGCTTATGATTTTTAAACTATAACTATCTGATTTTGACTTTTATAACTGAACTTGATACATCTACTACAATTCACCTGTAGATATCATATTAAAAAAATACACCATTTAAAAACTAACTACTTTACCAGCGAAAGCCAAAACTAAAACATAAGTAAAAAAACCCACCCAAATATCCAAGAAAAGTCCGACACATCTTGACTAAAGTTGCGAGTATACGCGACAGTCCAAAATTCGGTACGCGTACTGGTAAAACTCCACATTTCCGATTAATTTTTTTCCACACGAACTAAGACGTGCGAAGGGTTCTTCAATTTCTCAAGGCTTTGTACCGTAGTACAGCGTTGTCTGCGCGTACCTGCTGTGCGTGGTGCAGGAGGAGGTGCGAGTAGTGCGGGTTGGACTTGCGGAAGACGATGGACGCGGCCGCCATCGCCGCCGCCGTCTCGCCAGCGATGTCGGAGCCCGGCCGGTCCCGGTCGACCTTGTACGCCTGCCGCGACGTCGTCATGTCCTCCGGCCGCTGCCAGCAGTAGTGGTCCGTGTCACCGTCACCTACCTGCAAGTACGAAACATTTCTCAGCATTTCAGATCGACGAAGAATTTTTGAAACCTGTGCACGCCATGTGGGAACGCATAGTTTAACGTCACTGTTCGTACGTTCATCAAACTTGCCACCTAACATGGTTGTTGCTATTCACCAGAAAAAGAACCTTTTTTTCGTAACCAAACTATAATTGGGGTTCAGAATGTTAGGAGGAAAAAGGAACAAGCTAAAGTACACCAAGAGATAATAATTGAATTGGTCTCTCCTGTCGTGTGCAGCAGCTAGCTAGGCCAAGTCAGTTGGTCAGTCACAGGAGAATCGGTCTCGTCTCATGATCGATCGCATCAGAATTCAGAGCCGGTGATTACCTCAGCCCACAGCTCGTCGGGCTTGGTGTGCGCCTTGATGAAGTAGTCCGTGCCCCACTTAATGGCCTCCAGAGCGTGGCCGAGCTCGCCGGCCGCCGCGACGTCGTCGCCGTACTCGATCATGCTCCACGACAGCATCGTCACCGTGAACGCCATGGGCAGCCCGAACTTGACATGATCCCCGGCGTCGTAGTAGCCCCCCACCAAGTCCACCTGATGAACCGCGCACAAAAACATATATCCGAATTAATTCCAAAACCAGCACGTTCCATCCATGAATGTACACTCGGCACGTTCGATCTCCCGGTGTCTCCACGCTAGCTCGTCGGCCAGCCGCGTCAGAATCGATCGAATTCACGCGTCGGCGAGCGTGAAGACACTGGCAGAACGAAGCCCGGCCCGCGGTGGGCATGCATGCGCATGTACGTACCCCTTGCTCGAGGCCGTCGGTGAGGCCGGAGTGGTCGCGCCACGCGACGCGCTGGCGGTGCGGGAGCCGCCCCGACCGCTGCGCCTCGAAGTAGAGCAGGCTCTTCCGCAGCGCGCCCTCGTAGTTATGCGCCTTCCCCTCCGCCGCGGCGGCGGCACACGCGACCACGGCGCCAAGAAGCAGCACGAACCCCAGCCGGCGAGACACGAAGGCGGCGGCGGCGGCACCGGCAGTGGCAGTGGCGCCTCTCATCGCACAAGAGCCCCGGCGCGGTATCTTCGCATGTGCCCGCCCCTGTGCCGCTCCGCGCATGTGATGGCCGGCCGGCTCTGCCGCTGTGTGCTGTGCTTCTGCGCTTGTGTGTGTGTGTGTGTGATCTCCCCGTCTCTGTGTGACGAGCTGTTCAACTTACACGGCGTGCTTATATTTTGCGCGCAAACGCACTCAGAGCAAGCGCGTTGAATTGGTTTCGCCCGGGAGAATATAATACTTAGGGGGCGCCGGGACGGGGTGCAAAGCTAGAGGGAGGAGGACGTGGTCAGAAATACGAGCGGCCTTGCCTTGCGTTGGAGCTGGGAGGGGTGGACGCGTTGGGGTTTGGGTTGGTGAGGCAATGGTTGGGTTGGCGGCGCGCGCAAGGAAGCGGAGCAGATTTTGCCGGGACGTACGGGAGGCGAGGGCTCTGCGCTTTTCACAGCGTTGTGAATCGGTTGGGGACGGACGGCCGCGCACGTACTAGTTACACATGGTAAAGCACGCGTGCGACTGGAGGGGATTGAGCCAGGTCATCTGCTGGTGTTGCATTCAGATGTTGGCCGGTAGCCAAATTTAGAGGGTGTTTGGGACTGCTCCACAAACTCTATCGTGGAGCAGCTCTACAAAAAACTTGGAGTTTGTGGAGTACCCCTTTAGGTGCTCTCACAACTCCACCTTTTTTTCCTCGAACAGAGTGCGTGGAGCTGAACCTGTTTGGCTAAAAAATGTGGAGCGGAGCTGAAAAACGTGGAGTGGAGCAGTCCCAAACACCCCCTTACTGTCCAACCTTAACAATTAAGCCATCTAGTTCAGAATTCAGATGACTAGGGCCTCGCTCGTTTCATTTGAACTTCTGACTTTCGGTTTATTTTTTATTATTCCTAAATTTTATCTTTTTCTTGTTTTTTTGGCTTTTTAAACTTTTTTTGTTGGCACTTTTTCTGTATTCATTTACATTGTCCGTGATGGACCAACCCGTTTTTTCTATTTTAAAAAATTTTAAATTTGGTTACGCTAAATAAGCCATCATCAGTTACAATGTAATTTCAGTTAGCTACAGTATAATTTTAGCCATAAGATAGCTTATTTCAGCTCAACCGAACAGCACCTGGGATTCAATGAACTGACCTTTTTTTTTGTCATGCCCCTGTAACATGGGATAATTGATCATTTGTCTTAAACTTGAGATGCAATCGATGATTTACCTTATGATGCCTCACTAACATGTAGGCTGTTAATGACACAAAAAAGATAAATCATCATATTAGAATGATCAAATGCCCCCTATAATATTAGAATATATAATATTAGAATGGGATCGATACAAGGCATTTTTTTTCAAGAACTGCGCTGGATATCTGCGTGTCATTTTGTTAAGAAGAAGAATATAGCACATGCTATATATACCTATTTCGTTTACGTTTAACTATTGGCAAGCGCAAGCGCATGGTTGTTTTAAGATGGTTCTGGCAGATATTGTCAGGAAGGAGCATGTTCCGCCAATATTGGTTGGTTACACCCACTAGCCTTTGGTCAATAGTTGAGTGAGTTGACGGCTGCAGCATCAGACTTTCTCGCGATAATAATGCATGCATATAGTACCAGATTGCTGATTATTAGCATTAGGTATATATCAACAAGCAAATTAGCACGAGCTAGCTAGCTAGCTGCACGTACCTATCGATCGAAATACCATTCGTAGAAATTAATTTCAGAAGCATAGCTCATATATATATATATATATATATATATATATATATATATATAGACACACACACACACACTTCAGATCAATCTTAATTATCTCGTCTACTCTTGTGCCAGAACAACCGGACGCATATAAACTGCAAATTTGGACGACTGTTTCTTTAGCTGAAGCTACAAGCTAGCTTACGTCTTTTTCTCTAGCTATCTCTACACATCTATTGTTTGTGCGTGTACATGAAACTTGTGATCCACCGATCCTTTTCCCGGCCGGACGGGGACTCCCCGGCTGCAACAATTTGGACGCCTCCTCCCTAGAGGTCATATTTGTATTTTGCAAATAGATATGAATACGAGTATTCTTAAATACGGATCGAATATTATAACAAATACGACTTCGAATATCTAGTCAATTCGGTCAAATTTAGATATCCTCATAATTTATATAATATAAAGATATTAATGATATTTTATCCTTATACAATCACACTTAATCATTTAATTTATTTACTTCACCTAAAGAAACACAAATTCACACTGAATTGAAAAAACATGTCCAACTAGTTAGTTATATTGTAATAAAATATGTATAATACGAATAGTTCGAATAAAATAACATTTTAGATGGTAAATGTCTATATTATATTCGCATCTAAATTTTTTTATGCGAATTCGAATACGAGATATTGATAATCGGATAGAAAAAATTCATATTATATTTATATCATATCAAATACAATAGATAAAATAATACATCCTTTCTCCATCGGCCGCTCGATCGATTGCCATTGTAGACCGTACATACATGCACCCTTTTGTGTGTGCGCGCGCACACACATTTGTTAGGTAGGCAGGTAGGCCAGGTAGCCAGGCAAGATGGTTTATCCCTTGGAAACTTCCTGCCTGCCTCTCTCCCTCTCTCTCAGCGCTTAATCAATCATTGTTCATTGTCCAATAAAACCACATTTTGACCGTGCTTTAGTAGTAGTCTACCAGTCTTCGTCCTTTTCTATTCCTGTTTGGATGGATGAATCGATTATGATGTGCTTAATGTATACATGTGCTGTTGTTTGCTAGAGCCTAGCTAGTGATTCGTATGGAGGACGGAGAGATGCTAGCTAGCTTCCCGTTGGTTTAACCAAACGTTTGGTTCGTTCGTTTTTCTCGTGCGGTTGGGACGTCCTCCTCTCTTCGTAAACTGTTTTGTCAAGCAAGGGGAAATTAAAGGGAAGGGAAGAGCTAGCACCACCTCATCGCCCCCCCCCCTCCCCCCTTTTTTTCTCTTTCTGTACGTGGTCAAATCACTAATTAATGAGTTTTGGTGGGTAATGGCGTTGATCTGCTTGTGACACGAATTCTGTGCCCTTGCATATGTTCTAAATCTTAGTGTATTCATGCAAAACTCTGTACCGACTAGGTCTGTTTTTCCCTAGAGATCAAGTGTCGGAGGATTGATTGGACTAACGAACTACCTCTCGTTGTTGTAGTAGGAGCGGTACGATAGTGAGACAGCATTTTTTCCATTTCTCATTTTTAATATGATACCTGGTGTACACAAGGCCCACCTCAGGTATGCAGGGGCATATATTTTCTCTAAAGGGTTAATGATTTATGTTCTTTATCATGAACACATGCATTTTAAAGGATGATGATGTTGACGGCCAATTTTATCACACTGCTTCACCAAATCATTTTGCATATCTTCATTGTAACCATAATCTATCGGTGAGACGATTTTGTAGGAGAACTTGCATAATTATTAATTCCATATAAGAAACCTATAATTTAATGAGCAGTGTGTCTATGCTTTCCTCTTCAATAAGAGTAGCACTAATATCAAAGTATACGAATAGGTAAGTAACATCTATCTACCATTTATCGTGCTTTAAAAGTAGGATTAATACGGTATCCTTTTAAGTATTTTCAGAAAGGCAATTTTGCAACAAATTACACGGTTTGGCACCCTAAAGCAACTCGGTTTCATGTTTGACCAGCACAACATACCATGTATGATACTGTACCCCTAAGATTGCCCTAATGTGCCCTGGTGCTCCATAATTTGGGAACATCTGTTTGCAGGCAATCACAGTAAGAGCAGTGACAAGACAGGAGAAGACAAACACAGAGAGGATCTCAATTTGAGACCATGATCTGCACTTAATTGCCTATCCATGTGTTTATATACTCCATGACAAATTCTAGTGATGTCCAACTAATGGTATGGCTGGCCGAGGCGATCGATGGAGATGGGCGGATGATGCGTGCATGCGTCCCATATGGACCAATGCTACTTCTAATACTATACTCCTCCATACTGCCGCTATACGTGTGAAAGACACTGAAAATGAGAAGGCCAGCATCGTCGGTTCAAACCGCGTCAGGGCATCTCCAATGGTCTGAGTCAGCTAGCTATATGTATGTACACATCAGCATATATCCTATGTGAAGAAAAGAGAATATGCAAAAAAAATCGAGCCAGCTCTTCCTTAAGCACTAGTCTATAACACCAAACGAGGCAGCCTCTATAAATTCTGTGTGTGCATGTAATCATCAAATAGCTATCCTTATAGATAGTTATTTAGAATGCTAGCTTTAGTATGTACTATATAAATGATGTGGAAGTCTTATAGTTAGTTGCTAGCTATAACCATTGGAGATGCCCTCAGGAGTAATCAGGATTGGTTCTACTCGATTTGTTGTTGTTGTTCTTGTTTCGTTTCCGCGAAACACCATTTCTTCTTCATGGTTCGGTCGCGTCCTGCCATGCGTATGCCTTGCGATGCTCTGACCATGCTGCTGCTGCCCCCTTGCGACATTGTCAAATGGATGAGGCGATGTGTAGCGTAGGCGGCGTGGCCCATACGGAATATTCGTCTTCGTGTGTGTGCTGCATGGAAAAAAAGGAGTCAAAATGGAAGATAGGATGACACGGAACGGCTCAGGTGCAGGCCCCTGGCCCCCTGCACTTAGCGCCATGCAGGGGTGCCCAGCAACCCGACACATGTCCCCAAAAATTTAAAAAATTCCAAAAATTCAAAAAAAAAACTTAAAAATCAGAAAATTGTAAAAGTACTTTTATTAAGAAGTATTTTTAAGTACTTTAAAATACTTTTTAATAAAAGTAAAAAATAAAAAAAATTAAGTACTTAAAAAAAATACTTTTTATACTTACAAAAGTGCTTTTTACAATTTTTCTGATTTTTGGATTGCTGGATTTTTATACTTACAAAAATACTTTTTATACTTACAAAAATACTTTTGATACTTACAAAAATATTTTTGGATTTTTGGGGACACGTGTCGGATTGCTGGGCACCCCTGCACGGTGCTAAGTGCAGGGGCCCCTGCACCTGAACCCGTTCCAGATGACACTACCCGTTCCAGACATTCTATGTCTTTCTGTCTTTTTGCAAAAGCTGTTTAGAATTTATTGGCTTTTGAGGCTGTTCTCTTCTCTCTCTTTTTCTTTACATTATTTATGAAGATATAATAATATTTTTTATTTTCTCTATTTCTTTAATTGAATACTATAAAAAAAATACCTAACAGATACTACAGTACCATTTCAGCCAAAAAAAAAAAAACTACGTCACTTTAGAACATCACGTACTACTGCAAGTTAGGCATCCTCAAGACCCAAAGGCTGACAACTCAAGAAAATTCGTACGTATTTTTATGGGGAAGTCTTCTCCTTTTGTGGCTGCTACTAACTGCATTTTTTTCCTTTTTCTTTGGGAAAGATTCAGTGCATGCATTGGGCTGGTGTAATATTAGCCGCACACGTCGTCAAAAATCGCCAAAATGTGTTGGTTTCCGCCAAACTCACGGCGATGTTTTGTTTGTGAGCTAGCTAGTTGCTACTGAAAATCAGCATCTGTCGGATGTCACTGGCGTCAAACGGCTCTAGAACAGTAAAATTTGTTGAGGATTAATTTGGGGATTAGACTTTACAGTTCTACAGAAATTAATTAGAACTTCTTGGTCTTCTTCTACAATAGCACTTATCATATCTCAGTCAGATATAGTTTGAATATGTGTATAAACATACATTCCTATGGTGAGTGACATCACAGGAAACACTGCTGTGACCCGTCTCCTGACTAGGCTCAAAATCCTCCTATTTTTTGTTGCCACTCGAACTAACTGTGAATGTGCTATTTTGACTAAATGACCATATATACCTCACCTTCATAACCGTCTTGTCCAGTTGTGTATGTGACATACAACACCAGTGACATTAGGAACGAGGTAAAGGTTGACCGGTATTGGTACATAAATAAATTACTGCTCCTTTTCCGTATATCTTTCATGCTTGTGTCACCTCTCCGGTCCAACTTTAATGGTAGAGTTGTGATCAGGGAAAACAAAACTGGTTTTAAATTGTTACGGGTTCAGTAGGACCAGTTTGTCCATTTTTAAAAAATTTCGATAGTTTCGGCTATAAATCAAACTAACTCGGTGTAAAACAAAATATTTATGATCGATTTGTAGTCTACCCAGAAGTGTCTGGAAGAACCCATTTTCGATGATTTTTGTCCAATTTTCATAACCATGGTAGTGATACGTATTGTCGCTTTGTTGGAACTTATAGGGTAGCATTGTGATACGGCTTTCTCAGTGGTGCTCATTTTTCCACATAGAACTCATTTTTCTTATATGCCTTACTTATTTGGACTTATGCTTTTAGTTTATAGCTTCTTAATTTTGTTTTTTTCTAACTTTTTGACTAGTTTTGGGTTTTTTTGTCTTTCCTATTTGTCTTATTTCTTTGCATTGTCCGAGATTATACATCTTTTTTCTATTTTTTAAATTTAATTACGCTGTAAAAGTTCATAGCAGCTACAATGCAAAATAAGCCCGAAGTAGTGCCAAAAAACCGAAAGTCATAAGTTTTAGATTCGAGAAACCGTTTAGAGAATTTGTTGAATGAAATCACCTCATTTACTTTGATATTTAGATAAACTAAAAGACAAAAGTCAACATATAGCGTCAGTCCACCGGCCAGCTCACCTGTTGTCCTCATTAGAGAGGTAGGAGGGCCCACCAGGCAGTCTCAACTGGCGCCGCTGCTACCGGGCCATGCACCACGCCTCCACCGCATCCATGGGCACAGATCCCGCCGCTCCCTCAACAACCTGGAGATAGGCGGACAGGCTGACGTCTTACTGACCTCACGATGACGTCTCACACGCACTGTGGGCTCCACTTGCCAGTGAGATTGTGAGAATATGAGATGCCACGCTGTCGCCTGCCATGGGGCCTCATCCATGGAAGACGAAAATTCCGCAGAAAGCCTCACGTAATAAGGTTTAACAGCAACATGCCAACATGCAATTGCCTTTCGAGAACGACGTAGAAAAATTGGCATCAGTAGAGTACAAGATTGCCTTGCGCCGTGGCCTGGCTCCACCAAGAGCTTTGGAAACCTTTGCAGATTGCAATGGATTTGTTGGTGCCTCAGCCCCGGACAGGAAAACAAGTACATACATGCTTAACTGCAACGAGCTCGATCTTATGCAGTTCCGCCTCTTCGTTGATTCGTTCCACTCATGCGTGTCATGTAGCGTGTCGTGCGCGAATTAGGCCACTACACTGTACGCATGTGCATTAGCAACTGCGTAATGTGACAATTTTTGTCTCATTCTTTTCAGCTTTTTAGCTAATTTTTATCTTCGATTTTTAACAACTGATACTATTTATCATAACTACCAATCATAATAAAAACCATCAACTGTAATTTTAAAAAATAGATATTTTTTCTTTGCAAAGGGAGTAATGTAATAGACCTGTTACGAGCGTGGGAGTTATCATAAAATATTGTGGGAATTAAATTATCTTGCTATGAAATTTATGTGTTTGGCTTATTCAATTGACAAAATTAGAAGGAAAATGAGAATTGACAGATCGTTTTTTTAATACTAAAGGTCGATCCAGGTGTTTTGGGCTTTTGGCAGTTTGGCTGATTAGACACGGCCATTGCTAGGCATTTTCTGATCAGGGCAGGAGACTAACTGCAGGATGGATACTTTTTTTACTACGGTTTAACTGTGGTTTATGATTTTTAGGTTTAGCATAAGCGTTTGTATGAATGAACCGAATATTGATAAGTGATAAGTAGCTTTAAAAAAGCTGTCCTGATAAGTTGCTCGCAAACGACGCCGAAAAATTTGTCTAATTTATTCGTTTAAGAGAAATCATAAGGTAAAAAGAACTTAGGTCATATTTCGACCAGTTGCGTAGCTCGTAGGGCTGTAATATCACTGCAAGTGGCCGGGCAACGATACCTGACTGTGATCGTCCTTAACAAGGAAGAAAGGAAAGTTACGAAAGATGTGTTTGATCTAACAAACCGTACACAACGCGTGCTTTTAAAAGCGATCAGCTAGCTAAACTATAAGGCTTTATTTTAGGCTTACGGTTTATTAGTTTAATACATAATAATTAATAAAAATGAAAGTCATAAATCGATTGAAAAGCTAAAAAAGACGAAGCTGGTGGGATGCCTTGAAGGGACACGGGCATCACATGGCTAGCTAAATCTTGTACATCAAGACAAGACACAAGAGGCTACAGAATATGCAGTCGACAACTCGACATGTATCCTTGCACTTGACCAATCACCATGAGTCCATGACCCAACCATAAACTCAGTTGAGTTAGGAATAACTTATACGGGCTCAATCTCTGGCCACAGATGAGAATTCGCAATGGTCCCAGAGAAAACAACGCCTACGTACACCGGTGCTAATTAGTTTCTCGTAGAAGCTAACTTCTCCTGTAAGATGGGACGATGGCTATAGTGGCATAAATTAGGCTAAGCTGAAGGTCAGGCACTTCTAATCGTGGTCTGAACTTGGGGATCGATGTATAAACACATCTTCAGCAAATATTATCTTCGTTTTCTTTGCCTAGCCCAGCATATATTCTGTCCGAAAACCGCGCGAAACACACGCAATTCGCATCGGTGTAAACGAGACCTATTCGAAATCTGACCTCAGAATGCATTGGTCCCCTCGAATATATATCTTCTGTTCCTCGTCGCACATTGACCTCTGTTTTCGATCAAGGAAAAAAGCAACGTGTGTTGGGTACTACCACTATGCCAGGTTCTGGTTCTGGTTAGCGTCGCCGTCGCACCTGTTCTCGTATGGTATGGTTGTTCCTATCGGCGTAGGTCGCAAGACAGTGGTGTGGTGGGTTGCTGCTATCCCACCAACCATCGGATGCAAGTGCACACGTCCTGGAGGAGGAGGATGATGGCTTTCGTTTTAGGCTGTAGGTGACGGTGCCTTCTCTTTAGGATCTTAATGTAAGCAATTAATCAGCTCATGATTTGTATCCGGTCCAGGCCCTGTTCTAGCTCTTCTGCAGTTGTTCTAGTCACAGTTCTCTAAATGTTGCCGGACAGTTTTGTCCAGCTGATATTGAAGAGTTGTTGGTGATCAATACGGCCAAACCAACGATGATGTCTAAACTAGTACAAGTTTTAGTTTGCTATCCTCCCCAAAAAAACAACGTTTTAGTTTGTTATGGTTAGAGTTGGCATAACAATGTCAGCCTGTTCTGAAGAGAATAAAAGTAGCAGAATTACACAGGAACTGGTTTTCATATGGTAGGGATTTGGGAAGGCATTGACAACCACTACCTTGTTTGTTCTTCAAACAGTGAAATGTATAAGACTAAGAGAGAGATGGAAGTATCCATCCCAGTCAATTTTTCTTTGATGCAAAGGCAGAGCGCCTGCCTTCTCTGCTTCAAAAGAAGATGGACGTATTCAAGAATACTATTTCCGATGTAAACTTTACCAAAATTAACAGGTTTTTGGTAACTAAGCAAGTATGAGAGGAAAAGCAGTTCCAAAAAATACAGTACAGTTGCCACCAGAAAGACGGCCCACCGCATCGGCCCATGCCCACTGGGCGAAGCATAGGCTTGACTTGTTTGGCCTTTTTTCTGCCCGTCGAGTTCATCGTTAGTTCTTGATCCAACGGCTAAAATATATTGTGCACGCTGGAGTGTCCCCCACCCGCCGGCCGATGCCTCCGCCGCCGCAGCGGCAGCGGCGCCAGCTAGGTCGGGTTTGCGCTCTCTTCGTCCCGGCCGCCGCCGCCGCCGAAGAACGCCGATTCCTCCATCGACGAGGTAGATTTACCGTTTTCCTCTCTGTCTTCTCAACCAGAAGGTTCCGAACCTTCTCTTGCAGCGTCCCGCCCCGGCTACGAGCTCCTGACGGCAACCAGCGAATCGGATTCATTGGGACCAGTAACGACTCACAAGGTACCACAGATGCCTTTCGCCCCTTCATCGCCAATCTTTTCTGTTGTTGCTACTGCCAAATAGTAAAGTGGTAGAGTAGTAGAATAGTTGAGATGCATGAACAATGCTTGCCTTCTTTTTGTATTATATATTTTCATAAAATGTATTTTATAATCCTGCCCTTACATATGAGTGTCCTCTCTACGGTGTTTATGTCATTACACATATTTCATTATGAGCTTCACAACTCCAAGCAGACCGAACGGGCTTAGGTGAGTGCCATCCTACAACATTCTCTTGCAGATCATATATGTTCCTTCTTTTCTTGTCTTGCAGATCATCTGAGGCCGCTAGCTCACCTTCATCAAGGCCCAGTTCCTCCAGTGACCAGGTTTGATCTCAATCCTCCAATCCAATAGATCTTCACGGTCCAACTGTATTGCTCTTGTCTGCACGGTGATGACGACTTTGAATTACATCTTTCAGACCTCTGCCGATCTGCTCAGCGAAGACCATGCCACCGCAAGCACCTCAGCCGGAGGTATAATAAAATTGTTGAAAATCCCGTCATGTCGTGATGTTAAGTTATGAATTGTGCTGCCTACACTCTTGTAATTTGAAGGCCTGTTACAAGAATTCTAGGTGTAGGAAGGGCATTCAGTGCTTTAAAACCTAGTTGTAATCGTGCACAATTGTTAGGGCTATCCTCTGGTCCATGTTGAAATATGGGTTTACGAGGGAATTGATTAATTGCTATCCTTTAGATGGGTATTTGATAAAATGCCACCGCTCTTAATGTAATTGTTTTTTTTTTCTTTGCCATCGTTTAGATTGGATCTTTGATTATTTGCCACTTTAGTAAAATTTTATACATTTACGGTTCATTCCACCCCGAAATGACCTTTTTATCCCTCTTTCTTTCTCCTCTTCTTTTCTTCTTGACTCCGGCCATGGTCGCCGCCCCTTGCCGGAGATCCTGAGGCTGTTCGTACCCTAGAGGTTCGTCGTCGTGGATGGCACCAGCCTCACTGTCGGTGCCATGCTCTGCCTCTGGAAGTGCGGCGAATAGCGCTGTCATGCTCCCTTACACGATCTCGCGCGGTGGCCGCGCCGCCATCACCCACTGCGTCATGCCCCCTCGCGAACATGCCCCTTTTCCGTCAATCACCACCACAAACTCCCGGTACAGTCGCCACCCGCGCTGCCTGTTCTTGGCGGCGTCGACGAGCCCCGCTGCACTGGTGCGGCCCTGGCGAGAGCGCACTGCCCCGGGCACCACCTTGATGAAGTGCGTCCCGAACGGCCTTGCCTCCACCCGCAGAGCCGACAGCCATGGCCGGTGGAAGAGAGCAGTTGGAAGAGCCGCGGACATGGCCAGGCCAGAGGCAAAAAGAAAGAAGGGAAGAAGAAAGAGGGGCAAAAGAGTCATTTCAGGTGTCGAGTGAACCAGAAATGTATAAAATATTGCCAAATAATAATCAAGGATCTCATCTAAACAGTGGCGAAAAAACAATTGCATTGGGAGCGGTGGCATTTCATCGAGTGCTCATCAGGAAATCTTTCGCTATTGGGTGTAGAGGTGGAAAAAAAAGCTCGAGGCTTGTGAGCTAGTTCGGCTCGGCTCGTGGCACAAACGAGCCGAGCCGAGCTCGTTTTAGCTTGGTTCGTTAACGAGCCGAGCCGGCTCGCAAGCCGCTCGCTAGGCTCGATAGGCTCGGTCGGCCCAGCTCGACAGCGTCTCCGGTCCATCACGTGTGAACAGCTCAGTATGACAGTAGTAGTATGTATGTATGCATATCAATTTTCACACCTCTTTTGTTACTGAGAGGTATTATTAAAGTACACGTTACTCTTTTCTATGTTAATTTCACATATGGAAAAGAAACCAAAGAACTTATTATTCAGAAAAACAAATCTAAAACATAAAAAAAGGTTAAAGACACTCAAAAGTCAAAACAAGACTAATGAGTCGAGCTTGAGCTTTTTAGAAAAGTCAATCTGCATATTCCACCTAACGAGCCTAACGAGCCGAGCTCGAGCTTTTCAGAAAAGTCAATTTGCATATTCCACCTAACGAGCCTAACGAGCCGAGCCGAGCTTCATTTTTAGCTTGTTAGTTTAACGAGCCGAGCCTCCTCTCTAACGAGCCTTCACGAGCCGAGCCGAGCCGGCTTGATATCCACCCCTAATTGGGTGCATGTACTCTCTAGTTCCGGGGAAGTGTATGCTCTGCTCTGCCTTCAGGGTGGCAAAGGCAGGGGTGCCTTTCCGTTCATTTCAACCATTGGATCTGAATTTGGATGGTTAGGATTGATGTGGAAGAAAGATTGTGATTATCTTGCGAGAAATCGGAAAGACTCAAATCTCGGCTATGCTGATCTGAACCATCGAAATCGCATCCAGTGGCCATTCAGTGCTTTAAAACCTAGCTGTAATCTTGCACAATTGGTAGGGCTATCCTCTGGTCCTTGTTCAAAATACGGTTTCACCATTGGATGCATGCGCTCTCCACAGCGAGAGGTCTTACTAGGATCTATTATTTAGCATGATGACACTTCCATGCTTCTTCGAGGCCTACATCTAGATTCAAGATGCAGAAGGGAGGACATTGAGTGTGTTTACTGAAGTTTTCAAGGAGTCCTTTGATCATGTTAATCCACAGGAAAAGAAATATATATATATATATATATATATATATATATATATATATATATATATATATATATATATATATGATTTGAAATGGGACACCTAGGTGCCCAGACACCTAGGCTCCCTGCCGTTAGATTGCTTTTAGATACGTGCTAGAGCAATGGTATGTATGGTATGTAATATATTAGGCATGCTAAATCAATCATGGAAGGAAAGTCTCAATCACACTCGCACGCATCTAAAAGCAATCCAAAGGTAGAGAGACTAGGTGTCAGACACCTAGGTGCCCTCATTATTTATATATATATATATATATATATATATATATATATATATATATATATATATATATATATATATATATATATATATATATATATATATATATATATATATATATATATATATATATATATATATATATATATATATAATTACATAATGCACCATGGTGCCTAGGCACCAACATCCGATACACGTATATGATTGATAATTTTTTGAGTTTGGGTATGAAAATGTTTTATACCCTTGATATATTTATGGTAAGTTAGTTTTGAACTCAGTTCAAACTAGTTTGAACTACTTTTGAGTTCAATGCAACTACAGTGAGTATATACCATAAAAATAGTTCAAACTAATTAAACTGAAGTTGAATTTAATTTTTTCGAGTTTGACATCTCAAATATACTTTTTATGGGTATATGAAGATACCTACATCAAACGTTACGAATCTCAAAGCAAATCAACGGTATTGATATTGGTGCCTAGGCACCATGGTGCATGAAACACTCGCCCTATATATATATATATATATATATATATATATATATATATATATATATATATATATATATATATATATATATATATATATATATATATATATATATATAAAATATGTAGCATCATGGAGCTCAGCGGTGGAGGTGTGACACGGACTATCGCGGAGATTGGCCAGATGCCACGGCGGAGGAAGGGTGACGCAAACCGAACTCGGCAACGGCTCGACGTGTTAGTAATATAATTTTCTTACTCATAATAAAGCACGAATATTCAACTAGTATACTATATATTCCGCTTGTTGCATTAGCTCAGTTGCTTTGCGGCGAATCATATTCTGTTTTGCCTAAATAGACCTTAATCTATGATTTGTTGCACCAAAGTATGTTGACTGCTGTTGTAGTTCTTTTATTTGTTGCATGGCTACTATTTTCAGTGTGCAGCAGCGTTCTTTTTTTATTCGTTTCAGTTGTATGTTTATTTTTTTTCAGAACATAGTTAAATCAATAATCACATGAAGTGGCATTACATTGGCTTATGGCCAACTGAACTTTGTGGAAAGCATGAAAAACGGAAATTTTATTTATTCTGATGATTATTTTTCTAATGTTGTTTCTTTTCTTCCGTTATTTTTTTGGCAGCATCTAGGGATGTTCCTTCTCCCCGAGCTTGTAGCGTACAATATAGCACCTCATTTTCCTAAGATCGTGGATCCGGTCAACGACACTCTAAGGTCAATCTATGTAGAAAAAAGAGCTAGATTGCGGATGCTGTTCATTGACGAGCCAGAACTGGTCGACGTGCTGGCGGCTTATGTTCCACAGCAGATCCGTGTTGTTATGGACCAGGCTGCTGTCACCAGTGAGATGGTCGCTCGCCGGTTGGGGGTGCTCGACCACTTCCTCAACCCCCACCCCCCAAGATTAACCGGTCGGTTACTTAAAAAAACTGATCATAATTTAAAAATCAAAACTTGAATTTTAAAATATTTTAAACCCGATAACCAAGAAAAATTAGTTAAATTTCAAAAATTAAAAAATAAAATCAGTCGGTTTGTTCGGTTACCGGTCTACACCAGTAACGCCGTTGAGGATAATAATCTAGCTCTTCGAACCAAAACTTGTCGGCATGCTGATAGCTCGTGTTCCACGTGTGATTCGTTTCATGGAGCAGGATACGTTAGCTCTATCTTTTGGATTTGGAGCTAACGTTGATATCCATCGTCACGCCACCTTCACGTCACGTCGGCGAGCAAGTTTTGTATTGTTGGCGAACAAGAAGACACAAGTCCAGTTTTCCTTGAGCCGAACGAATACAAACAATTTGATCAAACCTTCCACGAGCATGCAAACAGGACGAAACTTGGAAAGTCAACCACTTCTTTCTTTTCAAGGGACTGGAACTTGGGAGACTGCAGCACAAAGATGTTATCATTTCAAAGAATTGACTTAAGATACAACATACATCTGCCTATCAACAGCAAAGAAAAAGAAAATTACAAAGAAATCTACCTATCACTACCCTGGGCTGCAGCAGAAACTTCGACTGTGATGCATTACCTTGGCTGAACGAAGTCTACTAGCTCAAGGTACCTTCATCTTTTCATCTAATGTTGTCAAAATTCATGTCAGCGATTTGTACGAGTTAAGAGTTAGCTTGACAAAAGCGTGATGGTGACGCTTCACTTGAACTAATGAGACCACGGATGCATTCCATTGATCAGGCCATCAAGCCGAATCAGTTGTTCCCACCACTAATCTGGAGACTGCTTGGTATAACTGCTCTTCGTCAAAGGGTTTGGACACATACCCATCCATTCCTGATTTTATACACTCTTCATAGGTCGCCTGAATAACATCAGCTGTCATTGCCAGAACAGGCAAGTGCCACTCAATAAATGTTGAACCTTCCATTGAAGTCAGCTTGTCCTTCCTTTCCTCATTGGCTTTCGTCTCCATTTGCCTTAGTTGTCTAGTTGCCTCAAACCTAAAGAATATATCATTGCCAATCAGATATCAGTAAGATTTATATTATAATAAGCAAAAAAAGTTAACACATTAATCCTGGGAAATATAATTGCAATTTCCTTTGAAAGTGAGATATTTTAAACACGACGGAGCAAAAGATTGGATTTCGTTGGGGAAAAAATTTGGAAATGCCAAATGTAGCACTGTTCATTGAATTCATAGAATCATACCCATCCATCTCTGGCATCTGAACATCCATAAAACATGCATCGAAGCAATGTGGCGGTTGAAGTAGGGAGATGGCATCTTTGCCACTTTCAACACAATGAACCTTGGCACCATACTTCTTGAGTGCGGCTGCAGCAACTCGGAGATTAACTTTATTATCATCTACAACCAATATATTCTTCCCAACCAGCAAGCTACGAAGAAATGAGGGCCTAGTATGATTTTCTTTCCTTTCAGGCATCTCCACTTTTAGCAACTGTTGAAGACAAGAAGCAATTGTGCTTGCTCTTATAGGTTTACACATCACAATATCAAATGTGGATCCATATTTGTCCTTGTCAGCTTCAGACGTGACCAAAAGAATTAACTTGGGCAACTCATGTACCCGACCATTCTTCTTGGGCTCATGTAGACGATTCAATAACAGAATATCTGTCTCGGGCCTCCAGATGTCATTCTCAATAAAAAGCATGGACAGTTTTTCTCTACAAGAACATATGGTAGATAGAGATAGGAGAATCAGTAGGTAGCCAAGAAGAATATACAATACATGAATGTAAAGTATTTAGTTATTATTGAGGCATCTATTGTGGTCCATCGCAGTCTTATGTTTTCTTGGAAAAAATTACTAATGACTTGCATTATGGTCCTGGTCCTTTCATTAACTACAATCATTATTTGTCCTTTGTTTCTAACTTTGGTCTCTCCTGTATCAGATGACTGGTTGATGATATAGCTGGTGTATCAGATAACAAGTTCTGTTAGAAATTGAAATTGACTTAACAGAAGTCTCACCTGGGCTCTGTTGCACGATTTTCTCCAGAAAAGGCTTTAAGTCCCATACTCATATTATTCGCAACTTGAACAAGAATTCCCAACCTGTTAAGGTGATATCTTGTGACAGCACTACGTACGGGTCTCCCATCTACTAAAATGGCCTTCATTCCTTTAAAGGCAGTTGGTAGTGCCTCGGACAAGCTCCTCTTTGGATCACTTGAAGTATCTTTGTATGCACGCTTCAAGACAGCTGAGAATGTAAATGTACTCCCAATGAAAGGACGGCTAGTGAAATTTATTTGCCCGTCCATAAGTCCAGCTAAACATTTGCTGATGCTTAAACCAATGCCAGTTCCACCATAGTTCCTTGAAGTGGAACTATCAGCCTGCATAAAAGGCATAAAAACACGATCTTGTGCATGTAGTGGGATCCCAACACCTGTGTCTTCAATGCTTATCATCAAGGTCACAAGATCAGAATCATTTTGATTAGATTTTTCACCCTCAAGCTCATCCAAAAGTGACTCTTTATCAGAGAGCAGCAGCTTGAAATATTCCCAACTATTTCGTTCGTCTGCAGCTTGAAACCCACTCAAAGTATTGAAGGCACCATTAGCTGCAGACTCAACTTTACCATCTTTCCCATTCAAGGTTCCGTTTAGGACTTGATTAGTTTCCACATTTGAGTTCTCAGCCAAACAGACCCGCACAAATACATGACCGCGTTCTGTGAACTGGGACAATTAATAGTGAACTCAGTACATCTTTTTAATATGTTTGGTAACAGAATGATATACAAAAAACAGCGTTCCAACATTATTTAAAGTTACAAAGTATGCAAACAGCAGTAGAATTCATGGTCAAGAAGCATATCAAATGTCATGATACCAAAAGTTGGGTGCTTACTTTGACTGCATTACCCACCAAATTTGTCAGTATCTGTCGAAATCTCCAAGGATCTCCAATAACAACTTTTGGAACGTCATCACATACAAACACTGCAAGCTGCAGCAATTAGGAAAAGATTAGGAAAAAATGTGCTAATGGAAAGGAAATGTAGGAAATATTGGAATGTGTGGAACTGCATTATCTGTTAGTTGCTCAGACACAAACGAGCGTTGAAAGCAGTCCATATCCAATTCGACTATGAGGGCAACTTCATACTTTATGCATGTAATAGAAAGATACCTCAATGCACTTCTCTCTTGACTTTGAAGAAAACAAAGAGATCACATCGTCCATGAGAGAGCGCAAATCAAAAGGCACTGCCTCGAGTTCCAACTTTCCAGCTTCAATCTTTGCTCGATCAAGGACATCATTTATCAGTGTTATCAATGCTCTGCCACACATCTGAGCAGTTTGAGCATAATCCTTCTGAGTCAGTGTCAGATCTGTCCCCAAAAGCATGTCCAGCATTCCTACATCGAAAGGTAGAATTCTCAGATTGCCATGCCATTGGATTGGAGATTATGTAGGTACCATAAAAGAACAAATTAGTACCAAGGACGCCGTTCATAGGTGTTCTGATTTCATGCGATACAGTTGCCAGAAACTGCAATTAAAAAATAATATAATATATAATCCATATGCATGCAAGAAAACCTAGTAACACAAAGCACCAAGATATATGTCAAACCTGAGACTTCGCAACGTCAGCAGCTTCTGCTTGAGTTTTGAGCTCTTCCATCTTTCTACAATCCTCTGAAACTTTGTCATACCGAGACCATGCAGCACAAATTATATACCCCACAAGCATCCATATGACAAATGTACCCAAAGGATTAGTAATTGCAGACCACGGCATTGGAGGCTTTTGCCTATACCTGCATAGGTTACCAACGTTAGTGGAAGAGCAAAGCAGCCAACAAAGTTAGTGTAACCAAAAGAAGCTACCAACCTGCACCTCATTTCATGCCTCCTAAACGGATCTCCAAAATCAAGCATGCTAACATGCAAGAGGGGCACTTTACCATCTAGACTTTGAGGTCCATACATAACCATAGGTTCTGAAGCGTTTGTGACATCATAGACATTCACCACAATATCCTGATTGCCAGCAAGTTTACTCAGCAAATTCTCCACAAGTGACTCCACATCAAAAGCTCCACCAAGATATCTGTTAGTGGGAGATTTAATTAGATCACACCAAACCAACCAAACAGTCACATAGTTATGGCTAACATACAATGATTTTCTCTTCAAACACACACACACAGCGACGATCACAAATGATATTCTTTTCTCTTCAAAATTAGAGGGGGCAATATATAATTTGAAAATTTGAGAGGCAATGCATCATTGACTTACTGTGCTTATTGCCCAGCAACAGTGAGAAATGAGACTCGCATGCATGTCCTCCATGTTATATTAACGGTACTAGATATGTCAGGCCATCACACCGAACAGGAGCTTGCTATTGCTCAGTAATGGACAATAAGCTTCAGTATAATAATTTAACAATGAATCACTAATTCAAGTTCTCCAGGTTATTGTAGGTTGCAAGATTACAAGATACTAGATAGTCAGATTATCCCACTCATCATGTGATTTGATGAATTTGAGTATTGTATGCTCACGCGTTAGCCACAGTAAAAAATGGACATTTGAATGCAAGCGTTTTAGGTCAAAACATTTAAAAGATAGTTCAATCATCTCACCCAGCAGTTGCTTCCACACGTTGCTCAACTGATGCATCAGCAGCCAGACCAGGGCGATACACAGCAAAAGTGAGAACCACCCCCAGGTGGTTTGAACCAAGCAGCCGAAATGGGTTTGTCAACACAGCTTTGCCAGTAGCCCTGGCACGCAATATGTTTTCTCGATCCTCCTACATCAGGAACAAATGGATTACTTTCACTAAAGCAAAAAATTAAAAAGGCACAAGAACCCCTCAATGAACTAAGAATCAACACAGAAAAATCCATCGAGCGACAAGAAATCATACCTCCCCAGACATCATGTCGATCCGTGCAAGGTAGGAAACCGTATCCTGGGAGAAAATCACCGGGGCATACTCATCTTGGGGAGGTGCAGCCTCTCGCTTCATCGTCTTCATAATCCACCCCTGCTGGCTTTCAAACATTTCCCTCTCATGATGGAAGATACGCTGCGCGTATGCCACCCCATTCAGCAGTGGACGCTCAAATGATGTACTTGCCGTATACTTCGCAAAAGTATCCTGCAGCAAACATTACAGAAAAATGCGGAGTAAAACACACCAGCAGGAAAAACTAATCAAGATGAAATAACCAAGGGCGTCCAAAAAGGATCGAACTAATCAAGTTAAAACTGTACCTAATCCCTATGGTTCTTATTATGGCAAAACTTAAGTCAGCAACAAGCCAGAAATACAACTAGGTCCAGGAACCAAATTAGACCATTACTCTTTGTTGGCAGTTAACACGACCGGCATGTGCCTTTAAATACCATATTATTATGCCAAGGTACTCCTGAAACTACAACTAAATCAACAAAAGGGGACGCCTTCTAAGGATCTCGAACCCATCAGTAAAAAAATAGGATCAAGAACCCACCATTGCACAACTGCAGCCAGCAATTCATTGTCGCGATGGTGGCATTCCCAGCATAAACAAAGGAATCAAATGTTGCCTAATCCCAACCATTAACCACTCTATAAACAAAGGAACGCGCTACCAACCTAGTAGTTTAGAGACATCTCTAAACATAAAAAACACCCAACCGCTCCAAGAACGCCACATTTTCAAAGATCAAGAGCCCCACATCGAACCAACTACAACAATAATATGCCGCTAAACGACTAGCTACGCAACCCTGTAAGCATCAAGAAATCACAAGTGAATATCATTAAAAATGTCTTTTTTAAAATATGTTTAAAAATGCAATCTTTAGGATCCCAGGGGTCCGCCATTGCCGCAGCATTTGAAGCACAACGGCGACAGTGCATCAAGAAACAATCTCTTTATTTTTCTCCCTCTCTTTTAGCTCACCTGGTCGATGGCGGAGGGGTGCTTCTCGAAATGGAAGGTGGAGATGAGGATGGCGAGCGCGTGGACGTGGTTGACGGTGACCCCGAACTGCTCCTGCAGCATCCTCGCCCGCTCCTCACACATGCTGACGAGCCGCTCATCCGCCCTCTCCATGGTCTCCCGCCGCAGCTGCCAGTGCACGGCCGCCGAGCACGCCACGGCGAGCGCCACCCAAGCCGCCGCCGCCGCGCCCCTCCACCCCCTCCTCGCCACCTCCTTCCCCATCCGTCCCTCTCCCTCCCTCCTCCCTCTCCTCTCCTCTCCTCCCCCAATCTACTCCCCCTCCCGCCCAATGCCCACCATGTGCTTGTGGAAATGCGCGACGACCGCCCAGGCAAAGCACGCACTAATACCTGCACGACACTGAGCACCCGATGGCAACAGAGCCGCAGCGCAGCAGCGCAGGCGAGAGGCGGAGGAAGAGGCGAGGCGTGGCTTGGGGGCTTCTCAAAAGAACCGAAGCTTTCGCGAGTTCCCAACGGCGACAGCTGCGCTAAAATAATTAGCCCGCGCACTAAGCCACATCACGGTGCTCCTATGCGCTTTTCTTTACTCCGGTACTGATCCACTCGGCTCGGCGTTGGCGCTGGCTAAATTAATTAACAAAGGAAGCGGAGGCGGAGGCGGGGGAATGGAATCGCGTCGCGCTTTTCGCACGAGATATTCGGGACGACGCCGTGTGGCGCCCGCCCCAGCAATCAAGACTGCTCCTAGGCCCCTAGCCTCCTGCTACAACAGTGGAGGTACGAGCACTCGCTCGTAAGCCGCGCGGCTAACTGAGCGGCGAGTGGTTACGGGGCTCGGCTAGGCGAGCGAGCTCCGGAGGACGGAGGTGAAGGTAGAGGCGGCCGCCGCGGGGGTAGGTTTCTTGGGTGGGTGGGTGGGTGGGGAGGCGGCGGCGTAGACTTATACTCTTTCCTACCGGCTACTGGTGGTGATACCGTGACAGCGACCGCATAACGCAGGACAAGGGAGAGAGGTGAGGAAGCGCTTGGTTGGGGTTGGGGTTTGGGGTTGGGGCGCAGCTTCACCTAAAGCATATGCCTATGCATCGTATCAGAAGTTGTATCTAAAATCTTCCCGTCACAGCTAATGAATAATACTGGATATAGTCACCCTAACCCTTTGTATTTTGACACGAATTCATTTAACACTTATCACTATTAAGGCGTCCGCAATGTTAATAGCTAGTACTAACTATATAGTCAGCTGACGTGGAGGTGAGAGACAAAAGCAAAGACTATTTTATACTGTTGGACCCACATACTCCTCTCTCATGTTCTTAGACTACGTGAAATAGATCAGCTATTTGCTCGTCGCTAGTGACTACTCTCTCTCCTACTTTTTCCTTGCCACATCAGATCTAGCTAACTAAATAGCCAGCTGTTGAAGACGCCCTAATATTTTTCCCACCAAACTCATGCAGTAACAATTTTGTTCTCTCTCTTCACCCTCCCACAACATAAAAAATCTAGGATAGCATGGACATAGATACAACTGCAGTGGAGCATTGTAGATGACCTAATGGCTTACTAGCCTATTTATTCAACTTATTTTGTGTGAATTCCTTGTATAAACATAAAAGCAGAGAGTATAATACTAGATAAATTTGGGTACTAAAACATCCCAAAAATTTCAAAAGGGTTTGAATTCATTTGAATTTCGGTTTTATTTGAAAACTTTCCCAATTTGTCGATTCCCTGGCCTTTTATGCCTTCTCTTCTTGGTTGTCCGCCTCCCCTAGTCATTGGCATCATTCAAGAATTCATCACCACCCCTGTTTCTCCCCTCCACTTGACCGATGGCCATTCACCACCGCCACAACTCCTATCGTCACTGCCACCTCAACCTGGCCATACCTCGACTGTTATGCTCTGCCATCTCCATTCAATGCTCGTCTCATCACCTAAACACACACCATGACCACTGGGATCAAATTCATCGCCCCCTCTACACTCTGCTCTCTCCCGACTGACCTGCCTATGCCGCATTTATTTGATTATTGCAACTCGCCATTCGAGGGAACATTGAGACCAATATGCCATGGAGCCTACCATCACTGCCGACAGCCGCCGAATTCTCCAGCATTCTCCTCGCCGGCCACGCGCCACTACCCAAAGCAAACCTTCAGCTCCCAACCGTCTCACTGTAGCTACAAAGCCTTGCCATCACTCCCATTTCCCAGCCCTAGCATCCAATTCACCCCTAGCCCTCTCTTTCCCCTCGGGCTAGCACCTCACCGTCATCACCAAAAATTCGTCGGTAAGCCTTTTCCACCAATTATGTTAAAACCTCTATTATTTCCCAATTGTCCTTAACTACAGCACAATTGAGACCATACGAATATAATCATAGCTTTGCCTCAGCCTTCCCGAGCACCTAGGCCACCAGCGACTACACTCTTTGCCCGGCTGAACCACCTCACCATGGACAGCCTTCCACGATGCCTTATAACTGAAGTCATTAATACCATGACCTTCCCCACACCCCAGAGATGCTTAAACTTCTCATGCTTTCGCCATTCAGCCCCCGAGGTGCTACGGTGCCATGGTCGACTGTCGTGGAACTCCTCTCGCCACTGGCCACCTACAAGTAATCCCCAAGCTCCACAAACGCCAAAAATGGACCCCCGGTGTAAAGTAGAGCCCGACCATACCCTCGGATGTCATCGGAGATCACTCACCTTCGTTTTGGCTCTGTCCGATGAATAGTGATGACTGAGAAGGAAGACGACATTGTCTGCATTTGGGCTAGACGTTTCGGTCCAGTGTTGGACCCAAAGTTATTTCAGGCCAAGCCTAATCTTGTAGATCATTGTTGTCCGACCCATTAAGGTTAGCACCCGTTACTATTGCAAACCCTATCCGCTTTAAACATTACAACCTGTTACTATTCCTATCCGATCCATTGTGGACAACATAAACCCACTGCAGTTCAAAATCCAAACCGTTACTGTTCCTAGCCCGACTCACCATAAATAGTACTGACTTGGTACTATTCATCCATAACCCATTAGGCATACATATACCTATTTTGATTGTTTTGACCCCATAAACCCATTCTTAACTCCGTTTAGCCTAGATAAACTCCGATAAAACACTAGTTAGCCCAAATACTATTTTGAGCCCAAGCCCAATACTGTTCGGACCCGTTGATATTCACAAAAACTCATTTAACACAAATACAACCATTTCAATCGTCTTGAGCCCATCTAATCCATTTTTAACTCCGTTTAGCCAAACAAAGCACCACTTGAACCCTATCCTCCAAACCTATTTTCTTTATGTCTTTTCTCATTATTTTATTGTATTTTGTTCCCAATTTGCATTCTGTAAAGAATGAGCTTATTTGTATTTGTTTTTCATGCTAGTATCCAGATTCAATAAGTTAGCTAACAGAAGAGCTATAGGAGCAATTAAAGTAGTTGGTGTTAAACTAGAAGCCTATAATGAAATAATCAGAGATTGGAGAAGAGGGCAAGTCCTTATAATTGATCATATTGAACCTAATTTTCAAATACAAGTGCATGCTTGCCATTACTGTTTATGTAGATTGCCTAGCTACACCATATAGTTGGTACCTCTTACTTCCCCTACTTCGATAATACCTTTTTCTTATGCACCATAAGATGCTCATAATAGTAATATTACCAAATTATGGTTATGCTTAGATATGCTTTAGTAGTAAAGTCAAATATAACATGAGTATTACCAACAGAATCTTGGAACATGATAATGGTAACATGGGGTTACCACTGAAAATATAGAATGTTTTATAAAATGGTGGAGACTTGGGCAAATGATTGGTATGAGACCGGTGCAAGGATGCACCAAGTTTGGGTTTGTTGGTTGGCCTCACTTGAGTCGATTAAGGATTGAATCCATGTGCGCTCATTTCTACACCTAATCGTACGGATACAAGTCTAGTATAGGATGGACCTATCTAACTAATTTGCTTGGTTTCAGTGTGGACTCCTGCACAATCATAGTTAGTTTGGGGATGGCCCATGGGTTCGTTGCTCGGTTAAAAAGTAATGGGAGTGAATCTACAGGGGGTCACTGCCCAAGAGGGACCCAAAGGTCCCTGCCTTATATGGAGTGCGCACTCGCCAGAAAGGAAATGTTATCCCTAACAATGGGGATACCTTAGCGCTGAAAGATTCATAACTCCGAAGTGAGAAAAAGCATTAGAACTAAGCATTGTAAAGGTCTTGTTATGATTTCTCAGCTGCATGTCTACAAATTGTGTAATGACCGATATTATAAGACAATCATATCTTGTGGGTAAAGTTGTACATCTCTGCAAAGTATTATAATCTATTCGAATAGTCGTGTCGTGGTCATGGGTAAAATATGAAATGAAAATACTACAGTGTGTAGTTTTTATAAAATATTTACTGGTTTATGGTGCTTATGGACGTGGTGTGATGGTATCGAAAAGGATATGGAATGGTGTCCATGGACTAGACTTGATAAGTATCTGTGATGGGAGTTGCTCCCACAAAATAAATCGAAACTGAACATTTTTATTTCAATTAAAAAAGGTTAAGTCATAGGTTTGAAAACTATTTATGATATGATATTGATAAATTGGCTTTACGCTAAAGAAACATAATGCCATCCTTTGGTTAAGTCTTACACATGGATAATAGCTCTATAAATACAATCTGTTATAGAGACTTGCTGAGTATATAGTATACTCAATTTTGTTATTTTCATCAGAACAGATACCAGAAGAAGAAGGAGAATGCTTCAACTTCCATGTTAGGGTTACAATCGCATTCAAGCGTTCCTCTGGGGATTTCTTCGATTCTTCTGAATGTAAATTAAAGTTTTGGGTTTGGACACCCGTAAAGTTGTTAAAAACAATCGTTTTGTCATATTTTAATTAAGCTAACCATTTTTAAATAATCGTGAGTAGGTATGATATTTTTTTATCCGTAACTAAACTTATGGGCTATTACAAAAAATACGATGGTTTTGTTCCTAAAAATAGGACTATTACATGTACCATGTAACCTGTGTAGTAATACATCAAGCTCCAAATATGTTGTGTTAGTATTCACTCATGGAGTAGATGCTCAATCCAAAGCCTGTTGTGTATTGCAGATGTCGCTATCGAGTCTCAACCTAAAAATGGTACCATGTGCTCATGAAGTCGTTTCATATAAAGGCCGATTGAAAGCATCGTGTATTGAGCATTCGTGGGTCCACGTATAAATTTGGCACTTCCGCCATGTAATGTCTATTCTTTTCTTTACTGAAACCATTTGGTACACCATACCTATAATACATATAAGGTGGTTGTACTAACTTGTCTTTTGTAAATTACTAGTTAGAGATTTGTGCGTTGCAACGGAGTCATAACAATAATGAGATGGAACTTACTGTCTGGCCAACTTCACACATCAAACATTGGAGAGCAAGAGACGGAGAGAGAAGGGTGACCAAAATGCGCGAGGAGATGGTAAAAGTGGAGGGAGTGGGCGGTTGTATCCTAAGAGAGAGAGGAGGAAAGAGACGAATGGTCTAGATCAAATCGGATGGCTGAGAAGAGAGGAGGGAGAATAGACCAACCACCAACTCACACTTTTATAATAGTAAAGATATTCCCACCAAAGGCGTTTTTTCCTATGCAATATTTCTAATTTCGTGGTCCATATCACTCTTTAAAGTTTTTTTTACATAAATTTTCGTTTTAAACAAGTTTTGAGGGTGAACTTAATTGAGAGTTGAGACTTGGGACTTAGGGGCGTAAGAAACAACTTTTGTTTTCAGCTTCTGGCTTTCAGAAGCTAGAAGCCGAATCAAATGACTGGCTTATGGAAGTAGCTTCGGTTGGATCGAGCTCCACTGTTGCCACGAGCTTCGCCTTTGTCCTGTTGATGTGGCCAAGCTTGCTCCAACTCTGCCCCGATGATGCTGCCATGAGCTCCGCCTCTGCCTCCGGTGTTGCCTTCTCCTGCCACCTCCACTTCGTCTCGCCATCTCTGTGTCCACCTCTGTCCGTCGCTGCCCTTCTCCATTGGCCTCGTTGATGCCACCTCCTTCGCCTTCGTCCACCTCTCGACGCATCACCTTTGCCTCCACACCGTCCCTCGTTGGTGCTGCATCCTTCGCCGCCGGCCGTCTCCCGACGCGCCACCTCCGCACCACCCCCTTACTGCCCTCCGACTCTGTGTTGCCTCCAGCTCGCATTGCTTCTTTGTTTCTCTCTTATTTTTTTTTATTTTTTTGATATAGACCGATTACTAGTTTAATTACTAGTTTAATAATAAAATTAATTAGTTATGTAATTATACGATGTGATGATAGTTGTTAAGATTTACTAGTGTAATTATTGGTATCAAATAAACTATCTTCTATCTTAGAGGCAATTTAGATATTTGCCAAATCAACTACTATTTCAAATGCTAAGATCTTTAGCCAAATCAAATACTTTCTGCTTTTAGCTGCTATTATTTTAAAGTTAAAAACTTTAACTAAAAATCATAAGATTCAGTCGTTTCAAACGCCCCGTTAGCACCAGGGAGGCCCTAAGAATAAGATTATTGAGCAGAGGGGCACTTTGGGCAATAAAGCGGAACACAGGTACAACTGCAGAGCATCTCATGTAGTGAGCACCATTACTGTTCTGTGGACGCGGTCTTTGGGACAAGGCGATGCTCTGAGAGACTTTTCATGGACGGGTTCCACCACGCCATCACAGAGTTCACGTCAGCCGTTGAATAACATGGGTCAAACAAGTTTTTTTACTTGCCTGAAATTATTAGACCAAGAGCATGGATACAGCTGCATGCATCCTTCCACTACATTGATATTGACACTACTAATCAATTAAGTTCTACAACGTGTAAACATACTGGCAAAATAATAATGAGGAAAAAAGTATCAATCCTTAAAAGCGTACTACAACTATATTGGAGACGCGACGTATGAAAAGGTAATTAAAACAGAAGAAAAGGCACTGCTCATTAGAGTTTGTGTTTCTAACTTATTTTTATTTTTTCTGAAAATATAGGTATTTTTTAAGCTTTTTTGTCTGTTCTTGTTTTGCCTTATTTTTTCATTGTCTATAATGATATAACTTTTATTTTTTATTTAATAAATTTAATTACGCTAAAAAACTACCTGCAGCTACAATATATTTTCAGTTACTACAGTATAAAATAAGTCATAAAGTAGGCCTTTTAAGCCCAAATAAACACCGCCTTAAAGATGTAGTACTCATCAGTACTAATTCTACCATCCATACACACCGGTCCGTTTGAAATGCAAAATTTCACAGAAAAATAATTTAATTTTTGTAGAAATTATGAAAAACTCCTATATTTTAAACATGGCCTAAGAAATGTTCCCCACCAAAAAATAACAGGACACCCTTACAAGATCAAAATCACGAGGGCAAAACGATGAATCAAGTAACTATTAGGAACTGAGTGTTAGCTCAACAGTGAGTTCAAGTGTTTTGAGCCCCACTAGTCCTTGGTTCGATCCCTAGATCGAACAAAGAATTTTCTATTTATTTCCTCGAACTAAGTTTCGAGAAAAGAGAGTACACGCACTCGTAGCTATATTTAGTGGTCAAAACATGTGACTACACTACGTGAGGTGTAGCCCCCACTCTGGTTAGACATGTACTAGTAGATATACCCACATGTAAGTTAGGGGTGTGCATGTGATATGTGTGCATCTACCATTGTACTAAAAAATTTTAAATAGCTATTTTTAGCATGTATTTCTGCTCAATGCGGTAGCAATTTTGGTGTAGGCAGATACAATATTGTCAAGCATGGAATCAAAGCCACTTTTGGTACGTTTTCGCATCGTATTTACAAAAATAGCCGTATGCACAACGTATTGATAAAAATGTCATTTATGCCGTTCGGTGGGTGAGCGGCAGCGCGGATGAGACGACGCGTGGCACCTATACCTGCCTAATTCATAATTTATAATTTTTTAAATTTGTAAATATAGCAAATGAGCTAAAAATATGACATTTTTTGTGGCGCCTTTTGAGGCATCGTAGCATGTTGTGTAAATTTTTTGTAATTTTTTGAGGCTATTTCCACCTCTAAAAATTCTTGGAATAATGCATAATTAACTAGGCGATTAAATAGTTATGCGCCTCCCTAAGAATATTTAGAGGTAGTATATGGTCGTGGAAAATTATGAAATTTTTTGTAAAGCTTCCTTATATACTGTGCTACATTGTGTAATTTGTACATAATTTTTTGCACCACTTTGCAAGCTCTAACAATTATTTAAGTAGCACATAATTAAATCGGATGATTAAGCACTAATAGAGCTGGGCCTAATGACCTGCCATCTGGCCACCAGACGGCAGGCCTGGTGCCGTCCAGTGGCCAGACGGCAGGTCATTAGGCCCAGCTTTATTAGTGCTTAATCATCCGATTTAATTACACACCACTCAAATAATTTTATAGGTAGTAAAGTGGTGCAAAAAATTACATAAAAATTGCATAATGTAGCACACTATATACGGAAGCTCTACAAAAAACTTTGTAATTTTTCACGATTATTTGTTATTTCTAAAAAGTTTAGAGCGGTGCATAATTGCTTAATCGCCTAGTTAATTTTGTATCATTCTAAGAATTTTTAGAGATAGAAAATAACATCAAAAAAATTATACAACATACTATGATGCCTCAGGAATCTTCACAAAAAATTTTATAATTTTTTGAGCTCATTTACTATATTTACAAATTTTAAAAATTATAAATGAGTCGTCTGCTCCGCGCTGCCGCCGTCCATCAAACGGCATAAACGATATTTTTATCTGCGCATATGATTATTTTTATAAATATCATACAAAAATATATCAAAAGTAGCTTTAACTCTCAAGCATGTACTCCTGCTCAACGCGGTAGCAATTTTGGTGCAAGCAGATACCATAATGTCAATAATGTACCGCCATTGAAGAAGCCTTGCAATGCAGCAGTACACTGTACAGTAGGAGTACTCCGGTATTGCATCTACGTGGCTTTGGAACTCAGGGAGTCAAGTGTGCTGCTTTAACTACACACAGTGAAAGCATCATTATTTTTATAGAGAAACGTACGAATGTCGACTTGTTGAGGGTATCTCCAATAGGCTACTTCAACTGTCGCATGTATCCGTCTTGCCACGTCAAATCACAGCTAAGGTAGAGGAGAGAGTGCCCCAACAACATGTCGAAGCACAAGCCATCCATTGCAGGAGCGACGATCTTTGCACGTGAACCAATAATTGAAGAGATAGTTTTAACTAGGGTTGTAAAAAAAGCTTGAAGCTTACGAGCTACTCGAGTTTGGCTTATTGTAGGTTCGATTCGAGCTCGGTTCAAACTTTAAACGAGCCGAACTCGAGCTCGAGCTCGCGAGCTTTACCGAGCCGAGCTCGAATAGTTCGCGAGCCTCGATTCGAGCTTAAATAGTAATATATATTAATTCTTACCGAGCTTACTTGAGTCGAACTTGAGCTCGAGCTTATCTTATTATTAAAAATTGGTGTGTATTTGAATTATTTTGACTGTTATCGAGTTTACTAGAGCCGAGCTTAAACTTAAAATTTTCTTATTACTAAAAAATAGTGCACAATAAATTATTTTAATTATTATCGAGCTTCAACGAGCCGAGCTTGAGCCTACTCGAGCTTAGGCCGAGCCGAGCTCGAGCCCAGATCCAGACTCGGACCCCAACTCGAGATCGGCTCAAGCTTCTACCGAGCTCAAGCCTGGAAGGCCAAACTCGCTCGAGCTCGGCTCGTTTACAGCCCTAGTTTCAACGCCATTGGAATGGACTTGACCCATCATGACATGTTTTATGGGCCCCACGGTGGTCAGCAACCAAATGTGGCTGTGGAGATTCACCTCAATGGATGGTAGTGATGGAGACTGTTGAGAGCACGTGCGCGACCTCACTGGCGAAGAAGACAATGACGAGTCTACGACGGTGATGGAGGCGAAGAAGACGCTGGATCTGGATGTTGGCCGCCCAGATCTAGCCAACGGCGTGATTGTTAGAGAAGCGGTGGTGAGGAAGGGATGTGAGGCGGCGTTGAGAGAGGGAGGGCGCGCCAGCAGTGAGAGAGGGAGGGAGGGTGCGCTAGTGGTAAGAGAGAGGGAGAGTGTGCCGGCAGTGAGATAGGAAGAGTGTGCCGGTAGTGAGATAGGAAGAGCATGCCGGTTGCTCAGATTTGGCTGTTGGTGTTGTTGTTAGAGTGACGGATGGTCAAGTGAGAAGGAGGAGGCATGCTGACAGTGAGAGAGGGAGAGTGCGTTGAGGTTGGTAAGGGCGTGGGTGCTGACGTGATTTTGGAGGACGACGGGTAGAGGGATTGGGAAGGATGACAGTGGGAGGAGGAAAGAGAGCTGACTGGTGGGGTTGGTTACATAAAAAATAGAAAAAACAACGGTAAGATATTATAAAGAGGCAAACTAATAGATAAATTATTGAAGGTGTTGTCTCTACCATTGTTTCTAGCTGTCGTTAATAAAGTAAAAGACGGTATAAGAGATGAATTGTTGAACATACCCCGGAAGTGAATTGCTGATGCTAAGGTTGCTACACATAAAAGCCCGATTGTTCTTCTCTTTTCATGGTAGTGTTACTAACAATGGTTAAGACTAATTGGATCCTGAGTTGAATTCAAAATAGTATATAAGAACAAAATGTCACAAAGTGTTCACTCAGTTCATCAGTATTAGTGTTTGTACATAAGAACGCAAGGAAAAGATGGAATGGTTGGGAAAGACCGGCACGGGATGGAGTAGGGTAAAAACATAGGGGAGTATTACTAATAAACAAAAAAAATGATGCCCGCTTCTCCTCTGACAAAGGTGTGTTCTGAGTCCTGACAGGCTGCTGGCCTGCTGCTACCAGTCTTAAATCCCATCAAGAAACAAGGCTCACATTCAGACTAGCCATAATTTATTAGACCTTCTTTTCCCCTTAGCCTTTGTCCATCTTCTTTCTTTCACTTGCATTTGATTTCATTTTCTCCCATCTGCTCCATTTCCTTTTGTTTTGGGCACGAATCGATAAAGGTGAACCATGGTCATGATTAAAAACTCCTGCTTGGCCAACGGGTGACCCAAAGACGGGGCTGGCTGGTTGCTTTTCCATTGGCGCAAAAGCTCCTTCCTGTTCAGGCCATCTGTGTTCTCACAAGAAGCCAGCAGCAAGGGAGCTAGGTCAGGAACCACTGTGGTCAGGTCAGGCCATGTGAAGGCTTTCATGTGATGCCATGGCATTTTTTTCCTGCTACAATCAGCTAGGTTTGGTGTACTGGAGCATTTTTCTATGGGCTTGTGTCATAAATCGCTGCATGCATGGTTGGGTCAATGCAACAGAGTACCACTGCTATGCAGATATGGTACTGAAAACAGTAACAGTACCCAATAACGCTTAACCACACCAATGGTAGACCTGTCATGCACAATACTCAATGCTTACATAGTTACGTATGCTGTGGAAGAAGTACGTCGCCTTTTTTCTACGTGTACTTTGTTAAAGAAGATTTTCTACATGTACAGACGTAGTCACACAGCAAGCTGATACTAGATAGCTGAAATCGACAGTACATCGGTCCTCACTGATGCGCAAAATGTTTCCAAAGCCGACCGGTTTCATTCAATACCCGTTGAAAAAAACGATAAGAAGAGAGACAAGGGAGGCCATTTTTGGGGCATGTTATTTATTGCTATGGTTTATAGATTTTAACTGAAAATTTTAAATTTTAATTATTTGTGATAGAGATTATGGAGAGATACCCGCTTGTAATTTTATATGATATAGATGTTAGGTTTTTAACGTGTACTATAATTAACCTGTAGACTCCATTTAAAAGTTAGATACTGTAGAAAAAGCCAAAAGTCGGTTTCAAAAGCCGAAAAGAACAGGCTAGTACATTTAGATTCTGTTCTAAAGTAGCTAAAATAACACTATAACGACTAATAGTTTTTTTTGAGTTATTTAATTAAAAAACTACATCTTTACAGATAATTAAAAAAAGAGAAAAAAAAACAGCATTAAGAAACAGGCGTCTCTCTCTCCCAGGCTCCAGCGTTCATTCACGATTCATCACAACTCAACACTTGATACGATGTATCGGTACCGGGGCTTAGGCGTCTCTCTTGCAGGCGCCAGCGTCCATTCACGATTCATTACAAGACACTTGATACAATGCTTATTTAGGTTTATAAATTCACGCTTTTGGTTTTTTTATATCATAGCATTTAAAAATAAATAATAGTTATTGTTAATTTTTCAGTATAATCAAATTTAAAAAATAAAAAAGTTATATTATTGCAGATAATATAAGGAAATAAAGAGAAGAAAAAGCCACAAACGAAGCTCGTTGGAGCAAACCTATGCATCAACACGTACGTCACTTTGGCTGTATCCACGGCCGTGGCCGGTACGTGGGATTATGTGGTCGGATGATAGATCACATGCAGCAGATGAAGTGCCTGATGCATTGACTAGCTAGTAGCCAGAAAGACAATGAAAAACAATTGCATCAAATGCCTGCCCCTCTTGTCCTCGGAGTGCACGCCGGCTCTGATCTGATCGATGCTAGCTTGCCGTCATGCGAGCCCAAACTCGTAAACTTGTTGTACTCGGACCGGAGATCGAACCGAGTCAGCTGTTTGCCGGCTCACCGGTCTAACCGGCCGTTCAATCAGTGTTCAATCAGTGAACCGTCGGTCCTAACTGTAACTGTTGCAAATGATTGAAGAATTAGACCAAAACTGCCATCACAACAATAATTGAGGAAGATTACATGACTGTAGAAGGTGTGCATACCCTGTGTTGCTTGTACTTGTCTCGAATTGGTGTTAAGGATGAACCCTTTCTATTAAGCTGCAAGTCATGTATGGCTGTGCCTGTGATGCAATCCTTCAGTTCGGACACCTTGTAGCCTGTCAGTTTCTGCATCTTCTTGGTCTACAACCACATAAACATACAGGAAAGTTTTAGCCTTGAGAAATCGAAACATCCATAGCAACATTTCAGACTTCGAGAATGTTACTTCTTAGTTCTAACCCAAGGATTGTCTGGATCAATGGTCAAGCTAGCAAGAAACACCACTAGAGCAGCAACCACCGATGGCAAGAACCGGAGACAGCAGTAGCCCAGCAGACTCAGCAAGATAACTCCCCAGGAACATTAAGTGGTGATCGGTTCGGCTGAAAAGCTCATGGCTTATAGCTGAAAACATCAGAGTTGGTGAAAAAGCACCAGAAATGATGTGAAGCTTATTTAGCATAATTAAATTTAAAAAAATTTAAAAATATGTTAGCCCATTACGTATAATACAAACAAATACGGGAAAAAAGAACCGGCAAAAAAGCTCAACAAAAAGCCAAAAGTTCAGAAAAAGACGAAACTTATGAATAGTGAAAAATAAGCCAGAAGCCGAAACCGAGTTGATCAGGGTCTAATAACAAGCCGGAGTGCTGCAGCAAGTACCGCAGGATTAACGTCAGATATCAATGCACGTAGGAAGCAATAGAGCAAGAATTAAATGGTTGAAATACAATGAATTAAAAGGACCAATGGCCACCTTTTTGTCCTCTTGGCCAGATCTTGTGAACAGCCTGAAATTAGCGAAGCAAATGAAACGAACAAAGATTCTTTTAGCTACAGATTCAGACCAAACGGACGCTGAAATTAATCTAGACTTGATTAGCAATTGAGTGTAGATATGGGTTGGCTCAATCCAGGTGTGGATTCGAACCAGGAGTTGAAGTCGGTTTAGTTTCGGAGTCTAGCTTCAGTAAGAAATCGAGTCCGAGTCCAGTTTGTAATCGGCAATGTCTTTCCTGTCTTTGAGTTGTAAATTTGAGTATAAGTAGAGGGGAGAATTGCTAGAAAAGGTATGGCGATTGAAGCACCACCAAAAAGATCTTGTTTGTTCTATTGCTCTCTCGTTTTCGGGTCATCGTCACCATACTTGATGAATAGAAGAGTCTCGAGTACTCAGGGGAAGGTTTCGAGTTCAACTAACGAAGTCGGGTGAACGGTCGAGGTTCGACTTCGAACGTGAAGCCGAAGGAGACTGGACGGTGTTTGAGTAGCTACGGAGATCGAACGGCGTTTGAGTAGTGGCGGAGTATCAAACGGCATTTGAGCGGCTTAAGAGCATCGGACGGAATTTGACTGCTGTTGAAGCATCAAACGATGTCTGAGAAGTGTTGCTCACAACTCGAAGCGTTACAGTTGAAGTTTTTTTCGATTACGAAGCGGTCAGAGATTCCTAGTGGAGGAGCAGTCAAAGGTTCCGGCGCATGTAGCAGTCGGATGATCAGTGGTTGTAAACAAGATGTGGTATCAGAGCCAGTCTGAGCTACTTGTAGACCTCGGCAATGGCGCTCTCCGTTCAACAAGCAGCAAGAGATGGCGGCAGGGTGCCGCATCACTTTCTGATGTTGACGACGACCAACTATGCCACATGGGCGATTAAGATGAAGGCGATCATGGATGCACAAGGCATCTGGGAGGCAGTAGAACATGCAGTCGGAGTGGCCATAGACGAGAAGAAGAACAAAGCGGCACGTGCGTTCATCTTTCAGGCCATCCCAGAAGATGTCCTTCTGCAGATCGCAAAGAAGAAATTGGCCAAGGAAGTGTGGGATGGTTTGAAGACTCGATATCTAGGTGCTGACCGTGTGAAGAAGGCTTGGTTGCAAACACTGAAGAACGAGTTCGACGCGATTCGCATGAAGGAAGAAGAGACGATTGATGAGTTCGCTGGAAAATTGAGTGGTATGCATGGCAGCTAAATATAACACCCTCGGCGCCACATTGGAGGATGCTGCACTAGTCAAGAAGCTTCTTGACTCAGTACTTGACAAGTTCCTACAGCTGGTGGTGTCAATTGAGCAGTACTCAGATCTTGAGGTGATGCAATTTGAAGAAGCAATAGGACGGCTAAAAGCTTACGAAAAATGACTCAACTGGTGAACTAACAAAAATATAGATGGCCAACTTGTGTTTTCCCAAACCGAGTTGAAACCACAACAAGGATTTAACTCCAAGCAGTCAACATCTACTTCCAGAGGAAGAGGAGCAAATCCTGAAGGAGGTGGCTTCCGTGGGTGAGGAGGTGGCTTCCGTAGATGTGAAGGCGGCTTCCGGGGACGAGGAGGCGGTTACCGTGGACAAGGAGGTGACTTACGTGGACAAGGAAGGGGCCAGTGGCAAGGCCGCAGGCGAGGCAGCGTTGGCTGAGGTGGCGCAACCATGACTCGCAAGGAAGATGGTGCTGGTCGATGGTTCGGGATGGACCGTGATAAATCTCACATCAAATGCTATAGGTGCGACCAGTTTGGTCACTATGCCTCGGAATGCAAAGGCAAGCACCAGGGAGAGGAGGCGCATCTCACCGATGCTCGGGAAGATAAACCAGTGTTGATGTCGACAACGGTTGAAGACACATGAAGGATGATCTTGTTGCATAAAGATAAAGTCTTGCCGAATCTATGGGAAGACAAGGAATCTCAGTTCATCTCCAATATATGGTACTTCGACAATGGGGCGAGTAACCATATGATCAGTGACAAGGGTAAATTTCATGAACTAGACGAATCGGTTCAAGGCATGTCAAATTTGGAGATGGTTCTATGTCCATATCAAAGGAAAGGGGTCAGTCCTGTTCGAATTCAAAGGAGGAGAACAAAGACTTTTGATAGAGGTATATTATATACCAAATCTTTGTAGTAATATCTTGAGTATTAGTCAGCTAACAGAGTCAGGGAGCAAGGTGATTATCTATGATGCCTTTCTGTGGTTGTATGATCGAAGCAACAAGCTCTTGATGAAAATCAAACGCACCCCAAATCGTCTCTACAAGGTTACGATGGAGACTTGTGAACCGATGTGCTTACTGGCAAAGATAGAGGATGAAGCATGGCTGTGGCATGCAATGTTGGGTCACGTTAACTTCTAGTCCATTAAGTCAATGTGGGGGGGGGGGGGGAAAGAGGATGGTTGTCAGATTGCCAAAGATCAACCATCCCACTCAAATCTACGAAGGATGCTTGCTTGCAAAACAAACGCGCCTCCCATTCCCAAGTATAGCTGAGTATCGGGCTGAGGAGCAGTTAGAGCTCATTCATGCTGACTTATGCGAGCCAATCTCCCCAACAATGGCAGCTGGAAACAACTATTTTTTCTTAATCATCGATGATTATAGCCGAATGATGTGGGTATATATGCTCAAGGAGAAAAGCAGCACGTTTGAAGAATTTAGAAAATTCAAAGCACTCATAGAGACAGAGATCGGATGCAAACTGAAAACCCTGAGAATAGATAGGGAGGGGGGGGGGGGAGAATTCCTCTCAAATGAGTTCAAAATTTTTGTGAGAAAGAAGGAATTCAGAGGCACTTGACGGCGCCATATTCACCTCAACAAAATGGCATTGTCGATTGTTGGAATAGGACGGTGGTATCCATGGCAAGGAGTTTGCTAAAGAGCATGAAGATGCCCGGAAGATTATAGGGGGGGAGGAAGTATGACACACGGTGTATATCCTAAATCGAGTGAGTACCAAAGCACTCACTGATACTACACCTCATGAGATGTGGGCAGGAAAAAGACCAAGATTGGATCATCTGAGAGTCTTTGGCTGTAAGGCTCATATGAAGATCCCATTAGCACACACCTGTAAGCTTGATGATAGAAGTATGCTGGTGTTTTATCTAGGCATTGAGGAAGGAGGCAAGACACACAGACTATTTGATCCAAGTCAAAATAAAGTCTATATAAGCCGGGATGTGATATTTGAGGAGAATATATGTTGGGATTAGAAGGAAGGCTCAGCAACAAATTATGATAGTTGGGGTATATTTACTGTAGCAGAGCCAGTAGAAGATGAATCTATAGAGGCTGATGTGGATCCCTTCACTTCTACGCCTACAGGAGTCTTACCTTCCTTACCAACCGAAGCTGTTAACCAGTAGAGCCTTGACCAGTTGGGGAAACTGCCATGGCTAGTCTAGAATCAGCGAGTTTAGGGATACCACAGAGATTTCGATCTCTCGCTGAAATTTATGAAGAGACAGAGAAGGTAATTCTGCCTCTAGAAGAGCTGCTGTAGGTTGTAGAAGAAGAATCGTTTTCATACTCACAAGCAGCCAAATAGGAGAAATGGGTTGAAGCTATGAATTATGAGATTGCCTCAATCGAAAAGAACGGAATCTGGTCACTCACTGATTTGCCAGCAAGGCACAAACCAATTGGTCTGAAGTGGGTTTACAAAGTGAAAAGGGACTCTGAAGAAAAGTTTATGAAGTACAAAGCTAGACTCATTGCAAAAGGTTATGTACAAAAGTAAGGAATTGATTTCGAAGAAGTCTTCGCTTCGACAGCGAGAATGAGACTGTGAGGTTTCTACTTGCCCTAGCTGCTCAAAACAAGTAGCAAGTACACCATATGGATATCAAGATGGCCTTCTTGAATGGATAATTACAGGAGGAAGTCTATGTTAAGTAGCCAGAAGGGTAGGAGGTAAAGCACGAAGAGCACAAGATGTATAGACTCTATAAAGCTTTATATGGCCTTCAACAAGTACCTCGAGCATGGAATCAGCGGCTGGACGAAAGCCTAAAGCAGCTTGGCTTCACTAAATATCCACAAGAACATGCCATGTACATGAGGGGAGATAAGACTGACATCTTGATCATTGGGGTCTATGTTGATGATCTCATTATAACAGGCTCACAGTTCAAAGGCATCCAAAATTTCAAGCGACAAATGATGAGGTAGTTTGAGATGACCGACCTCGGATTGCTCACTTATTATCTTGGTATAGAGGTTGAGCAAAGGGAAGATCGAATCATCCTCAAACAATCTGGCTATGCAAAGAAAAATCCTTCAACAGTTTGGTATGGAGGATTGCAACTCGTGCAAATGCCCTATGGAGCCAAAACTGCAACTGTATAAAGATCTTGAAGGAGAACCCGTGGATCCAACTGGATACCGATGAGTTATCGGAAGTTTGAGGTATTTGTTACATACTCGGCTAGACCTTACCTATTCAATCGAATTAGTGAGCAGATACATGGAAACACCAACACTAATCCACCAGAAGGCAGTAAAACAAATTCTTCAATATCTGGAAGGAACAACTGAGCTTGGTTTGGAATATACAAGTGGTGGAGAAGGAAAGCTAGTCGGGTTCTCAGACAGTAGCTTGGCAGATGATATAATATATCGAAGAAGCACCAGTGGTATGATTTTCTATTTTAATAACTGTGCAGTTTCATGGGCATCTTAGAAGCAAAAAAGTGTGGTGTTGTCATCATGCGAAGCAAAGTTTATGGTGGTAGCAGTAGCCACATGCCAGGCGATGTGGCTGACGGAACTATTGAGTGAAATCATTAGATGTTCCCCAGGAACAATCACTTTAAAAGTCGACAACAAATTAGCAATCGCTCTAATTAAGAACCCTGTGTTCCATGGGAGGAGTAAACACATCAATACAATATTTCACTTCATTCATGAATGTGTTGAAAGAGGAGAGATTAAAATTGAGCATGTCCCGGGAGATGAGTAGCGTGTGGACATCCTCACTAAATCTCTTCCTAAACTGAAGTTTTCAGAGGTGAGATGCTGATTAGTGTCAAGGATTTTTCAAAATCAAGCCTAGATTAGGGAGAGTTTGTTGGAATTAATATAGACTTGATTAGCAATCATCGACTACAAGTATGGGTTGGTTCAATCCGGGTGTGGATACGAACCAAGAGTTGAAGTCTATTTACTTTTGGAGTCTAGCTTCAGTAAGAAATCGAGTCTAAGTCTAGTTTGTAATCGGCAATGTCTTTTCTGTCTTTGAGTTGTAAACTTGAGTATAAATAGAGGGGAGAATACCCTAGAAAAGATGCGGCGATTGAAGCACCACCAAAAGTATCTTGATTGTTCTATCACTCTCTCGTTTTCAAGTCGTCATCATCGTACTTGATGAACAGAAGAGTCTTGAGTACTCAGGGGAAGGTTTCGAGTCCAACTAATGAAGCCAGGTGAATGGCCAAGGTTTGACTTCGAGCGTGAAGTCGAAGGAGATCGGACGGCGTTTGAGTAACTACGGAGATCGAACAACGTTTGAGTAGCTACAAAGATCTACGGAGATCGAACGGTGTTTGAGTAGCTACGGCGATCGAACGGTGTTTGAGTAGCGAGAGTATCAGACAACATTCGAGTGGCTTAAGAGCATCGGACGATGTTCGACTGGTGTTGAAGCATCAGACGGTGTCCGAGAAGTGTTGCTTAGGACTCAAAAGCGGTATGGTCGAAGCTTTTCTCGATTACGAATCGGTTGGAGATTCCAAGCGGAGGAGCAGTCGGGGGTTTTGGGACACGTAGCGGTTGGAGGATTAGTCATCGTAAACAACAATGGAAGGATTGACAGAAGATGATGCGCTTTTGCGTCATTGTGCCACCTCAGGAACGTCTTGATGGTAGGATTGCCCATCTCGATCTTGAGGAGCTTGAGTAGGTCGCTCTCCATCTTGACAACCTCCTGCCTGGTGTAGGTGTTGTCAATGACGTAGCAGAACTGCAAAAGTCCTCCACATGCGGAGGGTTGATCTCCTCGTACTTCCTGTGACCACCCAAACCAACCCAATTAAAACCCCCAATTCCAAACCCTTGGTGAAGTCATTTCAATTCCCAAAACAGCAGCAAAGCGAGTGGAGGGGATGGCCGCGCTTACGCGGCAATGAGCATTGCGGCGACGCCGAGGAGCTATAGATTGGTGCGTCCGAGCGGGTTAGCGGAAAGGAAGCGATCGAGGTAGGAGACGGTGAGGTAAAGCCCATGACCACCGTGGAACCTCGTCAGGACGCGACGAGTCTTGCTGTCGCCGTGATGTGTCGCGCGGTGCCCTCGCTGTGAAGCTTCACCGGGGCTGGAAGTACAAGGGGCGGCAGGCTGGCAGTGGTAGCAGAACAAGAGGGCGGCAGTAGTAGAACAAGGGGGCAGTGGCGGCAGAGAATAGTGAGAGAGAGAGAGAGAGAGGAGGAGGAGAATAGGGCAGAGAATGCACTCCTACTCACACCTTTCCAACACTCATACACACCTTTTCAATCTTACCTCTGAACCTATAGGCAGAAAATAATAAAAGTGAGAGCATTTCTAAAGAATGCTGATTTAGTTGAAACCGTCTGGTTCAGCGATTCTGTCAAAAATCGACCGATTTATTTGGTTTTTTAATTCAATTGTATGGACGGTCTTTGAAGCAAATAGAGCCGGTATAGTCTCTGGTTCCAATTATTTCCGGTTCAACCCATGGTCCTATCCGGTTTTAATAACTATGCAATGAACTGCAAGAGGCCAAGTTGTCAGCTGCTACATATCTTGATTCTTGATACCGCCAAAGTGCCTTGAGATACGATGAACTGCTCCTCCATGATTGCAAGGAGACCAAGCATTTCCTGGATTATACATCTATACATGGCCGGCGACGATATTAACATCAACCGCATGCATTTTCCACTTGCATCAAGCGAAGTGAACACCTGTAAGTTTCACTTGATTTACCACCTTCACGCCATGCAGCACAGCACTCTGCAATCTGCATGTGCACTGAGAACTACCTTATTTAGCCTGCAAGTGAGGCTTGAATGCTTTCACTAGGTGTTGACTGTTGAGATGAGCCGCGTGCTGCAGACTGGGCCTGTTAGATACGTCAGGTAGTCCGAGTACGGACGGTGCTGGCCAGGAAAGAGCTGCCTCTTATCCTAGCTAGACCCAAGTTACTCTGGGTTGGGCTGTATTTTGTCCTTAATTTCCTTGCATCTGGGTACGTATGCGAACAGCCGGACCCGTCCTTACTGAACTGCCGAAAAAAAAAAGTAAGCAATGGATGTAGCAGAGCC